>OU026074.1:19420702-20020702 GCA_907269065.1 Crocallis elinguaria | reverse complement strand
TGCGTGTAATAGATTTCTAATAATATTGTTTTTAAAATATATGTATAATAATATGTATATATAGTCACATATATAAACTATAGTGAAAAATAGCCTCAACAATAACCACACGATTCTAACACAATATATATTTCATTTTGAATAAGCAGACTCTGGTTTAAAATTTGATTCAATTATCTAACATACTTATTATAGCAATCAGTTAAGGATAATATGAGGAAAAAGAAAGTCCAAAATAAATTTAACATCCAATCTTTTAATTTTCATCTACAAAACCCAATTTTTGCCAATAAAGAAAAGAAACAGATAAATTAAAATTATATATTTAAAACAAAGTGAATACTTAACTTCAATACAATCCGGTAACACTTGGACAGTTAAATCGATTTGTTGGGCGATGACATAAATTTTCTACAATTTGATTTTGTCCACGTGGTCCGCCGTTGTAACTTTATATTTTTCAGCAGAGCTCCGCTCAGGTCGACGGTCGAATAAGAAGTGAGTCGTGTCGTCATAATACAATTCCTTTTATAGTAAAACGGCCAGACCACGTGTTTCTTTGTTTCTTTTAGATGGCTATTTTAAATCTAATTTATTGAAAATATTCATAGTAATTTCTAAATTAAATTAATTTGTACACTTTGTATAATATTGTTACATTATTAAATAAATAAACAACAAACATCGTTATTCTCAAATGGTTAATTAAATCTAAAATCGGCTGACTACTAATAAGATCGGAAACCAATTAAATAATAAATAAATAATGTAAATAAGTTCTAATTAACTAATTAAACAAATTAACTAATCAAATAAATTAACTAATTAAATAAATAATTTATCTGATTTTTATGAAAATATACCCAATCTGCTCATTAATTTGGCAATAATCTATCACGGCCATACTGACCTGTACTTCGCTCTCGAAGTACAGTATTTTTTTTTCTTTCTTTTTAGCCTCTGGCCTTGACATATTACTCCTTTCACCTGCTGCACGTGAAATCTAGAATAACATCAGGACAGTGACCGACCAGCAGAACTTATTACAATAGCCTCTGGCCTTGACATACTATACCTATCACCTGCTGCACATGACTTCCAGTATAGTATCAGGGCAGTGACCGACCAACAGTGTATAATATTAGCCCCTAGCCTTGACATATTAGTCCTACCACCCGCTGCCAGTGATATTACGGGACTAATATCAGGGTAGAGACCGACCAGCGGTTTTAAGCCTTTTTTTTTTTTATTTTTTTTTTTAATTTTGCCTGTGATAGGTTTTGTCAAAAAAAAGAACTAACATAGGCATAAATCTTAAAAAAGAATATCTTTAATTTTTATTACATCAATTATTATTCATGAATCATAATTTACACACTTGATTCACATTTATATAAATTCTACATTTGATTCATAATATTCGAATCACCATTTATTTTCCTTTTTTATTTCTTCTAAACATATTTTATTCATAATCATTTGAAATTTACAAATAAATTGATACTACATAGATATTAATTTAATAATCTATCACGGTCAGCTAACATTTTTTTTTTTATCTTCCTTACAATCAAATTGTATTTATAAAGTTTGGGTATTTATCTACAACATCAGCCAGCCGAGCCTGTACAGAAGGTATATTTCCCTCTCTGCCTATTTTAACAACCTGAGTGGGGAAATCGTTGTCCGTTGAATAGTTGTGTTAAGGGATTGTTGTACTTTCCAAAGAACGTTTGGCCATTCTGACGAATCATTGACTGTGGTAGTTAACATATTAATTACTGTGCCAACGTACCTTTCTACTTGACCATTACTACAAGGGGTACCAGTTGAAATCATATGATGTTCAATGTGAATTTCTTCAAGTTAACAGTAAATCCAGCAGTACTAAGAGCATCGAGAGTCTGTTCCAAATACTTTAACCCTCATCTTCAGTTTTAAACGGAATTAACAAGTCATCTATATACACAATAGAAACTTCAAGTGATGTACAGCTTTAATTAGAAGAATTAACATCATTATTTTTTGTTGCCGGAGTTTTAGTGACGATTCTTTGTTTAAAGAAGCAGACAGATTCCTTGTGACCGAATTTTTTACAATAGGTACATTGGACAATGTTAACAGAGGGTCTGGAAACATCAGACGACGTAGGTTGAGCAACGTTATAGTCAGCATGATTGTTTTGCTGTAAATTTCCGTTTCGGAAACATTGGTTCTTATAATGACCTAGTTGGTTACAAGAAAAACAACGTTTCTCTTGAATATTTTTGTCGTCATCAGTTTTCAGCCGTTTGTTAGAAATACCACTTGATGTGTTGTCGTGTTTGTCAGTAAATCTACCAGAATCGAAAGGTCGCTTTCTCGAATTTTTGACATATGTCGTAAATAAAGAGATCAGTTCTGCTGTTGTTTTTACGCAACTATTATGAGACGCCATTCTTACATTTATGTCGTTTATACCTCCGCACACAAGCTCGACTAACTGTTCCTCTGTAAAAGCTACTTTAGTATTTTTTAGTAACCTGAGTTTCTCTCTAGCATATTCACAATATGAATCTGCTGAATCAGATGTTAATAGCACAGCTTTTGTTAGTTTATCGGACAAATTCCGTTTTTCTGGATACAAATCTCTAATAACTATTTTGAAATTTTCCCATGTTCTTCCCTCGTCCGGCTCCCAAGTCTCGTACCATAATAAAGCAGAGCCTTTCAAGGCCTTACCTGCCTTTGCTACAGTCGTAACGCTGCTCCATCCAAGGTCCACTGCAATGGAATCAATAGTGCTACACCAGCTCTCAGCGCCGTTGTCGTTCCGGTCGGGATCAAATGGGGGTAGCACAACATCGTCTCCTCGATGTGTACCGGAAACAGCATCACGAATAGCCTTTAAAAGGCTTTCCACGACCGTCGGATCCATCAGAACCCACGTCCACAAGTCCTTCAAACAAAAAAAATATTAGTAAAAGTGGTCAGGCTCTATCCCACTTCTGATAATAGATTTCTAATAATATTGTTTTTAAAATATATGTATAATAATATGTATATATAGTCACATATATAAACTATAGTGAAAAATAGCCTCAACAATAACCACACGATTCTAACACAATATATATTTCATTTTGAATAAGCAGACTCTGGTTTAAAATTTGATTCAATTATCTAACATACTTATTATAGCAATCAGTTAAGGATAATATGAGGAAAAAGAAAGTCCAAAATAAATTTAACATCCAATCTTTTAATTTTCATCTACAAAACCCAATTTTTGCCAATAAAGAAAAGAAACAGATAAATTAAAATTATATATTTAAAACAAAGTGAATACTTAACTTCAATACAATCCGGTAACACTTGGACAGTTAAATCGATTTGTTGGGCGATGACATAAATTTTCTACAATTTGATTTTGTCCACGTGGTCCGCCGTTGTAACTTTATATTTTTCAGCAGAGCTCCGCTCAGGTCGACGGTCGAATAAGAAGTGAGTCGTGTCGTCATAATACAATTCCTTTTATAGTAAAACGGCCAGACCACGTGTTTCTTTGTTTCTTTTAGATGGCTATTTTAAATCTAATTTATTGAAAATATTCATAGTAATTTCTAAATTAAATTAATTTGTACACTTTGTATAATATTGTTACATTATTAAATAAATAAACAACAAACATCGTTATTCTCAAATGGTTAATTAAATCTAAAATCGGCTGACTACTAATAAGATCGGAAACCAATTAAATAATAAATAAATAATGTAAATAAGTTCTAATTAACTAATTAAACAAATTAACTAATCAAATAAATTAACTAATTAAATAAATAATTTATCTGATTTTTATGAAAATATACCCAATCTGCTCATTAATTTGGCAATAATCTATCACGTGCGTCTGGAATCCCCATCATGTCACCTATGCACGTATGCTTGAAAAGGTCCAAAAAGCCTTTTTAAGATCTCTTTATAAAAAAGTCTATGGGTACTACCCATTTCGGTACCCTACCAAGTTTTTGCTCGGGCATCTAGGTTTCAACTCTCTTGAAGTTAGAAGGATGGTTGACCAACTCACCATCTGTCTCAAAGTGCTAAGGGGATCAGTCGATAGTATGTTGCTGCACAATCTATTGTGTGTGTTATTCGTGCCAGACGAACTTGAAGTCCCGGCAAATAGGCGCGGTCGCAGCAGACAACATAATATCTTTCATATAGATAGCGGACACACGAGGGCGAGAGCGATGTCCCCACTAGTTAGATCTCTGCACCACTTCAATGCACTCCGTGACGCTAACACTGATTTTGACATTTCTTTTGACAAGTGGTCTACCATTGTTTCAGCGGTATTATCTTATTGCGAAAGCTTGAACGATCAATGGCGCAATATAGGTAATTCCGACAGTAGTGATAGCGAATGATTTTTCTTATATATATCTAATAAATCGCATTGACATTCATTGTATATTGACATATTTTTAATTTTTTGACATTGTATCGGCTTATTTTTCATTATTTTATTTTGTGACATTGCATTTTCAACTAACTAATTGTACTTTTAATTGATATTATTGTAATCTGTAACTGTGTATTAACTACTATTTCCTAATGTGATAAATGTAATTGGTTGTTATCGTTTTTATCACAATAAACAAATTTAATTTAATTTAAATTTAATTTAATTTAATTTAAATTTAATTTAAAATTTAATTTTAATTTAATTTATGATAGATAGCCCTTAAACCCCCATAATTCGTCCATGTCGCAAAATCTATTCTTAGCTGATACCTCTAGCCTATACTTCCTACCTGCCCAGTTCCGTAGGTCAATTTCGAGATTTCGTGATAAAGTCAGTGAGTGAATGACTGACCGAAGGCTAATCTCCGAAATGGCTGGACTGTAGTGCCGGGCAGGCCTTTGTGTTTCGAAGTTCTGGGTGGCACTGCAATTGTTATGGGTCGGCGTTATGCTTACCATCAGGCAAACGACCAACTCATCTCGATACAAAACAACACAAAAAAAAAAAAAAAAATTACGCGTCACGGAGGCTAGCCTCAGTAAATCCGCGTTATTTTATTACTTTAGTATCAACTTGTTACAACGGAAATCAAATTTAGACATTCATAATACTCGTATAATTGGCGGCGGAAGGTTGCGCAAGGCCTCGTGACCCAGATCACCGCTGAGTCGCGGACTAGCCAATAGTTACAATACGGTGCATTGTCTTAGCTAGCATCTTATATTGCAACTTATTACTTAGACAAGTGATGTTAGATTGCAATGTCGCTGACATCCTCAAATCATCGCAAATTAAAGTGGATGGTTTGTATGTTTGTTAAATTAGTTACATACTAGGTGCTGCCCCGCGGTTTCACCCGCGTGGAGATTTTGGATTTCAAGGTTTTAATTTTTTTGCGCGGAACCCTAATTCTTTTTTTTTAAATTAAAGTAGCCTAAATTACTCCTTGTAACATCAGCTATCTGCTAGTGAAAGTCCCGTCAAAATCGGTCCAGCCGTTTCGGATATTACCCGGAACAAACAGACAGACATAAATTTAAAAAATGGTTATCTTGTAATAGGTGCCCTATATACTTTCATATGCATTTAGTTGATTTAGTAAAAAGCTGTTATTTTGATATTACAAACAGACACTACAATTTTATTTATTTGTATAGATTACTAACCTGTGAATTAGTTGTAGCTCACGGAATGCAAATGTAACGTGCCGTGTCTAGGCTTTTTTGAAATCACGAACTGGGTTTGAGATAGTTTCGCGCACGCGAGCAGTGTTGTTTTCTGTGTGCTTCCTGCTGTTATATCGAAAACGATTTTCTTAAATATTCTAAATTATTCGGCATAAAAAACTCTTGAACGAAAAACGTTATTTGCTTTCCAAAAAGCGAAACACTGCATTCTATCGTCGTGGCCTTATCTTCGCAAAGATCTAGATCGTGATCAAAATTGGGACCACCCTGATTGAGAACCCTTCCTTTTTTGAAGGTGGTAAAATATACCTTTTTTTTTGAAGGACCGTTTTAGTCTCGCTGCCTCTACATCTCATCGGACTGTGTAGAGTATAGCTATAACTCTTTGACTTGTTTAAATGATATTCGTCTATACAAATAAATAAAATTGAGGTGTCTGTTTGTAATATCAAAATAACAGCTTTTTACTAAATGCATATGAAAGTATATAGGGTACCTATTACAAAACCACCATTTTTAAAATTTTTGTCTGTCTGTCTGTTTGTTCCGGGTAATCTCCAAAATGGCTGGACCGATTTTGACGGGACTTTCACTGGCAGATAGCTGATGTTACAAGGAGTAACATAGGCTACTTTAATTTTAGAAAAATAGTTAGGGTTCCGCGCAAAAAAATAAAAACCATGAAATCCAAGATCTCCACGCGGGTGAAACAGCTAGTATAAAATAAACCAAGTTTCGTTCGACTGTTCATGGGCAATATTTCTAGCGCCTGACGTCGCGGGTCGATAAGCCCGGATTTGCTCGCGATAGTATATACAGGATAGACAAAACCAATGACCCCTGGAGTACCCTAAATATTTGTTTTAGCAAATTTTAGTCAAAAGAAACATTTCTTTATTTTTAGAAATAAAAACAACTGCATTCAAAGATTTCTTAAAAGTCACTTGCCAGAGCCGGGAATCGAACCCGCCAAATGTAGGAAATAAACATTCTGTATTTTTATGATATTGATCGAAAGGGACAATCATAATGAATAAATCTTAAGAAAACAGACTTCCATCGCTTTTATCTTCATATCTGGGACCACCCTTTTATTGTTTGTTTTTATATAAGTTCATTCTCTGTGTATTAATTTTTCTGCTGAGTGTGCAATATCTTGATTGCATCATTAAACACTTCGCAGGTGTTCTTAAAGCCTGAGGAGAAGTACGAGCATCTGCAGACGTACATCTGCGAGCAAACGAGCGTGGTGGCCGAGTCGCAGATACTGCTCTACAAGGACCGCCTCCTCACCACCGAGCTCGACGAGAACACGCCCGGGAAGGTAACACGTCGCTCAAGTCTGAACACGCGAGCGTGGGGGCGAGTCGCAGATACTGCTCTACAAGGACCGCCTCCTCACCACCGAGCTCGAAGAGAACACGCCCGGGAAGGTAACACGTCGCTCAAGTCTGAACACGCGAGCGTGGGGGCGAGTCGCAGATACTGCTCTACAAGGACCGCCTCCTCACCACCGAGCTCGAAGAGAACACGCCCGGGAAGGTAACACGTCGCTCAAGTCTGAACACGCGAGCGTGGGGGCGAGTCGCAGATACTGCTCTACAAGGACCGCCTCCTCACCACCGAGCTCGACGAGAACACGCCCGGGAAGGTAACACGTCGCTCAAGTCTGAACACGCGAGCGTGGGGGCGAGTCGCAGATACTGCTCTACAAGGACCGCCTCCTCACCACCGAGCTCGACGAGAACACGCCCGGGAAGGTAACACGTCGCTCAAGTCTGAACACGCGAGCGTGGGGGCGAGTCGCAGATACTGCTCTACAAGGAGCGCCTCTTCACCGCCGAGCTCGACGACAACACAAGGCGACCGCCACACAAGCGCTTACTCTATTATTTATATGCATGAAATGTAATCGCTGATTACATTACACTGACTATGCAGTGTACATTAATAATAATAAATAAAGTAAAGCGATGTCTCCCAGGCCTACCCGGACACGACCTTGGAGGAGCCACTGCTGCTGTTCAACAAGAACAACAACAACGTGTGCATGGCGCCCGAGCCCGAAATACCCAAGTTCCCCGTGTTCCCCAACATCGTGTCCGTCGAGAACGACGCCAGCCAGGCCAAGGTGAGCCGCGCCGCGCACTCCGCCGACCGTCCCTCTTGAACGCGGTCGATTATTTTATTTACAACGTTATCGTGCGCAAGCTTTTGCAGTTCCGGCTATATTTTATTTTGCACAAAGTTGTAAAGCTTCGTCGACGACGGTAGCACCTAGCAGGAGCCATCGTCCCAGTAGCGTCCCGTTGCAGACGGCGTGCAGCGTGGGGCACGCCATCCGGCGGCGCGTGGAGGCGCTGTGCGCGGCGGCGCTGCTGTGCGGCGCGTGCGTGGCGCGCTGGGGCGCGCTGCTGGGCGCGCGGCTGCAGCGCGTGGCGGCGCGCGCCGAGGCGCTGCACGCGCACGCCGGCCTGCTGCTGGCGGCGGCGCGCGCGCTGGACATGGCGGCGCAGGGCGCGCAGTGGGCGCCGCTGGCGGGGCTGGTGGCGGGCGAGGCGGCGTCGCTGCGCGCGGCGGCGGGCGCGCTGCTGGCGCGGCACGCGGGCGGCGCGGCGCTGGCGGCCGAGTGGGAGGCCGCCGCCGCCGCCGCGCCCTGCCCCGCCGAGCTGCGCCTGCACATCAAGGCCAGGACGCTGGTCGAAAGGTGCGTTCGAGGCGGGGCAGCGCAAGTTATCCGGCTATGTTATATATATCCCTTGCCATCGATTCTCTCACGATCTTTTTAAACTTTCTCCGCTGAATGTGTGGTGGGTCCCGAAAAGCTTAAAGGTCCGACCGAGATCTCGGCCGTTCTCGGCTAAAAATTGATTCTTGGTCTCGTCTCAATTTTACGGAGACCCTCGGCCACGACCGAGAATCGCAAGTTTCGCAATAACAAATGAATTTGCCGTGCGCTCGTTCCGACGCTGAGCGCCATATGTGATTGCGGATCGGGTTTAACTTAATATACTTTCTTTGTTTTTTTACTCGCACTACTAGAACTTGCTCGAAAGCGGGTAGACAGATTTGTCTGCTCATCATTTCGTCTACAATCCACCCGCAGTCTCGCCAGTATTCCCGTGAACATGGTGCTTGCCACAGCGTCACCGTCATCGGGACACCAGTTCAATGTATAAAGTTGTGAATAACCGTGGAAGTTTAAAATCTGTTTTTTTTTAAATAATTATTAATTTTGTGAGTCTCGGTCTCGGCCATAGCCAAAAATTAATCTCGGTCGGACCTTAGAAAAGCTAAGCCAGGTGCTTGCGGTTTGAAGAGTTATTGCACACTCTTATTCTAATTTTAGTTCCTCCGGCTTTTGCGAAAATAATGTAATATCCGACTCGCGATGATCACGTCATCCATATAAACAAAATAAATCTCCAATCGATTGCGAGATACCTAACTCCAGGAGCGTTTTGAATATTGCAGGAGCATTGAATGATCCAAACGACGTTTTCGTATTCCCGTCCACCTATCGTAGAAGACAACGATGTTGTTTCCGTAGTCCTCGTAACGTAACGCGCAACTGGTGGAAGGCGGCGCTTGAGTCCGGCGTCGTGACGCGCGAGTGGTGACTCGTGACGCGTGGTGTGTTGCAGGCTGCGCGAGTCGTGGCAGCACCTGGTGCGCGACCGCGCCACGCGCTCGCTGACGTACAACGACGAGCAGTTCCACGTGCTGGAGCGCATCACCGTGGCCGAGACGGGCCGCCGCGCGCGCGCGCTGCTGCAGCGCGCCGCGCCGCTCGCGCAGGGCAAGGCGGACGCCATCGCCGACTGGTAACTACTTGTTATTGTTTACAGGTTTAGTTACAAATGCAGATGTATCAACGCGTGCCTCAGGAGAGCGCTCATGAAGGTTTTAACTTTTATGACTAGATATTCGTTTCAAGTATACAATCGAACAAAAAAGCGATCTTTAAAATCTATAAAATTGTTTACTGTCCGTGTCCCAGGTATAAGGTGGCGCAGACGGTTTACCTGCAGACGCAGATCCTGGACAAGGACGTGTCGAGCGCGGAACTGAAGCTACTGACGCTGGCGGCGCGGCTGCAGGACGCCGAGTGCAGCCTGCGCAGCTGCCTCGGCGACGCGACACGAGCGGTACGTAGGCGGCTCGGCGCCCCGAGGAACGGTTTACACATTGATCGTTATCGCTTTGGAAATCGTTGTAATCTTTTATTCAATAACAGAGCGCATCGAAGCCGTCGGGCCCGACGGCGGCGGACAGGGGCGCAGGCGGGGGGGCGCGGGGCGGGGGCGGGGGCGGGGCGGCGGGCGCCGTGGGCGCGCGCGGCGCCGGCGTGCGCGCGCTGCTGGCGGCGCAGGACGAGCTGTCGGGCGCGCTGGCCGCCAACTCGGCGCTGCTGGCGCGCCTGGCGCACGCCACGCGCGACGTGGCGCCCTAGCGCCGCGCCGGCTGCGAGGGGGACCCACAGGCGCAGGCGGCGGCGCCCGCCCGGGGGGGGGGCCACAGTGTGCAAGGGAGCGGCAAGCCGGCCTGTGCTCTTATGTGATCAGACTCTTCAAAACTGTTAGTGTTTATTTTTATCCTATAGTGATCTTTCTAAAGTCAAACTCGTTGCCCGAAAGGTCATCGCCCGCGGCCATTAAGCGGAGCATACCTACTAAGCGCTCGTTTGCACTAATCTCGTAATCATTATAAGCGACTATGACTACGGATTCAAATCCCACAATGTGTACGGAGTACATTACAATTTTCGCATATTTCATAATTAATACACAAAAAATATCACTCGTCCATTTTAATGATAAAATATGCGAGGGACTTTCAAGAGTCAACGGAGTTCTATCTAAACTGCGGGAACGAAGAAATAAGCTTGACACGATATTTCCGATTCTCACTCGTTCGCGCGTCTGTCGTGGCGCGTCAAAGTGCACTCGTCTATATGAATAATGAAATATGTCGAGTTGTAAAATCGTAATGTACTCCGTACCCAATGAACTGCAGCTTACGGTGAAAGTAAATATCGTAATGCAACCATATTCTAATCTAGGTTGACAGTGGTGTCAATTCTATCATTTCATTCCTAAACTAATTTTAGTTTCGCTCTCTCTCTTTCCAATGCATAACATGAGAAAGAGATGGAATATATTTTAGACCTGTCAAATTAATCCACTTGCTTGAGTGTAGTGTAAATTTAATGGCAATGAATTCAGTGGCATCTAATTTATCAAGATCGAAAGATATTTGATAGCTCTAAAACAAAACACTGTTTTAGACTTTCACGGTTATTAACTAATTCACACATTATAACGGGATATTTACCGTGATTATTATTGAACGATGAGCACCCGATATTTCGACGCTGTTGCAAGCATCATGTTCACGGGAATACTGGCGAGACTGCGGGTGGTTTGTTGACAAAAATTACGAGCAGACAAATCTGTCTACCCGCTTTCTCAGTCGTTTATTACGCGCACCACCGGAACTCACTCGAAAGTCACGGCAAAACACACTCACGATATCACTATTACGTTTTTTAGAGTCATTAAAAGGCTGTGATATATTTTTAAGTAAACTAATCACCGGATTCCACGCACTGGACAATTTAAAACCATCTTCCCGATTGAAGGTTTTATGTCGAGATATTTCTATGGCTTCCTTGACCATTCTCGGTATATAATGGCGTTCAGTCGACAGAATACGTGGTTTGTGGAGCTCGATCCAGTGATTAGGACCTGAGTCTAGCAGATGTTCCGCTATAGCAGACTTATTGATATCGTTGTTCTTCACGGCCTTAATGTGCTCCTTAATGCGACATGATACAGTTCGTTTTGTCTGCCCAATATACGAACTTCCGCAACTACAGTCAACTTTATAGACTCCAGGATGTTGAAATGGTATTGTATCTTTCGGAGAACGCAGACTTTGACTGATTTTCCTGTGAGGAGTAAACACGGTTCTGATAGAGTATTTACTCAATAATCGACCTACTTTGTCCGTTACTCCTCTTAGGTATGGCAAGAAAGCTGGCTGACGTTCAACTTTTGGTATTTTCGAGTTGTTTCTCTGTCGTCTTACATGTGGGACATCAACCCTATATCCATTCCTCCATAGAACCTCTTGTACATGGGCTAATTCCTCATCCAGATGGTCAGCATCGCACAGATCGAAAGCGCGATTGGTGAGTGAGGACACTACGGAGTTTAAATGGCAGGGGTGATGGTGTGAGCTAGCGTTTAAATAACGGTCAGTGTGGGTTGGCTTTCTATAAACTGTGTGGCTGAGTGTACGATCGCTTTTTACACTAACTTTTACATCTAGGAATGCCAAAACTCGGTCTTTTTCTATTTCTTCAGTAAACTGCATGTTGTTGTGAATGTTATTTAAGTGATCCAAGCACTGCATCACCTCCGTTTCACCTCCCTTGATAATACAAAAGATGTCATCCACATACCTCTTCCAGTACATAATTGGGACCGGACATGTGGAAATAGCTAGATCTTCAACATGTTCCATCCACAAATTTGCTACTACTGGTGCCACCGGGCTACCCATAGCAACACCGTCGATTTGTAGATAGAACTGTCCTCTATACAAGAAATAGCTAGATGAAAGACAGTGCTCAAGCAACTTGGCATACTCCAACGGGATGTTGTTTTCTTGCAGTCTCCTTTTAATAACCTCCATACATTCCAACACCGGTACTTTAGTAAATAAGGATTGAACATCAAAGCTCACCATAACCTCATTCACTTCGACCTTGATCTGCTGCAGAAGGCTTACGAAATGGCGAGAGTCCCTGACGTACGACGACGTGTGGCCCACGAGTTGTTGCAATACAGTCGCAACATGTTTTGCTAAGTCATAAGAAGGGGAATCAATTTGACTTACAATCGGACGTAACGGAACATCCTTCTTATGAATCTTCGGCAATCCATATATCTTTGGCGGCTGCGGCACCCTTGGTCTTAATAGTTTTTTCGTCACGTCTTCGGGGATAATATCGTGACATTCCCTAATGGCTTGAGTTATTTGACGTGATACTCTGGCTGTAGGGTTATAATTGACCGCCTTATACGTGACGTCATCACTGAGCAGAGATCCCATCTTTTCGTCATACTCAGCTACATCCATCACTACCGTTGCATTACCTTTATCGGCTTTCAGTATCAGGATATCCTTATCCTCTCGAAGCTCTTTTAACGCAGAACGTTCACCTGCCGTGATGTTGCTACAGGGAGATTTTGCATGACGCAACAATACAGCGACATCTTGCCTCAGCGTGTCTGCGGAACTCGATGGTAATTTATTTTTACATATGGCTTCCTCTATACTGCCGATGACGTCTTCAAAAGATTTCATTATAACCCTACAGCCAGAGTATCACGTCAAATAACTCAAGCCATTAGGGAATGTCACGATATTATCCCCGAAGACGTGACGAAAAAACTATTAAGACCAAGGGTGCCGCAGCCGCCAAAGATATATGGATTGCCGAAGATTCATAAGAAGGATGTTCCGTTACGTCCGATTGTAAGTCAAATTGATTCCCCTTCTTATGACTTAGCAAAACATGTTGCGACTGTATTGCAACAACTCGTGGGCCACACGTCGTCGTACGTCAGGGACTCTCGCCATTTCGTAAGCCTTCTGCAGCAGATCAAGGTCGAAGTGAATGAGGTTATGGTGAGCTTTGATGTTCAATCCTTATTTACTAAAGTACCGGTGTTGGAATGTATGGAGGTTATTAAAAGGAGACTGCAAGAAAACAACATCCCGTTGGAGTATGCCAAGTTGCTTGAGCACTGTCTTTCATCTAGCTATTTCTTGTATAGAGGACAGTTCTATCTACAAATCGACGGTGTTGCTATGGGTAGCCCGGTGGCACCAGTAGTAGCAAATTTGTGGATGGAACATGTTGAAGATCTAGCTATTTCCACATGTCCGGTCCCAATTATGTACTGGAAGAGGTATGTGGATGACATCTTTTGTATTATCAAGGGAGGTGAAACGGAGGTGATGCAGTGCTTGGATCACTTAAATAACATTCACAACAACATGCAGTTTACTGAAGAAATAGAAAAAGACCGAGTTTTGGCATTCCTAGATGTAAAAGTTAGTGTAAAAAGCGATCGTACACTCAGCCACACAGTTTATAGAAAGCCAACCCACACTGACCGTTATTTAAACGCTAGCTCACACCATCACCCCTGCCATTTAAACTCCGTAGTGTCCTCACTCACCAATCGCGCTTTCGATCTGTGCGATGCTGACCATCTGGATGAGGAATTAGCCCATGTACAAGAGGTTCTATGGAGGAATGGATATAGGGTTGATGTCCCACATGTAAGACGACAGAGAAACAACTCGAAAATACCAAAAGTTGAACGTCAGCCAGCTTTCTTGCCATACCTAAGAGGAGTAACGGACAAAGTAGGTCGATTATTGAGTAAATACTCTATCAGAACCGTGTTTACTCCTCACAGGAAAATCAGTCAAAGTCTGCGTTCTCCGAAAGATACAATACCATTTCAACATCCTGGAGTCTATAAAGTTGACTGTAGTTGCGGAAGTTCGTATATTGGGCAGACAAAACGAACTGTATCATGTCGCATTAAGGAGCACATTAAGGCCGTGAAGAACAACGATATCAATAAGTCTGCTATAGCGGAACATCTGCTAGACTCAGGTCCTAATCACTGGATCGAGCTCCACAAACCACGTATTCTGTCGACTGAACGCCATTATATACCGAGAATGGTCAAGGAAGCCATAGAAATATCTCGACATAAAACCTTCAATCGGGAAGATGGTTTTAAATTGTCCAGTGCGTGGAATCCGGTGATTAGTTTACTTAAAAATATATCACAGCCTTTTAATGACTCTAAAAAACGTAATAGTGATATCGTGAGTGTGTTTTGCCGTGACTTTCGAGTGAGTTCCGGTGGTGCGCGTAATAAACGACTGAGAAAGCGGGTAGACAGATTTGTCTGCTCGTAATTTTTGTCAACAAACCACCCGCAGTCTCGCCAGTATTCCCGTGAACATGATGCTTGCAACAGCGTCGAAATATCGGGTGCTCATCGTTCAATAATAATCACGGTAAATATCCCGTTATAATGTGTGAATTACTCTAAAACAAAATTTATATCTGTCGGACATCTTCCGTCTCTTTCTCATGTTATGCATTGGAAAGAGAGAGAGCGAAACTAAAATTAGTTTAGGTATGAAATGATAGAATTGACACCGATGTCAATTAATATCTTAGTCACTAAAGATCAAGTGCGAAAGTAAATAAACACTTACCTATCGGAAATGAATAGTGTGTGCGTGCGCGCAGCGGAAAAGTATCGGATTGCATGACTTGAGTTTGTTAATAATAAAACCTCAGGTGGCAGCGAGTGTTGGACACTTATATACTATAAATAATTAAATGAATTTTTAAACTTATTGGTTACTAATATTTTTCTGTGAAACTTGAGAAATAAAAGGCCAGTACTATATATATCTCATCACATATGGATTTTATTCGATCTCAGGTTATTGTTCCAACACTTGTAAAAAGACTGTACATAATAACCGCATCATTCCTTAGTGTATTATTATGAATGTACTTCGACCAGTGTAATGTAATTAATCCATTATCAACTGATAAATGGACTAATTACATTATTACACTTTCTACGGTCTGTCTATGGTACAATGTAGATAAAAATAATGTAGATAAATGAAACTATAATGTCAAGAATTATCCTGTATTAAATATACATAGTAATAACTTGTTTCAACATACAAGTCTGTATAAATAAAGTTGTTTTTGAAACAATTGATTGTTTGAAATTAAACTAGATGGAATGATAAACATAACTATATATTGTAAACCTTAGGTACATTTAGGCATCACACATTTTACGCTTACTTTTATAATAAGCAGCCTTTCATAGAAAATTCAGAGATCGAAACTCATAACATTCAATATAAACGTACATACTTAACGGTAATTCATAATCATTTTTTTTTATTGAATAAGTACAAAATTACGTTTTTTTTTGCTGTGTTTTTACACAGCAAACACGTCGCACGGGACGCTGTTATACAGTTGGTTACTAATCTGTGCCCGCCTCGCCTGTGTACCACATACGAATATGCGCCCACAAAAAATATATCTTCCAGCTTATGAAAGCTTAAGCAATGACGTGTACTATTGGCACAGACCAGTAAATCTGTAGACGGCTCGTAGCCGGAAACCCCCGTCACAAAGTTTATGTATTATCTTTGCATATCGCCGCCCAGCCACCATTTCGGTATGTCATTCCGTCCGCGAGCGTCACTGAATCAACATCAGCTGGAAGACGTCCACTGCTGAACATAGGCCATAGAACACCACTTGGATCGGCTACTCGCCTCGCGCATCCAAACTTTCCCCGCGGTTTTGACAAGGTCATCCGTCCACCTAGTTTATGATAGTAACAGTTAAACAAAGATATTTTTACTAAGCATTAACCGTTTACCTAGAATCTAGGTCCTAGATGGTCGTTGTGTCTGGAGAAAGCCTGATGCTAGTGGCTGATTTCTAATGTATTCTAAAGTTCTATATCATTGTTTTACCAAATAATGTTAGGCTGGACGTCCGAGCTGGGTGAACTGTAAAATTACCTAATGTGCAATTATTCTATACTCTACCCTGCCCTATCCCTAATCTACCTTACTCTAACCTACCCTACTCTACCCTATCCTAGGGTTCATCATCATCAGCCGGAAGACGTCCACTGCTGAACATAGGCCTCCGGCCTCCCCCATAGAACGCCACTTGGATCGACTACTCGCCTCTTGCATCCATCGGTTCCCCGCGGTATTGACAAGGTCATCCGTCCACCTAGTGGGGGGTCGTCCTACACTACGTCATCCGATTTGTGGTCGTGGAGACAGCTCTAGCTCATAGCTTTTTTGATCAATTTATATTAGAAGCCTGTCGATGAAAAAATGTGTCGATACGTCCCGTCACTAGTTTGACAGACCTTGATTTATGAGTTTTGAACTAACCAATCACAACACGCCGTCTTCCATCGTCCCCGGCCAACATTTTACGATTGTCTTCTCATGCAAAACTTGGATAATGCGGCGTCTAGGTTTACTGGTCTGTGCAACTGACCTCAAAACACTGATCCTGAATAAAAAAATTTAACCAATGCAACGTAAACCAGTTTTTTTTAATGTTTTTTTATTCGTTGACCTCTCGCATGAATTAAAATATCACAAGGCTTATATCAAGGCCTCACATCAGGTATATTTATCCTAAGTTCATTCGCAAAACGAGGTTCATAGTGCGAGTGAAATAAAAAAATGTTCCAGGCTAAAGGATTCCTTTAGACCAGAGAGACTCACACGCAAACCTTCGCGTCTTGAATGTGATTGTATAGACTACAGTAGAAGAACACTCATCTGGTACTATCTAGGAGCGTACCACTGTCTTTCTACAGCTATACCTATGATTATTGTGTACTCAGCTGTACTCTTTGTACAACACTAGCTGCTGCCCGCGGTTTCGTCCGTGTGGAGATATTGGATTTCTTGGACTTTATTTTTATGCGCGGTACCCGAATTATTTTACTAAAATTAAAGTAGCTTAAGTTACTCCTTGTAACATCAGCTATCTGTCAGTGAAAGTCCCGTCAAAATAGGTCCAGCCGTTTCGGAGATTATCCGGAACAAACAGACAGTCAGAAGTGCAGGGGGCGCGGGTGGACCGACTAGACGGTCTTATAAGGCTTTCTTGTTCTACTACAAAACGCTACTGGGCTACAAAATTAACAATACGAATAGAGTATCTACAAAATCTTGTTACGGATTTTGTTCGTGGGAGGACTAACTCTTCTGCGAGTGTCCGCCTGGGTTGTTACCACCGCTTTGCTCGCGAAGTCTGCCGCCAAGCAGTAGTGTGCAAGCATTACTGTGTTCCGGTTTGATGAGCAGAGTATCCAGTGAAATTACTGGGCTTATGAGACTTAATACCTAATGTCTCAGGGTAACGAGCGCACTGCAGTGCCGCGCAGGCCTTTGTGTTTAAAAGTTCTGGGTGGCACTGCAATTGTTATGGGCCGGCGTTATGCTTACCATCAGGCAAACGACCAGCTCGTCTCGTTACCTAATAACATAAAAAAAAAACCGGATAAAGGAAAATTTTTGGGTTGCTTTATAAAAATACGGAGTCGTTTTAATACAGAAACATGTTAAAATTTTCATTTGGCAATGCGATTTGACCCGCACCTTTCGCACCAGACAGAGCAATCATCCGGATTACGGTATCAAAATACGATGTGTACTTATACGCGAGTTCCTTCAGTGGCGAAAATTTCCGAGTGGTTTATATTTACAAAACATGTCTAAAATGTGTATTAATTCGATACTACAATAACTTATTTGTATTGAACTGTCCGGGTGCGCTGTCACATTTGGATGCGGTACCCCGCACTCAGCAGGGCAGGCCCCCTCCCCCCTCCCCCCCGCGCGGCCGCTCTCAGTACCCCTTCCCCGGCGCGCGGCTGCGCTCGCGCAAGCGGTACTCGCGGTGCGCGCGCTGCACGCGCTTGAACTCCTCCAGCAGCGCCGCCAGGTCCAGCGCCGCCGCCCCCGCCCCCGCCGCCCCCGCCCCCGCCGCCGCCCTGCGCACGAGTACATGCTGCGGCACGTGTGTGTGTGTGCGGGTGTGTGTATCTACACTCACACACACACACTGTAAAACAAACATGTTCAATTCCGCGTTGCTAGCCGCTTACGGTCCCATAACTGGAGTTAAAATGGTATTAAAATCATCAAAACATATCAAGTATAGAGGCGTGGCTCGCGCGGTCGGGCGCGGTCGCGGTCGGTACTCACGCGGCGAGGCAGGGCTGCGGCGGCGCGCACTGCAGGCGGCGCCGCAGCACGTGGAAGGCGTCACTCTGCGGCAGCAGCATCAGCACGCCGTACAGTATAGAGGCGCGGTCGGGCGCGGTCGCGGTCGGTACTCACGCGGCGAGGCAGGGCTGCGGCGGCGCGCACTGCAGGCGGCGCCGCAGCACGTGGAAGGCGTCACTCTGCGGCAGCAGCATCAGCACGCCGTACAGTATAGAGGCGCGGTCGGGCGCGGTCGCGGTCGGTACTCACGCGGCGAGGCAGGGCTGCGGCGGCGCGCACTGCAGGCGGCGCCGCAGCACGTGGAAGGCGTCACTCTGCGGCAGCAGCATCAGCACGCCGTACAGTATAGAGGCGCGGTCGGGCGCGGTCGCGGTCGGTACTCACGCGGCGAGGCAGGGCTGCGGCGGCGCGCACTGCAGGCGGCGCCGCAGCACGTGGAAGGCGTCACTCTGCGGCAGCAGCATCAGCACGCCGTACAGTATAGAGGCGCGGTCGGGCGCGGTCGCGGTCGGTACTCACGCGGCGAGGCAGGGCTGCGGCGGCGCGCACTGCAGGCGGCGCCGCAGCACGTGGAAGGCGTCACTCTGCGGCAGCAGCATCAGCACGCCGTACAGTATAGAGGCGCGGTCGGGCGCGGTCGCGGTCGGTACTCACGCGGCGAGGCAGGGCTGCGGCGGCGCGCACTGCAGGCGGCGCCGCAGCACGTGGAAGGCGTCACTCTGCGGCAGCAGCATCAGCACGCCGTACAGTATAGAGGCGCGGTCGGGCGCGGTCGCGGTCGGTACTCACGCGGCGAGGCAGGGCTGCGGCGGCGCGCACTGCAGGCGGCGCCGCAGCACGTGGAAGGCGTCACTCTGCGGCAGCAGCATCAGCACGCCGTACAGTATAGAGGCGCGGTCGGGCGCGGTCGCGGTCGGTACTCACGCGGCGAGGCAGGGCTGCGGCGGCGCGCACTGCAGGCGGCGCCGCAGCACGTGGAAGGCGTCACTCTGCGGCAGCAGCATCAGCACGCCGTACAGTGCCCCGCGCAGTGCCGCGCTCTGCGGCCCGCTCAGCAGCTCCAGCCGCATGTCTGCGCGGCAACGAGCTTGCATTTTAGTACGAACCTACAAACCTATTAGGTACCATAGTCGTAGGCAACGTCTATAATGATGAACTAGACTAGTGTTAAACTATATTTTACTATAGCAAAAAAAATCCCGCGATCAAAACAGCCCAATAATTTTATGTTTTGCGTTTTAGTATTATTTTGTAATTGGCTTGGTGGTTTGTAATATTATTCCTAAAAACTTTTTAACGCGATCGGTCTTTCCATAAGACTTTAACAAAGACTTATGGAAATATCCAATCGAGTCCGCCAGGGGATCCGTGTTAGGACCAAGTGGACGAAGACGAGTTTTCAACTAGTGCAAGTGTAGAACGATACCATTTACGTATTCAAATTCAAAATGCTTTATTCAAATAGGCCCCAAAGCAGCACTTATGAAAGTTGAAATAAATGACTCTAACAGCGAGCCTCTGCAACATTCGTCTACCCGAATCGCAGACTAAAACTAATGCTGTCTTTATCAGAACATAATAAATGACAAAGACCCGATCCGTGCTCAAAGTCAACGAACCATCCAGAAACCCACCGTGCCCGTTCCAAATTGGTATAGGCCGAGCAAGAAGAAGGGCAAGAAACTCGTCTCGGCATTATTGTAAATTAAATCACTAAAAATAAAGACTTTGTTATGTCTACGAATAACTCAATTACTAATAAATCTACGAAATGAAATAGGATTTATACTCACATGCAAATATAGGAGATTCTATGAGCTGCACCAGTTTATCCACTTCCGTGAGGAAATCCACAGTGATTTCTAGGTCACCGCTGGTATTGCGTTAAGGATAATCGTTTAGAATAAAATAGATAAGAAACAACGATTACAAATACGGCTGAGGCTAAACGTGTCATACACAATTCACTCCAAGTGAGATGATATTAGGCTCATATTAGCTTTACTGCTCCAAGGGCAAAGAAGGAAGAGAAGGGGAGCGAAGGAAACAACCTGCAGCTACCGATCTAATTTTAGCACGTAATAAAATTGTTTGTTCGCGCATAACCGATACTTATTTATGTTTTCATTTTCGTTTGCTGATGACGTCATTTTCCTGTAGATATCGTTTCGCTTGCGGGCTGCTTGCGCCGGCGCGGGCGCAGTCAAAGGATACAAGGTGGCGATGAGGTCGTTGCAGTGCTCGTAGTTGTGCGTGAGCAGGCACAGCGCCAGCAGCGCCACCGGGCTGTGGCACCAGCACGGGTACAGTGCCGCGAACAGCGCGTGCGTCGCCTGCGCCGTGCGCCGCGCCGCAAGGGTACAACATATTATAAATACAAAATAGCTATGTCACAAAATTTCAACATTTTTCACCCCCAACTAATCTCTTAACGTTCGAAATAGGAATTTCACACCATCTACTAGAAAACTAACAATGGTTGCACAAAAATTTCATTAATATAAGCGATTAATATATCGGCCAAACTTTGATTGTTAAATTTCCTGCTGGGATTCCTCTCGAGCATTTGATATCGTCTCAGTATTGATAATGCTCCGAAACCGACACTATTACACAGATAAGTGTTGTTTTTATTATAGAATAACCAGCCTCGTTAGCAAAACACTACAACTAACCGATATGGGAGCAAGTAAAGAAAAATTTGTGTTGGAGTCCCCTAGGGCAGCGTTTTTAGGCCTGTCTTATTTCTTCATCCACTGCTCAGCATAGGTCATTCCTTTCATTTCTACTACTATTGCTATCGCGCCAAATGAGATTTTCATGCCGTATAATGATAGATTAGTCTCGCCTGATGTGAACGGTGTACTCCCAGACGGCGTAGTTACGACGATTAGCTACCAGTTTATAATTTAATAATTAGAGTTAACATAACATCTACACTGTCATGTCTTGAACAGTAATGAATAGTTGCACACGTTCAAACATAAATAAATAAATAAAAACAACTCATATAACTTTGCCGCTCTGAAGTAGGCTGCAAATGGCTGCGCAGTTGGCAACAATAGAACTAAATCACCATTGCGCATGCGCAACGGTATAAGCGTGGAAGGTACGTCTCAGTCACTCGTATACATTTTAAGCAAGCTTACGTCCCGCTCGCTCAGCATAATAAACAGCCAGAAAATAATTACTAAGGTAGTCGATTTTATTATTTCTATTATCAGTTATTCGTTGATTTTGTTACTAGTTTTAGTTATTTCGTGCAAAAAATGCCTGAATCTGCAAAAGGAATTAGGAATTCAGAAAATGCATTTTGGCGGTAACGCAGAAACATTCCGTTGTTGATTTTATATTAGGTATTCAGTAATAAAATCTGCGTATTTTCGAGTGATAATTTGTAATATTAAATAAATATTTTATAGAATAAAGAAATATTATCTAGAAGGTAAAGTTTGTTTCTTAGATCGTATATCTGTTCGATACGTCTTACTACGAGCATCGTTAGAAGCGATGTGAGATTTTTATCGTAAGAGTCTCAGCAACGTCTAGCGACGGACATCGACATAACCATCCGTTCGCCTCTATAGCGATTTAATAAATTATATTTTGCAGCAAATTTATTTTATTTTGCGATATCGTTAATCTAGAAAGATTTTTTCGTACTAACACTTTTTACTTGTTTATACACGCGCGAGTTTTCGGAGAGCCTGACATCAGAGGGGCAAACTTAGATAAGTTTAGCGCGCTTTTGTGATTTTAATTCACTCGGAACGATTCCGTGTAGGAAGCGACTTTTCCTAATCGTTTACATCTCGGAATCGCATCGCGACAGAGAAATATTTACGGGATTGTATCCGTGTTTATGCAGTTGAATGAGGAGCCACATTGCTTACTTATCCCGCTAGGTGGCGTATTATAGCTGGTGTTGTTTCACTATGAAACTTCATTACAAAAGTTGAGTAAGTAAACAAAAATCGTCTTTGGAAGAAAATATGCCCCTGTAAAGTGCAATTCAGTGTAAAATTAAGGTACGCACGTTTCCGTTCCGACGAGAAAAAACGGAAATCGTAGATCAAAGCATCGCTCATCAAAAAATATCGGAAACCGATCATTCTTCTAGGTGACGTAGCGATCGTTTCAAATCTAACTATTTCTAAGACGCGAGCATTATTACCGGTTACAGTTCAATTCGTTAACTCTCAAAGTAAACATCGACGACTAGCACCAGCTGTGCCAGCGACACAAGCCGTGCTCCGTTATGTAATAGAGTTGGGATAGCTTGGGCAGACACAGGCAGGGGGAAATGCAGAATACACCCCAAGTGTGACGTCAGTGCAGGCCTTACCGCCCCCATTTGAATAAGAATAAGCATCAGCGACGGGGACGCCATCCGAGATTAGATACGCCTGTGCCTCCCGATCGTCGAATTTAAACGGGAACTTTGTCGGACGGGATGGAATCGTGAGATATAAACGATCGCGGCGGTCGCGACCGGCGCGGACTATGTTCCTCTTGAACTCTACTAAGCTATCAGGAGTATATAATAGTTGTTTCGACCGGCGTGTCGAAGGTGCGCAGCTGGCGGCGCAGCTCGTGCAGCTCGGCGGCCGTGAGCAGGATGGTGCTGAGCAGGTCGGCCATGGTGGACACGAAGCGCAGCTCGCCGCGCGCCAGCAGCGCCCGCGCCAGCGCGCGGTACAGCCGCTCCGCGCTCAGCACCACGCACAGCTGCCTGCCGCCCACCACACCACACACAATGAGATCATGGCCTCGTCACCGGCCCGCACTCTACACTCTACACTCTACACTCTACACTGTACACGCCTCGCTTCACCGTTGCTACACTGTTACCACCGCGCCGTGAGTGAACTCTGCCGCCAAGCAGTAGTGTGCAAGCGTTACTGTGTTCCGGTTTGATGAGCAGAGTATCCAGTGAAATTACTAGGCTTATGAGACTTAATACCAAATGTCTCAGGGTAACGAGCGCACTGCAGTGCCGCGCAGGCCTTTGTGTTTCAAAGTTCTGGGTGGCACTGCAATTGTTATGGGCCGGCGTTATGCTTACCATCAGGCAAACGACCAGCTCGTCTCGTTACCAAATAACATAAAAAAAAACTTCTAAATGGAAGTGTACAAACGTACAAATCTGTCTGTATATTAGTTCCCTTACCTTATAATGAACGCTCCTCTATCTTCTAACAAGTTTTCGTCCGCCGCGAGCAGCCTCAGTAGCGCTTGCAGGAATTTGTGGTAATATGGATTCGATTCTAAATCACCTGGAATTTGAAACACGTGTTTAAACTTGTATACGTTATTATATTATTTTATTAATAATAACATTTAATGTGTATATTTCACGGCCGTGAAGCTACAAGCAAGTGGACTGAATTGACAGATCAGGAACAATGTATTGTCCTTGTGTTTATTTTGGGAAAAAAATAAATTCAAAATTAGTTTTCCGTTTGTGACGAACGGATTGAAGCCACCTTCTTCAAATATTACGTGATATTTAAAAAAAATGGTTTGGACGAATGCCGTAAGATAACCGGTTCCTCAGCCACGTCGTCGGCGGCGTCCGTGAGGCTGCGCACACGCACACGCACACGCACACGTACACCTGTGTGACTGTACCCGGTAGCTGCTGCTGCGTGCCGGTGGCGGGCGGCGCGCACGAGCACACCTCCGCGAGCACGGCGAGCGCGCGCCGCACCACGTCGTCGGCGGCGTCCGTGAGGCTGCGCACACGCACACGCACACGCACACGTACACCTGTGTGACTGTACCCGGTAGCTGCTGCTGCGTGCCGGTGGCGGGCGGCGCGCACGAGCACACCTCCGCGAGCACGGCGAGCGCGCGCCGCACCACGTCGTCGGCGGCGTCCGTGAGGCTGCGCACACGCACACGCACACGCACACGTACACCTGTGTGACTGTACCCGGTAGCTGCTGCTGCGTGCCGGTGGCGGGCGGCGCGCACGAGCACACCTCCGCGAGCACGGCGAGCGCGCGCCGCACCACGTCGTCGGCGGCGTCCGTGAGGCTGCGCACACGCACACGCACACGCACACGTACACCTGTGTGACTGTACCCGGTAGCTGCTGCTGCGTGCCGGTGGCGGGCGGCGCGCACGAGCACACCTCCGCGAGCACGGCGAGCGCGCGCCGCACCACGTCGTCGGCGGCGTCCGTGAGGCTGCGCACACGCACACGCACACGCACACGTACACCTGTGTGACTGTACCCGGTAGCTGCTGCTGCGTGCCGGTGGCGGGCGGCGCGCACGAGCACACCTCCGCGAGCACGGCGAGCGCGCGCCGCACCACGTCGTCGGCGGCGTCCGTGAGGCTGCGCACACGCACACGCACACGCACACGTACACCTGTGTGACTGTACCCGGTAGCTGCTGCTGCGTGCCGGTGGCGGGCGGCGCGCACGAGCACACCTCCGCGAGCACGGCGAGCGCGCGCCGCACCACGTCGTCGGCGGCGTCCGTGAGGCTGCGCACACGCACACGCACACGCACACGTACACCTGTGTGACTGTACCCGGTAGCTGCTGCTGCGTGCCGGTGGCGGGCGGCGCGCACGAGCACACCTCCGCGAGCACGGCGAGCGCGCGCCGCACCACGTCGTCGGCGGCGTCCGTGAGGCTGCGCACACGCACACGCACACGCACACGTACACCTGTGTGACTGTACCCGGTAGCTGCTGCTGCGTGCCGGTGGCGGGCGGCGCGCACGAGCACACCTCCGCGAGCACGGCGAGCGCGCGCCGCACCACGTCGTCGGCGGCGTCCGTGAGGCTGCGCACACGCACACGCACACGCACACGTACACCTGTGTGACTGTACCCGGTAGCTGCTGCTGCGTGCCGGTGGCGGGCGGCGCGCACGAGCACACCTCCGCGAGCACGGCGAGCGCGCGCCGCACCACGTCGTCGGCGGCGTCCGTGAGGCTGCGCACACGCACACGCACACGCACACGTACACCTGTGTGACTGTACCCGGTAGCTGCTGCTGCGTGCCGGTGGCGGGCGGCGCGCACGAGCACACCTCCGCGAGCACGGCGAGCGCGCGCCGCACCACGTCGTCGGCGGCGTCCGTGAGGCTGCGCACACGCACACGCACACGCACACGTACACCTGTGTGACTGTACCCGGTAGCTGCT
This sequence comes from Crocallis elinguaria, assembly GCA_907269065.1. Classification (NCBI taxonomy): domain Eukaryota; kingdom Metazoa; phylum Arthropoda; class Insecta; order Lepidoptera; family Geometridae; genus Crocallis; species Crocallis elinguaria. The sequence goes on along the minus strand of OU026074.1, from coordinate 19,994,936 downwards.
GCTGCGTGCCGGTGGCGGGCGGCGCGCACGAGCACACCTCCGCGAGCACGGCGAGCGCGCGCCGCACCACGTCGTCGGCGGCGTCCGTGAGGCTGCGCACACGCACACGCACACGCACACGTACACCTGTGTGACTGTACCCGGTAGCTGCTGCTGCGTGCCGGTGGCGGGCGGCGCGCACGAGCACACCTCCGCGAGCACGGCGAGCGCGCGCCGCACCACGTCGTCGGCGGCGTCCGTGAGGCTGCGCACACGCACACGCACACGTACACCTGTGTGACTGTACCCGGTAGCTGCTGCTGCGTGCCGGTGGCGGGCGGCGCGCACGAGCACACCTCCGCGAGCACGGCGAGCGCGCGCCGCACCACGTCGTCGGCGGCGTCCGTGAGGCTGCGCACACGCACACGCACACGTACACCTGTGTGACTGTACCCGGTAGCTGCTGCTGCGTGCCGGTGGCGGGCGGCGCGCACGAGCACACCTCCGCGAGCACGGCGAGCGCGCGCCGCACCACGTCGTCGGCGGCGTCCGTGAGGCTGCGCACACGCACACGCACACGTACACCTGTGTGACTGTACCCGGTAGCTGCTGCTGCGTGCCGGTGGCGGGCGGCGCGCACGAGCACACCTCCGCGAGCACGGCGAGCGCGCGCCGCACCACGTCGTCGGCGGCGTCCGTGAGGCTGCGCACACGCACACGCACACGTACACCTGTGTGACTGTACCCGGTAGCTGCTGCTGCGTGCCGGTGGCGGGCGGCGCGCACGAGCACACCTCCGCGAGCACGGCGAGCGCGCGCCGCACCACGTCGTCGGCGGCGTCCGTGAGGCTGCGCACACGCACACGCACACGCACACGTACACCTGTGTGACTGTACCCGGTAGCTGCTGCTGCGTGCCGGTGGCGGGCGGCGCGCACGAGCACACCTCCGCGAGCACGGCGAGCGCGCGCCGCACCACGTCGTCGGCGGCGTCCGTGAGGCTGCGCACACGCACACGCACACGCACACGTACACCTGTGTGACTGTACCCGGTAGCTGCTGCTGCGTGCCGGTGGCGGGCGGCGCGCACGAGCACACCTCCGCGAGCACGGCGAGCGCGCGCCGCACCACGTCGTCGGCGGCGTCCGTGAGGCTGCGCACACGCACACGCACACGCACACGTACACCTGTGTGACTGTACCCGGTAGCTGCTGCTGCGTGCCGGTGGCGGGCGGCGCGCACGAGCACACCTCCGCGAGCACGGCGAGCGCGCGCCGCACCACGTCGTCGGCGGCGTCCGTGAGGCTGCGCACACGCACACGCACACGCACACGTACACCTGTGTGACTGTACCCGGTAGCTGCTGCTGCGTGCCGGTGGCGGGCGGCGCGCACGAGCACACCTCCGCGAGCACGGCGAGCGCGCGCCGCACCACGTCGTCGGCGGCGTCCGTGAGGCTGCGCACACGCACACGCACACGCACACGTACACCTGTGTGACTGTACCCGGTAGCTGCTGCTGCGTGCCGGTGGCGGGCGGCGCGCACGAGCACACCTCCGCGAGCACGGCGAGCGCGCGCCGCACCACGTCGTCGGCGGCGTCCGTGAGGCTGCGCACACGCACACGCACACGCACACGTACACCTGTGTGACTGTACCCGGTAGCTGCTGCTGCGTGCCGGTGGCGGGCGGCGCGCACGAGCACACCTCCGCGAGCACGGCGAGCGCGCGCCGCACCACGTCGTCGGCGGCGTCCGTGAGGCTGCGCACACGCACACGCACACGTACACCTGTGTGACTGTACCCGGTAGCTGCTGCTGCGTGCCGGTGGCGGGCGGCGCGCACGAGCACACCTCCGCGAGCACGGCGAGCGCGCGCCGCACCACGTCGTCGGCGGCGTCCGTGAGGCTGCGCACACGCACACGCACACGTACACCTGTGTGACTGTACCCGGTAGCTGCTGCTGCGTGCCGGTGGCGGGCGGCGCGCACGAGCACACCTCCGCGAGCACGGCGAGCGCGCGCCGCACCACGTCGTCGGCGGCGTCCGTGAGGCTGCGCACACGCACACGCACACGTACACCTGTGTGACTGTACCCGGTAGCTGCTGCTGCGTGCCGGTGGCGGGCGGCGCGCACGAGCACACCTCCGCGAGCACGGCGAGCGCGCGCCGCACCACGTCGTCGGCGGCGTCCGTGAGGCTGCGCACACGCACACGCACACGTACACCTGTGTGACTGTACCCGGTAGCTGCTGCTGCGTGCCGGTGGCGGGCGGCGCGCACGAGCACACCTCCGCGAGCACGGCGAGCGCGCGCCGCACCACGTCGTCGGCGGCGTCCGTGAGGCTGCGCACACGCACACGCACACGCACACGTACACCTGTGTGACTGTACCCGGTAGCTGCTGCTGCGTGCCGGTGGCGGGCGGCGCGCACGAGCACACCTCCGCGAGCACGGCGAGCGCGCGCCGCACCACGTCGTCGGCGGCGTCCGTGAGGCTGCGCACACGCACACGCACACGCACACGTACACCTGTGTGACTGTACCCGGTAGCTGCTGCTGCGTGCCGGTGGCGGGCGGCGCGCACGAGCACACCTCCGCGAGCACGGCGAGCGCGCGCCGCACCACGTCGTCGGCGGCGTCCGTGAGGCTGCGCACACGCACACGCACACGCACACGTACACCTGTGTGACTGTACCCGGTAGCTGCTGCTGCGTGCCGGTGGCGGGCGGCGCGCACGAGCACACCTCCGCGAGCACGGCGAGCGCGCGCCGCACCACGTCGTCGGCGGCGTCCGTGAGGCTGCGCACACGCACACGCACACGCACACGTACACCTGTGTGACTGTACCCGGTAGCTGCTGCTGCGTGCCGGTGGCGGGCGGCGCGCACGAGCACACCTCCGCGAGCACGGCGAGCGCGCGCCGCACCACGTCGTCGGCGGCGTCCGTGAGGCTGCGCACACGCACACGCACACGCACACGTACACCTGTGTGACTGTACCCGGTAGCTGCTGCTGCGTGCCGGTGGCGGGCGGCGCGCACGAGCACACCTCCGCGAGCACGGCGAGCGCGCGCCGCACCACGTCGTCGGCGGCGTCCGTGAGGCTGCGCACACGCACACGCACACGCACACGTACACCTGTGTGACTGTACCCGGTAGCTGCTGCTGCGTGCCGGTGGCGGGCGGCGCGCACGAGCACACCTCCGCGAGCACGGCGAGCGCGCGCCGCACCACGTCGTCGGCGGCGTCCGTGAGGCTGCGCACACGCACACGCACACGTACACCTGTGTGACTGTACCCGGTAGCTGCTGCTGCGTGCCGGTGGCGGGCGGCGCGCACGAGCACACCTCCGCGAGCACGGCGAGCGCGCGCCGCACCACGTCGTCGGCGGCGTCCGTGAGGCTGCGCACACGCACACGCACACGTACACCTGTGTGACTGTACCCGGTAGCTGCTGCTGCGTGCCGGTGGCGGGCGGCGCGCACGAGCACACCTCCGCGAGCACGGCGAGCGCGCGCCGCACCACGTCGTCGGCGGCGTCCGTGAGGCTGCGCACACGCACACGCACACGTACACCTGTGTGACTGTACCCGGTAGCTGCTGCTGCGTGCCGGTGGCGGGCGGCGCGCACGAGCACACCTCCGCGAGCACGGCGAGCGCGCGCCGCACCACGTCGTCGGCGGCGTCCGTGAGGCTGCGCACACGCACACGCACACGTACACCTGTGTGACTGTACCCGGTAGCTGCTGCTGCGTGCCGGTGGCGGGCGGCGCGCACGAGCACACCTCCGCGAGCACGGCGAGCGCGCGCCGCACCACGTCGTCGGCGGCGTCCGTGAGGCTGCCCACCACGCACACGAACACGTTGTCAGTTTCCACGTACATCTGTGTAACGGGTACCAATCGGTTTTCAGTATGACTTATAGTCTGAGAAGTAGAAGTCTGAAATATCGTTAATCATTTCCAAGGCGTTGACAGTATCTTTCGATCCTGATAAAGCAAATGCTCGCACAACATCGTGTCGCTTCACGTATCGTGACGTTCTGATTCGTTCCAGATTGCTTCACTAGAACGTATATAAGTATCGGTTTTTATCTGATGTCAAAAATTAGTGCATCTGCAATTACTAACTATAGAGTGTATCGTATAGAGTGTTGCAGAGTGAGAGGGGCTGAGCGTGAATATACTTGAACGGGTCATAAAGCTTGGTGATGCCTTCACAATGCTGAATGCAGTAAGTTTAGCGTGCACTGACCTCGGCAGGTAGTTTGTTGTACAGATGCAGTATCCAGTCTAGCGCCGCCACTTTAGTGTGCACCGAGCTCTTGTGCAGCATCTGTGTCAGCACGGTCACCACGGCGTCCAGGTTGAGCCTCCCCTCCGCGGGCTCCTCCCCCGCGCCCTCCCCCTCGGCGGGCGGGGGACGCTCGGACACGAGCTTGGTGAGCTGCAGGTTGACTGTGGCGGCTGTTTCGCGGATGCCTGAACCTGGCTGCTAAGGAAACTTAGGGTGCTGGCTTTAGTGACGATGTGGCTAAAGATACAGGTGAATCTCTAGATTCCTACTCGCTTTGCCGGACTCCAACAATGTCAACGACAGATTTTTAACTTGTGGTAGCTTGCCTGGTGAGTACTACAACTTTTCCAACTGCTATGATATAATTGCTTCCCGCTGTTCTCCGTCACCCAAATACACGTTTAGAGAGTTCTCCGAGTATGATCGAGTTTGGACTATCTTATCTATGGTAAGGCGTGGCGCCGTAACGACAGCTTGTCATGGGCCACGGCCCACTCTTAAAAATCATAATTACAATTATTTCTATCCCAATCTACAAATAGGGCAATTTAACAAAAGTATAGGTAAGTCAGGAGAATTTAAACGAAAATTAAGTTTTGAAGTACTTGCGAGTGAAAAGTAGTGCCAAGGAACTTGTGTTTGGTTTTTGGTTCAGTGGCAAACGTCACGCGGCTAGTAGCGCCCGGGCGCGGGGCGCGTCGTCGTGCAAGGATACTCTTCCGCGGCTCGTCGCCGTAGGCCAGGCACGGCAGCACGGCGGCCAGCACGCCGGACGCGTGCGGCAGCATGGCGCCGCCCGCCAGCTCCACGAACTCCTTGATCCACGTGATGGCCGTCAGCTGCAGCCGCCGGGGCAGACACGACACACTCAAATATACGGTACTATAACGGTTAGTTATATGCGCTGAGGCAATCGGTACGAATATGGCAACGATGGCCGGAAGTCCCGCGCTTTAATGTATTAGCTTGCATACAACTTGAGTAGTGGAAACGTAAACATACAAGCAAACTTCAAGTTGAATGCAGGTAGTATTAAACTTGTAGACGCGTCTGGCACTTGCTTGCAAGTGTTCTAGTGATACGCAAGTTGCAACTTGGACGTATGTTTACCATTGTCAAGAAGTGACGTCGCGCATGATTAGAACACTTGCAAGCAAGTAAATCCTTGCATGTGAGGTGCGAGTTCCAGAAATCGTGATTCCAATTCAAGTAACTTGCACGCAAGTGTGAAATCATACCTGTTTGCAAGTACTTGGCATAATGGAAACCTAAAGTCTAATATAAAGGTCTTCATTTCATTGATTTACTGTATAATTTTGAAAGTTTCAAACCTGCAGCAGTTCCTCGGTGGACATGGCGTGCGTGATGAGGATGTTGATCATGGCCTGGAAGTCCACCCGCTCCGGCTCCTTCTTGATGCTGCGTAGGAATTCGTTCAGCTGGACATCACACCTGGAAATGGAAAATTACATCTGGGTTATACTAAGGATTTCGAGTCGCCGGAATCTTTAGACAGGTGAGAAAGGTTTCGTTATAAATTTCTAGTTAGGAGTGTTATTCGTATTTTTTGTCAGTGCGCAATGAACAGTTATCGTAGTTAGTAGGCTCACATCCTGCGTATCTCGGGCACGGGGTCGTCCAGCATCTTGAAGAGCCCGTCGAGCAGCGCGGGCAGGTGCGGCAGCAGGTCGAGCGCGGGCACGGCGTCCAGCACGGCCACCCACGACGCCACGAACTGGCGCGCGAACGCGTTGCGCGCGTACAGGCGCTCCCGCACCATGCCGATGAACTCGCTCACCTCGAAGTTGGGGCTCTCCGTTACTATGTCCTGAGGGAATCAAAACACCTGTAACTTACGACTGGTTATGTTTATTAGGTGCGGGCTCTCCCAAAAAGAAAGTCGATTTCAAATATTTTATAGGCTCCCTGCGTAAACGCAACGCATCTGAGGAGCGCGAGGTGCATGTCCATCGATAACTCGGCCTTTAGGAATCAGCCCCCTATGGAACGTTTTTTGGGGGCAGACCGTGAGTTATGTCTGCGAGAATTTTACAAAAATAGTGGTTTGGCAACTGTAGACCGGAAAAGTTTTGAATTTTATATGGTTTGCTCATAAATGACGCTCCCAGCATTCAATTCATCATGTAATGTCCTAAAAAGTTGAAGAATGTCACTTCAGCCGGTCGTTTCAGCAATGAATAAAACTAATTCTGGGTCACCTAGGTCATCATGTACTGACGTGCTATACCGGATAACCTCCTCGTGGTGCACCCTGGGTGCCAGCAACCTCCATTGGTTGACCATTTTTGGTTGGCAAGGCGCAAAGACTGAGCCGGGCCTGAGAGTCCGCAGTGAGGGTATGTTTGGGCGCTGGATTGCTGTGCGGGTATCATGCGCTACTGCAGAAACCACAGGCCGAAGCTAGTCTATAATAAGGCCTCAAAATATACAGATCAGTCCTAATTTACTGTGTCAAAAATTAAACACCCATATTATATTTAAGGATTAAGCTTTTAGATGTCACATTACATAAATAAATACTTGCAGATAAACATTTACATACATACCTTGACCAGTCTGTCCAACAACTCAGCCGCCTGTTTGACTTGTGGCTCAGAGTCAGCTGCCAGACGAGCGAGTGCATCAAATATATGTGGGAAGTGCTCAAGTGAAGCCCCTCTTGCAATTTTAACAACGTTGAATAAAGCTTCTGCTGCCTGATATCGCACTCGGGACTCACTTTCACTAAAGCATGCTATAATTGGGTGGATCAACTCCGGCATGTGCTCAACACAACCCTCCTGTAATGAGAAATGGTAATATGAGATAACAAGCTCTCTAACTCAGCAGGCAATTAATAGTTTCCTAATGCAAGCAGCCGTTCAAAGTGCTGGATGAAGATGAATGTCAACAAACTATGGTCTTATGATATATATTTTCACAACATTTACTAAGTAGTTGTTAACTTATTGCTGATTTTGTAGTTCTCATTCTCATTCATCAATCAAATTGTAAATTTTATTTTTTTGTGAATTGAAGAAGATTCATCTCTGAATACATTTTGTGTTTGTTTAATGATGTGAATGTGATGAAAAAGTATCTTACTTTTCCCAGTCCAACAGCAACTGAAGATAGACCCATCATTGCTCCATTTTTCACATTAGGATTGGTTGAAGACATCAAGTCCTGGCCCAGCACTCTGATTAAACGCTTTATTTGGCTCGTATTTTTTGCATCGCTGAAGTCTTTTACCATCCTGCAATAAAGCAATATAAACAGGGGCGGTTCACCAAGTAGGTACTAATTGTAAGAAAACAGAGCAACTCACTTTTCAATTTCTACACCGGCAAATTTTCGCTTTTCATATATTTTGTCACACAGCCCGCGAACGCAGGCTATGCTTAACGGTGCATAATCCCTGTCAGACATTCTAGATTACTTATTTGGATAAAATATCATATAATCTCTCGAATTTAGAGAGAAATCATAAGTAATAAATAAAGAAAACAAATTCAGATTTCAGATCAGACTATTTTAGACCACAGATTACATATACTCTTTGCAGATTACTATATTTTAGACCACAGATTAGTAATATGCACAGACTACTGAGTGAGTATCGCAATATGTAGCTGGTTTTAGACAGATCTACTAATAAAAATTAAATAATAGAAATGATAAGAAACCTTTATGGAAAAGAAACAAATGATGAATAGACATTTTTAAAATAAATGTTTAAATACGGCAATTTAGTATTCTTTCCTTTAAAATAGGGCAATCCTGACAGTGACAATGACATACGGCAGCTCAGATTTTTAGAAAGAAAGAAAGAATATACATTTATTTCCGGACAACAAAACATCACATCAGATAACAAATAACACAACAGAATTTAAAACTAACAATAAACAATGTAATGTTGTGATGTCAGGAAAAGGTCCCGACTCAGCACACAACTAAGGTCAAAGACCCTAGTCACTGATTTACGATGACAGCTCTGAGTTCACCACCACCGTAGACAGAGAAGGTAAGGTCCGTCTGTACTTTTCTCACCACTATCACTAATCCGTGCGTTCTTGTACTTTCAGTATATAGAATAGTACTCTGTGCTTGTACTCCCACACCTAGTCTGTGATAGTAGTGTTCAAAGTTGCTTTATGGCTATAACTTGCTTAATGCTATTTGCTTTATTTTAAAAGCATGCTATTTGACGTGCTTTCTATAGCATGCTTTTTTAAAAGCATATTTGTTAGGCCAAAACGGGCGGGCACAAAAAAAAAGCATGCGAGGAGGTGACTGTTAACTCGCAGCTCCTACCTTATCGTTGGACTTGTCGGACAGACAGTCTGCTTTATAAGAATATTAAGTACATCGCGTTTATGAATTTATTAAGATAAAATGGAGCAGTAAAAAAGAACAATGAACTTTCCTTCATACTTTTCAGGCTTAGGACTGTCTATAATTGATTAAGTGTTATTATGAAATAAACTATGTAACGCAATAATAATTATAGTCAATATTACACTTAAAAATCACGAAGCAAAATAGCGTAGGTATTATTGTACGTGAGCCGCCCGAGATCGCAAATTCGCACGCGGTGCGTTATACGATGACATACGCGGCCGATAGCAATCGCTAGCATGCACAGAGTACTTTGTAATATACGACTTGCGCCATCTGTGCGCAAGTCGTGAGACTTTTGCTTGCAATCTATTCCATCCTAGTACATAAGTACTAAGATTGTGCACCCTGCTAGCATGCGACGACTGGCTACTTGCTTTGCGTTGATACTTGCTATTGCTTTGCTACATGCTTTGTGTTGCGACGCGTGCGACTTGCGATGCGCGATGGACAGATGATATAAGAGAGTGCGAAATAAAGCAAATAGCAACAAGTGAGAGCTACGATAGCATTTGCTATATGCTTTATTTTGCTATATGCTATATTAACCACCACTACTCTGTGACTCCCACTAGACAAGTAGACAGAGACCAGAGTACCCAAGAGTACCAAAGAGTATACTTGTCCACAGACCACCACAGACTAGCACAGACTAGGTAGCAGACTAGGTAGTGTACTTGTCTCATACTTGTACTCCTTGTAGGCAACCAACTTGTTTTCGTATTTATTTTGATAAAACTGCGTTTGATCTAATTTTACGATAGTTACCTGTGATTTTACGTCCAATATAATTAAGTTCGAAATGAAGTTTGCGGTTCAGTGTTATTTATTTTGTTGATGTAGAGGCAGACGCTCGAAATGCCAGTGACACTAGTAGATAGATTGCCCTTGCCGAACCTCAAGGTTTACACGGCTGGAAGTGTTTTGCTGCTCTCAGTTGCCGTTTATTATGCTTTGAATGTGACTAGTGATCCGAACTGGCGCGCGAATGCGACAGTGGCGCGACTCGAGGCGCCAGCGGAGGCCGAGGGCGCGGCGGAACCGCTGTCCGCTCCCTTGCCGGTGCTGGCGCCACATAATGCTACCAGGAACATCACCGAACAGTTCGCGGAGGTGATGACGTTCATGATGCAGGAGCCACTCTGTATGTGGGTAAGTTCTATCACATTTATTTCAAGATTTTACTCTATATTTAGCTTGATTTACATTGTCTAATTAGTGTACCTATTCAAGGCCTGTAGGCTGTATGTATAAACGAGATCTCTCGACTACCTGCCAGTGAAAGTTCCATCCAAATCATTACAAAGAGACTCTTCAATAATAACTATTTGCATAGATATATTGTTTTCCCTCCTTGAAAGTGCCAGAAGAAGACCTCAGGACCATGACAAATAGTGTCTTAAAGAAAGAAACAGAGCTACACTTCAATATGTGCCATAAATAAATTAGTAAATGATGTATGGTCTACCTATGTGATATTTCAGACGTCCAAAACCAGTTTCCAATTGAAACACATTTAAAATAGAGGTGTTATGGAGAACAGACACTCACAACCACAGTTGTACTTAATTTAGTTTTTGAGGCATATTCATAAAAATACAACTTTATCTCTGAAGGAAATTAATGTCTTTGCAGGAATTATGCGTGATGGTGAGTCACTATAAACATTAATTAATATATTATTCATTGTATTAAAGGCAAATTTGTGTTAGGGTTGTCACTAGTTTAAGTTATTATTTACGATACATGTATTGCCTACACCTGAACAATAAAATATTTACAAAGTTAGGGAAACAAACGGAAATGTAAGAAGTTGATGGACATGTAATAATAATTGTAAGAGAAAAAGAATTAAATAATTTTCTTGAAAGACCCCGACTAAAAGGGAAAGTAATGAAAGATAAGTTAAACGCAAGTAAATCCACCAGGGCTGCAGTTACCTGCCCTGAAATTAGCTGAAATGTTGCAGTTTTGTGTATGTGACTAATTGAAATTATATTAGGTAATTAATGTAGTCTTTAATTGATATAAATTTCTGCATCTCTCTCAATAGCTTTTCTGTATTGCTTCATTTTAACTGAAATTGGGAACGCAGATGGCAATCCCCAACAGATTTTATTGGTTTTAACTTTTCTATCATTACTCAAAATAATAGTTGGGAGTTTTTAAAAAAAAAATACAAATCTCTCAATTACAATTATTACTAAGTCATGGGTTTTTTCAACATTTTTAAGTTAAAAATATTTATTACAGCGCCCCTGGTGAGTTAAGGCATAACATGTATCTAAGAACCATCGCCGTTGAATCACAAACCCTATACAGAAAACCGTATCTAAATTGGTCAAACCGTTTTGGAGATAAATGGGAACATTCATGTGCACTCACTAACAAACAAACAACCTCTCACCCTAAATGCATTATATACCTTCTCCATTCTGATGTGGGTAAAAATGTGAAGAAACTGGTTTTAACCAGTGGATTTTGTTGAATAGTGCAAAGTATTTATTAAAATAACGTTTTCGATTTATTCACGAGTTAATTAGCCTTTCACCCTATTGGTGTTGGTGCCCTGCCCGCTGCTTTCTTTCGGACATTCAACTTTAAACATACTGAAATTACTGTACTACAAACAAATTTCCTACTACAGCTGTAATATACATATATTTATCACAATGATTTTTACCCAAATAAAGCCTCGTTTGGAATGCAATGCAATGTGTATTCAGGGAAATAACAGATGATGTCTCAGGATTGTGTGGCACTGCAAATGCTAGAGCCATAGGTACTTAGGTAGTAACAATTTCCATCATAGGAATTACCTGTTAATTAAATACCAGTTAAACACACTGACCAAAAAGGTAAGTAGCATTACAACAATTAAGTTCCTTATTTATCTCATATCTTTGAGAAATATCTTGCAAATATAGTAGCATACTTTTCTAAGAGTAGGTAGTAGTTGATCAGGACTTTTTGAAGTTCCTAAGTTAAATTCAAATTCAAATTCCAATTGCTTTATTCAAATAGGCCCCAAAGGAGCACTTATGAAAGTTAAAATAAATGACTCTAACAGCAGGCCTCTGCAACATTCGTCTACCTGAATCACAGACTAAAACTGATGCTGTCTTTATCAGAACATAATAAATGACAAAGACACCAACAGACCCAATCCGTGCTCAAAGTCAACGAACCTTCCAGAAAGCCACTGTGCCTGTTCCAAATTGGTATCTAGGCCAAGCAAGAAGAAGGGCAAGAAACTCGTCACAGCATTCTTTTTAAAAAAATAGTTTTTTACAATGATTCTAATGCTAACAACTAACAATTTAAAGTTTAGTAGTCGCCAGGAGGCTCCTGAGCTGTTTGCCTCCATGCATCCTTGTCATCTACATAATCCTTAATTTTATAATACGCTTTTTTAATTAATAAATTAAATTAAATCAGTCTCAGACAAAGTCTTTCATGATAAATGCATTCTCTTATTTATATATTTACTGCTAACAGAGTGAGTTGGTACTTAACTGAAGGTAATACCAGTTTCTGAGCTCAAAAAGTGAAAGTTTAAATTCAGGTTTTTGGATGCTTCAAACGTTGTTTGTGTATCCTTCGGTTTAAAATAGCTGGTGGAAAGTCTACCAAATTTGCTAAAAGTGGCAAACAAATTGCAATTTTTTTTTTGTAAAGATATTTATCAAATATTCATTTAGTCAAATAATAAAGACAAGACAAATAATAGATGTATTAGGTATGTATATTATATTACATATTATAAATTTATAACAAGTTTATTAACATTCTTCTTGAACTTATTTTTACTGCAATTGCTATGGGCCGGCGTTATACTTACCATGAGGCAAACGACGAGCTCGTCTCATTATCAAACAGTATAAAAAAACGATGTTTGCCAACTACGATTCTGATAATTGTATTGCAATGTCCCAATGACACAGCGTTGTGCCAGACTAACGGAAACCTAGATCTCAGCCCAATAATATCTGTACTTATTCCTAGAGTACAAATTGCCTATTTTTGTATCCATAATTGATGAGATTAATAACAGTCCGGCTTTGCTCAATGGAAAGTGATAATCACACGTCAGTCGGAGCTAATAGGTGAAACTGCGCTTGTTGACTAGTCGCGGAACATCAGGAGATATCACAAGGAAGCGGTCTCGACCTCATCGTCATAGCGGACTGCGGGCCGTTATCTTTTAATAACAAGTCCGGTTCGTTATGATTCGCGTTACTTATTCATAATCACCTGATTATTTTATACGCAAAAACTTGTTTTTCTTTGCAGCACCACTCTGGCATGCTGGTTTGCCGATGTATGTACTTTTTTTACCCGGTTACATGATAAGCCCCCGTCAAAACATGGTAGGTAGTTTAAGACTTTATCTGAAACAATTTTTTTTCCTTCTATATTATTTTGAGGCTTTTTTATCTAACAAAGGCATGCCAGCCCCATCGTACCCTAACCAATGATTCTACTTACATCTGAAACAAATTATAACTATTAGATAGATTCTTATTATGATGACAAGGTGAATAAACGATTAGGATTTTTTTTTTACTAATATGAAAGAACACCGTGTGACGATATTTATTTGTACCACAAATTACAATGTGTAACGAAAGACTCAGTTTTTTCGCCACTATCTTATAGTTGTAACAAATTGTCTAACAACAGATAAAGAAAGACTAATTTATAGAATTTTAGAAATGCGTTTGAGCCGCCCACATATTTGTTTTCGTCGCGCTGTGTCATCCGAGGCATGTAAACAACATTATAACACGCGCATAACTATTGAAAGTGGCTTTGTGCCAATGATGCTATAAATATAAAGCTAGTGAAAAGACGGTTTTGTTTGCTATCAAACAACGGCCGGTGCCGCCGGCGCCGCTGCACGCGATGGATCTACGTCACGTGGGGAATTGAAGCCTCTGCACTCGTTTGAGCGTAAAGGTGAAAATACACGGTTCACTTTTGTCTTTCAATTTGGATGAAGCAACCAAATTGATCCATGTAAACTTATAAGTGAATCATTCAATGTCATTGCAACAACAGCATTCCTTTCATTTCTGCTCCATTCAACCAAAGCGATTCAATTTGGTTGAACCGTGTATTTTCACCTTAACCTACACATTCACCTGCATTAGTGCATATAAGAGTAGCCGCACGTTGGGCCACCGAATGCGGCCACTAGACGCGTCCATCAGTGGCTGGCTGCGCGGCCTCCAGTCGCAGCCACTGGGAGCCACAATATAGAAACATCAGAAGGGGCGCTCGGGTGCTTTGTCCTTAGGGGCAGCCCGGATTTCGTGATACTCTAAATGCGCGCTTGACGCAAAAGCGTTGTTATTCTGACAAGCAAACGTACGTTTGCATAAATAAGCGTCTACACTGCCCCTTAGGTTGTGGGCGCGTTTAAAGGGACAATTTGCGGCAGCACTAAATCGTATATTTTCTTGTAATTGCTTGTGTTGCCAGATGTTCCACCGACTTGTATGGACTTTTGGACAGACGCAGGCGGACAAGTTATAAATTTAAAAGCTTAGCGCGGTGGTGCTGAAAATATAACTAAGTTAGTACGCTCATACGTGAGTAGACGGACCTCGAGGAAGGTCACCGAACAGTCTGAGATACTAAATAGGAAGCAAACAATTTGGCCCAGTCCTTGATACGCCGCGAATTAGTTATTATTCATACACGCTGTTTTAGTCACCAGCGGCTATCAATAATCGTACGAACTAACTATTCATTGCGTTAGCTATCATAGAAGTACGTCAATATGTACCGCACCACGCCTTTAGAATGAGGACGCTCCTGCATTCGGTTCAAAAATAATTTATATAATTTCCTAGTTGATGCATCATGTATGTAATATGTTAGTGGTAGGACTAACACTTCTGCGAGTGTCCGTCTGGGTTGTTACCACCGCTTTGTGAGTGATGTCTGCCGCCAAGCAGTAATGTGCAAGCATTACTGTGTTCCGATTTGATGAGCAGAGTAGCCAGTGAAATTACTGGGCTTATGAGACTTAATACCTAATGTCTCAGGGTAACGAGCGCACTGCAGTGCCGCGCAGGCCTTTGTGTTTCAAAGTTCTGGGTGGCACTGCAATCGTTATGAGCCGGCGTTATGCTTACCATCAGGCAAACGACCAGCTCGTCTCGTTACCAAATAACATAAAAAAACCATTTGGCTTCCACACTCGATGGCAATGACGTTGAAAGTTCAACTGACTCATCCTCGTGTCATGGAGACATGAACAGTAAAATTGTTTGCCTTTCATTTACGAGTATTAATTAAGTAATATAGCGGTTGATAGTCTTCGTCTATTTAATGGTTCTTCAACTTTAGATATTGCGGTATTGATTGCGATTACAATGTAACTATCATCAAGCTGGCCTCCTGCCAGCTTCTAGTAGTCATCTTGCGTTCCAGTTCTATTCACAAGATGCACAAAATATGAGAACACAGGTTTACAACGAGACGAGTGCAATAAACTGTATTGAGACCGGTCCCAGCAAAAACAGTAGAGATCCGTTAATGAATATATAGTGTTTTCGAACGTATTGTTTGTGCTCGGTGTTTAGTTCTTAATGCTTATTAATTTTATGATCATCATCATCATCATCATCATCATCATCATCATTAGCCGGAAGACGTCCACTGCTGAACATAAGTCTCCCTCATAGAACGCCACTTGAATCGGCTATTCGCCTCTTGCATCCAAACTTTCCCCGCGGTTTTGACAAGGTCATCCGTCCACCTAGTTTATGATAGTAACAGTTAAACAAAGATATTTTTACTAAGCATTAACCGTTTACCTAGAATCTAGGTCCTAGATGGTCGTTATGACTGGAGAGAGCCGAGAGTGGCTGATTTCTAATGTATTCTAAAGTTCTATCATTGTTTTACCAAATAACGTTAGGCTGGACGTCCGAGCTGGGTGAACTGTAAAATTACCTAATGTGCAATTATTTTATACTCTACCCTTTTTATTTTTTTGGTATTCCGGGGAAATGCCCTTATGCACATCTCCGCATCCGGGGGAGTGCGGAGATACCTACCTATGACAGGTGCGGGACGCTGGATGCCCCCACATCCGGCGCCCCAGACCCTTCCAGTGGAGACGGGAAGCGATGGTTACCTCGCCCCCGTCTCCTTGCTCTCCGGAACGGGAGGGAGAGGGGATCCCTCTCTCTCTCCCGCTCCTCGGCCTCCCTTTGCAAAACAACGGCTTCGCAAAAGGAGACCACCGCCTCCCATTCTATATTCTACCCTACCCTATCCCTAATCTACCTTAGTCTAACCTACCCTACTCTACCCTATCCTACTCTACCCTACACTGTTAAGACTTGTTAAAGTCAATGTCGGAGAGACAATTGACACTGACATACAATACAGATATAACCTTCCATCAAAAATGACAGATTTAACCTTCCATCAAAAATGAAAAGGCTGCATTTCTCGTATCAACACTAAACCATCGATTAAAAATGGCAGCACATTATATAAAAACAAGGGTTACAGTTGTGAGAGTGCCGATTAAATGCTGTTTATTTCTTTCTTTCTATTTTATTTACATACTTTCGTCGGTGAATTCCTTGGTATAAGGAATATGCATAGTATTGAACTGAGTGTAGGAAGAGATATTGAATCGCAAGGCCAGTGTAACTTTCAGTTTGTTTTCAAAGCCAATTAGTAGTTTTTTTTATATAACGTTTAGTCCTAGTAATCTATTCTTGGGTAAAAAGTTATTTAGATTATGATTACCTATCCCACCCAGGGATCATCTGGGCTATACTTAATAAATGCGAAAGTGTGTTTGTACTTTCATAGGTGTGTCCTTCTTTCACGCAACAACGGAGCGACGGATCGGCGTGATTTTTGGCATAGATGTATTCTATGGACCGAAGGCGAAGACCGAAGGCAAAAAGCCTAAGTTACTCTTCGGTCCATAGAATAAGTTTCGGGATAAAAATTCCGAAAAAATGCACGGTTCCTGTGGGAAGGCGTGTGAAACCGCGGGCAGAAGCTAGTTATAGATAAAGCCTTCCCAAACACAAATCAAAACCCTCGGTCAGGTGGGCGGGAGACATTGAGCTATTTTCGCTTCAAAAAGTATTCTAATTTATATTAGCATAGCTTATACCAGGCAAATGATCAGCTCGTCTCGTTATTAAATAATATTTAAAAAAAACGATCCGTCGTATGCAAATAATAACGCTGGCCTCTAAAATACGTTATTCAGGAAGTGATATTGCGAAAACTAGATTTATTATGCATCAGTCAGCCAATTAAATATTACGCCTATAATACTCGACCAACGAGTGAACCTCTTCAGTTTCCTGTTCTCTTGGCAGCAAGGCGACTCAAGGTCCAAACCTCCAGAAAGAATGAACCTTGAACAATGTCAGTAATCTTTGTTGTATGTCTATTCCGGCAGACGGAAAAAAATACGCCGTCAACCATGGCTTGGTCAAACGTGTTGATTATCTATACAAATAAATAAAATTGAAGTGTCTGTTTGTAACATCAAAATAACAGCTTTTTACCAAATGCATATGAAAGTATATACGGTACCTATAACAAAACAACCAAATTTTTAAATTTTTGTCTGTCTGTCTGTCTGTTTGTCCCGGGTAATCTCCAAAACGGCTGGGCCGACTTGACGGGACTTTCACTGGCATGTAACTGATGTTATAAGGAGTTAATTAGGCTACTTTAACTTTAGAAAAAAATTAGGGTTCCGCGCAAAAAATAAAAACCATGACATCCAATATCTCCGCGCGGGTGAAACCGCGGGCAGCAGCTAGTTATTTGATACTACCGCATTGTGGCCGTGATGTTGTACATTGTTGTACGTTGTTGGTCTTGTACCGGTTATCTGCGTATCCAACCTATCAGCGGTAGACAACAACAACAGTTATCAACAACAAATAAATTTAATTTAACATAGCACGACATGTTATTGTAACTAGTTTTGAAGAAATAAAATATATCTTTCCACCGAAAAAGAAAAGTTCAAGAATTTGTTCCGTGCGCTCATGTTATTCTACAGATTTCATAGACAAGCGTTCGTTGTGCGCTATTTTCTAACCGACTTCCAAAAAAGAGGAGGTCTTCAATTCGGTTGGTATATGTATTTTTTTTGTTTGTCATCTCAGAACTCATCTCATCTCTCTCTTCATTTATAAACCGATTGTATTTTTTTTTATTTGAAACTATTTACTTTCAGATTGGTCCCATAAAAATTTCATCAAAATCGGTTTAGTAGTTTGTCACTGAAGTCGATTCGTTGCTTTTTAAAGCAATTTTTTAATACAATTTCGTCAATGGTCTGTACCATGAAAAATCATCTGTCTTCAGGTTTCACTTCACTTTACGCCCATTATTGCTATATCAGAAGTACATATTACTAAAACGAAAATATGTACTTGCATTACACAATTAATAAAAAATAAAGATAATAAAACAAAGCAACAATTTATCTATATTGTAAGTATTACACCTGCGACCTGCGCACTACGTGCTATTTTATGGATCTCGAAATATCAAAGTACCTACTCCTACTTGTACCATTATGACACCGTGCGATGAAGGTTCTTATTACTATGTTCTAGTTAGTGTCCGACCGAAACAGGTTGTTCAGCCGAAACCGAAACCGAACTTTCGGTCAGGCTCTCAGTTTCGGCCGAAACCGAAACAGACATACACGTATTACAATTTCTATTTTATACTGAAATCTAGTGCATTTTTTACACATATTTATTTGCATATACATCAGAGTGTTGAATAAAATAAAAAGACAATCATTAAGGTACGTAACAAATATATTTTTTTATGTCATGAATAATATATATAAACTAAACAAATATGTTAAAGTAAAGACTTTCTTGGAAGGAAACTTAAAAAAAATAACATTCAGCCAGACTTAGACATACACTACATAGCTACAGACTCTCTCAGACTCAGATTCAGACAGGGCAAGCACGAGCCACGAAGTTGGCCGAACGACCACGATAATTCACGAACACCGAGTTTCGGCGCGGCCGAAAGCTACGGCCATTTTTTGACCGAAACCGAAACTAAGGCCGAAACTGAAACCGAACTTTCGGTCGGTCACTAGTTGTAGTAATTCTAAATCAATTTTTAACGGAAGCCTCCTAGACACAGTAATGTATGTAATAGCAGTATATAAACGGGCCACGATATAGAGAAGATAATTTCATTTAAAACAATTATCACATTTGTGACGTGTTCTCCAAACATTCAGCCAAGCGCCATGGTTTACGAGAGGGTGTTAACTTGGAGTATACGTGTCCTCACAGTGATAAGCGACAATCTTCTGGTGTTTCTTATTTTTACTATCCCCTTAGAACTGGTACGCTAAAATACTACAGCATATTTACATTATTACTTAACCACGATTTTGTCGATATGTCGACCAGCCGTGCTAACATGCGCGTCATGACAAAATTTTGTCGATGCTTTTATCGTGCCTTTGTCTCGTATTCGCAGGAGAAAGAGCGACACAAAACAGTAGAGAAATTTTTATCGTGGTGCGCATGTTAGTTTGGCTGGTTTCGAGCATGTCTGATGCTTTTCGTCAGGCACCGCAAACTTACTGCGTGAGTTTTGGCGGGAATGCGAAAATGTGCTGTTGTTGATTTTGTGTTATTTACTAAAACCTGTGTTTTATCGAGTGTTAATGTGTGAACTCTGTGCGAGGTAAAGTGAGTTTTACCCTTAGAGGTTCCTCTAAGTTTTTACCTTTACCCTTTGTATCAAAATCTTAACATTATTTCCAAGACTCCTCCATCTCACAAACATATGGTGATAATACAATGGCATAATTACAAGCAGAGCTTTTCAATTTTGTATAATTTTCGCATCCACATTATCGGGATCTGAAGCTACAGTTAGGTATATATTAATACCTACTCACCAACATTTCAACAGTCGTCAATATCCTTAGCCCTATCCTTCTAAGTTGTCCTAGGCAGCGATGATTTTGATCAGGCATCGCGGGTGCTGTTACTCTGTCCTTTGTCAGGCGTACCTACTAGTATAAGTAATTAATCATTTAAACCAACAAATGACAGTAAACAGGGTAAAATTATTAGCAGCAGCAGTGTTATGCTATTTGGTAACGAGATGAGTTGGTCGTTCGCCCGATGGTAAACATAACGCCGACCCATAATCATTGCAGTGCTATAACTCAGAACCTTGAAACATAAAGGTCTCGTTACCCTGAGACATTAGGTATTATGTCTCATAATAATTTCACTGGCTACTCTGCTCATCAAACCGGAACACAGTAATGCTTGCACACTACTGGTTTGCGGCAGACTTCACTCGCAAAGCGGTGGGAACAAGCCAGACGGACACTCGCAGAAGAGTTAGTCCTAGCACTAACAAAGCGATCTTGTTCGGTTGTTGCAGACCCTGATCAACATGGCGTACTGCTCGCTGGCGCTGTGCGGGCTGGCGGTGCAGCGGCTGGTGTTCGGGCGGCTGCGCGCGGCGGAGGCTGCGCGCGTCAAGGACAAGTTCTGGAACTACGTGTTCTACAAGTTCATCTTCGTGTTCGGCGTCGTCAACGTGCAGTACGTGGACGAGGTGCTGCTGTGGTGCGCCTGGTTCACGCTCGTGGGCGGCCTGCACCTGCTGGGCCAGCTGTGCAAGGACCGCTTCGAATACGTGAGTGGCTTCTGCACTTTGTGTTACAGCTTTGGGACGCCGACCGTGCCCACACCTATCTACTTATACGAGTCGAACTGCTCCCACGTACGCAACGTATGCAACGCTTTGTGATATCTCGACTCTTGAATTTATATGAATGATGCAATAGAAACACACTTATCGTATTCAACGTAATCCCACGCCTCCCACGCCACGTCGATCTGCGATTTCCAGATCGGCCTGGGAAGGTGAAGGGGATGTTCGTATGCTATCCCACGCGTGTGATCAGTGTTTTTCTAGGACTTTTTTTTATGTAACGAGACGAGCTTTTCGTTTGCCTGATGGTAAGCATAACGCCGGCCCATAACAATTGCAGTGCCACCCAGAACTTTGAAACACAAAGGCCTGCGCGGCACTGCAGTGCGCTCGTTACCCTGAGACATTGGTATTAAGTCTCATAAGCCCAGTAATTTCACTGGATACTCTGCTCATCAAACCGGAACACAGTAATGCTTCACATTACTGCTTGGCGGCAGACTTCACGAGCAAAGCAGTGGTAACAACACAGGCGGACACTCGCAGAAGAGTTAGTCCTACCACTAACTAAAACAGAAGAACTTACTGTTATTATTGTATTATATTAAAAAAAGCTAAAATGTCAGTTTATTAAATTAAATTTGGAATTAATTTAAATTAATACCAAATAATATTTAAATTGGTTATAACTACCTACCCGCGTTGTTTTACATAGCTACCTAGAACAGAACTTAACAATTATTGATTGTATTCTAAGTTTATAATGAGACATTCAGGAATTAAATGATAATTTTATCGGAACCGTGTTACCCAATTTACATTGTTTCAATAGTACATTCGTTGTTTTGTTGTTGTAGGTACATAGATAATTATTATTTACTGCACAAACACAATTTTAGGATCATTATCTTCCAGTTAATCTCGTTGTAAATGGAGCACAGACTTCGCTTGTTTGATAAATAAATTTAAGAGTTTTCTAACGACGCGTCGTCCAGACCAAAAGAAAAGCTCTATAGGAGAGACGGAGTAATTCCGCTCTTGACAAAGTACTGTGCTAATAGTATTATTTTGTTTCTCCTTATTTAAATGCTCATTATTTGCTTATTATTTAATTGCTCGGCCTATACCAATTTGGAACGGGCACGGTGGGTTTCTGGAAGGTTCGTTGACTTTGAGCACGGATCAGGTCTGTTGGTGTCTTTGTCATTTATTATGTTCTGATAAAGACAGCATTAGTTTTAGTCTGTGATTCGGGTAGATGAATGTTGCAGAGGCCCGCTGTTAGAGTCAGTTATTTTAACTTTCATAAGTGCTCCTTTGGGGCCTATAAGAATAAAGCATTCTGAATTTGAATTTGAAATTACTTAAAAACACTCATCTTTTCTATAGACCAGTGTTTTACAAACTGTGAATCGAGACCAAAGAAGAAGAATGCAACGTGTATATGCTACTCCCTTATTTGTTAGTAGTAGGACTAACTCTTCTGCGAGTGTCCATCTGGGTTGTTACCACCGCTTTGTGAGTGAAGTCTGCCGCCAAGCAGTAGTGTGCAAGCATTACTGTGTTCCGGTTTGATGAGCAGAGTAGCCAGTGAAATTACTGGGCTTATGAGACTTTATACCTAACGGCTCAGGGTAACGAGCGCATTGCAGTGCCGCGCAGGCCTTTGTGTTTGAAATTTCTGGGTGGCACTGCAAATGTTAAGGGCCGGCGTTATGCTTACCATCAGGCAAACGACCAGCTCGTCTCGTTACCAAATAATATAGAAAAAAATAAAATAAAAAAACAAAAAAAATTATTCTCGAGTCACCGTTTGGGTTGATCTCGCTTATGAAGATCTAACCTTGGTCTAACTTTTCTAGCTGTAAGATAGTCAACAGAAATAATGACCGAACTTATATAAGCAATCCTATTGCGTTTTTATGTTTACAAACCTAGCCGTGTACATATGATACAATCTGAGATAGATAACCACTTAAAACCGTAGATTTTTAAAAATCGATAACAATTTTTGAGAAAGATAATTTTGATAAGATGATCCTTGAACCTAACCACTGAGTGAATTCTTACCATTGTTCTGTGAAATAAGGATACAAAAAATTCATTATCAGAAAGTATATATCTATTATTAAAATCTCGATGACTAATAATAACCACGAATCAGTTCCTTGATCCGTCTCTCTATTGTATGTAAATAGCTTCCACCTCACTGATATTTAATGAATTATTTTTGATTTAATTTAGTTCAAAGCTTTATACTTAATGAGGTCTGTTATCATCATCGTAGGCAGTGAACACAATCTTCTTTAAATTTGTTTTGAATTTGGTTAATTTTTGGTCAAAAATGTCAATTGAGCTATGGTTCTTTTGCGATTTCATTATATTGGCGACACATCCTATTGTAAAAAAGGAAGTATTGTTCTGATAAAGACAGCATTAGTCTGTGATTCGGGTAGATGAACGTTACAGAGGCCCGCTGTTAGAGTCATTTATTTAACTTTCATAAGTGCTCCCCGTTGGGGCCTATATGAATAAAGCATTTTGAATTTGAATGAGTAAAGTAGTTAGTGAAATTACTGGGCTTATAGACTTAATACATAATCTCAGAGTAGAGAGCGCACTGCAGTGCCGCGCGGGCCTTTGGGTGCCAAAGTTTGGAGGGGTTTGGAGTGGCACTGCAATTGTTACGGGAGTTATGCTTACCACCAGCTAATCTCGCTACGGAATAGTATTAGTAAAGTAAAGTATCCGGTAATTGTTTTGTGTACAGGCACTCATTGAACGTGTTAATTAAGTAATTAGTGTTAAAAATTCAACCAACAATTCAACTAAAGTCTTTTCGACATACAAATAACCGCTTGTACTGACGCCGAATAAATATTAGGTTGGGGAAAAAGTCTTTTCGCATTATAGTATGTATGAACTTGTAATAAAATTTCTTTGGCTATACTATTTGTATCTGGCTGGTTTTGGTATCATATGAAAGTTTAAATTTTAAAGAACATAATTCCATATTCAAATTATGAAAATGTGTGATTTTCATTTGTTTTTCGTACTGTCAAAATGAGTGAATCTAATGAAGAATTTCGATACATTTTAAAATTTTACTATAAAAAAGGTAAAAATGCAACGCAAGCCGCGAAAAAAATTTGCGATGTTTATGGACCTAGTGCAGTGTCTGTGAGAGTAGCACAAATTTGGTTTAAGCGTTTTCAATCCGGAAATTTTGATCTCAAAGATGCACGTCGCTCTGGTCGCCCTATTACGGATAAAATGGATGCCATTTTTGAAAAAGTGGAACAATATCGGCATATCAGTAGTTACGACGTAGCTGAAGAACTGGGAATTGACCACAAAACAGTTTTGGCGCATTTGAAAAAAACTGGGTACACAAAAAAGCTCGATATTTGGGTACCTCACGAGCTCACTGAAAGAAACCTAATGAACCGTGTACTCATTTGTGATTCTTTACTACCACGTAATGAAACCGAACCATTTTTGAAGAAGCTGATAACTGGTGATGAAAAGTGAATCACGTACGACAAGAACGTGCGAAAAAGGTCGTGGTCAAAGACCGGTCAGGCTTCACAGACTGTGGCGAAACCCGGGTTAACTCGCAACAAGGTGATGCTGTGTGTGTGGTGGGATTGGAAGGGCATTATTCATTATGAGCTGTTACCACCAGGCAGGACCATCGATTCTGAACAACTGATGAGATTAAAGCAAGAAGTTGAGAGAAAGCGGCCGGAATTAATCAACAGAAGGGGTGTGGTTTTCATTTTCATGGTTTTTCATGATAACGCTAGACCTCACACATCTTTAGCCACTCAGAAAAAATTAAGAGAGTTTGGCTGGGAGGTGTTAATGCATCCGCCGTATAGTCCTGACCTTGCACCTTCAGATTTCCACCTGTTTCGGTCTCTTCAGAATTCTTTAGGCATTGTCAGGTTAACATCACGAGAGGACTGCCAAAACCACTTGTCGCGGTATTTTGATCAGAAGTCCCAAAATTTATATAGCAATGGGATCATGTCCCTACCTACAAGATGGCAAAAAGTTATCGAACAAAATGGTACCTACATACTTTAGTTAAATGTAAATAAACTATATTAAAAAATGTTTTGAATTTTCTTAAAAAATGCGAAGAAACTTTTTCCCCGACCTATTAGTATGCTTCTAAATCCAATAAATGATTTATTCAATAATTTTTATAAAGGAATCCACACGGGCGGCCACACGTCTCAATGTCATCGGTGTGTTAACCTCAGTCCTCACATACTAATTAAATGAACCATGAAGTTCATTCAGTTCTTATTTATTCATATAAGTAAATAAGAACTGCGGTGCAACATCGCGCAAATATTGTCTTTAATTAGCGAACTCGTAAACAAATACCACATTTTCTTCTCTTTCTAAATATGGTAAGTGATTATGTTTTGTGAAATTCCTTTCTTCACGAGTCAAGCTCGGTTTCTATCCGAACACCCGCCCCGAGACCCTCAGGGAAAAGGTTACTCAGATTCCCCCTCATTACCATTATTACGATATTTATTTATATGCCCCCCTATTGACGAAAACTCTTGATATAGCCTGACCCTTCGGCTTTAGCTTTGAAATAGCAAAACATAAGCTCGTGAAGTTCTGCTTCTGATCACTTTCTTCTGGCATCATCATTTATAATTGAACTTCCTGTGGTCACTTCTGGTGCAGCGGCAGAGCTAATGGGAGATAAATCTCCGCTCCGCAAAGTATCACCAGGAGTATGTTGGGTAGGCTCGCATTGTTCGGGTTCCCCGACGGACGGCCTCCTGTTCCCTCCGCCACTGATGGTTTGCATGCTGAGACGTCCAGCATCGGCTCCAGACGTGCCCCGGCGATCGCCCCCGGGTACCGGCCATATACGTACATTTCTATTACTCATCTCCATAAACGGGTTTGCCAGTGCCTTAGTTAGCGTGTAAGTTTTCATTGTACAAGTGTCCCCCTCCCATGTAGAACTGGTGTTCGTCCCGGACATTAAGGCTAGACTTTGGGAGGGCTAATTGATTACTATATTATGATTATATTATTATTACTGGAGAACCTTTCTTCTCCATCGATTATCGGTTCTACAACATTGGACCCAGGTGTGATCCTTGGGGAACCCCACTGCTAGTTGGATATGATACCCGCAAATGACCACTTTTTGCGATCGAGATGACAAGGATGATATAAACCACTTTAAGAGATTCCCATGTACTCACAATGAATAAAGCTTTGTGATTAGAATCTGGTGGTCGACCCTATCAAATGCTTTACTTTTGCCCGTATATATAGCGTCTATCTGATAACCATTATCAACGGCTTCACTGAGATCCGATACATAGCATGCAAGATTAGATATAGTAGATAATTTTACTACGGAACCTATGTTGCTCAGGTATTAGCATATGTTTTAGATGGCTTGTGAGATAAGAACATTTTAGAGATTCAAAAACCGTTCCTAATATGGATAAAAGTGATATAGGACGGTAATTTATCACACAGTTAACATTACCACTTTTTGGCATTGGGACAACATGGCCTACCTTCCATCTGCAAGGACAGATACCGGACGCCAGCGAACGACTCAAAATTATTCAGAGTGGCCTTGCTAAACTGGCGGCACAATTAATAATAAAAATGGCTGGTAGTCCATCAGGGCCTGTTCCTAGAGATAGGTTTTAATTGTTTAAGAGATTTTGTGTTGGAATCTGTTGTTATAAAAATGTAGCTAAGGGTATTATAAAACAACACACACAAACACTTACAAACGGCAAAGAGCACGTGACTTCCCTAAAAAAAAGCGTCCATAGATTGCATTTGATTGTCTATGGTTCATAATATAGGTGTGCTTATGTCAAAAGTTAAATAAACGGTTGGACGGACTATAGGCAAGTGGCGTGGATTGACCTGAGAACTATACTTAACGTCCTTTCGAGAAAACAATTTTGATCTCCTTTCGGCAGCTGTCGTCGTCCCCGACGGCGGCGCCGTGGGCGCACGTGCGGCTGGCGCTGCTGCTGGGCGGCATCCTGGCGGCCGGCGCGGCCCTGCTGGCCGCCGCCGCGGTCTACGGCCTGCCGCAGGGCCGGGACACCTTCGCGTTCATGGCGGCTGAGGTCAGTATCCCCTATCCGATCCGAGTCAGTTTCCGTTCTGTCGCTGGGCATTCCGGCAGCCTTTACTCGGTATCGTTCGAGTTTTGTTCCAACTCAGGTTACGATATCGAACCGACGAAGATGATCGTTGCAATGAACACGATACATTCGGTTTAAAGTGACTTAATGAATTAGCTACATTTGTGCCGTAGTTGGTCTGTAACGGGTGAGTGACCGCCGCCGTGTTGTCCCGCAGTGCGTGCTGGTGCTGGTGTGCGCGCTGCACGTGTGCGCGCGGTACGCGCTGCGGCTGCGCGCGGCCGACGCGGCCGGCGCCGCCGCGTACTACACGCACCTCGTGTTCGAGGTCAGTCACCTCCGAGACAGCTGCGCCGTGCGCGCTCCCTGCGGACTACTATTTTTAATAATAAAAACATATAGTCATTTAGCATCAGGTGCAGGGGTCCTCACCGGTCGCGTGTGTTGCAGAGCGTGTCGCTGGTGGTGGAGCTGGTGCACGTGGTGCACATGGTGGTGTACAGCAACATGCTGGTGTCCATGGCGTCGCTGGTGCTGCTGATGCAGCTGCGGCACCTGCTGCACGAGCTGCAGGCGCGGCTGCGGCGCCACCGCCTCTACACCGAGCGCGCCACGCACATCACGCGCCAGTGAGTACTCACCGCTCACTGACTGCGGCACTGCTGCACGAGCTGCAGGCGCGGCTGCGGCGCCACCGCCTCTACACCGAGCGCGCCACGCACATCACGCGCCAGTGAGTACTCACCGCTCACTGACTGCGGCACTGCTGCACGAGCTGCAGGCGCGGCTGCGGCGCCACCGCCTCTACACCGAGCGCGCCACGCACATCACGCGCCAGTGAGTACTCACCGCTCACTGACTGCGGCACTGCTGCACGAGCTGCAGGCGCGGCTGCGGCGCCACCGCCTCTACACCGAGCGCGCCACGCACATCACGCGCCAGTGAGTACTCACCGCTCACTGACTGCGGCACTGCTGCACGAGCTGCAGGCGCGGCTGCGGCGCCACCGCCTCTACACCGAGCGCGCCACGCACATCACGCGCCAGTGAGTACTCACCGCTCACTGACTGCGGCACCTGCTGCACGAGCTGCAGGCGCGGCTGCGGCGCCACCGCCTCTACACCGAGCGCGCCACGCACATCACGCGCCAGTGAGTACTCACCGCTCACTGACTGCGGCACTGCTGCACGAGCTGCAGGCGCGGCTGCGGCGCCACCGCCTCTACACCGAGCGCGCCACGCACATCACGCGCCAGTGAGTACTCACCGCTCACTGACTGCGGCACTGCTGCACGAGCTGCAGGCGCGGCTGCGGCGCCACCGCCTCTACACCGAGCGCGCCACGCACATCACGCGCCAGTGAGTACTCACCGCTCACTGACTGCGGCACTGCTGCACGAGCTGCAGGCGCGGCTGCGGCGCCACCGCCTCTACACCGAGCGCGCCACGCACATCACGCGCCAGTGAGTACTCACCGCTCACTGACTGCGGCACTGCTGCACGAGCTGCAGGCGCGGCTGCGGCGCCACCGCCTCTACACCGAGCGCGCCACGCACATCACGCGCCAGTGAGTACTCACCGCTCACTGACTGCGGCACTGCTGCACGAGCTGCAGGCGCGGCTGCGGCGCCACCGCCTCTACACCGAGCGCGCCACGCACATCACGCGCCAGTGAGTACTCACCGCTCACTGACTGCGGCACTGCTGCACGAGCTGCAGGCGCGGCTGCGGCGCCACCGCCTCTACACCGAGCGCGCCACGCACATCACGCGCCAGTGAGTACTCACCGCTCACTGACTGCGGCACTGCTGCACGAGCTGCAGGCGCGGCTGCGGCGCCACCGCCTCTACACCGAGCGCGCCACGCACATATAAGTAAATAAATATTCGCCATATTCTTTATATCGTTAATTTTTATTAATATATGACCTAATCTTATAAGAGTATGGACCACGTGTCCATAGAGTGTAATGTAACAAAATTAAAAAAAAAAAAAAAAAAATATTCGCCATAACCAGTTTCACTTAATTGTAAGTAGCTAATGTTGCCGATTTGAATATACTGAAACCAAATCGCTCATAATTAGGCTAAACGTATCCAAATAAGAAATCAATCTCTTAAAGGTACATCGGTTTCTCTAAGAATTTTAGACCAAACTTCCACGCAAAATTTAGAACTGGCACGAGGGCACCGATCCGTGATTATAGACGTCGAGGTCTAGACTATTTCAAAAGAGGTATTATAATAAAAATGTTAAGCCTATCTGGGAAACAAGCTTTGTACTATTGACGTTTCTCATGTTCTCATTGAAAAGAGAAATAGGTGTCGATTCTGGAGTTTCAAACCTAAACTTAAGTTTAGTTTTACTGTCTTATTCCAAATAAAAAAATGAGAAAGACATGGAATATATTTTAGACCATTCAAATTAATCCACTCGATTGTTTTTAGTACAAACGCCATGAATTTCGTGACGTCTAATTTGACAATGATGGAAGACATATTTTGACAGCTCTAAAACTAAATATAGACCTGCCAAATAACGTCCATCCCTCTACCGTTATTTATTGGAAAGAGTAAGCGAAGAGTTTTGGCGGGAATGCGAAAAAGTGCTTTTGATTTTGTGTTATTTACTAAAAACCTATGTTTTATCGAGTGTTAATGTATAATAATGGTGGATTTTTAACCATTGTGTTCGTAAACGTGCATGAGTGAAAGGCAAATAGGACAAAGACGAAAAACGTGTATTTTCGTATTCTACCCAAAACGCCATAGAAGCTTCAGTAAAGTATCCACCGCTTTACTGACGCGTCACTTCGACTTGACCGCGCCTAGACTAAACTTTAACGACTTTCATGCACCAAAACTAGAGATTTATTATATATTATTATTCATATATCTTGACACTGGCTAAATACGCAAATCACGTGGAGCCAAAAACAAAACAAAAAAAAAGAGTAAGCGAGGAGTTTTGGCGGGAATGCGAAAAAGTGCTGTTGTTGATTTTGTGTTATTTACTAAAAACCTATGTTTTATCGAGTGTTAATGTGTAATAATAATGGATTTTTAAAGTGTTCTTAAACGTGCATGAGTGAAAGGCAAATAGTACAAAGAGGAAAAACTTATATTTTCGTATTCTATCCAAAACTCCATAGAAGCATTCAGTAAAGTATTGACCGCTTTACTGAAGCGTCACTTTACGAGTCAAAGACTTAGGCTAAGATTCAGAGACGATTCTAAGCGTAGACTTTGGCTTCCATATGTCAAAACTGTATAGAATTTTGACGTATGGAAGCGTGAGTCCACGCTTAGATTCGAATCTCAGCCTTAGACCGCGCTTAGACTAAACTTTAACGGGACTTTGACTTTTACGCACCAAAACACGAGATTTATTATACCTTGACATTGGCTAAATAAGGAATAGCGTGGAGCAAAAAAAAAACAGAGTAAGCGAAACTAAAATTTGACCAAATTTTAGTTAGGTGTGTAAAGCCAGAATCGAGGCCAACGTGTCACTAAACCAAGTTAAGATTGTAAGCAGTAGAATGGAGGAGAATCTAAATCAAGAACAAGATAAATTATATCTCGAACAGTCGCGCGAACGACGCCGATCGCTTTTTAATCGACACTTAATGTGACTGACCACCTCGTTAAACCCTTCTGTGTTGTCAGACCACAGATTACTTGCACTTAGTGCGAACTACTACGCAGGCCATCGCACCAGACTACGTTGATTGTGGTCAACTCGCCCATTATCCAATTACATTGTGGTTTAGTAATATTCGTTTAAAAATAATTATTGTTTGCTGTAGTTAAGAAACTATTAATTTTATTGTCCAATCCTACTAATAATAATGAATACCTAATTACCTATATTATATGCCTCAAATGTCAAATGTCGAAGGGTGTCAAGGATTCGATTTGAGGTTGTATAACTTAAATGCACAAAGTAACCTTGCACAAAATAACCTTTAGAACTAGAAGTTCAAAAACAACGACTCTGACTCTGATAAAGACAGCATTAGTTTTAGTCTGTGATTCGGGTAGACGAATGTTGCAGAGGCTCGCTGTTAGAGTCATTTATTTCAACTTTCATAAGTGCTGCTTTGGGGCCTATTTGAATAAAGCATTTTGAATTTGAACAGTTATTGCACAGTTTTCCGCACTAAACAAGTCCTTGCAAATGTTTTTGTTCTAAGAAACCTTGATACAGTAATAATTATAACAACAAAAAACAACGCAGGTCGTTTGTTTGTATAGAGTTGCGCAACAGTTGGCAAGCCGCGGCCGGCTACTGTAATCTGACAGACGGAATTACCGCGTCATGCACTTAGTACCGTGTTTACTAGTATTCTTGATTAGTATACGGGCTATAATAATGGCACATGACATTGATTTCGAAGTTCAGAGAAATTAGATATGGTCAAAGAAAAAGAGGAAATAGTGCTTCGGCTAGGAAATTCGTACAACGATACAACATGATATAAACTATAACTACATAAATAAATAACTAGCTGCTGCCCGCGGTTTCACCCGCGTGGAGATATTGAATTTCATGGGTTTTATTTTTTTGCGCGGAACCCTAATACTTTTTCTAAAATTAAAGTAGCATCTGCCAGTGAAAGTCCCGTCAAAATCGGACCAGCCCTTTCGGAGATTATCCGGAACAAACAGACAAAAATTTTAAAAATGGTTGTTTTGTTATATGTACCGTATACACTCTCATATGCATTTGGTAAAAAGCTGTCATTTTGATATTACGAACAGACACTTCAATTTTATTTATTTGTTTAGATAATAGAAAAGCGCCGTCGCATCATTACATAGATAAACTATTTATTTGAACACTACAATAAAAAACACAAAATTAAAAACTTTATTTTACTTTATTTTCATCATAGTGAATATTGTTTCACCTTATGGCGCGAAATGTTTTGCGGTTCTTTGGTTACTGGTTCAAAATTATTTACTAAAAGGAGTTGAAGTACTAATTAAACTCTTTCAAACAATTTGTGTTTCCCGATAGCTCCTGCGCATCTTCATGTGAGAACGATATCTTGTAGACAATAATAATGTCGTCGACACATCGTCGCTTATCACGGTATGATGCTGTGACAGACGACAGACTCCACGCAAGGTTTAAATTCTAAGGATTCCTAGGACACAGACGAAAATATTATAAGACTAGATTCTGCCCACGGTTTTCACCCGCGTTCCCACGGGAACCGTGCATTTTTCCGGGATAAAAAGTAGCCTATGTTACTCTCCGGTCCATAAACTATAACTCACGTCGATCCGTTGCTCCGTTGCTGCGTGAAAGAAGGACAAACCAACAAACAAACCAACACATTTTCGCATTTAATTTCGCATTAAAATAATAAATAAGACGTTTTATTTTTTACTAAAGTTTTGGATTGCGATCTTTTTTAATTTTAACCGACTTCCAAAAAGGAGGAGGAATTTTTTACTAGTTAGAGTTAGAACGCAAGTTGGTGTTTTTTGTATTAAATCAGTTTTTATTATCATTTTGGGGTCGAGACAATGGGCCCCTGGGGACCAGACGCGAGGCTGTTTTTTAAGGAGTTGTCCCGACGCGTAGTAGAAGTGACAGGTGACCAACGAGCTGGCGCTTACCTCGGTCAACGTATTAGTTTAGCTATTCAGCGAGGTAATGTCGCCAGCTTTTTGGGCACCCTACCTGCAGAAGGCGACCTTAATGCTGTTTTTTTATTTATAAGGTTTTGTTTAATTTTGTTTTTAATTGATAAATTCTTAGTTTTTTAATTATCTTCTTCTGTATATTTATGTAATAAACTAAAAACCTAAGCTTATTACGAATTAAAACCTGGTTTTTGAATAGTTATAGTAGTTGTAGTTTCCGTAATTTCTTTTTTACAACGCAATGTAGAAAACGATGTGACCAATCGCTGTACCACCATCCTGTGATAAGGCGGAGTAATGAAGTCGTACGATCATGATGTAATCATATTATTATGGAAATTGGTATCATAATATTTTTATAGATATATTAAGTGCGCAATCGGTTACGCCACAAACACGTTTCTATATTTGGTTTTAACCGACTTCAAAAAGGAAGAAAGTTCTCAATTTCAAAATTTCAGGTCATTAGTACCCATAGTTACAAAAAAATGACAAATGATACAATAATTAATTAATTGATGAAATATTAAGAAAAAAAAAAACATTTTTTTTAATTATATTCTACTAAAGTTTCGACAGCCCAATTTCTTGAATTCTGAATTGTTACAAAAAGTAGCGCCAAGTGTAGCTGTTTTGGACCTACATATTTGATTGTTTGTTTGTTTTATTTGATATATTTGATTATTTACTCGCACTCGCACTTTGCCCTGGTGTTCAAATTTGTATAAGGTGTATAGGGCTAGCATGAACATTAAACATGTTGTTCAAAAGTCCCTTTAAAATAAGAGAATAAAAAAAACCTTTTGTGTAGTGTAAAAAAAAAAAAACATTATGTACTGTCTGTGTCACGTTCTCTCTCTTTGGTTGGTGTATATTTTTTATTTACTTTATATTTCTTGGCAATGTACTAACGATCTTGTTTTTAAGGTTTTTAAGATGTTAATTAACAAATTTTATGGATGAGAGATTGAATTATCCGAAATAAAAATTACTATTATTATTTATAAAAACTAGTATGTACTTATAGCGCGGTGAGTTCAAGTATCCTACGATACCCTAAGAGGACTAAAAGTTCACTTAGTTAAGATGTAACAAGTGGCTGGTAGAAAAATGTTTTTATGACATAAAAGATGTATTTGCACACGAATAAAAATTAAATCATATTCTATTTAGCCTATTTCTTTTGACACTTATTGCAACGAGAAATAATATTACTTTATTGTAATCCCTACTAGTATTATAAATGCGAAAGTGTGTTTGTTGGTTTGTCCTTCTTTCACGCAGCAACGGAACAATGGATCAACCTGATTTTTTGCATAGATATAGTTTAGGGACCGGAGAGTAACATAGGCTACTTTTTATCCCAGAAAAATGCATGGTTCCTGTGGGAACGCGAATGAAAACCGCGGCTATGGAATGGTAGCCATAGACAATAAAAAAATTTGACAGATGAAGGGTTGTCAAATTTTGTCATTTATTATTTATCAAAACTGTCAAAAATGACGTGCGATGAACGCCATACTTTTATAATGTTGCTGCTTTTTGGCTATTTTTCGGAACGCAGTGTTGCTGATAGTTAATTTTGTATTTCAACTACGCTTTTTTTTTTAAATAGTATATTATAAATGCGAAAAATGCACGGTTCCTGTGAGAACGCGGGTGAAAACCGCGGGCAGAAGCTAGTGTGGTTATAATTTAATTTTGTTATTACATGCAATTACAATTAAAATGTTATTATTATTATATACATTTTTATAAGCTTTTACAAAACCTTCAAACTTAGTTGTACGTCCGTTTTTGGACAAACTGTCATGAACGAACTTCCATTTATGAATAAGATCTTCTTTTGTACACGGTTTTAACAGCAATAAATATGTCATATCATTTCAACGTTTCTGTCGCCAGCTGTCCGATGGCCAGCAAGGAGGAGGTGGAGAAGAACCAGGACAACTGCGCCATCTGCTGGGAGCCCATGAAGGAGGCGCGGCGGCTGCCGTGCGCGCATCTGTTCCACAAGTGAGTAGCTGCAGCTGCAGTGGTCCAGTACCACCGACGCGAATCACGGGGGGTCGTGTATTACCAACCGTGCAACTAGGCGGACAGCACGGTTAGTCGGTTGGTCATAGACAAATGTATCTATAACATTTTTGTTGAAAAGTGCTTTTTTTTTTAATGCGTGTATGTCATCTCATTGCAATTTTTATTTTTGTTGTCTATTTTGTTAGCTATGATTTCTTTTTGGAGCGGGTCTTGTAATTTAAATTTGTATAAATTCTAGCAATTAATACCCTTGTAACATGTAAAATTAGTGTAATTGGCCTTGGCTGTACTAGTTCTTATACATAAAAAAAAGAAGCTCAGCGGTAGCTCAGTGGTTCGAATTCTACAATGAAGAAAATCATTCTGTTTCACGTTTCACTACGTTGTCACTATTGCTGGGTCAGGTGTTCGGGTGTGTCGCACAGTGTGCGTGAGGCGAGTGAGTCTGTGGCGTGTGTTGCAGCTCGTGCCTGTGCCAGTGGGTGCAGCAGGACGCGTCGTGCCCCACGTGCCGGCGCGCGCTGGCCCGCCCCGCCCCGCCCCGCCCCGCGCGCCGCGCCGCGCCCCTCGCCCCGCGCCGCGCCCCGCAGGCGCCCGACCGCGACCCCAACCATCTGTTCCACTTCAACGGTCAGTGTACAGTATACAGGACGCGTCGTGCCCCACGTGCCGGCGCGCGCTGGCCCGCCCCGCCCCGCCCCGCCCCGCGCGCCGCGCCGCGCCCCTCGCCCCGCGCCGCGCCCCGCAGGCGCCCGACCGCGACCCCAACCATCTGTTCCACTTCAACGGTCAGTGTACAGTATACAGGACGCGTCGTGCCCCACGTGCCGGCGCGCGCTGGCCCGCCCCGCCCCGCCCCGCCCCGCGCGCCGCGCCGCGCCCCTCGCCCCGCGCCGCGCCCCGCAGGCGCCCGACCGCGACCCCAACCATCTGTTCCACTTCAACGGTCAGTGTACAGTATACAGGACGCGTCGTGCCCCACGTGCCGGCGCGCGCTGGCCCGCCCCGCCCCGCCCCGCCCCGCGCGCCGCGCCGCGCCCCTCGCCCCGCGCCGCGCCCCGCAGGCGCCCGACCGCGACCCCAACCATCTGTTCCACTTCAACGGTCAGTGTACACTGTACAGTACACACTTCACATCGCAACGGTCAAGAACTTGTACAGAGCAGGGGGAAGCTGGGCGGCGCCGTGACCTGCAACAATGAATAACGAATGGGGGAAGTTGCATGAAACACGAAATACATATTTACTGTCGTTATACAGGTTTAAAAACATCACAATAAAAACGAAATTCACAGAAAATATATAATATAGGTATAGAGTCCTTATGGACTCTGTTGAAGTCTACTTTTTTGCTGTTTTGGCTTCACGTGATTTGCGTATTTAGCCAGTGTCAAGTTATAATAGTTCTCTAGTTTAGATGCATAAAAGTCGTCAGTCACGTTAAAGTTTAGTCTAGGCGCGGTCGAGTCGAAGTGACGCTTCAGTAAAGCGGTGGATACTTTACTGAATGCTTCTATGGAGTTTTGGATTGAATGAGAAAATACACGTATTTCGTGTTTGTACTATTTGCCTTTCACTCATGCACGTTTACGAACACTTAATGGTTAATAATCCACCATTATTACACATTAACACTCGATAAAACATAGGTTTTAGTAAATAACCCAAACTCAACAACAGCACATTTTTGCATTCCCGCCAAAACTCTTCTGTGGAAGTCTATTATCAGACTTTGTTACTACGTGTACGTCTTTTTTTACTACGTGTATTTTTCTTTTAAAATCTACATGCAACCGCATTTAGAATACGGACGCTAGTAAAACGAAAGTCAAAGTGACGCGGTCATTCAAAACGAAATTTCTGTCACATTATTCAGTCAAATTCCCGTACGTATGGTAAATTATTGTCAATCGTTGTGAAGTCCGCGGTTCGTGCGTCCTCGCGAAGCATGCGTTGATGCGGCCTGCCCTCGCGTCCAGCGCCGTGTACCTGTTGCTGGCGGTGGCGACTGTGTGCGCGGTGCGGCGCCTCGCGCTGCGATGGAGCCCCACGCGCACGGGTGACGCGCCGCGCGCCGGCCCCCGCCGCCCCCGCCCGGCGCCGCAAGCGTTGTGCACGCGGCGCCCGCGGCCGCGGCCGGGCTCCGGGTAGGGTTGCCAACCGTACTCTAAAATAGAGTATTGTACTCTATATCATGTAGGCGTACTCTATAATCTATAACAATAATAGAGTATGATGAAATACTCTTTTTTACACAATGTTTACTATAATATTATGCAAACCAATGGGTTTGCATAATATTATATTATATTGATAATGATCATAACCAAAAAAATCGACTATTTGCTACTGAGAGAGTCTTTTCGGTCATGAATGTGAAGTAGCGGGAAGAGAGAAACAGAGCTTCATTGAAATTGATAAAAAATGAGCTCTTGATCTATATAAATTTAGAGTTAGAATGTTTGGAGCCATACAATTCTTTTAAAAACCATGAAAAATTATTATGTTATGCAAAAAGTTCGAAAAAATAGCTTTTTAAAAATATAAAATAAATGATACTCTTCTTTGGAAGTCCGTACTCTTTATTTACCTCCTTTGAAATCAGATACATATACTCTATTTCTTGTCATAAAAGTTGGCAACCCTAGCTCCGGGCCCGAGACGACGCGACTCGGCCCAAAACATACTTGTACGTAGTTGAATTTGTAATTTTTGTTTCAATGTTGGGACGTGTTGCAGGTTCGAGATACGTGTCTTGGCTTCCGAGCTTCTCGGTGGAGGTGACGCGCGTGCGCACGGAGCCTGCGCCCGCGCACATTGACGACATGGCGCGACAGGTATGATAATGTGCGCAGTGCTGTGCTGGACGTTTTTTATGCTATTTTTTTTACGAGACGAGCTGGTCGTTTGCCTGATGGTAAGCGTAACGCCGGCCCATAACCATTTCAGTGCCACTCAGAACTTTGAAACACAAAGGCCTGCGCGGCACTGCAGTGCGCTCGTTACCCTGAGACATTACGTATAAGTCTCATAGGCACAGTAATTTTACTGGCTACTCTGCTCATCAAACCGGAACACAGTAATGCTTGCACACTACTGCTTGGCGGCAGACTTCACTCACAAAGCGGTGGTACCTAACAACCCAGACGGACACTCGCAGAAGAGTTAGTCCTACCACATGGTAAACTGGTACTGTAGTTTGTACCGTTTTATATTTTATACTGTTTGGTGTAACTTTATAATTATACCAATGTATGGAATGGACAGCATCATTCTCTTGGTCAATTCATTTGCGATCACAGCGGGGCACACTTTGTGACAGTTCCTTAGTCGAGCCCCGAGACACAGGAACTAACGCCATCTGTTAAAAGGCGTGGAACTATTTTGACCTTACTCAAAGTTAAAATTGTTACCATGGAAACAAATAAAAAAGTTTCTGTTTCGAAAAATAACATTCTGATTTCCAATGTGCTTGATATTTTTTTTTCATTATAAGTCATATAAATTAGTGGTTTAAGTAATTGTTGTGTTCTAGTTCTGTTTATTTGTTACTTTTAAGTGCTAAGGTTCAGAGTTTTCCGTGTAATTGTGCATTGTTTTTCTTGTTGTTTTAAATATGAAGAGTTTCAATTATTATGTGTTCGCTACATCTACGTATTTCGTTTGGTACTATATATTGTGTTCCTACTCCTAGGCACAAACATGGGAAAGATTGCAACTTTTTTATATAAGTAGGTACATTTACTTGTGCAGGAACTATAGAAATAGTGTGAAATATAGAATGCAAACAAATAGAAAAGTATGAATGCGTGTGTAAAATAAAGAACGCACACATAAATAGTAAAGTAGTTTCACCGCCTTTTTGTAGGTGGCGCTGATCGCCATACATCGTAAATTAGACAAGAAAGCGCACTCCATCCTTTTTTTTTTTTCTTCTTTCGTGGCCAGACACGGTTTGTGTATTCCATCCTTTTACTATAGTACTGGTCGTATGCGTGAGTGTGAGTGTGAGTGTGTGGTGCGGCAGGTGCAGCAGCTGTTCCCGCAGTTCCCGCTGGCGGCGCTGGCGGCGGACCTGGCGGCCAGCCGCTCGGCCGACGTCACGCTCGACAACATCCTGGAGGGCCGCCTGCTGCCGCCGGAGCCCGAGCCGGAGCCCGAGCCCGCGCCCGCGCCCGCGCCGCAGCCCCCGCCCGCTGGTACGTACCCGCTCGATCGCAACCGACGACGCGCTCAACTTGGAACAAACCTGGCTCTAGAGTGCGCCTGACGAAACACACCGTTGTGCCAGAATACGGCGCGCCGATATCTCGCTCGCGCATCGTAACATTTTTGAAGATAAACAATCACTTATGAAAAATCGCAAACGATGAAGTAGCTGGCGACTATATTAGTGTATATCTGTAGACTTCATCCATACTAATATTATAAATGCTAGTGCGTTTGTTGGTTGGTCCTTTTTTCACGCAGCAACGGAACAATGGATCGACGTGATTTTTGGCTTAGATATAGTTTAGGGACCGGAGAGTAACGTAGGCTACTTTTTATCCCGGAAAAAATGCACTGTTCCCGTGGGAACGCGGTTGAAAACCGCGGGCAGAGGTTAGTGTGATATAAAATAGACATTGACAGCTGTCAATAAAGTTTTATGATGTTGACAAGTTCATTTAATTTGACAGATAACTTAGGCTACTTTTACTTTAGAAATCCAATATCTCCGCGCGGGTGAAACCGCGCGCGGGCAGCAGCTAGTTACCCTATAATTATATACAGCCCGAGTTTGAATTGGTATGTCATCGAAAGAGGGTTATTGTACTCCTGGAGGTCAAAAACGTTTGTTTTACGAGTTTTCGATATTCAAAATTTTTCATTGCAGAAAAAACATAAGTTTATGTAAAAATTCTACTACAGTACTTCCGGGCAGCCCTAGATTAGCTGATTCACTTTACACTATGTTAGATTATGATGTTGATTTCCGGGACAACATAGCAAATCGAACTCACCCTGTAGTATTGTCCGCAGAGCACGCCCCTCCCGCGCCCCCCACGCCCCGGCAATCGGTCGGCACGTCGACGGACGCTATCGAACCCATGTGAGTTGTTGTTTTCATGCTTTATTTATTTTTACGTTTATTTCCATTTTAGAAAGAGTGTTCAATATACAACAATAAGTCCATAATAGTATCACATCAAAGGTTCATTTCTGTTATCTTTGCCAATTCGGAAAGATTTGAAAAGTTCAAAAGAAAGTGAATTGTAAAATGACCGTAGAACGTAAAGGTTTACTTAAATTCCAGGTACACGCCCCCCGCCGTCGCGGTGAACTTCTCGCTGAGCGCGCTGGAGCGGGAGAGCATGCTGCAGAGCCGCAAGGAGCAGCTCGTGGCCGCCGCGCGCCGCCGCTACCTGGCGCGCCGCGCACACGCCCCCGCCCCCCACGCCGCCTCCGCCGACGCCCCCGCGCCACACGGCAGATAGTAACTGTGGTCGGGAGACGCGCGCAGTGTGTGTGGACTGAGAACGGAGCCCGCGGACGGTGCATCTAACAGCCTATATGATAACCTGTATCTTCCCGTTTACTCGTGAGTCAGGAAACCTCGCCTTTGTGAACTATTTCAAAACATCACAACACAAGTAAAGCGCAATTATCTTATTAGTGAACGGATGAAATGTATCCCGGTTCTGAGAAAAAAAATATCCCCGTGTGGGACAAATCCCGGTTCTAAGACAAACTATTCCCGAGTGGGACATATCGGTTAGTTCTATTATTTATAGTCGACTAAAAACTTCGTTCAATTTTTGTCATTTGTGAAATTAATCTACTAACATTTATTGTCAAGTCGCAGAATATCCATCGACAAAGAAGATTCGGCTAACTGACTGATGACCGCTCGATTTTTATATAATTAATTTTCTGGTAGCTCTGTGAATGCAGCCATAGTAGTAAATTACAATTCTTAAATGTTGTCTCATTAAATAATAAAAACTTAACTTTCTTGGACTAATGAAACTGTCCTATGGGACTAGAGTAACATTAAGAAACCACAGTTGTTAACATTTGTTTATAATTAACTATTTGTAAGACTTTTAGTAGGCAGTTCTCACAATGAAGATACAAATATTTCCACAGAACACACACACAATGGAAGTAATGAGAATGAATGATCTTTATTGTGGGTGTGATCTGTCTGGAGCAAACTAGTTGAAATATCTTTACAATGACTCCTGTGGAAATACTCTTTCGAACAAAAGAAACCTTGATTATAACTCGGTCTTATTTATATCTATTATTATCTGTGGACTAACCAACAATGTAATAGGTACGAAAGAGTAGCAAGAGATTTAAAGAATGTGTATTAGTGTAAACCATCTTGATATGTTTGTAGAAGTACGAGTTGAAGGTTTAGGTATTTTGATACTGAAGGAGTAACTCTATAGGCAGATACGAAATAGATGTTTGATAGTAATTGTTTAGTCAAATTAGTCAACGAATTAACAATTTTCGGATCCCAACTTGTCATTAATTTGTTGAACTTAATAATAATTAGGATAAGTTCACTTTATGACGTGATATATTCTTTAGAATGAAAATTAATCTAGTTTGATAATTGTATGCCCATTTGCTATTTGATGCTAGCCTGTTGTTCACTTGTTTAAATTGAACAATTTTTGCTTTTCAGTTGTGGAACTGTATGAAGAAAAAAGGTTTTAGGAGGTACTTACATTGTAGCAAATGGATTATTTTTGTAATGAGAATGTATTTTTGTAAAATATGATAAAATTGTAACCTTTATTAGGAATACTCTTCTCCAGGGGCCTGTTTCATAAAAAATGTTAGTCTCGTATTATGTATGAACTTTTTTTTGTTTTTTCCATATATAATATGAGTTGATAAATATCAAACGTCAATATGTCCACTATCGACAAAAAACTGTTTTTTTATACTAACATATAGTAAAATAAAAACTAATCATTCTGGAATTTTAAAATTACACATATGTCCACTTATTTGCTGTGAAAACCGCGAGTGAAAACCTCGGTTTGTTTCAAAATACATTAAGTCCATAAAGGCATTCGTATCAGAAACCAATATGTCCCAACCGTCCAATCAAATCAATCCGTTTGGCTATGATGGCGGGAATTAGTGTTTGCATTAATGGCTAACTCGGCGTAGCTCTGTGATTTAAATTAATTTTAATTAGTTTATATTAGTGAAAACGGACTCAAATGTTAAAAGTGTTGACCCTGATAAAGCCAGGAAAAGAAGTAATATAAAGACGCAGCAAAAGAAAGCAGAGGAAAAGCGAAAATTATAAGTCAAATTGTTATTACTTTAGCTAAAGTTAAACTAGTCGCAGGGCTGCCACCAGCCCACCACAATGGCATTTTGATATCCTCACTAAGTAAACTACTATAAATTTTGAATACATAACTATCTTTATTGTATTATTTACAAGCTTTGATTTAATTTGTATGTTACATACGTATGTATGTAAACATTTTTTTGTTTGTTTAGGACAAATCTTGCAAGCTAAATTTGACCCACTTCTCGGTGTTTGATTGAGCTGAAATTTTACATATATTTGTGAATCGGATAACAATGCAATATAATGATGGCACAGAGCTGGTTTGATGATAGAGCCGGAAGGCAGTCATAGGAACTATGTAATGAAACAGACATAACCCCATCGAGTTTGGGCTCGTTTGATTTGTCTTTACAAGACTCTGATCCTAGATGAGGTCCAGGGACCTGATGATGGAGCCGGAAGTTGGCCACAAGATTACAGTACCATTACGTATTTTATAAAAGCTTGTCTGGTAGACGAGCGTTACAGAGGCCCGCTGTTAGAGTAATTTATTTGAACCTTCATAAGAGCTCTCTTGGGGCTTTTATAATAAAGCATTTTGAATTTGAATTTATCTTTGAGATTTTAGCCATTTAAATAATTAAACTTATGACAAAATAGTTTTTATTTTATTATTTAATACCTAACTGTAGTAGTTTGAATCCCCAGTATGTCTTCGGTGGCAACCCTTAGCCGTGGCGCCATTATTTCGTCACAGTGTTTTTAATCAAATTCTGTTATGTCCGGTCATGACTTTTTTTCAAAAACTAATATGTCCATTGATTTATTTCAAAATCCAATATGTCCAACCAGTTTTAAGGATTTTGAGGATGTTTGAACGTAATTCGTTATATTTCTACGTAGTCGGGGATAAACATTGTCAAAATAAGCTAAATTAAACGTTAAAATCGCCGAAACAATGTCGTTTGCATCTGCAAACAATTATATTGGTCTATCTTTTTTTCACTTATCAAGGACATATTGACGTTTGATATTTATCAACTCATATGACGTTAATAGTGTTTTGTGCCTGTTTCATAATAAATATTAGTCTAATATTATGAGTATTAGCCTCATAAAATATATGAAAAAAAAAGAAAAACGCTGATAATATTAGACTAATATTTTTTATGAAACAGGCCCCAGGCCTTTATAAATTTAGTCATTATTCAAATACTGCTTCCCAAGCTGTATATTAATTAGTTTATCCTATTTTAATAGTCTAAATTTTTATTGTTAACATTGTTTTCATATTATAGTTTTACGGTTCTTCCACATGCATACTTTTATTTTTATTATCGATTATAATGTTAATTATAATGTTTCATGATGCTCCGAGGAATGAGACGAAGTCAATAATGTTGTGATGCTATAGATTGTATTGGGAAATTTATCTGAATTTCTTAAAGTGAGATGTGGAGTAGAAAACAAAGTACTTATTTAATTTTAATGCTTTTTTAAGATAGTTTCTCAGCTGTTCTTAACATAGCTATGAAAATTGATTCATGACTAGTCAAAATAAAATCTACACCATGCAGATGTGCTTTTCATTTGTTCACATTTAGCAATGTCCAAGGATACCATTCTGTTAATTACGATCAGTAGGTATGACATATTATATCTTTGCATCAGACTATACCCTAATTTATTATTGAAGGCCAAACAAGGCCATGATGTTAACATTATGGCCTTGCTTGGCCTTGGCCATTTTTTTAGTGTTTCCGGTACGTCAACTAATTATAGTTGAAGTACACCGAATTATCATTACGAAAAATATGAATTATCATGTTTTTTTTTATTTTTCATTCTTTTATATTTATACAGGCAAAGTCAATGACGACAAAAACACAATAACGTCATAATTATTTCGTTTTAAAGTGTTTTGAGGTTATTCAGAAACCTTTATTATTACCGATATGAGTATAGCTGAGGGACAAACGAAGCTTCCTTAAGGTAGGTCGCGATCTACCTTGAGTTTGACTCCTTTACTACACTCGAAGTAGGAAATCCGTCAAGTAAAAGGATGTTTTACGACTAAAACTACCGATTTCCTTAAGTATGATAGAGTGAAAGTAAGGAACGTTTGATGTTTCCATTAAAAATACGAGTGTAAGTCTTTAGAAAGGGTCCAAAGGAGAGAATACGATACATAGATGGACTGCTTTTATCATCGGCTTTGTGGATTGGGCATACCACAGCTTTTTTAAAAGCAG
The DNA here is from genome assembly GCA_907269065.1 of Crocallis elinguaria. Taxonomy (NCBI): domain Eukaryota; kingdom Metazoa; phylum Arthropoda; class Insecta; order Lepidoptera; family Geometridae; genus Crocallis; species Crocallis elinguaria. The sequence continues at coordinate 19,951,123 of OU026074.1, read as the reverse complement.
ACTGATAAACAACCATTCTCCAAGCTGTAGGCAATGAGTTCAGCAAGAATCATTATAAATTGCTTCAGAATGCAAATGGTTATTTGTCTGGTTCGGTTATGTTATAATAATAATCCTTTTTCAGGCATAAAAACCCCATACATTTGTTATAAAATAGAAAATACATTATGTAAGCACCGATGCGACGTACCTAGAACCGTTCTGACTACGCGAGCTGCCCGTTGACACCTTTATTACTGAGTGTCGTGATCTACATAGTTTGAGTGTGGACCATAATAGTTACGCGCGTAATAAACGAGTGAGAAAGAGGGTAGATCGCTATGTCTACCCATATACATCATGTAATCGCGGTACTTCAGTTTCTAGTAGTCATTTTCAGTGTTGATGACCATGGCAGTTTAAAATTTGCTATGATGGTTATATTTTATTACTAACTTCTGCCCGCAGTTTCACCCGCGTTTCTACAGAAACTGCATTTTTCGGGGATAAAAAGTATTCTGTTACTAGCCGGTCTATAAACTATATGGGTCTGACCACAAAAAAAAACATTTTTAGTCGCCTGTTTAGCTAGACAGCGTCTAAAGGTAAATGTCAAAAATGAATGCAGCAGAACTTAAACAACCCAATAGGGCATTTGTTAGGACACCAATTGCATTTTCATGTTACATGATAAATTGGTTTTGAAAGTTTTCTTTGCTCTAAACAAATAATGTTTTGTATATAAGGTAACAATAAGGATATTTGATGGATCAAAGCACACCATGAAGCATTATCCATTATTGCAAGCTCAAGAAAGTTTTTAATTTTATAACAAATTTCGTTGTCTAGCAATTTACATTACATTTGGTTAAATTCAGTATAGATTGAACTTAGGCCGTTAGACATTCTTTATAGCGGAATTACCCACATTATATATCTTTTTCTAAAAAGGATTTAAATAAAAAATCTATGTATTACATTTTAAAGGTTTTACTTAAACATAGAAAATTATGGAAAGAAGTGGAACTGCAATCTGTTTAACCTATGAAATTAATAACCACTAGGTGCAGTACCATGTGCGCGAATATGAAGTCTGCGAAACCACGTTCTGCGCTTAAGCCTTGGAACTCATTCTTGTTCTCAGGGTTCACCTGCAGCCGTAGGCACACTGAAACAAACGCAAGGTTAGGTCTAAAGAGTCTACATATTCGCAATTTGTTGTCGAGGATAAAAACTAAACCAACATACCTCCGAGAACAAACGAGCTAACTGTAGAAATAAAGCCACTCAAGAAAGAATTGAACGGAAAAGTGCCGACAAGGCAACAGTATACAAACTGAATCACCGCTGTTAAAAATATGTAAAATAAATAAGCGTCAATAATTTTGAGCTTTTTCGTAGTTTTGGTGGAGTATTCTTGGTACAGTTTGGGGATAACAGCAGTCAGAGAGGTCATTTTAACAAAATACTACAAGTTTCGATTCCAAAAGAAAACTTATAAATCCCGAATTCCGGAATAACCGATTACAAAAAAAACACGTCACGTCTACAACCAATTGGCCGATAATGACAGAATGACAGTTATCAACTTATCAATGTTATTGTCAAATCACAAGCTTTTTTTGTTTTGTTTTTTGCCTCACGTGATTTGCGTATTTAGCCAGTGTCAAGTTATAAATCTCTAGTTTTTGTGCATGAAAGTCGTCAGTCACGTTAAAGTTTAGACTAGGCGCGGTCGAGTCAAAGTGACGCTTCAGTAAAGCGGTGGATACTTTACTGAAGCTTCTATGGAGTTTTGGATAGAATCCGAAAATACACGTTCTTCGTCTTTGTACTATTTGCCTTTCACTCAGGCACGTTTACGAACACTTAATGGTTAATAATCCACCATTATAACTCATTAACACTCGATAAAACATAGGTTTTAGTAAATAATACAAAATCAACAACAGCCACAGACTTAAATTGGGAGTTTTCAAGTCGAGAGTGAATAGGTTTCTTCTAGGCAAGCGTGCTCCATCGTCGACCGCATCTTCGCTTAACATCAGGTGAGATTGTGGTCAAACGTTAGCCTATTTAGGATAAAAAAAAAAAAAAAAATTACAAATCTGTGACAACAGCACATTTTCGCATTCCCGCCAAAAACCTAAAACATATTTAATAAACTATACAAATTATATAATATACTCTGTGTCTGTGCTGTGACCACAGACTAGGTAGAGATGCTGTGACTGACATGGCTAAAAACGCTAACCACGTGGAGACAAACTCCAAAATAAAAAAAAACAGTTTGATAAGTTGTTACTTTGAGTTGTTATACTAACTTGTCAATAGGCAAGCCAGCACAAAAAGGGCGAACAAAAAAAAAAGAACCAAATATTGTCAAAATTTTGCATGTCACCGATAGTTTTCTGATTCGCCATCAGCCGTCGTTTTGTTTCATTTTACAATAAATTTAATACTAAAGATGTTGAGAGTTAACGAAAACTTTCCCGAATATGCCGTCCCCGGTGCTACTCAGCATAGCTTTGAGCCGTACGCGGACAACGGCGGTAGCGTGGTGGCTATCGCGGGTGAAGACTACGCTGTGATCGGCGCGGACACTCGTCTCAGCACAGGCTTCTCCATCTACACGAGGGAGCAGAAAAAGCTGTTCAAGGTGTCGGAACGTACGGTACTTGGAGCAACGGGATGCTGGTGTGATACTCTGACTCTGACGCGGCTGCTGCAAGCGCGCTTGCAGATGTATGAGCACGAACATAACAAATCGATGTCAACGCCGGCTGTGGCACAAATGCTCTCCACTATGCTGTACTACAAGCGGTTCTTCCCTTACTATGTGTCGAACGTGCTAGCAGGGCTCGACGCGGACGGCCGCGGCTGCGTCTACAGCTACGATCCCATCGGCCACTGCGAGCGCTCCAACTACCGCGCTGGAGGCTCGGCCGGCGCACAGCTGCAGCCTTTGCTGGACAACCAGATTGGACTCAAGAATATGCAGAATGTTACAGAAGCCCCTCTTCCTAGAGAAAAGGCCCTAGCCCTGCTCAAGGACGTCTTCATCAGTGCAGCGGAACGTGACATCTACACTGGTGATTGCATTTACATTCTCATTATCACAGCAAATGGAATTCAAGAGGAGAAATTTGAGCTTCGTAAAGATTAGTATTGTAATAAAAATTTATGTATAAATATCTGTGGGTTTTTCTGTATTATAGTTGTATACTGCTTTTTATATGTATATCAATAATTATAAATAATACAATGTAGGCTTAACAAATAACTGAATTTATTGTTAAAAATAATTACAGGTAACTACAATATAACTTAACACATTTTTGTTCATATTTATTTACAATATTCATTTATTTATTAAAACTGAATTAAATATCTTATACAATTCATTTATTGTACTTAGGCATAACAAATATATTCTCTGGGAAGATTTTTTCAAACATTTCACTGACTACATCTTGACTGGAACTTTCACCGATAATAGTGGCTTTTAACCGAGGGGGAGTTGTGTTGCCAGGGAACAGGGGATGGATATTGTAGCAGAGCTCCACCTTGTCCTTGGGAGGCACTGTCACAGACATCTCCCTGTAGCCGGAGAACATGTAAGCATCAGTGCCTTCCACAGTGAGTCTCAACCTTATGGGTTTACTGGATCTGCCTATCAAAGTACACTTGAGAGGCACTGAGCTTAATAACTCCACTACTTGTGGGTAATTGACTATAAGAGCAATAGGACAGTCATCCACAGGCAGTCCAGGAAGGGCTGTGCTACTCATCACACACTGTCCCTCTGTGTTACTTTTTCTTTGCCATGTTATGTTATAGAGCCCTACTCTTGTAGGATTGTCTTTAGGTTTGTACTTTGCTTGTATACAAATTGCATCTGAAGCAATATTTTTCTCTGCAACTTCAAGGTTGCTAATACAAGATGTTGGCTTGCCCTCATCGCTGTAGCCAAAGCAATCTATGAGCTCTAGTTCAGTGTTCATTATCAAAAGATCCCAGGGACTTAATATTTTTATTTGAGGCATGACTATAAATGGGTCATCAATGAAGCACTTGAGTATGGGCTTGAAGTTCAATGATACAAAATTTGCAGTTACCTCGAAGGGCTTAATCACAGTGATTTTAGTTGAGAAGTCTTTCACACACTCTAATTTAGATATCTCTGGAAGATCTATGATATAGGACACTTTTATCTGAACAGTGGTTGTAGCAGTTCTACTAGTTTTTAAGTAAAATATATTTGAGTAGTTTGAGCCCTTGCTTATGTTGCCAACATTAATTTTCAGTGGTTGAGTTTGTGATTCCCCTGCTTTCAGACTGAGGTCTGTTACTGTTTCTGGATTTGGATTTTCAGGAGACCCCAGTAGGCTCAAATTTATTTTCATGTCATATACAGGGTGGTCTTCGTTATTTGTGATGTTGAATGTTGAAGGAAACCATTCTCCTTGAAGGGCTGGACTCTGGTTTACAACACCCATTGACAACCTACATTCCCTAGAGGTAATAGAGGCCACTGTCAAAGGCACAATACAATCAAACTCAAAGTCAGCTTTAGGACTTATAATGAAATGTAACAGTTCTGGATGCATTGTGGACTCTATTACTTTTTCATCCATTTTAAAATTCAGCACTATCTTTCGCTTCCTACCATTATCCAGGATGAAAGAGACATTTTTGATGTGTAAATCTGATCCATTATCATGAGGGTTGGGTTTAAATTGACACAAAAATTTCTTTACCTTTCCAGCCTCCAAGTGAATGTTGGTATTGCCATCATCTGTGATAGGTATTTCAATAGTTTCTGTGGGACTAGATATTGTTAAGAAAGCTTTTTTTACCTCCAGAGCAGCCGAGTAGGAAAGTCTTACATTTAGCTCAATTTCTATTATTTCATCCATTCTATATTTCTGTTGCTTGAACTTAGGCTTTACTTCCAAGAAACTGGATATATTAGCCATGTCCACTGGCACATTAAGAGGCTCTTCTTGCACAGCTGCTTGCCACAGGTCTAGAGCCCTGCTCTGAGAGGCAGCCGGCAACTCTGGTTCAGGAGCCGGAATATTCAAATTGAGAACAGACATTATATTCTTGAATATCCGATCTTTATCATTGTTTGGCACTTGTATGTATTTAGATAGCGCTTCAATAGACAGCTGAATATAATCTTGGATTTTGGCTGATAGATAGGCACACTGCAGAGCTCGATTAAGCACATGTGAAGCTAGGAACCACCACTTTTCTCTCCTATAATCCCACAGCATGTGAGACAACAGTGTCAATGCTTTTCCATAATCAGCTGAGTAATAATACTCATTTGCCATTTCAACGACCAGTTGCTTCCGCATCCTAGGTGAATGGAATGTTTTGAACTGGGCTATGGCACACCCCAGAAAGCTAATGATCATAGAAGAGTGGTTGAAGATGCGCTCGTTGTATTGCAGAGCGAGAACAGCTGCTTGTTCCTTCTGTGGATCATGGGGATCAGCACTGAGTCGGCCCGGACGCCATGGCCGCTGTCCATAGAACTCCACAATACCTTCCATAGGATCTGGTGCTGGAGGGTACTGAAGGGCCTCACTGCAGACTGACCTCATTGCCTGTCGTCTTTTCACTGTAAACTGAGCTGCATGCTGGTAGTAGAAGCCTGGGTGCTGGGACTGTATGGCTGGCAGCCCTGCTCGGATTGCCTCATCAAATAACTCCCCGAAAGCACTATACTGTCTACCAATCCAGCCATAATGTTCAAACAGTAATTCTGTAGATCCAATTCTGTTCTTGTACCTCTCAATGTGAGATTTAAGTTGAGCAATAGCATCTCTTGGTAAATTAAGGGCAAATAATAGCTTGCACAATTTATAATTGATGTAGCCAGCAACAGTTCTTACCTCGTGAGTGTTGGTGTCCACTGTTCTTGTCTCTAGCAGATTGTTATAAGAGTGCATGTAGTGCTTGTGTGCAGTGCTCAAATCCTGCTTCAGCTCATTAAGGAAGCCCAGTTTAAACTGATGCCTCACAAACAAGTACTGATGAGTAGTTTTATTTAAATGATCTCTGTGCTGCTTGATATTTTTTGTTTCATGATGGTAATAGTTCTGGGCTATATCATAGAAAGCATTCTCCAGGCGAATGATATAGCCTATGAGGTGATCACTGTGTGGGAGGACAAACAAGGACTTTGATTGTATCTCGCACGCAGCACAGAGGGCCTGTGCGCGTTCTGCACCTAACATGTACTCAGAAGGAGGCGGCGAGAGGCGGCTTTGGATAACGACAACGGCGACGCGCGTTGCGTGGCCTTCCACTGCTGCACGAATTGATTGCACCTTGGACGCACACTCGATGATCTTTTCGTTCCACTGCGGGTCATTCCAGTCCATGTCGTAGAATATTACCACCACAGCTGGAATCAAAGATATACGCTTGTGGATCCAGTTTTTCTTAAGTATGCCCTTGGGAATATACCACTCGTACGAGTTTCTCTTGGGCTTCACAACAGGGAACTCGAACGTGTTGTTGAGCAGTTTGAAGCGCACGGGCGTGCGGTCGGCGCGTCGATTGTTGGAGAACGCGTCCCATATCTCTTTATGCACAGCGTTGTTGATGGCGTCCAGCCCAGACAGCCCAATTAGTGCTAGGGGCTTCAAAATTATCTCCGGAGGAAACTCCGTGGAGTCTCTTGGCTGTGTCGCCATAGTCCTATACAAGTTAGCGTTTAGCTGCTACGCTAAGGGAGTGTTTTTTTCGCTACTTCATTTCAATATTACTTATCTGGTTCTTTACTACGAATTTTATCCTAAATCCCAACACAACTTCACAAGTCACAAAACTTGCACAAAACCCCATTCGCAAAATCGCCAGTCGTCAACTTAATGTCAAGCTCAAGAGTCAAGAGAATAATCTTTCAATTTCATAAACTTTGACTGAAAGTTGAAACTGACAGTTATGATCATATGACGTTTTGCATCAATGTTTGAACCTTCTAGCCAGTGGCCAGTTTCAAGAGTCAAAACTGTCTTAAACATTTTAGTTTAGGATGCCCGAAAAAAGTCTATTGTATCGATGTATCGCATCGTAACCGTATCGAACGCGCTTGTATCGATACACGATATTATTGCATCCTTTGTAGCCATATATCGTATCGTAACCGTTATAACGAGTGAATATAACACGCCAAAGGGATATCTTTTTAATATTTTTTCACTACTTTTTAATTTTAAGAAGAAAAAGTACTTTTATTTTTAAGATTGGTTAAAGGTTTTACTGCTTGAACTCGAACGGAATGAAATGAAACACACAATAGTAAACTTTTACTAATCATAACTGACGGAACTGCAAAGATTCAAATCATGTTAAAACGGTTCAAATATGTAACCACTCCCGAGGTTAGCCTATTTGCCCCGCTTGAGTCACTCAGCTGAAGATGCTGTGGCACCAGCCCCAATTTCTGTCTCAGAAATTTGGGACGGTGCCAAAATGTCGACACAGGTAAACAATTAACGACAAGTAGCGTCACACATTAGGGGCCACCCCTCTCTGGCGATTTCCAAGGAATGAGCGTCATATCGTCAGGCTATTCGGTTCGAGTATGGCAGGTACATTGGCACTGGTAAAAGCCCGGCTGATGTCACTAAGGCTGGCGTGACGGGAAATTCGACCAGACATTCTGGAACAAGAGAGGCCGTGATGAACGAGCTGATCGAAAACAGTACCACACTGGCAGCGATGGGCAACATAGCAACCTCGCACCCAAACGTAAGCAAACAGCAAGTAAGAAAACTATATGTTCAATGGCAATGTTGGTCATCTTTTTGTTATGATGTAATATGAATCTTATAACGGGCTAAATACCTTTATTAACAAGCGAATACATAAATAAAGATCTAACCTAGCTACAAAAACAGTTGAATAATCTACGAGCCCAATTAGGTCTATAGGTAATCCATATCTTCTATACAAATAAATAAAATTGAAGTGTCTGTTTGTAATATCAAAATAACAGATTTTTACTAAATGTATATGAAAGTATATACGGTAGCTATAACAGAATAACCATTTTTAAAATTTTTGTCTGTCTGTTTGTTTGTTCTGGGTAATATCCGAAACGGCTAGACCGATTTTGATGGGACTTTTAGTGGCAGATAGCCAGTGGCGTATTTTAGGATTCAGCACCCTGGGCCCTACGTCTTGATGTATATAAAACTTACACCCACGGTGGGTTAGTTAAACTATGTTTTGTCTTTGTTGTTCTTTGACCGATTTAAACTGAATCAAAACAGACAAAACACAGTTGAACTAACTATTCAACCGTTTAACACTGTTTATTAATAAGAGCCTTAGTTGGGTAGGCTTATATAAATTTCTTCTGCTTGCGCCGCCCCTCGCAGCCTACCGCCCCAGGCCATGGCCCTTTTGGCCCTAGCGTAAATACGTCCCTGCAGATAGCTGCCGTTACAAGGAGTAACTTGGGCTACATGGGCGATGCTGCGGGGCACTGCTAGTCTTATAATAATTAAAAACGAATCAAAATTAAAATATTATGATACTTTGATACGATATGTAAATGCATTATTTTTTGTGGGAATACGATATCAAAGCTTATGATCAAAGCTCAAGATATCATATTAAATATCGATATTGTTATGGTATATTGCTGTATCGATACTACGATTATTTCCGATACATCGCATCGTAACAAGCATCCCTATTTTAGTTTTTTTAAGGGAAAAGATGTACGGTGTCGTGTTCTTCTGTATTGCATATTATATCGTGTTTTTAAATTAAAAAAGAGTTGAGCAGTGCAAGTAAGTGATTATTTTGCGTTAAAGACAAGTGGTTGATTATGGCGTCACAAGCGCTTGCGTCGCTCACAGCGACTTACACAGACTCTGAAGGTGAAGAGGATATGGAAGACCAAACTCCCGACAAAGATGAGCCAAAAGAAACACACTCGCTCCCAACGAGCCCCAAAAAGCACGAGGAGAGCAATAAACCAGGTTCAGCACCCGTGTCTCCTAAAAGAAGACTTGTGTCGTACGTAGACGACACTATAGTGTCTGATGAAGACCAGATCGGCGAGAACCAGGACGACATGAGACGGTTGTCTATGGAGACAGACACAAATGACGCTATACAGCCTCTCGAAACAGAGGAGATCGACGATGGTTCTGGTGTGACCATCCCCCCGGAGCCACCCGGCAAGTGCCCCAAGGAACTACAAGATAACATCGGCAAATTCTACACCCGCATGCTCACCGAAGGTCTTGATATGAATAGAATTATACAAGATAAGAAAAACTTTAGAAACCCTAGTATATATGAAAAACTGATTCAGTTCTGTGACATTAATGAATTAGACACAAATTACCCACCAGAAATCTATGATCCTTTAAAGTGGGGAAAAGAATCTTACTATGATGAGTTGTCTCGTGTGCAAAAAGTAGAAATGGATAGAAGAGAAAAGGAAAAGAAAGAAAAGTTATCTAAGATAGATTTCATTAGTGGTGTAGCAAAGATGCCAGAGAGCGATGATGAGAAAAAAAGGAAATCTAAGTGGGATCAGGCAGCTCCCAATGTATCAAACAAACCTACGATCAAGCAGCCTGGGCTTGTGCAACAGCCCCTGACTACCAATGTAACGGGCACCAAAGGAACTGTCATATCTGCATATGGATCACTTACCAAGAAGCCGAAGATATGATTAAAGCGAAACAATGTCTATCAGATGTTGTAACATAATATGTACAAAGCTAGTGCATTCAAATTGATTATTTTAACTTGGTGTGATCCACACTTAAAGCCATTATGGACTTAATTAAAGAAATAGGCTTATAATATTCAGACAAAGACCCTCTTACCATAAAAATCAACTGATACAGTGTTACCACAAAAACCATTTTTAGTCGCCTGTTTAGCTAGACAGTGTCTAAAGATATATATCAAAAATGATTAGAAATGTCACAACAGAATTGTGACATTTTGTGGTTGCTCATATTTACTTGCGCGACTAAGGCATGTTTAGGCATTAAACAGTGTTTAAGGTGTGTATAATTTTTTTGTGGTAAGACCCTTAGACTCCTGTTTAGCTAGACGGTGTCTAAAAGTTAAATACCACAGCCAAATTTCACAAGTAAAATAATTAGAAATGTCACTACAGAAATCTGATAAAGAGGTAAATATTATCAATGACGTTATTTTATGTCAGTTTTTCCTCAATTTTGACAGTTCCGGGACTGAATGGTAAAAAATGAACTATATTAAGGTAAATGACGTCTAATAAAAAATAATTTCTACGATATTTAGCCCAGAACAGTTTGAAAGAAAAAATATTTTAACGTAGATAACATAAATTAACAGTTTTTACATTAATTATTTCTGATTCAAAAAACTAATGATAGGAAGATTGTAACAAATTAATTATTAAGCCTGGAAAGTTCTATGCCCATTGAAATAAGGTCTACTATTGAAAGTTTATGTAGCCTTTAACCTTATAATTTGGTGTACATGTAGGCCCTGTTGTGTACGATACAAACAATATAATTTCATTTTGAAACTTCTGGAGGTTGATTTTAATACACATAAAATGTTAATTAATTCAAATAGGGATTTATTTTAAAGAATATTTTTATAACTCTTCATTACTAATTAATTAAACCATATTGTAAGCATAAATAATCAAAGATTGTAAGATGCTTTGATTATCTACTATGAAGATAGTAGACAATCAAAGCATCATAATAAAGGTAAGTTTACAGTGGTAGCTAAGACTAACTCTTCTGCAAGTGTCCGTCTGGATGGGTACCGCCACTTTGCTCGTATGAATATAAGCTATAAACGGCTGAATATTTAAACAATGTTTGGTCACTTTCGATTTAGTTTAAAATTGACAAAGAATAACAAACACAAAACATTGTTAAATAAACCACTGTTTAATAAGAGCCATAGTCTGCTGCTAAATCATAATGTGCAAGCATTCTCCTTTTTTGGAAGTTCGTTAAAAATTCTTATACATGGCAGTACAGACAGTACTATTATCTATTCTGTGGTACAGTACAAAAGATTGAAAACAAACTCAGGTATAAGTCCTTTAGTTATCTGTGGTAAATTCATGTATAATCTTACTAAACCCAAACATAGATGGCGGTATTTAACACCATTGTTCAAGCGTTAGCATGAATAAGTCTGTGTTATTATTGGACAACATGGTTTGAGTGACGACCGCAAGATGGCAGTTTTATAAAAATACAAGTTTGTTACTTTGTTTTCACTATTCAAGTTTTCAAAAACGCGTTGCAACATGGCAGGTCTCAGTAGTCTGTGATGGCAGGTCATGCGTATTTGACCGCGTCTTATTATTATTTTATACAAATTGGTGTCGTTAAAATACTAAATAATGCTTTTCCCACTAAGTTCGTTGTGTTAAGACCATGCTCCTCCGGCTGTATTGAATTTGTGCTCTTAGCGGTTGTAACAATACTAAGAACTGTTATTCTAGTGAAAGGGTAAAGTGAAGACTCGTTTGGAACCATGATAATTATTTAAATGTTTTAAAAGAAAAAATAAATGAAGGGGTAAAAACTAGTTGTTTTATTCTCAAAATAAATAGTGTGTAGGCAGGCATAATTGTGTGTTAAATTTTCTTTCACTTTGTTACTATAACTTTTTTTTTAATTGGTGACGAGACGAGCTGTTCGTTTGCCTGCTGGTAAGCATAACGCTAGCCATAACAATTGCAGTGCCACCCAGACTTTGAAACACAAAGGCCTGCGCGGCACTACAGTGCGCTCGTTACCCTGAGACATTACGTATTAAATCTCATAAGCCAAGTAATTTCACTGGATACTCTGCTCATCAAACCGGAACACAGTAATACTTGCACATTACTGCTTGGCGGCAGACTTCACGAGCAAAGCATAAATAGCATAGCTGGTATAAAAAAATAATTAGCATAGCTGGTGAAAATAATTCACATAAAGTTATATAGCCAAGTAAAATTGTAAGTAGCACGGCGCTAAAATATATTATTGGCACGTATGTAGGTATATAGGTATTTATTATAAATCGACGTTAGTATTAGTGCCTGAATACGATGTTAGAGAGCGGCACTATCGCGTTTCCTATTTTGACAGCTGAGATAGGTGTCTATTCCCTATTCCCCTACCTATATTATCTCAGTAGTTTGTGGTAAAGACAGTCTCTGTCGTTCAATTATTCAATATTTTGATTTGCGTCAAACAGACGCTGTAACGGTTTGTGTTTTGTTTTCGTCAATTTTGTATTGTCTTTTAAAATCGCGCGATGGCGGAGGCACCGCAGGCCGAACCCTTGCCATCGTCAAGCGAGGGTGAGCCAGCACCGCCCACGGTAGAGCCTGAGGAAGAGGATGAGCCTCTGCCCAAAAAACGTAAAGTGTCTGAAGCCGACGCTAACAAGCTCGAGCACAGGCTCGGGGGCATCTTGTGCTGCGCAGTTTGCCTGGATCTCCCCCCGGCCGCCGTGTATCAGGTATTTTAAAACAGCTGATTTCTGCTGACGGACAATCAGCTGTTTTATCGATCGATTATTCAAATTCATTTGGCATTACATAAGAGCCCGAGCTCTTCCAACGAAATGGCATGCGTCGTGCCGACGCCTACACGACGCATTTGTCCAGTCTCCATTTTGAGACGTAGATTTTACGGCGTCATTTTTTGTAATAAAATAAATGTAGATGTACGATTTATGTAAGATTATGTTGGTTAAGCCCTTTGTTAAAGTACTCTACATCTACAAATACTGGTTGACTTTGTAATGTTGTTCAACTTAATTTATTGAGTTGTTGTTATGTATGTTAGAGCTTTGTTACCTAATTGTATGGGCTGTACATGTGTCTGTAGAGTACCTGTATTGTGTGTAACTAGTTTGTACTACCTCATAGCCAGTAACTAGTGTGTACTGACTCTTGTAACATTTCACTGAAATAAAGAAATGTTTCAGAGATTTCTTGTTTATTAAGCTCATTACCCTCTCACTCCCAATCCCAATGAACACAGAAAATTATCTATTTGCACCCAATATAATTAAAATCTACAATATCACTTCATTAGTTAACACAATAATTGAATTGTATCATAATTTAACTTATAGTCTACTTCAAGCATAGCATATCTCTATGACTTCAACGATGGCAAGACATAAAAAAAATATCATTGATTGGTATAAGTAGTACTTTTATTGATTGTTGATACAATATGTGAGACATATTTAAATTATATATTATTCGATAAGTATTTCTTAGGCTACACTTTTGACTATTAATTATTGGGTGTATAAAATTGACATCTAGTTTTGATTTACAGAAACACATTTAAATGAAAGTGAGTTAAATTGCTACAAAAGAAAAATACAGATCAATTACTAAACTTATTCCTAAAAAAATATTGATACAATAGACTTAAGTTTAATATAATTATGTAAGTTATAAAAAAATATATTTTAACCTTTATTAAATTGGTGTAGCCCAGCCATACTCAAAGTGTGCTCTGCGGAGACCTAAATACTGGTCATAATGAAAAAAAATACTAAGTTTGCAGAGTAAAATTAAATATCTACTTATCTAAATATTTCATCTATGTAAATTTTCTCTTTTATCAAGCCTGACGTAAAACAATTGATGAAAAATTAAAAACAATATCATACCTCCCATTAGATGCAAATTTTATATCACATAGGTCCAGTTTTTTATTATATTAGGGCTCCGTCAAAACTTTCGTTTTCCAAAAGTGGTCCGAAACTAAATAAATTTGAGAACAGTTGGTGTAGCCTAACTTTGGAAGATAGGTTCCATCAATATGACTTAATCTTGACACAATCTACACATTTATACCACAATAAACTAATTGGAATGCAAAAATGTTCAATAACAATTTTTAAAACATTTTTGCATTCCATCATATCATAAATGAAGACTGCTAATAATTAATGTATTTTAATTTTCTTAGATAGTAAAAGCTATGTAAGTTTGTATAGCTTGCACGCAAGTTATCCACACCTACATACATTACTCTCTGTATTTATACTGAAAACTGCAACCATCTGTGAATTGAAACATGTAATGATGAATAAGTTTTTAAGATTAATGGTACTCGTGTTTGTTTACTATGCATTTGTTTTAGCCATTTTTAGCACAATCAGTTAAGAGGGATGGTCCATGGAGTGGTGCGAAATTTGAACAAAATGTACATTTTTGTGATTTTAACCCTGTGAGGATAAAAAAATTGTGAATATTTTGTAATTGTCGTAAATAACAAAAAAATAGGCTATTTTAATTAATGTCTTAGTTTGGTCCCGAACTAATCCAAATTTAAATATTGGTGCTTTTTTTACATGCAACCGTTTTTACTTTTGTGGGGACAGCGCAGCAGCGGCGTCTCACGCAGTTAAAAGTAGCCTAATTGTTTATTATTTATGTGCATTACAAAATTTATTGAATGTGGTTAAAATCACAAAAAGGTATATTTTTTTTAAATTTCCCTCCGTTTCATGGACCTAGGCTTTCTTATTTGTTCTTTTATTGAAGTAGTCCCAAAATATTGAGAACTTTAACTGAACAAAAAATTTTGCTAAACCATCCCATTAATAAAATAATTGAAAGCTATGGTAAAAAGATAAATTTCTAATGCTGAACAAGGCACACTATACCACAGTAGGTGTATCAGTACTATTTCTCCACTTCCATTCCTGACACCAGTAAACTTGCAGTGCACAAACGGTCACCTGATGTGCGCACCATGCTTCACTCACCTGCTGGCCGATGCCAGGCTCCGTGACGAGGCCGCCACATGCCCTAATTGCCGCGTGGAAATCTCCAAGATATCCGCCTCCAGGAACTTGGCTGTCGAGAAGACTGTATCAGAGCTGCCATCAGAGTGCAAGTTTTGCACTCAGGTGTTTCCTCGTCACTCGCTGCAACATCATGAGGAAAAGTTATGTGAGGAGAGGTGAGATTATATGTACCTATGTTTAGTGTTATATTATTATATGCATGGCATGGCTAGCAAACATTTGAGAAATTGACCCAAGAAAAGGATTACAACAATAATTATTGTTGGAAGACTATTTAGAATATTAGATATTATATAATATTTGTTACTTTGAAAATTATCACTAGAAAAAGGATATTTATCATGTATATTATTTGATTTGAGTTTCCAATATTTCGGCGCTGTTGCAAACGCCATGATCACGGGAGAACTGAAGTACTGCGGGTAGATGTGTTTATGGGCAGACATAGCGATCTACCCTCTTCCTCACTCGTTTGGTAGATCCCGTTTCTAGTGATAATTTTCAAAGTGTTGATGATCATGACAGGTTATAAACTTATATTTGTTTTTTTATTTTACAACGCTTTTTTATTAAGTTGCTAAATGCTTCTCCTAAATTTAAGTACTGTCTCTAGGCTTCTTGAAATTAATTAATTTATCTCAAGTTGGATTACAAGCTATAGTTTGTAGGTACGCTTTTGCCAAGTAACTATCTATCTATAAAATATCGATTTGTTCTAAAAGAAATTTACATGACGTAATCTATTTGCTTTACTGTAGAATGATTACAAGTGTTGTTTACATTGATATTAACCGCCAAACTTTGTCACCTTGCTAAATAGTCTGTTGGAAAGTAACAGGCGCCCTAGTTACGTCACGACTCGCTAACCAACAGCCTTAACTAAAAAAAATGTTGCCACTGGTGACAAAGAGGGTGTGACAAGTGGGAACTACCTTCAGAATTGCGTCACAATCATGGTTGTGTACCCAACAATTTTGCACTCATTTAGGCACAATTATTGTGTATAGCCATTGTGACAAGTTAGTGAGCAGAACTGGGCCTCTATACTGCTCTGTTTTCTTTTTCTAAATATAATGTTGGAGATTTTTTCCATGACCTGTAATAATAATAATAATAATCTGTAATGTTGACCACATGGAAGGAGCCCAGACGCGTGAAATTATGACTTGTCCATGTACATAGGTATAGTTGCTGGCAAATAGTACTATTACAATAGCACAGCTTAATAACAAAGCCAGGTAGTAACACGTCTTTTAGACAAAGGGGAAGAGCTTCGGCCGTACGAGCCCGCGAGTTGAGTTTGTCGCAGTAAAACACAGTTTTTTCCCCCAGGCAGTACAAGTTCGCGCAAATCGTTGTCGCGCCGAGCGAAGATACTCGAGCGTTCTGGCATAGTTTGGTTCGCATTGTTTCCGACATTTACGCGCTGCTCGTGTCCGCCCTGCGCCGCACCTACCTCGTGTCGGTGGCGGGCGGGGGCAAGCCCCGTAGGTACCACAGGTATACACGCCCTACCAGCTAAACTAAACAATACACGTATGCGCTTGATATTATACATAACATTATTGGCTTCTATGGTGCAATGCGAACCAAACTCATTATCTTGTATAGCTTGGTTGTTACTTATCATCATATGGTTTGGCTATCTAACGGGTTTGCTAGCTTGTCTTCTTGGTATGTTCACTCATTCTTTGTTAACCTCGATACGAGTTGAGCTAGGTCCGGTACAAATCCCATTTACCCGCACGATGTAAATAGAGGTTACCTTCGTTTGTTTCACGATGTCGTGACACTTGCTAAGGTTTCTCGTGATCGTCGTATCAAATCTTGTTACAAAATTCAAGGTATAGTCGGTGGTAACTCATTAGCTGATGAGGTGTAGAACATTATAGGTAGACGATTCGAGGAATATGTAACTGCATAATAGCTTAGTTTTTAGCTATCAATATTAAACATGTTTTCACCTCACAAGCTCGGAAAGGTCTTTTATCATTCGAAATCTGAGCGCAAGTGTTTTTTATTCGCTAGC
Source organism: Crocallis elinguaria (assembly GCA_907269065.1). Classification (NCBI taxonomy): domain Eukaryota; kingdom Metazoa; phylum Arthropoda; class Insecta; order Lepidoptera; family Geometridae; genus Crocallis; species Crocallis elinguaria. Next base: position 19,934,274 of record OU026074.1, on the reverse strand, counting down.
GTGGTAAAGGTAACCGCGCCCGCGCCGCACCGGTCCCTACCTTTTCCACGATAGCGTGCAAAAAGCACTTGCATGCAGAAACTCGAATTATAAACATAATCTTTCTTCGCTGAAAAATTGTGTTTCGCTCGGCAGCAAAGTTATTTTGCGCCTCGTATTTTTGAACTGAACCCTGGCTACGCTCAGGATTATATTTTTGATCCAATCTTATTCTTTATCCTTGACATCCTCGGGTTTCAATACAAGTACTTGCGCCAAATGACAACTTTGCATCCTTGCGTAACAACATTATTATTTTTACATAAGCTTTCTTCTGACCGCGAAATCGATTGTTAAGTGACGATGCAGGCGCTTATGTGAACTTTGAAATTAAGTCTTTCCCTCGGGATTTAGTTTTCGACACTCACAAAACGTGGTTTGGGGTTCAACGTCACCCGCGTCCGTAGGTTTACCCTCGAGACCCTACACGTGATCCCTGGGTGGTGCTAAAGGGTGACCACTTTCTGGTGGTAGGCTTCGGCCGTGGCTCGTCACCACCCACCGATTTAAGTCTTTCCGCCAAGCGGCTTTGCCGTGTTCCGGTTTGTCAATCGGTGTAGCCATTTTAGGAGACGGGTCGGGATAGTTGCGCTGCTGGAGTGGATCGTTTTTGAAGCACAACATGAGCGCTGCATTGGGGAACTAATCTCGGAGAGCAGCGGGATCCGAGGCACGGTTCTCCGCTGGCCGACCGCAGACAGTAGGGGGCCCAAGTAGTGTGCTAGCCACACACGAAAGGCTGCCCCGCCATCTCGCGAAAAATCCCGGGATGCGCCATCGTGCCAGTTGGCGACTGGACGAGAGGACCCGATGGACATCTTTGGGGGGGCTCGGGCGTCCCCGCGGTCTCCGGTTTAGTTCTCCTGTTAATGTGGTGCTTAGTTGTGCTTTGTTTGATCACCTAGTAGCGCCTCGTCCCACTGCCGTCTTCTTACCCCCCTTCACTCATCAAAACATGAAAAGCAGAAATAAGAAGTCGGTTAAACAGCGGATGCACGTCCTCTCTCTGCAAGTGCACCTCTCAAACATTCGAGGTCTGCACTCCAATATCCACTCGGTCCATCATCACCTCGAGACCGCGAAACCGCACTTGTTGTTTCTAACGGAGACGCAGATCAGATGTCCGGATGACGCGTCATACCTTGCTTACCCAGGATACGTCCTAGAACACCGTTTTAGGCCTCGAGCGGGAATTTGCATGTATGCTCGCGATGACATCTGTTATCGGCGTCTTCGCAATCTTGAAGACTCCAGGTTTTCTACAATTTGGGTTTTGGTGGATACTGGCATGGAGAAAATCCTTTATGCTGGTATCTACCGGTCGCACAGTGGAGATCAGGAGACGACCGGGCTCATGAATTATCTCAGTGAGACATCCGATGTGGCGCTACAAAGGTACCCAACTGCTCAACTCGTGCTTCTGGGGGATTTTAACGCCCACCACCAGGAATGGCTTTTCCCATATCAGAGCACAGACCATGCGGGAAGAGAGACGCGCAAGTTAGCGCTAACGCTGAATCTCACCCAACTGGTCCATGAAGCGACGAGGGTACCAGATGTTGACAGCCACACAGCCAATTGCTTGGACCTTCTGCTGACCACAGATCCAGACCGATACTCAGTGTCGGTTTCATCACCACTAGGTAGCTCCGACCATTGTCTGGTAAAGTCAGTATCGGTATATTCTCCGCCCGACCCTTGCCTCAAAGGCAATCGGCGAATATGGCGATATGGGTCAGCAGATTGGGACGAGATGCGGTCCTTTTTCGCATCTTATTCCTGGCAGTCTTTATGCTTCTCTTCTGGCGATCCTTCGGCTTGTGCGGAAGCTGTGACGGACGTGATACGTCAAGCTATGGAGTATTTTATTCCATTCTTCGACGTACCTCTGTCCAGCAAAGCTCGCCCTTGGTTTGGAGCCGAATGTGGACGCGCTCAGGCGCAGAAACATGAAGCTTACTTAGCCTGGGTTGACGCTCGACACCGTAAAGCCAAGGATGAACGCGTAAAGAAGAGAGCCTTTAATAAGGCTGCCAAGTCCTGCAAGAAGGCTCTGAAGAAGGCTCGCTTCGATCATATTAGCCGAGTAGGGACTAAACTTGCTTCTTACCCTGCTGGAAGTAAAGCATTTTGGTCCCTGGCTAAGTCGGTTGAAGCGAACTTCTGTCGGACCTCACTGCCTCCACTGCTGAAACCTGATGGATCGCTGGCCCATACGGCTGAAGAGAAAGCGAACTTGTTCGCTTCTCTCTTTGCGGAATCTTCGTGTTTAGATGCTGGTAACGCCATACCTCCAAGTCTGCCTGGATGTGGAACGGTAATGCCGGATATTCACATTCGTCAGATGGAAGTACGTAGGGCGTTGCGCAATCTAGACGTGAATAAAGCCAGTGGTCCCGATGGTATACCAGCCATTGTTCTGAGGATCTGCGCGCCTGAGTTGACTCCTGTCCTGACACGTCTTTTTCGCCTCTCTTTGGAGACTCATCAAGTGCCGAAATCTTGGAAGCAAGCTAACGTGCAACCAGTGCCCAAAAAAGGCAGTCGTGCCAACCCTGCCAACTACAGGCCCATCTCAGTCACTTCCATACTCTGTAAGACTATGGAACGTGTTCTGAATAACAGGCTCCTGGCATACTTAGAAGCGAATGATCTCCTCAGTGACCGACAGTACGGATTTCGCCGAAATCGGTCTACTGGGGATCTTCTAGCGTATGCCACACACGTCTGGAGTGAGGCCATTGAGAAATATGGAGAAACGCTTGCAGTTTCTCTTGACATCTCGAAGGCCTTCGACAGGGTTTGGCATGACAGTCTTATTAGCAAGCTCCCATCATTTGGCTTGCCCACTGACCTATGTGAATGGATATCAGATTTCCTGAGAGACCGATCGATTCGAGTAGTCCTTGATGGCTGCTCGTCCGATCAATTGGCTATTAATGCCGGGGTCCCTCAGGGGTCAGTGCTCTCTGCAACGCTATTCCTGCTTCATATTAATGACCTTTTGTCTCCCGGTACTTTTGGGTATGCTGATGATAGCACGGTTGTAGAGAGCTACATATCCAATGCACGAACCAGTGGTGCGGAGATCCAGTCTCTTAGAGAGGCTATGGTCGAGCGCTTGAACTTGTCCTTAGAGGCAGTCTCCGTTTGGGGCGATGCCAATCTGGTCAAGTTCAATGCCTCTAAGACGCAGGCGTGTCTGTTTTCCGCCAAACGGAGTCAATTTTCCCTTACTCCTACTTTCCGTGATGTAGCCGTACCAATAACGGACCAGCTTGAGCTTCTTGGCGTCACTCTGACATCGACTCTAAATTTCGGCTCCTATATTGAGTCTAAAGCTCAATTGGCTGCGAAGAAGCTGGGTATCCTAGCGAAGGTGAGGCAGTATTTCACACCGGAACAGTTGCTCAACCTATATCAAGCACAGGTTCGGTCGTGTATGGAGTACTGTTCTCATCTCTGGGATGGCTCGGCCAAGTACCAGCTTGAGGCATTGGAGTCTATTGAGAGGCGAGCCAAGAGGCTCATCCGCAATGACTCGCTTGTAGAAGGTAGGCTGCAGAGCCTTGAGCACAGGCGTAGAGTTGCTTGTTTGTCGGTCTTTTATCGGTTGCATTTCGGCGAGTGTGCGTTGGAATTACACCACTTAATTCCCCCTTCTCCTTTCCATCATCAGACGACCAGACAAACGGCGAAGCGACATCGATACCTTGTTGATATTCCTCCTTTACGCACGAAGCGTTTTGCTTCTACGTTCATTTGGCGTACCGCTAAAGAGTGGAATGCCTTGCCTGAGTCTGTGTTTCCTGATCGCTATAACCTGGGTGTCTTCAAGTCACGAGTGAATAGGTATCTTCTAGGTAAGCGTGCTCCATCTTCGACCGCATCGTCACTTACCATCAGGTGAGATAGTGGTCAAACGCAAACCTATTTTATATAAAAAAAAAAAAAAAAAAAAAAAAAAAAAAAAACGAGGGCATAAAGTTACCCCGCAACAACCCTCGTTAGAGAGCAAAGTAAGGTATTCATCCGGTCCGAGCCGGTCCTTGGCTGCTAACCGGTGCGGCGCCCTCGCCAGGCTGATGGGCTGCCGGTTCGCGTGCATCGGGTGCCCGTGGCGCGGGCCGGCGCACGAGGCGGCGGGCCACGAGGCGGCGTGTGCGCACCCGCGGCGCTCGGCCGCCGACGTGGTGACGGCGCTGGCCGAGCGCGAGCGCCGCGCCGCCGAGGCCATGGGGCTGTACACGCAGGTCATCGACCTGCTCTCCTACGAGAAGATCACCTTCAACGGTGAGTACGACGCGTCCACACGACCTCACGACCTCACGACGCGACCCTCTACACGTCTATACGACGAGCCTGCAGTAAAACTACCCATCTTTTCGATAATAAAATTGACAGTTCCAATCGATAAAAATTTAAATTAGAGATAGGGTAGTCTTAATTTTTTCTGAAACGAAACGAATCTTTTTTCTTCAATATGAAGTGAATATTCGCATCTCACAATTCGAAGATTATTTTAACATAAATGTATAAATGGTTTTATCTATTACACACTTTCATCTAAATGTAAAATTATTGTCAATCACATGATTGTCCAATAACAAATCGCTAGCCATTACTCAGGGTACCTACCTACTATTGTTACCGATAAGCCAACGTCATGTTTTGATTGTTTATCAGTTCAGTACCTACTGCACTTATCACGCTGCACTTAGGTATTTGAAACAAGAGCAAAGGTCGTCGGCGCAGACGTCTCAATATTACTGATATAAACATACGCTTAGTACTCAACGGTTTCAAAAGACTCACCATTGAACTCTTGAAACTGTCTGAAATTTCCTTGACGTTGGTGACGTAGGCTCACGCGGTCTTTCAGCGCGCCAAGTACTAAACGTCCCTTCTCTCTTTTTTGTAGTTATATACGTACATACTTAATACGTACTTATATCCTACTAGCGAGCGTGGCCGAGCGGGAACTTGTGCGACTTTCAATCCGACGCACCATAGTTCGAATCTCGACTCGGCCCGCACCAAAGACTTATATCAAGTTATGTGCGGATTATTCACACTCGCTCTAAAACGGTAAAGGAAAACATCGTTAGGAAACCCGCATGTTCAAGAACCACAAAATTGGAGGACATGTGACACATCCACCAAGCCGCACTAAAACCAGCGTGGTGGATTATGGCCCATACCTCTCTCTCTGAGAGAAGGTCGGTATCCTAGCAGTGGGAGCGTAATATGATATATATACGTAATATGATCCTACTAATATTATAAATGCGAAAGTGTGTTTGCCCGTTTGTCCCTTCACGCAGCAACGGAGCAACAGATCGACGTGTTTTTTTACGAATTAAGGTGTACATTACATTGTTAAGGTTTAAAAGAATTCCTCTTCTTCCAAAGCATCGAATATTCATGTAAAACCACGCAGCGTAAGCGCAGCACTAGTAAAATCCAGGGAATGTCATGAAACGTTTGAGTCGGGCTGGTAGTGGGTGGGGAGTAGACGTAGGGGTGTGACGTGTGTTGGCCCCGCGGTTGCAGACCTGCAGCTGAAGCCGTACCGCACGGAGGAGTTCGTGCACAAGCTGTACTACGAGTCGGCGCGCTTCTCCGCCTTCGGCCACCAGTGGGTCGTGAAGGCCTTCGTCAACAAGCACCAGCGGGACCCCACGCAGAGCTCGCAGCGGGACCTCACCTACCAGGTGACAGCCAGCGGCCACCGTCGCTTCCTTCTATTTTACACGACTTTTACTCAGCACAAACCAAGGTTTTCAACCAGTGTTGACCTTATGGCACTGAGACGTGGTCTCTTACTGTTGGCCTTATTAGCAAGCTCAAAGTTGCACAAACTATGAAGGGGGCTATGCTGGGGGTTTCCCAGCGTGATAAAATCCGAAATGAGGATATCCGCAGGAGATTCGTTCTCCGACATAGCTCTCAAAGTTAGTAAGTTGAAATGGCAGTGGGCAGGCCACATCGCTCGCAGAACCTATAACCGATGGAGAAGAAAGGTTCTTGAGTGGCGACCGCGAACCGGAAGACGTAGTGTAGGACCCCACTAGGTGGACCGATGACCTTGTCAAAACCGCGGGGAACCGTTGCAGCGAGTGTCGGTCTAAATGGCGTTCTATGGGGGAGGCCTACGTTCCGCAGGGGACGTCTTCCAGCTGATGATGATGATGTTTTGAATTTGATATAGGTACATACAATTTGAACAGCTGCTTCTAAATTCCATGCCATCTGAATTCTGAAACGATCGGTTTGCAGACTCCGTTTCGGCCATGTCTTGCAAGGAACGAGCCAGTGCGAACGTGCAGGCGTCTTAAATACTCATTTAGGTTGTTTTCGTTCCGGGCGAGCACGCCACGGCTCGTTTCTCGCATCGTATCCCAATAATGAGTGTTGCTACCCTGGTCGGGCCGTGCAGCTGATCCTCAAGAGCAAGCCGCTGTCCCCGCTGCCGCTGCAGTGGGTGGTGCTGCGCGGCCCGTACGGCGAGGCGCGGCTGCGCGCTTGCGTGTGCGCGCACGTGTACCGCGAGGACGCGTGCGAGGCGGCGGCCGCGCCGCTGCCGCTGGCCGACCGCGCCGACACCAACCGCCTGCTCTCCAACAAGGCCATACACTTCAGGTGAGCCGACCTCCTCGAGGCCGCTATTGTTGGCCGCGCCGCTGCCGCTGGCCGACCGCGCCGACACCAACCGCCTGCTCTCCAACAAGGCCATACACTTCAGGTGAGCCGACCTCCTCGAGGCCGCTATTGTTGGCCGCGCCGCTGCCGCTGGCCGACCGCGCCGACACCAACCGCCTGCTCTCCAACAAGGCCATACACTTCAGGTGAGCCGACCTCCTCGAGGCCGCTATTGTTGGCCGCGCCGCTGCCGCTGGCCGACCGCGCCGACACCAACCGCCTGCTCTCCAACAAGGCCATACACTTCAGGTGAGCCGACCTCCTCGAGGCCGCTATTGTTGGCCGCGCCGCTGCCGCTGGCCGACCGCGCCGACACCAACCGCCTGCTCTCCAACAAGGCCATACACTTCAGGTGAGCCGACCTCCTCGAGGCCGCTATTGTTGGCCGCGCCGCTGCCGCTGGCCGACCGCGCCGACACCAACCGCCTGCTCTCCAACAAGGCCATACACTTCAGGTGAGCCGACCTCCTCGAGGCCGCTATTGTTGGCCGCGCCGCTGCCGCTGGCCGACCGCGCCGACACCAACCGCCTGCTCTCCAACAAGGCCATACACTTCAGGTGAGCCGACCTCCTCGAGGCCGCTATTGTTGGCCGCGCCGCTGCCGCTGGCCGACCGCGCCGACACCAACCGCCTGCTCTCCAACAAGGCCATACACTTCAGGTGAGCCGACCTCCTCGAGGCCGCTATTGTTGGCCGCGCCGCTGCCGCTGGCCGACCGCGCCGACACCAACCGCCTGCTCTCCAACAAGGCCATACACTTCAGGTGAGCCGACCTCCTCGAGGCCGCTATTGTTGGCCGCGCCGCTGCCGCTGGCCGACCGCGCCGACACCAACCGCCTGCTCTCCAACAAGGCCATACACTTCAGGTGAGCCGACCTCCTCGAGGCCGCTATTGTTGGCCGCGCCGCTGCCGCTGGCCGACCGCGCCGACACCAACCGCCTGCTCTCCAACAAGGCCATACACTTCAGGTGAGCCGACCTCCTCGAGGCCGCTATTGTTGGCCGCGCCGCTGCCGCTGGCCGACCGCGCCGACACCAACCGCCTGCTCTCCAACAAGGCCATACACTTCAGGTGAGCCGACCTCCTCGAGGCCGCTATTGTTGGCCGCGCCGCTGCCGCTGGCCGACCGCGCCGACACCAACCGCCTGCTCTCCAACAAGGCCATACACTTCAGGTGAGCCGACCTCCTCGAGGCCGCTATTGTTTGCCGCGCCGCTGCCGCTGGCCGACCGCGCCGACACCAACCGCCTGCTCTCCAACAAGGCCATACACTTCAGGTGAGCCGAGTGCCGACCTCCTCGAGGCCGCTATTGTTGGCCGCGTCCTACTTCTAATACTCGTCATTTTGACAGATGGAAGCTTAAGTACACGCTTAAATTCGTCTCTGAATCTTAGCCTAAAAGGGTAAACCCGCCGTGACTGTTTCATGAGATGACCCGCCGTGACTGTTTCATGAGTTGACCCGCCGTGCCTGTTTCATGAGATGACCCGCCGTGCCTGTTTCATGAGATGACCCGCTGTGACTGTTTCATGAGATGACCCACTGTGACTGTTTCATGAGATCACCCGCTGTGACTGTTTCATTAGATGACCCGCTGTGACTGTTTCATGAGATGACCCACTGTGACTGTTTCATTAGATGACCCGCTGTGACTGTTTCATGAGATGACCCACTGTGACTGTTTAATGAGATGACCCGCCGTGATTGTTTCATGAGATGACCCGTCGTGTCTGTTTCATGAGATGACCCGCTGTGACTGTTTCATGAGATGACCCACTGTGACTGTTTAATGAGATGACCCGCCGTGATTGTTTCATGAGATGACCCGCCGTGATTGTTCATGAGATGACCCGCCGTGATTGTTCCAGACTCATCATGTTCCAGTCATCGAAGGCGTGAGCGCCGCGAGCGAACGACCACGGCCGCTTCGCTTACTTACTCACTGACCAAAGATCAATGCAACCACATCTCACTCGTAATGCAATATAGATAAAAATTGTGAGTAAACCGCAGTCCGACGGCTATGATCAGGTGATCACAATTGTAAATAGTCACTGATTCACTATCGCTAATTAAATTTAACTTATCTTTACTCGCCTATTTTGTAGAAAATAGTGTAATAACTAATCGTGTCACCAAAATAATCTTAGACCAAGATTCCTAAAAACTACTATACTGAATCAACATGTGTCAAAATTCTATACAGTTTTGACATATGGAAGCAAAAGTCCACGCTTAGACTCGTCTCTGAATCTTATCCTAAGCCTATACTATTTTGTTAAATTGTTTCGAAATTAAATGTTGTTTACGTATTGAATGACGTTTTGAATAAGTACTACATTGCGTGGATGTCTGGATTGGACAATATTGGATTGTCCAATCCAGACATTGGATTGGATTGGGACAATATTGGTTTTTTTTTAAATATTTCGTTATATTGTGATACTAAAATTTATCAGTTTTGATACTGAGCTAGATACTATATAGACCTAATTCTGCTTACAATTATGTCATGATGTCGTCTAAATTGTATTATAAGTATGTCAAGTTTGGTCCAATTGTAAGCAGGAAATAGACCAATGAGCCTTCGAATTGTTATATTTAATTCCTAAATGACTCGTTAAATGAAATATTCTTTCCTCTACGCTGGATGTCTAGTCTGCACAAACAATAGTGTTACAATCGAGTCTAAAAGTGATCGAAATATATTTTTAGTCCGTAAAGGAACAATTCTGATCTCATTCAAACGCCATTCTGACACTATTGATTTTACAGAAGTGTCTTAGACACTAATCGCCATAACAATGAGGCTTGAGAACACTTTCCATCGAATACCGGGTTCTTTAGAAATTATCGAACGAGTGTTCGGAGTGTCTTAGACAATAATGTTAAAGAAACATACTATGTCCTAAATAGTTATAGTCTTTTTCAAATAGCAAGTCACCTGGGACACTTCCAAAATCTTGTGTCTTTCGCCATTTATTTTAGTAGTTTTTCTTGTAAGTTTGCTTAATGTTTTCACTGCTAAATAGAAAATATATTCGGCTATTGGTGTGACGTCACAGGAAATGTTTACGTAGTATTTTACGTTCTATGTACCTGTCCCAGGTAACTTGCTATTTGAAAAAGAGTATAGCAACGGATTGATCGAGCCGAGAGAATGACATACTGTAAATATGTAGTGTTTCTTATAATCGTTAATATAAATATGAAATAAATATTAATTTGTGTTGTCTAAGTAAAATAAGTCTTGAGAAGCTGTTAAATGAAATTTATTGACTACCCAGCGGCGCAAGTACGGATCTTTTCGATAGATACTAATAAAATTGACAGTTAAAATCGATAAAACCCACTTTATCGATTTTAACCGGCAATTTTATCGAATTTTATTTATCAAAAAGATCCATACTTGCGCCGCTGATCGGTTAAAATCTAATTTGAGTACAAACACTGTTTCGTTGATTCTAATTGTTATATTTATTAGTGAAATATTTGATGTGGATACTTTTGTGATTTGTTTGGAAGTGTTTAAGACTTGTGTTCATATTTTTGTGATTGTTGTCATTGATTGCATTTGTTTCGATACATTTCAAAACAATTATTCAAAACAATTTGGAACGGGCACGGTGGGTTTCTGGAAGGTTCGTTGAATTTGAGCACGGATTGGGTCTGTTGGTGTCTTTGTCATTTATTATGTTCTGATAAGGACAGCATTAGTTTGTCTGTGATTCCGGTAGACGAATGTTGCAGAGGCCCGCTGTTAGAGTCATTTATTTTAACTTTCATAAGTGCTCCTTTGGAGCCTGTTTGAATAAAGAATTTTGAATTTGAATTATCGCGGTAATTTGTCGATGATTTCGTTTTGATGAAGTAATTATTGGCTGTAATTCTGGCTTGCCATTTTTAACTAATATTTTATTTATAGATCCTCTCTAGGGTATCTTTTAATGTAAGAAAGGGATAAAACACTGAACATTTTAGTGTTTATGATGGGCTCAGAATTACATCTGTCGTTTCAAATGCATCAGAGCTTAAGTGACTAGGAAGACTGTCGAAATTAACGCTAGTGTACGTAGTTAGGTATCTATCTGAATGTATGATCTGCTCACGGCGTGTTCGTTTTATTATAAGATTTATTAAATGATTATTTTATTTTTATTATACACTTCATTATTACGGCAGAGCACCGTATGAACATTATTATTTTATTGCGTTTATTTCGAGACCATTGGGATTTTAATAAATATATATGACAATGGAGGTGTTGCTTTCTTTTGATTAAATAAATAATACACATTCATACCCCTGCACTAAGATTCCATGTGTTGTAGGTGGCACGGACACTTACTCTTCACAAACATTCAAAACCCGAGTACCACCTAAGATGTGTACCTTGTTATAGTGGGAGGACTAACCCTTCTGCGAGTGTCCGCCTGGGTTGTTACCACCGCTTTGCTCGTGAAGTCTGCCGCCAAGCAGTAGTGTGCAAGCATTACTGTGTTCCGGTTTGATGAGCAGAGTATCCAGTGAAATTACTGGGCTTATGAGACTTAATACCTAATATTGTTTACTTTTAAGAACGGGACTTAATCGCGATAAAAACACGGGTTTATATTTAACTCGACGTTGAGTCTTCTCGTGACCACGATCAATGCAACTTGATCGAAACGTCGAGGTAAATATAAACCCGTGTTTTTATCGCGATTAAGTCCCGTTCTTAAAAGTAAACAATGACTTCGAATCGCGAAAGTTTAAAAGTTATTAATACCTAATGTCTCAGGGTAACGAGTGCACTGCAGTGCCGCGCAGGCCTTTGTGTTTCAAAGTTCTGCGTGGCACTGCAATCGTTATGGGCCGGCGTTATGCTTATCATCAGGCAAACGACCGGCTCGTCTCGTTGCCAAATAACATTAAAAAAAAAAAGGTACTTCTATTTAGATTCAGTTAATAACTAGTATTAAATCAGAAAATTCTCAGTCTGCAAGCTCAGTTACATGTCGTTTTTATAAAATTCCGCACCTCAAAAAGAGAACACAGCCTTAGAGCTAGATCACTCTTGTTCGTCCTTTTTTCTGTCAAAGTTCTATCTCAAAAACGTATCGAGGCATCCAAATAAATTAATATCGTAGGTACATCATAATTAAAAGTCCAAAGTCAGAAGCCTCAAAGTGCCATGCATGCCTACATCATTAAATTTTCTAGTTCACTGCCTTCTTATCTATCTATACATCCATACTAATATTATAAATGCGAAAGTGTGTTTGTTGGTTTGTCCTTCTTTCACGCAGTAACGGATCGACGTGATTTTTGGCATAGATATAGTTTATGGGCCGGAGAGTAACATAGGCTACTTTTTGTCCTCGAAAAATGCACGGTTCCTTGGGGAACGCGGGTGAAAACCGCGGGCAGAAATTAGTGACATAATTTTGACAGCTGTCAATTAAGTTTTATAATGTTGACAAGTTGATTTAATTTGACAGATCGGTTTTACAGTTCCTGTGGGAACGCGGGTGAAAACCGCGGGCTCGCTAAACACTAAATCTCGAAAACTACTTGACCTACTCAACTGAAATTTGGCAGGTAGGAGACGTCGAGAGTGTAGAGACAACGCCAGAGCCTTCGGTTGGCATTCTGAAAATGTTGAAATAAATTTCCAAAGACAATTAGTGCGTGGTAATTTCCCTAAAACTTGTTCCAGGAAATACGTGTTTTTGAAAATGCCTTACAAGTTTGTGAAAAAAAATGTTTGTTATTTAGAATCTTCATTACATGTCCAAGGATTCTATGGAAGTGTTTTGTTTGCTTTTACATTTATGAGAATATTGTGAACGGCTAAAGCTAAGGTAAAAGTATCGTCGAGTGTGTCCTGCTGTTATATTGATGGCACATATGGCAAGAAAATATTGACCGTACTGTCGGTAGGAACAATGTTTCTTTAGTAAAAAGCCTATTTAGTTACGTGTATGTAATTCAGTAAGGTTTGTGTCGCTTGGCGCGTGTCTTGTTAGCCGGCTTGTGCACAGAGCTGCCTGCCGCCGCGCCCCCGATGCCCCCGCCCCCGGCGCCCCCGCAGCTAGGGCTCCACGCGCTGATGAGGCCAGAGTCCCCGGCCGTCACTAGTAAATCTCTCTGAAAATCAACAACAAGGGATGATTAACAACTTCAATAAACAAATTACTAAGATATAGGTAGACAGCATTAGTTTTAGTCTGTGATTCGGGTAGACGAATGTTGCAGAGGCCCGCTGTTAGAGTCATTTATTCTAACTTTCATAAGTGCTGCTTTGGGGCCTATTTGAATAAAGCAATTTGAATTTGAAATCTTTAGATAGAAATACGGATGTGTTTGTTCGTTACATCAATTTGTAGCGTTCGACCACTGTCCATCGCTATCTGCTGGAAAGTGAAGAGTGAGCGGAGTTAGCAGACGAAGCAAAGCGTGCCACTCCTCTTGAGTTCAGTTTTGATGATACATGAAGAAGGAATGCTACACGATAGACTACCGAATAATCACCGATTGCGAATTGTATTCGGAACTGGCATTACTACCACAAATGGTGGAGCTTTGATAAACATCTCGGTGTGCTGGAATGGTGATGGGGGAATTGCTCCTGCGAACATTGCTTAGTAAAATCCTTAGACTTTACGACGAAACCAAACCCAGTCTAGTTTAGGACCTTCTATTGTATATCAGACTAGCTGCCCCCCGCGGTTTCAACCGCGCGGAGGTATTGGATTTCATGGTTTTTATTTTTTTGCGCGGAACCCTAATTATTTTTCTAAAATTAAAGTAGCCTATGTTACTCCTTGTATCATCAGCTATCTGCCAGTGAAAGTCCCGTCAAAATCGGTCCAGCCGTTTCGGAGAATACCCGGAACAAACAGACAGACAAAAACTTAAAAAATGGTTGTTTTGTTTTAGGTACCGTATATACTTTCATATGCATTTGGTAAAAAGCTGTTATTTTGATATTACAAACAGACATTTCAATTTTATTTATTTGTATAGATGATGACAATATAGTGGTCTAATGCTAGATAAAATAAAGTTGAAGCTAGCATGTGCCATGTGGTGTACTTACATCTTTGTCATACCAGCAAGCTTTGACGGTTTGCTTGTTTTTCGAGAAGTCCGTGTGAGGCTGCAGTCTGTCCTCCGAGACGGTCAGCGATCTCAGAACATCACTGAAATTATCAAAAAGGCATCCTTGAGATTGTTTGGCAGTAGACTGCATAACCAAAGCTGTGGTACCAACCCAGAGAGGCATTCTTAGATGAGTCCTACCAACTTATAAAACCACCTGCAGGGCTAGCATGCGCACCACGACAAAATTTTGTCTACTGTTTTGTCTCGCTCTTTCTCTCGCGAACATGAGACAAATGCACGACATAAGCATCGAGAAAATTTTGTCACGGTGCGCATGTTAGCCCTACTGGAAGGAAGTGTATAAAGTTCTCACTTAGTTCGTTCAGCTCGTCCGTTTTAGCTTGTCCTCCTCTATAGAGTTTTCGTTTTGGAACGAATGATACAAAGGGAACAAGTTGTCCCAAAACGAAATCTCATGTAGGTAATTGAGAATTAAACAAAAAACAAAAATTTTGAATTTTGTGCAGCTTTGGCCATTTTTCACAACCCAACAGAGCATCGGAGATCGCCTAAAATTAAAATTCTATATTCGCACAGGCCCCAGGAGAACCCTTCTGCTATAGGTGCATATGCCAAATATACAACAATAATGCTGTGTCAAAAATGTACCCTATGTATTATATGTATTTATAAAAGACTTGCTAGACTCTTATATCATAATACCTACCCATTCCCTCCGTAAGAGCCCCCTAATACCACCGGGGTGTTATCCGCTTCTGTGAATACATCCACTAAGTAGCAGTCGTCACTTTTAGTTCTCTGAAATGAAAACAAGTATTATTTAGTAAAATTATAATCTATAGGTATTAATATTATAAAGAGGTAGTTTGATAGTTACTGCTGATAACTGAAACTATTGGTTTGATTCTAAAAATTCTTTCACCAATATGCAGCTACATCCTTGAGTGCTATAGACAACTTTTAATACTGATTCCACACATTTAAAGCTGCATGCAGAAGCTAATGTAATATAAATTTTTACAATCTGTCTTTGGTATGCATGTCACATAAAGATTCAGCTAACAAACTGTCCCATTTAACAGTGTATTTAATTATCTATTATTTCTTCAACTTATCAGTTCTTGGTTCTACGAATGATTCATTATAGCAGGCAGGCATACATAGCAGGCATGGTTCTACTGCTAAAAGATGTACGAAAATCAAAATAATTTCAACAAACAGAACCATTTCCTTAAAATTATGACTAAGATTTGTTCAGACTTTTGTGAGTGCAACATTTACATATCAATCTCACAACAGTTATTCCACACTAACTCACCCTCATATTCTTTGCAATTTTATCCCTACTAAAGCTCTTCAACATGTCTCCGCTGTCCACGTCCCACACCTGCAGATCATTGGACTGCGTGGTGCAGGCCAATCTGTTCTCGTCCAGCCAGGATAACTTTTCTACAGACTTCTCTGTGTTCAGAGAGTATATGAGAGCATCATCTTCAATGGGTTCAAGAATGTTGTAAATATTGATCAAGCCATCTTCAGCGCCTGTGGCTACCATTTCTACCTTACTTTTGTGGAATTTAATCTGCAATTAACCACAACAAAATTGAGACAAGCCCATATAACTTTATACAGAATTTTTAAAGTGATATGAAATGTCCTGCGCATGAAAAATCTAATTCTAACTAATTTATTATTATCATCAGATGAGATTTTCTAACTCTCTAAATTACTATTCATAATTTCATTTTTTTATTTACTCTCTCTTTTAGATCCTTTTGGTTAAACTTTTGTAATAACACTCTCACCTGTACAATATCATCAGTGTGTGTGTTCCAATATCCCCCAAGTGGTTGCACATTTCTACTATCCCAGAAAACGAGATATGTATTACTGGATACCTCTTCACTGCCTGCACATATTAATTGCCCATTCGAGTTGACATCCATGCACTCATACTGTTTGTTTTCAACCTCATCATCATCTGAAATGGTATAATAAGGTTACTATGAGTTTTCCTAACATGTGTCAGGGTATTTTATGTATGTACATACAATAGAATACTGTATTTGTCCTGTTTCAAGTATATTAATATTTAAACATGACACATACATTTTTTTTACTCTTTGATAATGAGACAAGCTGGTAATTTGCCTTATGGTAAGCATAACACCTGCCCATAACAAATGCAGTGTCACTCAGATCTGTGACCAAAAAGACCTGCGCAGCACTGCAGCGTGCTCGCTACCCTGAGACATTAGGTATTCATTCTCATAAGCCCAGTGATTTCACTTGATCTAAGGTCTGTTTTTTCATACTTGTCCAATAACATAAACAAACTCAGTGGATACTAACCAATGATATCAATGGTGCTCCGCTATAATTGCTTATAGTATTAAACAAGTATAAAAATGATGCACACTTAAGAAACATTGTTTTCAAGATAAATGGATCATTTTATATTATTAGTAAACTATTTTGGAAAATAATTAGAAAATGTAGTTGAGGGGGGTAAACACATTAATCCCATCTAGATTGTGTGGTGGGATCTATAAATCTCACCTTGATATTCTTGGACACAACTGCCTGAAGTTCTAATGTCCCATAATTTCACTACACCATCAAGTCCTGCTGAGTATATCAGATTATCATCTTTTGGACAGAAAACCACCTCTTTCACAGTTTTTTTGTGTCCACTAAGTCTACAAGTGCGGCGCAGCGAGGTATTGTTGAGTTCATATACCTCGAGAGTGTTGTCTCCTAAACTTACAGCTAGTTTTAGTGACCTGGAAAAAACACCATAACCAACCCTTGGTTAATAAAGATTAAAGATAAGGTCATGGTTTAGAATTTATATAATATGTTCGATATGTTGTTTGTTGCTGATGGTGCTTTTTAATTGATCCTTTGAAAAATTGTGTGTAAAATGAGAGCCTATCTTGTAGGCCCATTTTATGAATAAGTTTGTCTCGAGTTGCTATACATACAATGAATTAGAAGTATTTAGATATGTATTAACTAAATAAGTGCTTACTTAGATCCATGCAGTTTATTTATGTAAGTTTTTTTGAGAGAAACTGCTGTTTCAGTAAGCAACATGTATTTTTTGCTAAACTGTTGTGCCAAGACTTCGGGTTCGACTGCATCTCTGTCTTCTATTTGGAGATCAATTACATCATCACTCATTATAAATATTATAATTAGTAGAATAAATGTAGTAGTCTTAATAAGTTACACAACACTTGAATAGAATAGAAATTAGAATTATTCACAATCAAAATTCGTATTTTAAACACCATGTGTACATACTACACATGCTTCTTGAAGTTGACATTCACTGATAAATGACATCTAGAGCTGTAAGAAACCGTATGTATTCGTTACTGAGTAACGAGTACATCGCCAGATTCGAAGTACCGAATCGTTACTTACAAATTCAATTCGTTACTTCGGTATGTTTCGTATCATGTCAGCTTGATTCGTTATCCGTACGAATACAACGCACGATGCGTGAACTGAAACGGTTTGTCCAGCGATCGAATGAATGCGAGTGAGAAATAGCATCGTGGCTTCGTATTGTTCATATTTTTATCCAACTTCAAAATATGGAGCAGAAGGGTCCTCAATTCACCTGTATTTTTTTTTGTGGAGATGTTACTCTTTATCTCCGCCATTTATCGACCGATTCGACTGATTTTCAAATTTTTTTTATTTCATTATTTTACTAAGGATTTTTTATGGTGTTACTTTCTGCCAATAATGTCATTAACTATATCTAAGCAAGACGAGAATAGTTCATACGTTAGACAATACGTATGTACCTACATTTATATATTAGTCATTTTACGAAGTCAGGTAATCGTAAGTTCGATACTCGATTGTATCAAAAGTAACGAGAAAAGTAACGATACGAAAGTAACGAATACTGATGATTTCAATATCGAATACATACGAGTACTCGATTTCTCGTTACTTTTACAGCTCTAATGACATCAGACATTGACAATCCTGACCCTATTGACAATCACGTAGGTATAGTATTTGTTTGTTTTTTGGTTCCTTGCGATTAGCGTCTTTAGCCAGTCAGCATAATTTGTGCAGTCAGCCAGTGGCAAACAGCAGAGCAGCAGCCACACTGCCACAGCGCGACTAGCGCAGAACGCTATGTTGTGACATCCAAACTGGATTTTGGTATGGTATGCAAAAAATGTGTTGATAAAATATTTTTTAATACTTATTTATTTAATTTGATAATTAATACGGTACAACCAGTTACATTACTTAAGCAAGTTTAAAAATTGTACAAAGTTACAAAATTAAAGTAGCCACCGACATTCGAAAAATAAAACAATACAATAAGTAATAATAAATATAATAATTCAAAACAATAACAAACGAAAAAATAAATGACAAGAATAAAATTAAATTATCAGAAGTCACACTAACAAATTACTTTATCATTATTATATCGAATAACAGAAACAAAGGCGTATTTAAAGTACAATCGACATTTAGAAAAAAAATTAGTAGTTTTCATGGCAAAATGTTTGCTTTGTGGCGCGTTGCGTCGCAGGCTATTTTGTTTACCCGTAGAATGTAGTAATGTAGTAGAATAGAACAACAGACAATTAAGGTGCAGAACCCGGCGCGCCGCTATCTCGCTCGCGCATCTTAACATTTTTGAAGATAAATAATCACTTAATATAATTATGAAAAATCGCATTCGGTGAAATTGCTGGCAATGACATTGCAAAGGTACGGCAAAAGTATCATTTTGATCCGATCAAGATTTCATACATGAAAATGGGCAAAACATAAAATCCCATTTTTAGGTTTGAAAACTTGAATGGATCAAAATGAAAATTTTGTATAACCTTTGTCATGTTATTGTCAGCAATTTCACCGAATGCGATTTTTCATAATTATAGTAAGTGATTGTTTATCTTCAAAAATGTTGAGATGCGCGAACGAGATAGCGGCGCGCCGGATTCTGCCCCTTAAAAAATACGTACAGTAAACTTCTTTTTCTACAAAAAATATCGACTATCCATCATATCAATCCCATCAGTGAAACAAGTCTATGGCGTTGACTTGTTTAGTGATGGGATTGATGCGATGTGTAGACAATAACATTTTGGTAGGGTAAATTTATTTAATTTACTACGGTTATTACTGATTCCATATTTTGCGATTGTGATATCTAGGGTGCAACTGAAATATAAGTCATAATTGTAAAACGAGGCAATGATCAAGAGTGAAATGGAACGGTTCATCTAATGACTATAGCTGATTTAATGACCATTAGTTAAGTACTCATTAGCGTTAATTTAATGAACAATTCCGAGAGCGGTAGTTAGACTCGTCTCTGAATGTACGTGTAGTTGTGTGTAGATTTATTTGTAAGCGGCCCTGCGGTGCGAGGCGCGGCCCCGCGGGCCGACGCGCTCGATGTCCCCGGCGGCCAGGCGCGCCGCCAGGCTGCGCAGCGGGACGGCGCTGATGCTGTCCAGCGGGGCCGACTGCTCCGAGAACGCCCAGCGGATGTAGCGCTCCATGCGGATGTGGTCTGCGTACGGATTAGGGACCTAATTAATTTTTATCTTCACTTGCAGGGCATTCGAAATTCGTTGGTTTGCATGGTTTTTTTTATCATTCTGTTTCTATTAACTGAATTACCACAAGAATAGTGTAAGCTGTAAACGTCTATGTAGTCATTTATTAAGAAAATATTAATTAGAAAAGCGTATCTATACTAAAAATTGTAAAATTATGGATAATATAACGACAAAGATGCATAATTACGTAGACTTATTTGCTAGACATTTATGCTCGTAGTATGATCAGGTTCACAATATTGTGTTGGGTTGTGTCAGGACTCAAGGCGCCTTGTGTCGTGCCCATTTGTGGATTCGGTATCGTTCTATCGCGCTACTAGTGTATTGTAGATGGGCCCTCACCGATGGCGGGGTCGACGAGGGCGAAGGCCCGCTTGACGTCGTGCACGGTGGCGGGGCGCGCGCGCGCGCGGCGGCCGCCCAGCTCGGCCAGCACCTCGCGGATATACTTGTCCTGCGCCAGCTGCCGCTGCCGGTACAGCTCGCGGGCGAACTCGATGCGGTCGAAGCCTTCCTCGTTCTGGAACGGATCAGCCGTATGGATCCTCATCATCAGTCGAAAGCCTTGCGCTACTGAACGCAGGCCTTACCTATAGAACGCTACTTACAGCATCTGCTTGTCTCTTGCATACCACGACTCTCGGCGATTGTGGCCAGGTCGTCGGTCCACCTAGTGCGGGGCCTAAACTAAATCTTAGAGGTCGCCACATATCTATCGTTACTGTTTCTCATAAGGATCCAAAGACTTTGTCAGACCTAAAACCCTTCAGGGTTAGAGAGTTAGACACGTATAAGAAATTGCTAAAAACTTATCCCATACGTTTACGCATTGGCCGGTTCTCTATATTGGACATATACCTAATTAGTACGCGATGGGGATGACAAACAAACGATCAATGATGTGTCTGTGGCTATATTAGCAATTAGTCCTATTTAAATGCATCCAAATCCAGATTGTAACGTAAATAGACAGGTAGTATCCGTATAAAAGCAGATCTATTCGAAAAGTTAAATGCCCCTTTTACATACCTCCTGGAACAGCTTGTCCAAGTTGACCTCCCCCTGGTTAATCTTCATCTTCAGCTGCTTCCGCACCACGTCCAAGAGGTTCTTGATGTCCACCTCACTCTTTAGGGGAAACGTCGCCTTGCACACTTTCTCAAACTCTTCGATGGATACTGTCTAAAAATATAACAATACTACTTACTCGCAAGTCGCAACGGCCACTTTATCACATGCTAGCACGTTTGCTTGGAAGTTTGAAGATAAGTACCCACGTATTTACTCGGAAAATAAAGCAGTCCAATATTAGCAATAGGGAAGCTGAGACTGGTAAAGTTGTGAGTAAATTAAAATGTGTAATTGTAAAGTAGTGTAGCGACACATTATCGCGCATGCATTGTAATCTGCTGACACCAGGGATTGCAATGCATGCGGCGAGAGGTGCAGGCAGTCGTCATCCACCCGGCACGATAGCACCACGTAGCAACACGTAACAACACGTAGTACCACGTAGTATCCCGTAGTTTAACGTAATAGTATAACATAGAATAACGTAGTACAAATAAACCAATTGATTATTACCCGTGCTTTTCATTGAACAGACATTCGGATAAGTAGGTAACCGTATTATATTGGTAAACTGGTGACCCCGCAATTTTCGGGTGGCGGCTCGTAATTTTTTTGCTATCGTGCCCGGTCAATTAACCGTTCTTTGGAAATTTTCTTTGGACATTTAACGTAACACGCGAACATAAATTGTGTTGGTGGACTTTGTACCAGTGATTGTTCGTGCTGTGACAGACATTTATCGTGTGGTTTTTACAAACTACAATGCTGCCTACACCTCTACCGGGACAGGGCCCTGCGCCCGGGCCGATGGCTGGTCCGGCGCCCGCCCCCGCAACCCAGGTGAAGGATGAGATGCAGTCGGATGTGGCCGCGATATCTGTCACGTCCAGAATACCGGAGTTTTGGGCTGATCACCCGAGGCTCTGGTTTCTCCAGACAGAGGCCGTGTTAGCACAACAAAAACTTTCGGACGAGGCGAGATATAATGTAGTGATCACGAAGCTGTCGAAAGCAGATATACAGCAGGTGACCGACATTTTAATGTTACCACCAGAATCGAAAAAATTTGACGCCCTAAAAGAACGGTTGCTGGCGATATACGAGGAATCGGAGACGCGCCAGGTACAAAAACTTATCGGCGAGATGGAGCTGGGTGAACAGAAGCCTTCGCAGTTATTACGGCGAATGAGGGACTTAGCTCGTTCGCGAGTACCGGACGACACCCTCAAAATTTTGTGGCAAGGCCACCTACCGGCGGCAGTGCGCGGTATCATCGCTGTGACGGATACCAGCGAGCTGGATGTATTAGCTCGCATAGCGGACAAGGTCATGGAAACGGCCGTGCCCGCGGGCGTGGCAGAAATTAAGTCCGTCGCGTCGGCAGCCCACTCCACCAGCCCAACGGATTTGATCATTAATGAAATACGAAAAATCAATAACCGGATCGACAATCTGCAGAAGACGTCTGCCTGGCAGGCCGGCAACGCTCGACCATCGCGTTCCAGAGGCCGCAGCCAGGCGAGAAGTACTACTCCCGCAGCGGATACCGCAGCGAAATCGCGGAGGCCGGACTGGAAGTGTTTCTATCATTTCCGGTATGGGGCGAGGGCGCACAAGTGCGTTCCCCCGTGCAGCTGGAAATCGGGAAACTAGAAGAAGTGCAGGTAACGACGGAGCCCTGTGCTAGCGCGGACAGTAATAACCGTCTTTGTGTCACGGACCGGACAACCGGTTTACGCTTCCTCGTTGATTCGGGAGCTAATTGTTCGGTTCTTCCAGCCCGTAGGTCAGTGTCTTGTGTTAACAGTGCCGGTTATAAATTATACGCTGCTAACGGAACGGAAATAAATACTTTTGGTGTAAAGACTCTAGTGTTAGACTTTAAAATGCGTAGACCGTTTCGTTGGACATTTGTGTTAGCAGCTGTTAATCAACCAATTTTAGGTGCAGACTTTTTAAAACATCATAAACTTTTAATAGATTTGAGTAACCGTAGACTAATTGATCAAGTTACAAATGTTAATATTGTAGCCTCTATTGTGTCTTGTTCTCAACCTACTTTAAGCACCTTAAATGAGTCACATCCGTATTTTAACCTTTTGTCTATGTACCCTGATATAACGAAGCCTGTTTCTTTCAAGGATGCCCCTAAGCATTCAGTGTTTCACCATATAGAGACGACCGGGCCGCCCGTGCACGCACGCGCCCGCCCGCTGCCTCCCGATAGGTACAAAAAGGTTAGTGAAGAATTTCGTACTATGCAGGAATTGGGAATTTGTCGACCTTCGAAGAGTCCGTGGTCCAGTCCGCTGCACGTAGTTCCGAAAAAGAACGGAGAAATCCGTCCTTGTGGCGATTACAGACAACTGAACGCGGTTACGAAGCCCGATCGCTACCCAATTCCCCGTTTACATGATTTTACTTATATCTTGACAGGAAAGAGCGTATACAGCAAAATCGACGTAAATCGCGCTTATCACTGTATTCCTGTTGCTCCAGAAGACGTTGAAAAGACGGCAATTATTACGCCTTTCGGTTTATTCGAGTTTCCGCGAATGTCATTCGGATTGCGTAACGCAGCACAATCTTTTCAGCGCTTCATGAACAACACAGTTTTACAGGGACTAGGAATCGAACGAGACGACGGAACTTTTGAACCTAGTTCAGAGTTCATTTTCTGTTATATCGATGACGTCATAGTCGCCAGTGAATCGAGGTCACGTCACGAACAACACCTAAAAGTCTTGTTTAAACGACTAAATGATTTTGGCATTACAATTAATTTATCGAAGTGTTCGTTCGGTCAGTCAAATATTGAGTTTTTAGGTCACGAGGTCACTGTCGAAGGTATTAGGCCAGCTCTAGACAAAGTTAGGGCCATAGTTGATTTTCCTAGGCCGGATACCGTGGCGGGACTAAGACGTTTTATAGGTATGGTGAATTTTTACCGACCACACATGCCGAACGCTATGGCTTATCAAGCCGAGCTTATTAAACACGTCGGCGGTGCGAAGAAAAATGATAAGTCACTAATTGAATGGGATGATACGGCCGACGAGGCGTTCTTGAAATGTAAGCAGAGTCTCCAAGAAGCCGCGACTTTAACTTATCCCGTACCCGACACACCCCTAGCTCTCATGTGTGATGCTTCAAATTTCTGTGTAGGCGGTGTGCTTCAACAATTAGTTCAAGGTCATTGGAAACCTTTAGGTTACTTTTCGCGAAAACTGACGGACACACAAACAAAATATAGTACGTACGATCGCGAGTTATTAGCAATTTATTTGGCTATTATGCATTTTAGGAAGACGTTTGAAGGTAGAGCGCTTACCATCTATACAGACCATAAACCTCTGACTTTTGCATTTTCCAAGTTGGCTAGTAACAAAGAAACGCCACGCAGAACTAGACACCTTATGTACATCAGTGAATTTACGACCGATATTCGTTTCGTTGTAGGCAACGATAACATAGTTGCTGATTCGCTAAGCAGAATAGAGACAATAACATGTCCAGGTAGCTTAGATTTCGCAGAAATTGCAACCGCCCAGTGTGCCGATGCCTATACGACACATTGGAAACATGATGCAAGTAGCAACGTCAACATTAAAAAGGTATCTGTACCTAGTATTGCGACCCACATTTATTGCGAAGTGTCAACTGACAATATTAGACCGTATTTACCAGAATCGTTTCGTAAATTAGCGTTTGACTCGGTACATAATTTAAGTCATCCCGGAATTAATACCACGCGTAAGCTGGTGAGCCAGCGTTTTTTCTGGCCGGGTATGAATAAAGATGTTAGTAGATGGGCGAAAACTTGCATTCAGTGTCAAAAATCGAAGGTTCAACGTCACACTGTATCGTTTTTAGGTCAATTCGAACCAGCAGGCCGTTTTGAACACCTTCATGTTGACATTGTCGGGCCACTGATAACGACATCTGATGGGTATAGGTATTTACTTACCATTATAGATCGCGCCACGCACTGGCCTGAGGCATTTCCGCTTAAAGATATAACTGCAGAGACAGTAGCCAAAGTTATCTACGACGGATGGTTTACTAGGTTCGGAATTTGTAAGTTTTTAACTACCGACCAAGGCCGCCAGTTCGAGAGTGGGCTTTTCTCTGAGTTACTTAAATGCATGGGCGTACATAGGATCAGAAGCAGCCCTTATCATCCACAAAGCAATGGATGCATCGAACGTTGGCATAGATCGCTCAAAGTCGCTCTCAAAGCTCGTCTAGATACTACGTCATGGGTAGATGAGTTATCAACCGTTTTGTTGGGGCTCAGAACCACGTTACGTAGTGATTCAAATCTTAGCGCCGCGGAATTAACATACGGATGCACATTAAGATTACCGGGCGAATTTTTTTGTGTCAGCGAGATCCGAGTCTTTAGATCCATGTAACTTAGTTCATGACGTACGCGATAGAATACGTAAGTTGAGGCCAGTTCCAGTCAGACAGCGAGATTCTCGGACTTTATTCATCCACCCAGATCTAAAGTCCTGCGAATATGTTTTTATTAGGAACGACACAGTACGTAAGCCTTTACAGCCTCCTTACGACGGCCCTTTTCGTGTTATTAGTAGAAACGACAAGGTGTATAAAGTACAATTACCTAATAGACAACTTAATGCGTCTATTGACCGCTTGAAACCGGCTTACCTGCTTAGTAAGGAGCATACGGAGAAATCCGACGACGCTCATCGTAAGCCTGGTGACGTGACGGTCGACCACGCTCAGGCCACATCTAGTAACTCTACTTCATGTAAACAAACCAGGAGTGGTCGAACGGTACGTCCACCGATACGATTTAGCGACGATATAATTTGATGATTTTTAAATGTTTTTTTACTTTAGGTCTAGAAAGTATTTTTAGTTTTGTTTTAAAACGGTACATTTATATACTTACATAATTTGTTTTACATTTTTTTATTATTTTTACAATATTTTACTCGCGTTAACTTTACACATTTTTTTATTATAGTTAAGACTTAGTTGATGTGTAAACGTCCGCATGCACGTGAGCGATGTTATTGTAAACTCAGCACTCTAGATGTTGTTTGATCGGAAATCAAATCGGTGAATATTCACTATTCATTTCTTTTCTGGTCAAAGTCTAAGATTTGTCCTAGAGTTGCTGAAAATGTAATCTAGGTTAAGATAATTTTACCTGTATGGACTTGATTTTTGGAAGAGCATTTATTGGTGAATTCTTGTGGTAGTAACACGTTACATGATATTTATGAATATGGGCAAAGCTCAGTCGAAGGAGGAGCAGATTATAATTGCTCAAAACTCCACGGAAGTAGAGGCCCACATGTCACGGCAGAGCATGATGACAATGCTAATTGTCGGGTTATTGCTGTTCGTCGTGGGGTGTTACATGATCCGAAAGGTTCGAAGAGGCGTTCGGCGGCAGTTCAGTAGCCGCATGAGAGCCTGGCTCCGAGAAGAAACTACGGGCCCGGCACCACCTCTTACCCACGTACAGGTGCTCCAGCCGGTAGCAGCACCAGCCGCGGTCACGAATCCCGCGCCTGTTGCTACCCAGTATGCGTGACGAGTTTGTGTGTGTAACCACAGTATACCGGTATACTGTAATTGTGCATTTATCCAGAAATCATGTCCAGACAGTGTGTAACTGTGTATTGTGTAACTGTAAGAATTTTTAACCTGATTTTGTTTTTTTAACCTGATTGTGTAGTTAACTTTTTTGTGTACATGTTATCGTGCCGTGCCCCAATTTTTTTAAATTTATATTTGTAATTGTGTTGAATTGTAACGATAATATTATGCGCACAAAATTCAATGTAGTAGAGTGCACCTGGTGATACGGCGACCGGCGGGCGATCATATTACCGCGCGGTCAGCATGTCACCGTAGTGCGACGACGAGTATGCTCCGTTATTAGAGCCTAGTTTTTACCTTGAGTTTTGCGAGTGCATATTTTGATGTTTTTTATGTAACTTTTTTTTAATTTTTAAAAGGGGGTGGTTGATGTAGCGACACATTATCGCGCATGCATTGTAATCTGCTGACACCAGGGATTGCAATGCATGCGGCGAGAGGTGCAGGCAGTCGTCATCCACCCGGCACGATAGCACCACGTAGCAACACGTAACAACACGTAGTACCACGTAGTATCCCGTAGTTTAACGTAATAGTATAACATAGAATAACGTAGTACAAATAAACCAATTGATTATTACCCGTGCTTTTCATTGAACAGACATTCGGATTAGTAGGTAACAGTATCATATTGGTAAAGTAGACTTACCCACTTTCTTAAATCTTGAGGGTTGCGTGTAAAACAATTTTTGTAAAAGTTATGTAAAGTAGATAAGGCTAAGGATAAATATCCGAATTATAAATGTAAAACTGCTTTTGTTGGTTTACCGGTCTTTCACGCAGCAACGGAGCAAGGGATCAACTTGTTGATTGCATAGATATACTACGTATACATAGATTGCTGGATATACTTTTTATCCCATAAATACGATGCCTGTGGGAGTCTCCACGCGGGTATGACCGCAGGCAGCAGCTAGTAAGTACGTGTACCTCTTTGTCCTTGCTGGTGTTGTAGAGCTGGTGCCTGAGGCCGGCCCACTGGTCGCGCAGCCCCCAGTAGATGCGCTCGCTCAGGTGTCCGTGCAGCACGCCCCAGAACAGCTTCACTTGTGGCTCGTCCAGCATCTGTTCCACGCCAGCGCACAGGTTGTACGCCCACTCCGCTCGCATCGACGGCTGTTGGTATCTGGAGAAGCATTTAGTTGATTTATCCGTGTAAAACTGCGTTTAAGCACATAGCTGTCAAACATTTTTTTATTCATTGAAATGTAAAGAATCTGATGGTATCCCGTTAAATTACTATTGGATTGGATGATAAAAAAATTAAATCCTTATCGGCTATCGGAGCAAGCGCTGGTCTCCCTTGGGGTCGCTGGTCCCGCTGGTCCCGCTGGTCCCGCTGGTCCCGGCGGCCTCACCGGTCCTCGAAGTAGTGCGCGACGTAGTCCTGCAGCGCGGCGTCGCGGCGCGCCGCCCTCCCGCGCCAGATGTCGTTGACGACGAGGCACACCTCGCGCCGCGACAGGCGCAGGTTGCGCACGCGCCCCGAGTGGCGCAGGTAGGGCGGCACCGAGGGGTCCGTGCCCTGCGGCAGAGCGGGACAACTCCTTACACATTACTAGCTGCTGCTTCTTCTTCGGTTTCACCCGCGTTCCTAGAGGAACCGTGCATTTGACGCCATTTTTTTCTGTTTCGGCGCGCAATACGTACCTTTAGTTCAGATCCTCTACTTTTCTTTAATCATTGACCAAAACTAGAGATTTATGATATATCATTATTTATATATCGGAGCAATGACGTCACAGGCGAGCTTCATGGACTGTGTAAAATGACAACAATCAAAACATGTTAACTTTGGTTTACTAATTAGCGTTTAGAACCATAAATTACTCATTGGATTGTTAATAATTTCACTTAAACTTTGATTAACTAATTAATGTTTGCTAACCGTAAATTACTCATTGAATTGTTAAAACTAGACAAATGATTGTTAAACTGAACAAATTCACTGTAAACACAATTTTGAAAAGATTGCCGACAAGTTTCTTGCCCATTCTTCTTGTACGGCCTATTACTTGGAATGGGCGCCTAGAGTCATTTATTTTAACTATCATGAGTGCTCTCCTGGGCCCCATGTTAATAAAAAGTAATGAATTTCAATTGAAGATTAAAATCTAAAGTAGAATGACAAGATCTAACAAGTTTTATAAAGATTCTTTGTCACAATCTGTTTTGCTATAAATACGAGCGACCGACTGTTGGAAAGAGCAGTGTTGCGCCTACCGTCGGACCGTTCAGATCTCCCATATAACCTTGCCGAAATAAATGGTTGAGATAAAATGGAGCTACTTCGTGTTTTCTTTCTACGAGGGGTGAGCGGTCACCATGATGCTGAAGATGTTGACGTCACCGGTGGTGACGTCACCGTTTTTAAAAAGACCCCTGGACTCGCCGCCCCGTCATATATAACTTCACTGATCTTTTCTATAAATAATATTCGATAAAATTGACAGTTAAAATCGATAAAACCCACTTTACCGATCTTAACTGTCAATTTTATCGAATAAAACCCACTTTATCGATTTTAACTGTCAATTTTATCGAATTTTATTTATCGAAAAGATTCGTACTCGCGCCGCTAGCCACTGCATTACGCTTTACCTTGAGGCATTAGGTTTTAAGTCTCATAAGACCAGTAATTTCACTGCCTACGTTGCTCATCAAACCGGAACAAAGTAATGCCTGCACATTATTGCTTGGCGGTAGAATTCACTAGCAAAGCGGTGGTAACCACCAAGTAAAATTAAAAGTTGTTATTCGAAACCAAAGGATTCTATAAAAAAGGATCCGTGTTCGAATCAAGAGACAATCATGCTAAACCTATTAAATAGATTAGAATTGTCTCCCACGCGCAGCTGCCGGAATACACCGATAGGTGGCAGGCGACAGATTTTCCACTTCAGCTAGCCAAGCGAACACTAGAGAATGCCCTCCCACTATGCATTCACTTATTGCTGACGTCTCTCATCTCAGATTTATAAGTGGAACACAATACCAATCCATCGAAATGCTCCAAATGATCACTCTCAGCCGCGGGGCCCAGCTCCTTCAGCAGCACCCTCAGGATGTCCCTCGAAGTCAAACCACTCGCAAGTTGCCACCACCTGGGGAATATTAAAGTAGCCTATGGGAACAATGTTTTAGTTAGTGGTAGGACTAACCCTTCTGCGAGTGTTCGTCTGGGTTGTTACCACCGCTTTGTGAGTGAAGTCTGCCGCTAAGCAGTAATGTGCAAGATTACTTTGTTCCGGTTTGATGAGCAGAGTAGCCAGTGAAATTACTGGGCTTATGAGACTTAATACCTAAAGTCTCAGGGTAATGAGAGCACTGCAGTGCCGCGCAGGCCTTTGTGTTTCAAAGTTCTGCGTGGCACTGCAATTGGTATGGGCCGGCGTTATGCTTACCATCAGGCAAACGACCAGCTAGTCCGGTTACCAAATACCATAAAAAAATGTTGTTATTTATACTAAACGAGCCTGGCTCACGGAACACACGTCTTATGATGTGATCACTCGTGATGGGTACTTGGCGACAGATTTTCAAGTTCAGAGTGGTAGCAAGCTAGATGAGAGCTAGAAAATGCCGTACCACCGACCTAGGGTTGCATCCCGACGCTTTTCTTCACCGAAAGCTAAAGCTCATTGTAGGATTCGAACCATCGACCTACAGACCGGTCACAACCACTGAGCCATCGCTTCAGTTTATTATAATGATTGGTGCTCGCCTGTCCCGGCCGCCACCGATGAAGTCCGCGCAGAGCTCCCACTGCGGCCGCGGCGTCCCGGCGCGCTCCAGCTCTCGGCATCGCTCCTTCGTCTCGAAAAGCTCCTCTTCTATGCTCTTCTTTTTAGCTGCGACCAGATATAGGAACTTAGCTATAACTTAATTTAAAATTCCGAGTAGTATGCGTCGAACTCTCAAGAGGATTGTTCATATGTTTCCCCTTTAGGGTCGACATGACGCGATCTTACGGACTGGAAATTCCTTAAAAATGCTGCACCATATTATTATGCAAACGGTGTGTTCGAAGGTGATAAACGCGCTGCATCTAGAATTCTAGAATAAGACACACAAGTAGGTAGTACCTTATCAAAATGCCATGGGTAGTAGGAAGGAACCACAGATCTTTAGAAGGAACCTACCACCAACACCAGCATGCTGTGATTGATGTTGATATCTAAATAGGGCGTGGACAGCTAATCTGGAAGTATAGTAGTAGCCCTGCCTGCTAGGCGGGGTGGTCCAACTTCAATCCCAGCCAGGGCAGACTGGTATGAGAATAATCAATGAAGTTTAGACTGTTCTCGGGTCTTGGATGTTTGTGTTGTATATTAGTGTCTCCATGCCACCTGCGATACACGGAATCTTAGTGCTGGGCTATGAATGTGTAAGCGTTAGTTGAATACCTAAGAGCTTGGTGCAGTTCTCTTGCAGCGCCTGCAGCTCCGCGCGGACGGCGTGCAGCGCCTTGCTGCCGCCGGCGTGCCGCGCCTCCAGCGCGTCGAACTCCCTCCGCGGCACTGTGTCCGCGTACTCTTCGGTCTTCTTCTTTAGCTCCGTCTGGGTGCTCGATAGCTGTTCTCTGGAAAACAAGACGGGCGATAACCTTTGTATTGCTGTCGTGGATAGTATGGGAATTTAGTTTTTCGATTAATCTATTTGCGTCATTCACGATGGAGATAAACTACTTAACTATATATAAAACAGGTAACAAACTATACATCACTTTTAGTAATTTGGGGAAGGCACGAGGAAGAGAAAACGGACCGGAACACCACGTAAATTTTCGCACAACAAGAAAATTGGCTTCATTCTCAATCTACTCAAAGACTGTTTATTGAGTCAGCCCTGTCTTCTATTTACATAATTATATGTATATTTTATTAAAAAGCGTAAACCTAGAAATAGGTTATAATTATTATGCTCTGATTGTTATGAACCTACCTACAAAAATATATAATGTCTAAAGCAGTGCGCCAGATAGGACTTTCCAGGCAAAATCCTCTTGTAAAATGAGGTACCTAGGACCTAGGTATAATAATAAAAATATAACGCTTACACTCCTACCCTGCACTAGAATTCGCGACACAGGGAACACACGATTACCTTACACAATTACATATCACAAACATCCAAACCATACACAAAGTTTGCCCGGCTGGTGATCGAACTATTCCCTGGAGGTCCTCACCGGCACCTATCGAGAGCTATCCTCAGCACCACAGGGTCACCGTACGCCTGGTCCACCGGGTACGAACTGCCATCCAGTTCTTTCAACTTCATTTGAAGCCCAAGGTTCTCGAAGTACAACGTGTATCTTGCGTCTCGCTCTCGCATCAAAGTCAGGTAGTCTGAGAACTTGTCGTCATTGATCTGAAACCGAGCCCTTGATTAAGTTCTGCCAATTCTTTAATTATATTGTAATCAACTTCTGTTGTATTATTTAATAATATTTCACCGCCAACTCCATTTGAACTTACTAATAAATTTTGGATAACTGTGGAACAACTCTGTAGGAAACCAGTATTTCGTCTTAGATAATTTTAAAACCCTTAGGCGGAGCCTATTGCTAAACCTATGCGTGATTCTATTGCAAACAAGCTCCCATGGCCTGGCCTAGGCTTGATGAAAAGCCATCGTAGAAAAGGCTTTTACACAGCCAGTGTACGAGAGATAGGTACGATAAAAGCTGATAATTCACGAACCCAATCGAAAGACTTTGTTTTATCAAGATGCAGACAGTTTAGCCTAGTTATTATAATGTAATTACTACATATTGTGCTGCGTATTATGTGGTGTACCACTCCCAGTTCTGTGTCTGTGTCGTGTATGGGTTATGGTCCAATCACCAATGGTATGTGTGCAAAGATCAGGGACAGAGGGCTATTAGGGCAGTGTCATATCTCATTTTTAACCGACTTACAAAAAAAGGAGGTCCTCAATTCGTCTGTTTTTATGGCGATGTAAATACGTTTTTTTTTTTTATGATTTGGGTATAGTTTAAGTATGGTCCTTTCATAAAATTAAACAAAACTGCCCTAAGGATGAAAATATGGGGAATGAAATTTCAAATATCGCGATATTGTCTTCGAAGTCGGTTCCCGCTTTTTTGAAAGCCAGTTGTTAAGAGTTATATTTTGAAATAAAAATATGCCCTTTGGCCACGTAGTCCGACTGCTCTGATCAGACGATGAAAACTTTTTTCCTGCTGCGGCGCAAGTACGGATCTTTTTGGTCGATAAAATTGACAGTTAAAATCGATAAAGTGGGTTTTATCGATTTGAACTGTCAATTTTATCGAATATTATCGACCGAAAATATCCGTACTTGCGCCGCGAGTACGGATCTTTTCGATAAATGAAATTCGATAAAATTGACAGTTAAAATCGATAAAGTGGGTTTTATCCATTTTAACTGTCAATTTTATCGAATTTTATTTATCGAAAAGATCCGTACTCGCGCCACTTGGTGTAATGGAGTTAGGTGAAACGAAAACTTTTCACAGGTGCGCTATAACAAGAAAACACTGATATAAAACATAAAATATAACATTTATTATATTATTAGGGTAAACACAAAACATTAGAGCCATGCAAAGAGAATACAAATTAAATGGTTGAATAGTGAAAATATTATTTTTTTCTTTTTATGTTATTTGGTAACGAGTTGGTCGTTTGCCTGATGGTAAGCATCACGCCAGCCCATAACAGTCTTTGTTTTTCTATGACAATTTTAAACTTAATCGAAAGACACAAAGCATAGTTTAACTATTCACCAGTTTAACACTGTTTATATGCCTAGAGTTACCAAATATACATTTATTCACTTATTGTTAAAAATCAAATGCCATGTAAATTTATATACTCAGCTAATAATATTTTTAGCTGGATCATGTAATATCATTTTTGCTGTGGGCTGTGGCACAGTAAAGAATTTTTTATATAATCTATTATTATTTACTTACCCAGTTTACATATCATGTATCCATTTTTATTATATTTATAACATCTTTTAGGAACCATTAGTGCAATTATGTAATGCATATAATTATAATTATATGAGATAATGATCAGTCTACTGTGATAAACTTATAAGACTAATAGGAATTTCCCCAGAAACATTACAAATGTAGGTATGTATGAACGACTACAAAACACTTATATATAAACCTTTGCTATGTCCTTTTTAAGTTTTGAAATCTCAAAAGTCAGTTTCAAGTTCTGTTCCTTCAATTCTTCAGTCTCTTTAATTAAATTCCTCATTTTATCATCTCTTTCCTTCTTACGTACAGAAATTCCAAAAACTTTCTAAAACAGTTTAAGAAAATACACAAATTTACATAATATAAAACAATAATGTATTATATTCTATTCAAAGTTTACAATCTTATAATAATAATTAATAGGTCAATACAAGAGGCAATAATTATGTTGTTTTCATAAATAAACATTGAATGTTATCATGAACAGTAAACACAATAAAGTCAAGTACACTTTTATAAATCAGATTCAAGGCATCGGTATTTTTAAATTCAATTATGTTATAAACAAACAAACATTATTCAATTATACATTTTGTGACAGGAAGAAAAGACCTTTGTCAAACCATCAATAGAGCATGCAACAGAAGGTATTTATTATACAGATTGAAATTTTTTCTTCATCCAAATATCAACTTCCTTTTGGATGTTAGATATGTCTTCAGCTGCAGTTCGGCAACAACCACCAATATACTTTACTCCGATATCTAACCAATCTTGTACGTAGCTATCAAGGCCCAAACATTCGTCTTTGCCCACCCAGCCCGCTCCTGCAGTATACTTCTCTCCAGAGTTTGGGTATGTTATCAGAGGTATTGGAGTGGATCTGCCTTCATTGACAGCTCTGAACAAATTTTGTACGATTAGTGGAGAGCAGCAGTTCGTTCCGATAGCTATTAGCTGCTCTGTGTTCATATCATAGCATTTATTTGCAACTGTTTTGAAATCCTCTCCATTAGCTAAAGATGTGCTGTCTTTACAACTGAAGGACAGCCAAGCTTTCACGTGAGGGTAGTTTTTTAACAGTTGAACTAGCACTTCAGCTTCTTTTTGACATGG
This sequence comes from Crocallis elinguaria, assembly GCA_907269065.1. Classification (NCBI taxonomy): domain Eukaryota; kingdom Metazoa; phylum Arthropoda; class Insecta; order Lepidoptera; family Geometridae; genus Crocallis; species Crocallis elinguaria. Next base: position 19,900,002 of record OU026074.1, on the reverse strand, counting down.
TATAGTTTCAAATGCTAGTAAATCCACTCCTGCTTTAATTAGAGCCTCAATTCGAGGTGTATGCCATTCTTCCATCAACTGCTCTGGTGTTTTGTCTGCGTAGGTTCCACTGTACTCAGAACCATCGTTTAAATACGCGCCGTAAGGGCCAACAGACCCGGCGACTAACGGGTTACAGTTTGGTAAATTATCGGCAACTTCTTCTATGTATGTATCTCGTGCTCGCTTCGCTAGCATTACAGCACTTTGTATCAAAGCATACCCTTCTTCAGGAGTGACGCCGAGGTGTTTAACAAACCCTTTAACTGAAGCTTGATAAGTATTTGTCATGATAATGTCGGAGCCGGCTCTAAGGAAGTCGAGGTGCGTTTTGAAGATGTCTTCAGGGTGTGTTTGAAGAAACCTGGCGCTCCAGAGTGGATCGCCATCGGCAATAGTCTTCACATGCTGTGACAGCTGCGTGGAAAAACCTCCATCAAGAACAAACACTGATTTTCCCTCCATATCGGGCAGTGAAGCGCCCGGCTTTATAAGTAATTGGGCTACGCTGTAAACTTGTTAGAATTAAAGTAGGTAATTATAAAAAAATAGGTAAAGGCTTATAACGTTCTACGATTGTGAGATAGAAATTATGTATTAGAAGTGAATAATATTATATTATTGTGATAACTGATAACGTTAACGCCGTTAACGAAAACAACTTGTTTTAAACAAAACAGAATAAACATTGAAACGTCACTTAACGTCAACGTCATCGTTAATGTTACTTTTTTTTTGTTTTGCCTTTACGTGATTCGCGTATTTAGCCAGTGTCAAGCTATAATTATTATATTAATTATTATTATTATATATTAATTATAAATATCTATAAAAGTCTTAGGTAGAGTGTAACAAACATAAATATGTATTAACTTATACTTACATCTTGAGTAATGTATTGAGATATTCTTTGATCTCTGATATGTATTGCATTTTCGTAAGCATTTTTCACTTCATTTAAAATTTTGGAATAAGTGATTGTACCATCAATTAAATTTTTAAACGCTTCTTGATAAATCTGTAATAGGTAATAAGTTCATACTAAAACAAAGAGTTGCTTACCTAGCTAAACTAGTACTTTCATATCAAATTTACATTTTCTGAAATACTTATCCGAGGTAAAGCTACCAATGGTATCAAATTAAAATAAATAAATGATACGAATAGTATTTTTAACCAACTGTCAAAAAAGAAGGTTCTCAATTCGATGAGTATTTTTTCTTATGTTTGTTGCCTCAGATTTCCGTCATGTAGATTTCCGTCATTTGAAAAATTCTTTTTTTATTTGAAAGCATCACAGATTTCTCTATGTCTGTGGAAAGCATATACTTTCAGTTAGGTCCCATAGAAATTTCATCAAAATCGGATAGTACTTTGTCACTGAAGTCGACCCATCACTTTTTTCAAGCAATTTCACTTGTAATAAATCGAAACTAATAGTACCTAACTAAACAATCGATGATTGAACGGGTCTATGGTTACCTCAACTTACCTCAAGTACTTCATCGTGGTATAATTGTCGAGTTTCAAATAAATCATTGTTCGGTTTTTTTATAAACTTCAACTTCCCCAAAACTTTTGTTTCGATGTCCTTTACGTGTTTTGGCACAGCAACCATAGTCATCACAGTAATAAAATATAACTTGATAAATCTTTGAATAGAATTGTTTTATAACTGGAGAAATTTGCTGTTTCAGTCCAAAGTCCTATAGACTTAAAAGCTCATCTGTTGCTGTAGTAATTATCATAGGTGTTTACTGATATCAGCTGTGATAAAAGTATGCACCGTGAAATGTGAAGGCCGTTCTAGACTAGCATCATGAATTCATGTTTACGCAAATCGTAAGACTTGAACCCGACTATTTTCACTTGTAGCACTTTGTAAGAAGCCATATCATTAATCAAACAATAGCATTTAGCAGTAGTGTCACAGTATTACAATCCAATGGGAAAATAATTGGCGTTTAGGACGTCTCGTCGTAACTGACCTTATTGGTTTTATATTATGAAGAGTTAAGCCTCCGGCCATAATAATTTGAATAAAACGGAATTTATAGAACCACCATATTTTATTGAGAGTTGCGCACCACATGCGCACACACCCAAACAAAGAGAATATAATCCCGGTAGACTTATACTTAATCTCTTATATACTCTTTGCCGGTAGAATTCCACACACCAAAGACTATTATAGATACTGTATACTGTCAAAAGAGTAACAATAGTAACATAAAACCTTAACAATTGGGATGTTGACTGATTTTGGGAAAGTGTTTAAAACGATGCGTATGGGCCTAATATAACCAAAAATATTTAAATTTACTTTTTAAAACAACTAATATTTTAATTATCATGAATTTAAAATGCCGTTTTAAATTTTGCTCCAAAACGGCAGTGACGTCACGTGTTCAATTACCACAGAGTAATTTTCTATAACACTGTAAAGTGACAAGCAAAGAGAATATAACCACTACTACCTAGTCTGTGCTACGTTTAGTGACAAGTTCATTCGATGCTTTCTGTGTATGTATTGTTATGTATTAAAATATGAGTTCTAAGTTTTTTGAGCTTATTGATTTATATATATGCTTTCGTTAATTAATACACTTTGGATCTTAGAATCTACGATTGCTGTTATATATTCATTGTTGGTTATAGAAATAATGATTTTTGGTATAATAAGTAGGTACTTACACGGAGGTCTTCACATTTCTAAATTCAGCAGAGCAGAAATTATCGTTTGTCGAGAAGAAATTGGCCACCGTAAAACAATCAATTCTCGGCAAATTGGAATTATTTGCCTTTATGAAGCCACTTTCCATCATGGGAGAATATTCAAGAGTCGAAATAAATTTAGAAAAATAGGCGCGGAATTCACAGCACAGATAAATAATCACAGAAATCACTCTAAAATACTAAGCAGTTAAGCGCAACGAGCTATATACTCATTGGAGTTTTGGCGGGAATGCGAAAATGTGCTGTTGTTGATTTTGTGTTATTTACTAAAACCTTTGTTTTATAGAGTGTTAATGTGTAATAATAGTGGATTATTAACCATTAAGTGTTCGTAAACTTGCATGAGTGAAAGGCAAATAGTACAAAGACGAAAAACGTGTATTTTCGTATTCTATCCAAAACTCCATAGAAGCTTCAGTAAACTATCCACCAATTTATTGAAACGTCACTTCGACTCGACCGCGCCTAGACTAAACTTTAACGTGACTTTGACGACTTTCATGCACCAAAACTAGAGATTTATTTATATTATTATTTATATAACTTGACACTAGTTAAATGCGCAAATCACGTGGAGCCAAAAACAAAACCAAAAAAAAATATATACTCATTCCGATTGAAACCGTGACGTCACGGGCGTTTTAGGTCACGTGACTTCGGATTGATGTGATTACATTTTGATTATTTAATTTAAATTAAATTCCTTAAAAATAAACAAAAATATTGTGTTTAATAGGATTTCTGTCACAAAAACTACCGTTTCGCGGCAAAATTATATTTTTATTTGAATACAGTCAACAACCCAATTGGAACTCAAGATACTCACATAAATAATAATTTAGGGGAGTATCTTGAGTTCCTAGTTGTTGTTATTGACATTTTTTATATTATAGGCTTTTGACGTTTAGACGTTTGACCACTATCTCACATGGTGGAAAGCAATGATGCGGTCCAGGATAAATCATGCTTGCCTAGACGATACCTATTCACTCGTGAATAACAAAATAAACAAACAAAACAAGCAAGCTCTGCTTGCTTCAAATAGCAAGTCACCTGGGACACTTCCAAAATCTTGTGTCTTTTGCCATTTATTTTAGTAGTTTTTCTTGTAAGTTAATGCTTAATGTTTTCACTGCTAAATAGAAAATATATTCGGCTATTGGTGTGACGTCACAGGAAATGTTTACCTAGTATTTTACGTTCTATGTACCTGTCCCAGGTGACTTGCTATTTGAAAAAGAGTATAGCAATAAAATTAACTGTGGTTAACTTGTGCAGTATTGCGAATACAAATATAATTTTAAATGGCTTGATATACTAACAATCAATCACTAAAATAAAACATTAAAGAAATATCAAATTAAAAAAAAATTAGAAGTACTTAATAATTGTACTTTTATTGTATTCCTCTTTTAGATGATAACTTTAGAATAATTATTTATATAACCCTGTAAAGTTGACTAAAACGCAAAAAAGACCACGGCCTAGGTACAAAAAAAAAACTAAATGTCAAACTAAGTACCGTCGTCGTCATGATTTGTTGTCGGTTGTTCGAAGATTCCTGTGTGTACGTCAAAGAGTATAATAACTCTTTTGTACGTAGTATCTCTAAGTAGTCCGTGTGCAAATTATTGTAAATGCAAACTGCAACATTCGATTAGTTTTGTTATCTGTTTTCTAAATTCTACGTTATCTTTATTGTGAAGTGACAACACCAGACTGACTAGCCACTAGTAGTGCCATCTATTCCGTTCCGGGTGAACTATTGTTGAATCGTGAATGTGACGTCATGACGTTCATGACAAGAAAATACGGAATTTAGAAATGGCTGCGATAGGTAGTGGACGGGGAACGATGGATTCCCAAAATCAAGTGCAAAGTGATACTGTAGATCGTTTTAAATTACTCTATCCCAATGTTAACGAAGATGAGACTCCATTACCACGATCTTGGAGCACCAAGGACAAATTTAGCTACATTGGGCTGTCGCAAAATAATCTACGAGTCCATTACAAAGGTAAGAACTTTCAAGGTTTGTTTGGATTAGTTATTTGCGAAACTCTCCGTCGATGCACTTTGGAGTGATTTAGATGTAATTGGCGATAGGTATGAATGGTTTATGTAATTAGTGAGTCGTCCGACGTGTCGCGAGACCACGTCGTATGGTAGTGGCGTTCGTCGAATCAAACAAAGAAATCAGCTGATCGTATGAATATTTTGTATTTGAGCGAAAATAAATTACGTCTACGTTTAATAGCCTTCGAGGCGATTGGTATAATTGCCCGCTCGATATCCGCGCTTTATTCTGCTGTTTACGTTTTTAATTTCAATCTGATATTTCACAAGGTCTCCTTCAATAAAATGGCAGACAAAGATACAAAATTTTTAACATGTTTCAAAGTTGTTTTAGACCTCTATTATACTACTACTGCTACTATAACAGTTTCCTGCAGGCTCTGTACATAATGCACAACCTTGGTGCTTGTAATGCATAGTAAAAATAACACTATTTACTTATATTTGTAATGTTTAGATGATAAAAATTTTTTAATCACTGTTAGCTGATAGCTCATGTTCCATAGGCACTAGGTTGTTCTATTGTGTTGCTAATAATTTAAAAGCAACTTTTTATAATGTTGTTTTAAAATTATGATGATACCACCTATTAGATAGCTAAGAATTAGGAACAATAAAGTTTGGCTTTTCCTAAGAAAAAAAAAAGATACAAAATCAATGATATTAAACCCTTTTTCGTTGGGATCTTTTTTGTACATATTGAGCTGATTCACTAGTTATTTCTAACAACATTTTTTTGTTAGACACAATTTCAAAATTTCTTTTTCCAAAAGTTTCATAAAGATGTTTATTACTGCTCTGAAAACTTATTTCTGTAGATCTTAACCACGCATGAGACTATTGTTTTTAACAACAAAATTTAGAATTAATGATGCCAGGATATTAAATTAGTTTCAAATCTGCATAACATGTAGCTCTAAAATAAATATTTCATATCTGATCAAGTATCAATTATGTGTGAGAACACAAAGTCATAACCCCCTTAGATAGTCTGTAGACGGGTAGGGGGCAATGCACAATAAACTCCAAAAGGGACTTCAGTGCTGGCCTTACCACCCTTAAAATAAGAATAAGATGTATGCATATTTTTAGTGATTCGGTTATCTGAATTATCTGCGTAGTACTGAAGTGACCTGTACAGAATCATTTATTGTTCATCACCCCCATTAATGTATATTTACCATACACCCTCCCATAACAGGCAATTTTTTCTTTGCATATTTGCTGACGACCTCCGCGGCGTAGCGGGTGAGTAGACGGCTGCGAGCGAGGGGTCGCAGGTTTGATCCCCGCATGGGGACAAATTCTTGTAAGATTTGGAAATATTCTTAGTTAATTTTGGTTGCAAGTCTCCGGAGCAGATGATTAAATTGTAGTGTTGAAATAGGTTAATTAACAATTTATTTTGCACTGGCACCTTTGTGAAAAGTGCAGTTCAGAGTCAGAAAAATTATGATTTGAAGAAATCTCATTCATTTGTATTAGCCAAATCATATTGCAGTAGCTTATAGTTATTTTTAAAACATACTAAGTACAGGTTTGTTTCTTACTATACAAATCTTGACTATAATAATTAGTAAGTACAATTTACTAAAAAAATCTGGTGGACTACGAAAAGAAATTAGAGAACATTAAGCTTACAAATATAATTAATTTGCATGAATTTCATCACTAAACATATGAATTATTTGAGGTAGAACTTGCCTATCATTTTCCACAATATATTACGTAATATAGTTTTCATCTTTGATCTTGGTAGCTATTAAACATCTTATGCAAATTAAAAAACTTATTTTGACAATAAAAGATACATTAAAAACGTGTACTGACCAGTACTCAAAATTTATTAAAAACAACCAGATATAAACACAATAACAAAGTCACACAAAGAGACAAAGACACTTTATAAATTTATGAAATAGAAGTAATACAAGATCCGTCATTCGGTAAGGTTATCAGAGTCCGCCATACACTTTTCATTTGTCTGTTCGGGCAGGTCATTAATCATAGGTAAACTCTTCTCCAGACATTCCGAGACATTTTTTTTTTAATGTTATTAGGTAACGAGACGAGCTGGTCGTTTGCCTGATGGTAAGCATAACGCCGGCCCATAACGATTGCAGTGCCACCCAGAACTTTGAAACACAAAGGCTTGCGCGGCACTGCAGTGCGCTCGTTACCCTGAGACATTAGGTATTAAGTCTCATAAGCCCAGTAATTTCACTGGATACTCTGCTCATCAAACCGGAACACAGTAATGCTTGCACACTACTGCTTGGCGGCAGACTTCACTCACAAAGCGGTGGTAACAACCCAGACGGACACTCGCAGAAGAGTTAGTCCTCCCACTAACAAACTTGGCATGTAACACTTCATTATGTAACTGAAAGGCTGCTCTTTATTTATTTATTTTATTTATTATGGTTTTACTTACTATACAACATCTAGTGTGCATGTGTGTGAGTCATGTAGATGAGCTTTATTACATTTTCCCGAGGATCACTGACAATAGTGTAACTTGGTGCGTAGGCTCTTTTCCGCTACTAGGCCGTTTATCAGCCCATTTTGCGTACTGACAATGGTCCAGATATAATTATAATAGTCTGTCACACTGATATTCTTAATGTCACTTTGTATTGTATTTTGATGCAAAAAATTTCATTGGGGCAGAAGTAGGAAGCACCTGTATTGTGTTACTTTGGTTTTTATGTTATACTGGCTGTTGCCCGCGGTTTCAAGTGCGTGGAGATTCCCACTGAAACTGCATTTTTCTATGATAACAAGTAGCCTATTGTCACTCTTGAAAGTCTCAATCCGAAATCACATTGACCAGTTGCTTGTTTGTGTTGTTTGAAACAAAGATTAACAAACATAATTTTGCATCTTCTTATAAAATAAAGTAGTTTTAATTTATTTCTAACTCACTACTCTTCCAAGCAACCAATACTACATTTTATTCTTCAGCGCAGAACATATAATTGTCGTGAGGCATTTTATTAATTCTACTAATATTATAAATAAGTACACAATGTATTTGGCTGACATCTGGAAAGAAAACCATGGGGCATAACTTACTATTTAAAGTAGTAGTACTCAAAATACTCGTAAATTAACGATAGACAGTCAAATACAAATTGTTTTGCCATTTTCGAAATGCTATAACTCTCTAAAAATACATCTTATACAACTGTTATAGGTATAGAAGTAAATATAATATGCAGTTTGCTACTACTAACGTTTGAGATAGTCTTGTATTGACAGCAAGGTTCCTAATCCTGTAGTCAGAAATTGCAAGAATCGTGTTCTCGCAAAAGCGAGACAGCAAATACATGCGTGCTCTCGCCTTTTCCATTTTATAGTTTAATTAAGAGTTTCTGGGCCTAGCTTCGCTTATTTCTTGGATATCCTAAATCTTTTTGAACAGAAGACTTCGACAGCTTAATTTTTGTTGAAGCGCGGTTGTTGAAATATGTAATTAGAATCCCCGTTTTATAACCAAAGTTAAAGAAAAAGTGGAAAAGTACAGTGTAATAAACTTTATTGCGTACTAATACATAAAACATTGAACCAACTAATATTATCTACATTTGCAAGCAGAGCTCGTTAATTAGTATAGAATAAATTATCTGCTGCGTTTTGCGATTTCTGTACTTAATTATTACTAAACTTGCTGCCGACAACTGATCTGCCTCAATAGATTAAGAAGATTTGATTTAGATTACAAGTTTTCTATTAATTACCTGACGTTAACGAAGACCGCCATTCGAAAATCGTAACGCATAAAAGAGAGCATTCGATAAAGCTGTTACGTCCTGCAAAAAAAGCTCTCAAGAAGGCTCGCTTGGTCGAATCAGTCAAATTGGGACTGTTGCCCTGCAGGAAGTGAATCATTTTGGTCAATCCCTGGTTAAGTCGGTTGAAGCGAACTTCTGTCGGCCCTCAAGTTGCTGAATCTTTAAGGCCATCGAGAAACATGGAGAAGCGCTTGTTGATTCTCTTGACATTTCGAAGGCCTTCGACAGAGTTTGGCACGACAGTCTTATTGAGCTTCTATCTTTCATGTGGGTTTCAGTGGGTTGCTGGAGTATGTGACTGGATATCGAACTTTCAGAAATACCGGCTCGATTCGTTAGTAAAAATAAAAATAATTAACCTATTATACGTCTAAGCATCAAACATTAGTCATGCAAATAAAAAAGTGTGAATATGAACTATTAATATAGTTGCAACACCTTCAGGGCCCCAATATTGATCGGCCGTGGCTAGAGATCGGCAGTTCCCGTGGCAGACGCGACGGTTGTTGACCGGCTGCGGCCCGGACTCCTATCGCTGCATTTCGACTAATTCCGCGTCTAGTCAGCTCTCTCCCCGGGTTAAGGACCTAGGGTGGGCAAATTGAAACTGAAATGCATCCACAATTTCACCCTTTGTTGTCTGCCTCCTACCGCTGGCTAGACGGGTAAATTAAAACTGACATTAATGCGTCTAAATGCAGTTTTAAGTATTAGTTTACATGCCATTGGGAGCTTAGGGATTTAGCACCTTTAAACTTAGTGAATTAAATTGAGTTTTTATCAAATATCAGAGTGTTATTTCGTTTTGAAGCGCTACGGTGCAGTGCTAGTGAGTTTGCCCAGCGATTCCAAGATCGAGAGGTCGTATCCAACAAAGATAAGCTTTCAGCGAAGGAAAACACAAAACAGCTGTTGTGTAGGTACTTTTTACGTTTCCTTTTTTTTTTTATTACCTATTTTAATGTTTAATTTTTTTTTTTGTAGTTTGGTTCATCATTTCTATTTATTATATTTTATAATATATATGTTATTATTTTGTATTTATTTGTTTCTATATATATATTATTATATATATATATAATATATTGGTATTTTCTTATATTTTTTTTACTTATTCTAATCATGTATGTTTTTTCATCATATATTTGTTATTGATACTTTAACTTTCTTACGCCTATCCCCATTTTTAATCTCCGGGTTTTCTTTTATTATTTTCAACTTTTATAAGTAGGTATCTTTCTCCTCACTGCACCACCACCATTTTTCTTGCACGTCCAGGATGACTGGTAGAAAATGCTATCTAGCATTAAGTCCTTCCTTGTACATATCATATTTTATCTGTGTGCTAAAGAATAAATAAATAAATAAAACATTAATCATATCATGTAATCATAGTATGGTGATATAGGACATTGTCTAGTCCAGGCCAATGAGTCGCTGAGCGCGTATCGATGTGCCCTGTCGGAAGCACTTCAGAAATAGTCACCGTTCTAGGATTAGCGTGTTGCTACTTTCGACCCTTCGTCCTAAGCAGTCAAACGGTAGCACTTAGCCTTAGAAAACCTTATTAACTGTAGGACATATTAAATTTATTACATCATGTTTAGGTGCTTTCTCATAATACTGAAGCTAATAGCTCTCTTATAATGGAACCCTCGACGGAGTTAGATTTTGATTAAATAGCTGTTCAAACAAATTGGAGGGTACTTGAAGGTGTTTCGTCTGTCTGTGGGCTCACAGTCCCGGCCAATTTATTATTTTCGGAATTCGCCGCGTGCTCCTATTGGATTTCTTTTATCCTAAGGGTATGAGAAGGTCGATAGGTTGCGGTTTGTATAAATTGTCGGGTTTCGTCGGGAAAATTGTGGCTGTTGATACTTAAGTAACTTGTGTACATATTTTCGAGCGCTTGCTGTGTTGTTCATCTGCACAGCAGCAAAAGAATCATCAAACTCATCAACAGCATGTAACAGAACACTGCTGGATATGATAGCAATATTATAAAACTGAATAATCAAAGTTTACGCAACAGAACTCCCACCTAGTTACATTTCCTTAGCTGAAGTCTTACAACAAACCGCGTCGCCTTATACACGTTACCATGCCTGACGCAAATACTCCTTGATTACAGCTAAAAATATTTGCATGGATTAAGAGACCCAAACTTTGATTGGTTTTTAAAGTCGTCTCCCAGCTCAATGTGTGAGGCTAATGACCTGCAAAACCTGTTCCTCGACTCTAGGTTGATAACCGATGCTGCCTACCATCGAGGACTTTTTCAGATCGAAATTGGCATTTACAAGCAAAAGTATACGAAACAATGTAGAAAAAGTCAAGTTACGTGAAAACTTGCGAAAGCCTGTCATGTAAGGCGGTGGTAGAGCTTACTCATGTCTTCCGCCGCAAACTGGATTGCGTGTCGTCGAACTCGGCCTAAGCTTGTCCTTTAACTGTATCGTGCTTTGTTTTTTAATCCATTTAACTGTAATTGTAAGGCAAGTCTTGAAAGATCAGATTATGCGTTAAAAGTAAGTCTTATACACGATAGATACACGATTTAGCATTATCTTCGGATGATTGGATTGCGACAACGTACGTCAGTCAGAGAATATTTTAAGAAACATTAGATAATGACAGTAAAATACCTTTATACATTTTTAGTAGCCTATTAGAAATTTTTGATCAAAAATACATTCTTAGTAAAAATAAAGATAAATACACTAATTCATAAATCGGGAATACTCCCGTGAACCTGATGCTTGCAACAGCGTTGAAATATCTGGCGCTCATCGTTCAATAATAATCACGGTAAATATCCCGTTATAATGTGTTAGTTAATAACAGTGAAAGTTTAAAAAACATATACACGCTTATAACCTACGTAATAGAGAAAAACTGTTTAACACCTAAGACAAGACTGACAAAGGTTCAAAAACATTAGTTTAGTGGGAGGACTAACTCTTCTGCGAGTGTCCGTCTGGGTTGTTACCACCGCTTTGCTCGCGAAGTCTGCCGCCAAGCAGTAGTGTGCAAGCATTACTGTGTTCCGGTTTGATGAGCAGAGTAGCCAATGAAATTACTGGGCTTATGAGACTTAATACCTAATGTCTCAGGGTAACGAGCGCAACTGCAGTGCCGCGCAGGCCTTTGTGTTTCAAAGTTCTGGGTGGCACTGCAGTCGTTATGGGCCGGCGTTATTCTTACCATCAGGCAAACGACCAGCTCGTCTTGTTACCAAATAACATAATAAAATATCTTTATTTAACAAGTTACCTACCATTGACATTAACTACAATTGAACGCAACTAATTATAAAAAAGTCCTTAAAAATTCTTTGAAAACCATCCATTTTATGCGATTAATGAATTTATAGACATGCGTCTCACCGAATCTTCTTTTCTGAATGAATAACAAAATGATATTGTATGATTATGCTTATTTTGTTTTGTTTTTAAGTAGTTTTTATTGTTTTTTTTCTTCTGTGGTGATTTTCTGTTATGGCATAGTTTGAATTGAATTGTTTAGAAATAGCTTTATAAGTATACTAAACTATTTTGATGTAATTAGTTGACTTGCCCAGTGTTGTAAGGCCAATAAATAATTCGATTCTATTCTGATCTGCTTCACGTTGCTTGTTTTCATTTGTCTATAGATTCGTTTATGTACATTCATTTATGATACCTTCATTACGAAGCTTTATTGCATTAAATTCCCAGAATGATTCGTTCGTGTAAAAGAGCAGTGAAAACTTTACTTGAATACGGTTTTCCTTGTTATTATGTTCGTACGAACGGAAACAAAAACAATGCAAACTGAGTTACATCTATACAAATAAATAAAATTGAATTGTTTATTTGTAATATCAAAATAACAGCTTTTTACCACATGCATATGAAAGTATATACGGTACCTACCTACAACACAACAACCATTTTTATATTAATTAAAAATTTAATAATGGTTGTTATGTTATAGGGGTACCTATTGTTTGTTCCGGGTAATCTACGAAACGGCTGGACCGATTTTGACGGGACTTTCACTGGCAGATAGCTGATGTTACAAGGAGAACCTTAGGCTACGTAGCCGAAGACGCGGGGAACAGCTAGTGCTTTAGTAAAATTCAAGTTTATTATTATTTATTATTGTTATAAATTGACGAGATATATCCTACTCATTAAAAAACGAATCGTTTAAAAATTAATCGTAACAAAAAACAACCATACGAATTGAGAACTTCGTCCTTTTTGGAAATGTAATGTAGGTAATTAAATAACTTTCTTTTTAACTCTTTGATGTATACGTGCCGTGACGTCACTAACCGGTCCACACGGAAGACCAGCGCTGGTTGTCAACCAGCATTTATGCTGAGTTTGGACCGATTTGTAACAATTACCTATTGTAACAAGTTCCGTGTTTGTAATTAAGGTTTAAGTGGTTGATTGTTACAAATAAATGTTTTTCATTTTCATTTCATTTCATATAATTTCTAATAATTGTAATGAATTGTAATAACACAAAATTTACAGGCATTTTAATTTTAAAAGCACAAGCTTTGTGTTGCTGATTAATTCGAAATGTTGCAGAGAGGAATTAGCAATTAGAGCCGTATGTAGCTCTCATGTAAAAGTTAATGTAGCGCTAATGGTAATGGTCTCGAATGACGTTAATAACCTCGGTTAAAATATAGCTCGAGGTAAAGATTCTTAAAACTTTAGTAACATGAAGCGTAGTTAAAAGTTATGGCAACAAAGTTTTTTAAAAAGTGATCGAGCACGAAAATATTTTATTTATTTATTTATTCTTTAGCAAACAGATAAAATATGTACAAGGAAGGACTTAATGCTAGATAGCATTTTCTACCAGTCACCCTGGACGTGCAAGAAAAATGGTGGTGGTGCAGTGAATTATTTACTGGTTTAAGCAGATTAAATTAAAATTTAAATGTTGCGAATATAAAATGATATTCAGATCAACAGAGGTGTCTGTGATGACATGAAAAACATTGAATAGCAGTTGTGATGGCTGGCAACTCGTCTTTGACGTGATTAGTTTCGATGTCTCTCTTTTTATATTAAGGAATGCAAATTTATTAACAAACTAGCTTCTGCCCGCGGTTTTCATCCGCGTTCCTATAGGAACCTTGCATTTTCCGGGGTAAAAAGTAGCCTAGATGTTACTCTCCGGTCCACAAACTATATCTATGCCAAAAATCACGTCGATCCGTTGCTCCGTTACTGAAAAATCTGAATTCGAAGCATGTCATTGGTTTCCGATCGGATCACTATTGTTGTCGTTGGTTGGCATCCTCCGAGTTTGTTTGTATTATTGGACAAGTATAAAAACACTAACCTTACGAAATCTTTGTGAGGGAATGCCGATTGTGCAAAGCAAAGGTTTCCTGCACAAAAATAACATGCTATACAAAAGCCCTTCGTTCCCCATCTCCCGGACGGACGCTATTGAAAACTCCGATGCGTTTTTCCCCCGGGCGGATTTCACGTCCTGTTATATTTCATTTCACCACCAGGAACCTTTCCAATAATAGTGCTCGATTCACTGTGTGAAATTAATGTTTTTGAGTGAATTTTAATTCTCACTAGCAGTGTCTGCTTCGTGGTGTTTGTTATCGTTTTCTGTTAATTTATCATCTACACTGTAGTTTTTGTAACTATCCGATTATAACCGATTGAGTTTTAATTTGGCAGAACTTGGAGCCTAGAGAGAATCTATGCAAATAAATAAAATTGAAGTGTCTGTTTGTAATATCAAAATAACACCTTTTTAACAAATGCATATGAATATACGGTACCTAATTTAACAACCATGCATTTAGAAAATTTTTGTCTGTCTGTTTGTTCTGGGTAATCTCCGAAACGGCTGGGCCGATTTTGATGGGACTTTGTCTGGCAGATTGCTGGTATTATGAGGAAAAACTTAGGCTACATTTATTTAAAAAAAAATTCCGCGCAAAAAAAATAAAAACTATGAAATTCAATATCTCCGCGCGGGTGAAACCGCGGGCAGCAGCTAGTATAGAATAGAATAGTCTTGTGTCAGTCAACAAAGGGTTGTCAAACTGCTTCGTTTATCAGAATTTTACCTTGCGTCAGTCCGCAGCTCGCGGCTAGACTTGAAAAATGTTTTTGGTGAAATTTATCCCTCGGTGACCAATTTCTAACCTCTACAAATACATCTAACACGGTCAACTGTAGTTTTCCATATCATACTTGCCCTTCAGTATACCGCAAAGTACTTTATGTAGATCGGTGAGACCCAAGGGACCGAGGGGACATGCATGCACCTAATGAGGTCACTGCGTGAAAGAGAAGCCGTGCGAAAAATCTTGGCATACAATGTTTCTAATATTTTCCTTTTGATTTACATCGCTTTGACGATATTAAATCATAGGTTTTATGAAGAAAAATATACTTAGTATAATTAATAGATGAAGTGTAATTTCTTCGGGGATGTTTCACTACTGTGTCAGACTGAGCATCGTATTTAAAACGACATAATCGAAATCCAAACTTATAAATTAGATATTAGATTAGATATTAGAAATTTTGTTAGTGGTAGGACTAACTCTTCTGCGAGTGTCCGTCTGGGTTGTTACCACCGCTTTGTGAGTGAAGTATTATTTTGTTCCGGTTTGATGAGCAGAGTATCCAGTGAAATTACTGGACTTATGAGGCTTAATACCTAATGTCTCAGTGTAACGAGCGCACTGCAGTGCCGCGCAGGCCTTTGTGTTTCAAAAGTTCTGGGTGGCACTGCAATTGTTATGGGCCGCCGTTATGCTTACCATCAGGCAAACGACCAGCTCGTCTTGTTACCACAGAAAAAAAAAACAACCTAAAGTAATTCTGACGGTCTAATCTCAGATGTGGCATAGCTTGTGCAAGTTCCATGCATGTCTCCGTTTATACACACTCAATGTATCTCCACTTTATCGGCCATCTTCTCCATTGTTCCCCAGCCGATGAACCATAGCTATGTGATACGCCTCCGCCCCCGGTAATCAACGAGTAATGCCACCGAATGCATTGTTTCCAAGGTTTTATTCCTCTACCAGTGCAGAGCATTAATACTATGTCTGTAATCAGTACAGTAGAGTGTCTGGTCTAAGAATTGCATTATATGCCATAGAGCAAGGCTGCCAAACCCCAGGCCCGCGGCCCACACCCGTGATCCCCGAACGAAATTTTGCAAGATTCAAAATTCCAACCAAGTTTCAAAATTGTCGTGCGCTGCGGGAACATTTGTTGCGCGTTTTTTATTGCACAATATATGATAATTAAACCTTATTGTTATCAAAGGTAATAAAAATAGGAAGAACATACGTGGGCGCTGGCCCACCTGTGATATTTTATCAATTTTGCCCAACGGTTCAAAATGTTGGACAGCCTTGCTATAGAGGATTTGGTCCGTTATATATATGGTTCCACAAGCATCACATTTCGGTCCCAGCCTATTAATTCTGAACATTTTGTTCATTTATTTCAGTAAAAAAGACCTTTGTTCTATAACAGCTATTCTAGTACAGTGTAAAAAAAAGACATTTTGTATTCGGCGTGGGTCTATAAATCATTCGCAGAGTTTCCAACCTACTTCAATTTCGTGTTAAAAAAATACATGCTTTTGTTTATACAGATGAGACTTATCGTTGTTTATGTTAGTATTAGTCTCTGTCCGCGGTTTTCACCCGCGTTTCCACAGGAACCGTCAAACCGATCTGTCAAATTAAATCAACTTGTCAACATTATAAAACTTAATTGCAGCTGTCAATGACAATGTTATGTCACACTAGCTTCTGCCCGCGGTTTTCACCCGCGTTCCCACAGGAACCGCGCATTTTTTCAGGATAAAAAGTAGCCTATGTTACTGTCCGGTCCATTAACTATATCTATGCCAAAAATCACGTCGATCCGTTGCTTCGTTACTGCGTGGAAGAAGGACAAACCAACAAACAAACTTTCGCATTTATAATATTAGTATGGATAAACAACCGATAGAGATAACATCTATTATAGCTCCAGTTCCACATAAATATTGGAATAGCAACGACTCCAAGCTTGTAAGGCACAGAGCCAAAAGTTGGGAATTCGGATATAAAACATACATTAAATTTGCGATTACTCCGCGACTCTAAAATTATATCAATACATTTTTATACGCAATAGGTTAGCCCTAGCCTTTGACCTCTCTCTCGCCTGATCTTAAGTGACGGTGTGGTCCAAGATGACAAGTACTTTAAACCTAGTTAATCAACAGCAGCTGCCGGTACACACCGATAGGAGCTTGACACAGTTTCTCACTTGAGAGCTAGTGAGAGACGGGTCTTAGAAAATGCCCTCCCACCATGGTGTGGCTGCATCACGATGTTGTCCTTAACCGAAAGCTTAAGGTTATCGTTGGATTCAAACTAACGACCGACAGATCGGCGGCCGACGTTACTCCCACTGCGGCGCAAGTCGGTTCGATAAATTTGTCGAACCGAAAAACTCGATAAATTTATCGAATGTTGCGAGTACCGAAGTCTAATCGTAAAGGATTGTAGTAGCTCTATATTCTCTTTGGATTCGACCTAGCTATTCTATAACTTTTGTTGACTGTATCGAGGCTCGATAAATTATATAAAAAGTCGATAAAACTCACTTTATCGATTTGAACTATCAATTTTATCGAATTTTATCGATCGAAAAGATCCGTACTTGCGCCGCTGAATCATCATCGGTTTTAACTTCCAAAGCGTTTCAGTTCCCAAAGTGGTTCGTTTATACGAAACCATTTTTTCTTTTCTTGTTGATATAGTAAGTATCCTTCGGTAAATCGGTACAGCTTCTAATTCTTGAAGCGAACAAAGGAAATAAAGCCAAGGTCCCAAACACAGTCGAAGCTAAAGGGCCGCTCTTGCTTTCAAAACTGGACCGAAATGGTGCATCTACTAACTGGGTCAAGCTCGCTTGCGTCGGGTCGCCTGCCACGTGCTGCTCCCCACCTCATTCCCCTCTCTTGTCCTTAAACAAATTCAATTAAGCCTTCTTATCGTGTGATAGAGTCTAGTTTTCTTTGTGGGCACGCGACGCTTTGGTCTTGTCGATCTCTGGTTACGAATATCGTTCCTTCGATGTGCAGTTGTCAACCTTGTCGCCAGCTGTTACAGTCTCAATTTCTTCAGCTTCAGTAATTGAGACAATGGTATGTTCATCATGAGACTTAGGCTGTACTGCTTCTACCAAAGTGAGAGTGTTTGCGTTTTAAATTTAATGGTCAGGAAGTTGTTCTCAGTCTCTGGGATCCTGATGTAAACATTTGCTTGGATTCTTCGGCTAAGTGCCTCAAGTGGCGCAAATATTCTTACCGCGGCAGCATATTTGAGCCGTTTGGTGTTGAAACATTGGGTCGGGAGCTCATATTTTCAAAATTTTGTCAGAGCGTTAGATAAATGCGACGCGTAATCAAAATGCTGGTACTTATCTGGCTCAACGGGTCAGCATTGAGGTTCAACGAAGCAATGCCGCCAGTTTGCTGGGCACGCTTCCACTTGGTAGTGGGCTAGAACATTTGGACTATCTAGGACTACACTGGCTTAGATAATCCAAGTTTTTTTTGTAGCTAGGCTAGATTTAGTGTTTATTTATGTATTAGCTAGTTACTAAAGGCTATTAGCCCGTTGAAGAAAAAAACATTTGGTAATGACTCGTTAGTTAAAGCAAGGCGTAGAGTTGCTAGCTTATCGGTTTTTTATCGGATATATTTCGGTGAGTATGCTTTGGTCGACGATCTAATTCCCCTATCCCCCTTCCATCATCGGACGACCAGACTTTCGGCCAAGCGACATCGATACATGGAGATATTCCACCTTTACGAACGAGGCTTCAAATTTATTATGCGTACCGCTAAGGAGTGGAACTCTCTGCCAGAGTCTGTGTTTCCCGATAACTATAACTTGGGCTGCTTCAAGGCGCGAGTGAATAGGTATCTTCTAGGCAAGCGTGCTTGATCGTCGACCGCATCGTCGCTTACCAGCTGGTGAGATAGCGGTCAAACGTAAGCCAATACAGAATAAAAACATTAGAATATTGCGTAGGATCTCGATTTGTATTCATACAATATCTAGTGCTAAGCGGTGAATAATAATGCGGTTATACAATCTGAACGTGTTTTTTTGCGCTGTTCAGCATCGAATTGGCAGCTATTAAACTACGCAGTGGTTTGATTATGTTGAGATTATTGTAGGTACAAATGTATTTGAATGACAAAGCATAGTATGATACTACGCTTCTATACATATAATCTTTGATGAAGTACGCGATGAATGTCGAGAAAATGACATTTTATAAATCAACTAGCTGCTGCCCCGCGGTTTCATCCGCGTGGAGATTTTGGATTTCATGGTTTTTATTTTTTTGCGCGGAAACCTAATAGAATTTGCAATAAAATAATATTGCGGCTATAAATTGAGATGTAAGCTATCCTATCTTTTAAGTTAGATCAAACTGCACACGGTGTGCAAATTTGATTAAAATCGGTTAAGTAGTTTAGGAGTCCATCGCGGACAAACAACGTGACGCGTAATTTATATATATTAAGATGTTTTTTTGTTTGCACTCACTATAATATTTAGAAAGATGACAATGATAGGATATACGAAAGTACAAATTTAGGGTTACTTAGCGAATTGTTTGCAATAAAAAGTATACCATGCAGAATGAGGACAGCAGTGAACTGTGTTCAATTATGCGACACAGAAGGCTGTGAGGTGATAGTGAAAGCGAGTCCCCACTCGTGACCGACTTTTTGATTTAGTACCGTTACTGGGGGCTCCATCCATTTTCCATGTAAATGGCAAATATAATGGCCTGAAATGTCATAGATACCGTAGACGTCGACCTCGCGATTATATAAATAAAGGGACGCTTACTAAACTGCTTCTAGTTGATTATTATTTATCGTTTCCTGGATCCAAAAATAAAACTGTTAGTCGCATTGGTTTGTTAGTTTTAGTCATTAAATTGAAGTAGTTTGGTATCGTTGAGTTTGGTTTCGTTAATAACTCTTCTGCGAGTGTCCGTCTGGGTTGTTACCACCGCTTTGTGAGTGAAGTCTGCCGTCAAGCAGTAGTGTGCAAGCATTACCTGTGTTCCGGTTCGATGAGCAGAGTAGCCAGTGTAATTACAGGGCTTATGAGACTTAATACCTAATGTCTCAGGGTAAAGAGCGCACTGCAGTGCCGCGCAGGCCTTTGTGTTTCAAAGTTCTGGGTGGCATTGTAGTCGTTATGGGCCGGCGTTATGCTTACCATCAGGCAAACGACCAGCTCGTCTCGTTACCAAATAACATTAAAAAAACCGTATCTTTTTAGAGATTGTATTACAAATGTGTGGCTTATTGGTGAAAGAGGTCGGAAAGTGTTTATCGCTCCACTTTATCAGTGCCAAATTATCGTCTACGTCTACTACTCGACGCGGTCCAACTGAGTCAATCATAGGTCAAGATCGTTTGTTGTTTTTGTTTTAGATGTATGTAAAGTGTTTTTTGCTTTAATCTTTAATTAGCTTTTGTAAGTTTAACCAATGGTTTTGAGCGTTTTGGCGCTAGAATATTCATTCGCTTTGGGGTCTTGGTAGTTTGTATTTATCTCAAACTTTGAAGCCAACATTATTAATTTCTGTTACTTATTTATTTATTTGATCACCAAAATAACAAATATCAGTTCATGCATTGGTAATTCTTTGATTTAAAATAATACAGCCAAATGTCGTTATAATTATAGGTGAAGAAGACTGCATGCAATTTTCAGTTAGAAAAGATAATAAGAGCGAGTTACAGAGTAAATCAAGATAATACATTTGAATAACACATAATTAATATAGATGCAATATTCAATTTTAAAACATTGAAACTTTTGATATTTGATGGAATCAGGCGTTACTTTGCGGAAATCCATTTTAAATAAGATTATATAAAGTGAGTAATTTATAGTTTCAATTCCGCGATAAAGAATGTCTAATGGCCTAAGTTCGATCTATACTGAATGATGGCTTTGCCAACCCTTACTTACCAACATTGAAACTTATGGTCGAGTTACACCTAACGAGTACAGTGGCGAGTCAGTGTCCTCGGCCTAGTGCTCGGTTGGTATAAACACTTTAACAAGTGTTTATACCAACGGCGACTCTCTCGGCCGAGAGCTCATTTACTGAGTCGCCACTGTACTCGTTAGGTGTAATCAACGCATTACTTCTATTGTTTTAAAATATTCAATCGCGAATATTTTTATGACGGTTTCATATCTATTATAGAGTGTATGGTTGTTTTTCTAGATAGCGGAAGTAATGTATAATATTCAGTACACATCCTTATTAAAATACAAACAGCAATCGCGTACTGTTTACATTACACAAGTAAGTTTTTTCTAATATTGTTTTTCATTCAGTCAGAACACTAAGAATAAATCTACTATCGGTTGCTTGGTTCGAGTACTACCATTTTGATTTTGCACTTATAAACATCAGCGGCGCAAGTACGGAAGTCGGTCCGATAAATTTGTCGAATCGAAAAACTCGATAAATTTATCGAATGTAGCGAGTACCGAAGTCTGAACGTAAAGTATTGTAGTAGCTCTATATTCTCTTTGGATTCCACCTAGCTATTCGATAACTTTTGTCGATAGTATCGAGGTTCGATAAATTATATAAAAAGTCGATAAAACCCACTTTATCGATTTGAACTGTAACAATTTTGTCGAATTTTATCGATCAAAAAGATCCGTACTTGTGCCGAAGTTCATACAACGCAATTGCGATTTTACTTTCAAATCTAGTATCCATCATTGTTAACATCTACAATACTGTTGTTGGTAAATTACTTGGCTTATGAGACTTAATTAATACCTTATGTCTCAGGGTAACGAGCGCACTGCAGTGCCGCGCAGACCTTTGTGTTTCAAAGTTCTGAGTGGCACTGCAATTGTTATGGGCCGGCGTTGTGCTTACCATCAGGGAAACGAGCTCGTCTCGTTACCAAATAACATAAAAAAACCCTTGGTTGTTGAATAGCTGCGTAGGTATCATTTAATTCTGTCAAGGCTTCCCTGAAGGCTTCCCACTTCGTCCACAATAGGCAGGTTAATTTCCCGTTGGCAACAACTACCCAGCACTTGCATTAACATACTCGCTCATGCAAACCGTAATCTAGATCACACGGAATCATTGATTCGGACAGGCGATCGGATATCAGTCTATATGCCGCACGCTACCGCTCTATTTGTTTTTATAGCAATAATAGACTTACTAGTTGTTGCTGTCCAGAGTCCAGTTGTTACTGAATGTTGTTCAAAGGTAAACGTTATCCTGTTAGTTACCAACAATAACTTTGAATCAGGGTGTCAATTCTATCATTTCATACCTAAACTAATTTTAGTTTCGTTCTCTCTCTTTCCAATGCATAACATGAGAAAGAGATGGAATATATTTTAGACCTGTCAAATTAATCCACTTGCTTGTGTGTAGTGTAAATTTAATGGCAATGAATTCAGTGGCATCTAATTTATCAAGATCGAAAGATATTTGACAGCTCTAAATCAAAATTTAGATCCGTAAGACATCTTCCGTCTCTTTCTCATGTTATGCATTGGAAAGAGAGAGAGAGCGAAACTAAAATTAGTTTAGGTATGTAATGATAGAATTGACACTTTTTTATTTTTTTTGCGCGAAACCCTAATTCTTTTTCTAAAATAAAAGGAGCTTAAGTTACTTCTTATAACATCAGCTATCTGCCAGTGAAAGTCCCGTCAAAATCGGCCCAGTAGTTTCGGAGATTACCTGGAACAAACAGACAGACAGACAAAAAATTCAAAAATGGTTGTTTTGTTATAGGTAAGTACCGTATATACTTTCATATGCATTTGGTAAAAAGCTGTTATTTTGACATTAAAAACAAATACTTAAATTTAATTTATTTGTATAGATAGGATGATTAAGTTTCATTTGAAATCTAAGCAATTTCGATGAAAATCAGAAGTCTAGAACTCGATTTAACGGGAGAGGTTAGGAAACTCAAAAAATAAAACAAGCTCAGTCGTCAAGGAACTTTAAATAAAATATGAACAAATATAAAAACTTGAAACTCACGGTCTGTCCTTGGCACGCGCCCGCATAATATCATAATGCTACAAGTGCTCCACTTGGCTTATTTATATCAATTTCGTTTTTTTAAGATTATTATTTAGGCTAACTTTGTTATGAAAATAAATGGTTGTTTTGAAGTTTTGCAAGGGCATTCGTTGTAGAGATAAAAATATCATACAGTGTTCTAGCTTGTTACTAATGGTATCTAGAATCTACCATTATCTCACTCATATTTCTTTTTGCTTATTAAAAAGCGCACGCTCTCCGATTTGCATAGCTCTATCCCTTTTTCTCCGACCAAGATCCACTAGGTGTCAGGACTCAGGAGACAGCTTCTTATTTTTTTTATATATCTTTTGTTTCTTGTGTCAACGTGAAACGTCTAACTTACATTAAAAAAATGTCTATATTGAGTTAGCGTTGATTTGAAACTTTTAAGCATGTTATTTGTGGGTGATTAAAGTACATACACAAGAATAATAAAAAAAGTTGGGGGCGTTCACCTGGGCGATTTAATTCCAAAAGGAACAAAGGATACCAATTATGTCCAATCAATTCACCTAGGTGAAATGATGTCATTAAAATTTCCACTTTGTTCACCCAGGTGATATCACCCAGGTGCACATAGTGGAATAAACCATAGCTTTAGGTGAATGTAAATAAGTCGTTTGCTCTCTGCGTATCTAAAACGCAGTGTGCCTAATCGCGTTAGGCGTAAAACCAAACGGGAAGTAAGCATATTTGGGTCCATTGAGCTTTAGATCAAGAGCTAAATATACCTAGTAAGACTTAAGTTCATTAAATTTTAGATCAAGAGCGAGATAGTCATAGCGACGTAGTCGAATCGAGAAATTGACACTGTAAGAAATAGACCAATAGCGACATAGTCGAATCGAGAAATTGACACTGTAAGAAATAGACCAATAGCGACATAGTCGAATCGAGAAATTGATACTGTAAGAAATAGACCAATAGCGACATAGTCGAATCGAGAAATTTACATTGTAAGAAATAGGCCAATAGCGACATAGTCGAATCAAGAAATTGACACTGTAACAAATAGACCAATAGCGACATAGTCGAATCGAGAAATTTACATTGTAAGAAAGAGGCCAATAGCGACATAGTCGAATCGAGACATTGGCACTGTATGAAATAGACCAATAGCGACATAGTCGAATCGAGAAATTGACATTGTAAGAAAGAGGCCAATAGCGACATAGTCGAATCGAGACATTGGCACTGTATGAAATAGACCAATAGCGACATACTCGAATCGAGAAATTGACATTGTAAGAAAGAGGCCAATAGCGACATAGTCGAATCGAGATATTGACACTGTAAGAAATAGAAAACGCGATTCAGGCACACTGCGTTTTATGTACGCCGCGCAGGAGCGAACGGCAGAGTACATACGAGTATAAATAAAGTAGTGGAGAACTGAACCGAATTGTGTTGTAAAAGTCCGAAAAGGTTGAATTGGTTCGCATTGGCGCAGGCATTGAACACTGGTGTTCCGATATTCACCCCACGCCGAGGTTTTACTCCTGATGTGTAAACTGAAATGTATTTCGGAATATTGATTTTATCCGTTGGTTTTCGCGCAAGGTATGCTTTTCATCAGTACGCCTTGACATAAACTGTAAATGTACGTTGTAATTTTGTGATGTAGGTGCGTTGGTTTCCGTACATTTGTCCCGGTGGATGCCCCGTAAGTCTACAGTACTAGAGATTCCCAGTGGCCATTAGCTTCGTCATTTGAGAACCAATTTAGTAGTAATCTCCTCGGAGTTTAACTTTCTACTGCTGTATCATAAGCGTGGCTGACACTTGATCGGTTGCCAAGTCATTATCGTTTTTTCACAATTTAATTTAATTTTCTACTTTTGGAGAAGCCTGGCGGAGACTGCAGACAAATGCGCGTGGAGTAATGGTGTTTGGGTCTTATTGCTTTTGGAAGTACAAAGAGTACTACTTGCATTATTTTATTGTATTTACTAGCTTCTGCCCGCGGTTTTCACCCGCGTTCCCACAGGAACCGTGCATTTTCCGGGATAGAAAGTAGCCTATGTTACTCTCTGGTCCATAAACTATATCTATGCCAAAAATCACGTTGATCCGTTGCTCCGCTATTGCGTGAACCAACAAATCAACAAACACACTTTCGCATTTATAATATTTGTAGGATTAGTAGGATTAACGAACAAATACGTTGTTTAAATGTTGTTAACTTTAAAACAAATTTATATTTACAATGAAAAATATATAAACAGCTCAAGTATAAAGTCAGGAGTCGCCTATCACTCCGTAAAAAAGATTAAGCAGGTATTTACACGTTTCAACATTATCAATTATGAATTAGTTCGAGTTTAGTGTTGCTCGCTGTAGTAGGTACCAGAAAACAACAAATAAGTAAAAGTTAACAATAATCACTGAAATTACCGGGCCCATGACATATCACACCAACATAATATAAAAGTGAAAATAATTAAATATGGTACTTATAGTAAATACAATGGGCGGTCTTATAGCTAAATAGCGATCTCTTTCAACAAGCAATTAGATGTAGAGGAATTAAGAAACGGTAAACGACGAGAGTTGATGTGGCAGGGTAATAAGCGGGTGCAGTGTCGTAGGGAAGATTGTCAATTACCATTCAAAGTTCTCGGTGGCATTGCAGTTGTTATGGGCAGGCATGACTTGACAACAGCCGCATGACCTCGTCAAATTGAATGTGTAATTTGTAACTTATTTGTTTTTTTCTTGTTGATAACGATATCATAGTATCTAAAACAAAATGTAAAACGAAGCGCGCGTTCAAATCAAGAATTATTAAAAACATCTGCATCTACACAACAATAATCAAACTTGCCAACGATGTTCTAATTAACGAATGCGGACGCGCAAGCGGCGGCGTGCTAGGGATTCGTGTCGAAACCCGTAATGGAGTTAATTCAATTTGAAATAATCGCGCGGATGTGAAGAGGCAAGGCCGCCAGGTAACAGCTACGCGCTGATCGTGCCTGTTGCCAGCACGCAACAACCTCGCCGCCGCCAGGTAGCGTTCGCGCTGCTTTGTTTCTAACGGAACTCTGCCAAACATTTACGAAGAATGTCAGTTACTACGTAATATATTTTAAACTAGCTGCTGCCCGCGGTTTCATCCGCGTGGAGGTATTGGATTTCATGGGTTTTAATTTTTTTGCACAGAACCGTACTTCTTTTTCTAAAATAAAAGTAGCCTAAGTTACTCCTTGTAACATCAGCTATCTGCCAGTGAAAGTCCCGTCAAAGTCGGTCCAGCCGTTTCGGAGATTACCCGGAACAAACAGACAGACAGACAGAGAGAGACACAAAAATTTTAAAAATGGTTGTTATGTCATAGGTACCGTATTCCAGATGCATTAAGTAAAAAACTGTTATTTTGTTATTACAAACAGACACTTCAATTTTATTTATTTTTATAGAATCAGATGATCCACGCATAAGGTACGTCAATGTATTTCATCTCACAAAAAGACCCCAACCTAGATTTTAACGCGCATCGTTCCGACAACCTGTGAATGCTTACAGCAGTTGCCTGGTATGTTTAAATCTCCTGCTGACCACGAAATTGATGGAATATACAAGGTTACAGTTTAGCAGCTGTGTCGGAATACGTAGCTACAATAATATTATTTACGACCTGACTATTTATGACTTTTTAAAACGATAAGAGACCAATAACTTTCATGATTCCTCGGAGGCGTCTTAAAACTTCCGGAGACTTAAGGACTTTTCCATGTATTCCAAATACGGTGATAAATTCATTTAACCCTCTTGAGAGCTCTGCTGGGGCCCATATGAATAAACAATTTTTGATTTGAATTTGTTGCGTAAATGAAACTTTTGAAACCCTGAAGAAAATCCAGGTCACCTTTTTTCAACTTCTGTGACAAAACGATCGTTTGTTCTCGTTCTAAAGTTTTCGACTGACGTTGTAGAATTATCAATTATTCCACTTATTCGACAACTTAGAAACATGAATCTTGAAAAATAACATTTTATTTATCACATTCAAATCTGTTAAAATCGAGGAGACCTTGAATTAATATCAACTAGTGGTAATTAAATTAGACATCTAAAAATCTTTCAGTTAAGGACTGGGATAACATATTGAAGTGTTAAGTTTCTTTTGGCTTAAGTAGAATAAGTAAATGTTAGTATAGATTGTATAGCATATAGATTGTCGGCTCCATAGCACCACTTTGCTTCTAGCGCTCGTGTCTTTCTAGGACTTTGCATATCATAACAAGATTTCACTGGTTCAGTAATTCTCCAGAACCTTATTTAGGTACTGGAGCGCATTAACAGAGGGCACGGTATGCAAAGATCATGGACATACGTTTTGCAAAGGTGCAGAATTGATTGGGAGCTGGAGCTTATGTAAAGTCCCACCACTAGGTCCCCTCTAGGTGGACGGATGACCTTGTCAAAACCGCAGGGAACCGCTGGATGAAGGGGCGAGTAGCCGATCCAAGTGGCTTTCTATGAGGGAGGCGTATGTTCAGCAGTGGACGTCTTCCGGCTGATGATGATGGTGATGATGATGATGGTGCTTATGTAAAGTCTCGCCACTTTCACCAGTTGACAGAGACGACCAAAGAAATAAATACTGTGTGCCACACCACCCGTTAGTGAAGCTACCAATGTACCCCGTCCCGTTTTTAAATACAATCCTTACGTGCAATCTTCCATCAATATACACTGATACTCTTGCCAACTTGGGAACTGCGTAACTTGCTCTACTCGTATGTAGCTTTTTATTGATAAAGTAAAAAGTTTATGTTTCTGTTTGTTTCTGGGCCCGCGTGGTGGATTATGGTCCATACCTCTCTCTCTCTGAGAGAAGGCCGGTATCCCAGTAGCGGGAACGTAAGACGCTGATAACGTAAAAAGTACATAAGCAGCTGGATTAAAACTTGAAAGGAGCTACAAACACTAGTTTGCTAGCGATAACTTCCCTACTCTGTAAGGTCATGGAGCGTGTGATTAACAACCAGCTCCTTGGTTACTTAGAGGAACACCAGCTGATTAGTAACCGTTAATACAGTTTCCGCCATGGCAGGTCGGCTGGTGATTTTCTAGTGTACCTCACACACCGCTGGGCCGAGGCCGTCGAGAGTAGAGGAGAAGCTTGGCCGTCAGCTTGGACATCGCAAAGCCATTTGACCGGGTCTGGCATAGGGCGCTACTTTCGAAACTTCCTTCGTATGGCATACCAGAAGAGCTTTGCACTTGGGTCGCCAGTTTCTTGTCAGGTCGGAGTATTAAAGTCGTAATCGACGGGGTGTGCTCCGATTCTCTGGGATCTGTGGTAGGCTATTTATTCTGCATATAAATGATATGTTACATGTTTATGACATGCACTATTATGCGGATGATAGGACGGGTGACGCACAATACTCCGGTCATGCAAACGCTCCTCCACCTGAGGTTGAAGAGAGCAGAGCCAGACTTGTGTCTGAAGACACAAGCTCAGGCTCTTCAAGCTCACGCCCACGCACGCTTGTGTCTTGGAATGGGGTCGTGGCAATTTAGTCCTGTTTAATCCCAAGTAGAGGCAAGTCTGTGCGTTCACCGCCAAAAAGGCCCCATTTTTTTATGGAACCGCGATTTCACAGCGATCCCATTGAAACCGCCGAAAGCATTGGAATTCTTGGTGTCGACATTTCGAAAGATGTTCAGTTCCGTCGTCACATTGCGAGTCAGGCTGAAGTTGCATCCAAAAAGCTTGGTGTGCTAAACAAAGCAAAGCGGTAGTTCACGCCGAGACAACGACTGTTGCTATACAAGGCACAAGTTCGTACTCACAAAGAATACTGCTCACACCTTTGGATCGCTGTGCCTAAATTTCAACTCCAGTCACTCGACTCGACGCAATACAACGTAGAGCGATCCGAATTGTCTACGACCCCAAACTCACGGACTTACTAGTCTCTTGATTTTCGCAGAGACGTTGGCTCCCTCTGTACAGTATATTTTATCGAATATACAATGGGGAATGCTCGGAATAGCTTTTTCATCTTATCCCAAACGTCGCAGTTCTATCATCGAACATCACGCCACCTGGCTCATCCACATATAATCGAGTCCTGGAATTCTCACACCACTCGATTTATGCGATCGTTTTTCCCGCATACTTGCGAAATCTGGAACGAGCTCCCTCCACAGGTTTTTCCGCAATGCTACAAAATGCAGTCCGGCAAGATGAGTGTCAAACGCATTCTCAAGGGTCGGCAACGCATTGGCAACACCCCCAGTGTTGCAAATGTCCATAGGTGACGGTGACCGCCTACCATCAGGTGGGCCGTTTGCTTGTTTGCCACTCCTTTACATAAAAAAAGTTTGAACTTAACAAGAACTGAACATTTATTTCTAATTTCTAGTCGACTGACTCTTAAAGTAATAACTTTAAAGTTCCAAGCTACGGTGTACTTTTGTAGTGGGCTGGGTGCATAAATAAGGCTTATAATATTCCAGAGTTTCCTAAATATAAAATTTGATAATACTTTAATGACTTCACTAGCGGGTGTCATGGCGCACCGTTTACGAGTATATTTTTCTGTTATTCTGTGCCAATGGGCTGTACGTCAGAGCTAGTGACTGCGGGATGTTTTCCTTGCATGTTACTGCAATTTACTGCTCTTGTGGCTGTTCTCGGCGATAGACAAAGCAACCTAGCATGTCAATGTCCATGTCTTGCGTACTGTGCCTAGGATCTGGATGTCGCCGAGCAGCCGGACGCGTAAGTGGTGTGTATGGGGCCCGACTGTGGATTTTTTAATGGATAGACGTTTTCTCTTGTTGTAAGGTGGGACGCAGGGCCCGGGCCGCCGACCCCACCTGCCATACCTCCACTTACGCCTCTGGATGTATCGTACGTTACAACTACATACATAATCACCATCACGCGCAGCCCGTTGTCCAACATTGTTAATGCATTATACCTGTTTGTGTTTAATAAAATTAATCATTTATGTGTTGTGTTGAGTTCACATTCGATCGGTGGTCGAGCTGTTATAATTGTTGAGCGATGATAAAGCCTGGCACCGACCTAAGCGGAGAGATTTTCATTAAGCTTTTTAAGATAGTAGCATCTCATCTTCTCTGTCTTCGCGAGGTGGAAAGTCAAAATGATATCCTCGGTTATTAGTCTCTTAGCTTCGGTAGTCACTGGTCTTTATCATGACTCAGTAAAAACTAAGTGAGTTATAAAGCGCCTCAGTTTATCCCGAGCTGAGACTGCACCATCAGTTTGTTTGCCAGCCTCTGAAGGACCGTTAATCTGTTTGCTAACGGGTTTGTAGCCGTGTGTAAGAACAATTCTCGAGTGTTTTCAACTTGTTTGACTTCCCTTTATCTTCTCCTTATAGCATTGGCTTTGTTTTTGTTTCTGTTACCCATGTTTGCTTTACCTTATGTATTTTATGTTGATTAGCTACATCAAATAACGTCACGTATTTATCTTTTACTATGCTATAACTCTCTTCATTGTAGTGGCTTGCTGGGTCAGTAAGTTAAGTTTTTGAAATGAAATTCAGATTTCTACCGGAACATCTTTATAACCGTATTTACCACGCATTAGTTTTAAAATATTTATTACGGTTGTATTGTATTTTAATTTATGTTGTAGTTGAGGGATAGCTTAAGTTTGCTCTTTGTTCTATTGATTTAGTATTTCCTGATATTGATACCGACATTGCTTGCAACGCTACTTTAGAATGGAAATTGCTTCTTATCAGTTTTGTATACCTACTCAAGTTAAGCTAGGTATATTCGTTTGTTATCGTATTATTTTCAGTGTTGTTTTTAATCATATTTGAAATTATGGTATAATTGTTAGTGGGAGGACTAACTCTTCTGCGAGTGTCCGTCTGGGTTGTTACCACCGCTTTGCTCGTGAAGTCTGCCGCCAAGCAGTAGTGTGCAAGCATTACTGTGTTCCGGTTTGATGAGCAAAGTATCCAGTGAAATTACTGGGCTTATGAGACTTAACACCTAATGTCTCAGGGTAACGAGCGCATTGCAGTGCCGCGCAGGCCTTTGCGATTCAAAGTTCTGAGTGGCACTGCAATCGTTATGGGCCGGCGTTATGCTTACCATCAGGCAAACGACCACCTCGTCTCGTTACCAAATAACATAAAAAAAAAAAAAAAAATTAATGATTTGAAAAATAGTGAACTTTTGAAAATAATCGTATTGTATGTTTGCTTTGCTATCTTAGAAATGTATTTAGCTCACTATCTATCATTAGACATGCCGTCTGGCCGATGTCTCAAGCATCTCCATCGATACAATGTCTAATTTGATTTTCTATTTCAAGTATTTTCACAGTCCCTGCCTCATAATGTTACTCTCGGAATTTCATTTCAGCATTATTTCGAATCTCAAACGAATTAGTCGAGAGTCGTAATCATCTTCATTACACCGCCTTGCAAATGCATCTCCGATTAGGGTTACCGAAACTAACAGATGAAGGCCTTTTCAGCCTAGAACTAAATAAAGGATGGAGAAAATTCGAGAACGGCTCGGAAACTCTCAGCGTTTTACGACTTCGGTTGTCGACTAAAAATAGATCATGTCACAGAGAGCAGTGTGCAAATTATAACTGAATGAAAATGAATGGTTTCGTACGTAACCTCGACGGTTTAGGTAAATATTCGTTTAAAATTTAAATACATTTTGATATCTGACACGTGAAGTCCCACGTGACTAACGTGATTATATTACTGACCTTTCAGCTATGATGTAATGTGTATTGTACTTTTGTAAGTTCTGGTTCATAAGCAACATACTTGCAGTATTGTACTTCTATTAGAGCTAACTTTGCGACCAGCCCTGCAGGCCTGCAAGTGAGAGCAATGGCCCGATAACGATTGCGCCTAATTCTGTCCATCCTTACACGCCTGCGCGAAAGTCTGCTATTTTTCCCCATCACATACAATTTCTCATAATTCATTGCGCATTAATTCATTACAGCGTAACGTTTACGCACGCGTTAAGCGTTGTACATTTAAGTTTATGTCTTGCATTGCATTGCAACGTATCATTGGATCCGCTCGGTATAGTACATGACCCAAATGATCGATTGGAATGGAACGTCCAGGTTGGAGATGAGACGCAATAGACTTGGTTTTATGGTAAATTAGTTTCTGATGATAATAATAATTTAAAAATTCAAAGATCCTCAATTCTTTTCGCATGAATTTCTTTGTATGTATAGCTGGTTTATTTACATACAATCGTAAACTTGTGTTTTGTGTCAACTTGAGTCGTATCGTGAAAATTCAAGTTGATTGAATTTATTTTCTTTTGGTAAATCTTTAGGTTTATTACCCTTTACTCCTTTCTCTTTTTAGCATACAACTTCAGTTTAAATATGTATATTATCCTGAAAAGGGGTCAATGTACTCCTGGAGGTCGACAACATTTGTTTTACGAGTTTTTGAAATTCGGAATTTTTCATTTACCTAAGAAAAGTCATTTAAAGTTTACGTCAAAATTGTACTACAGAACTTCCGCAAAGTCCTAGACCAGCTGATTCACTTGAACTATGTTGAACTTTGTCAAATGACAATGTTGTTTAGAAGATACTTGAAAAAAATGTCGCGCGCTTCGTTGACGTTTTTCAAGTTAGGCTCGCAATATAGTTCAGAACGTATTAATTAAAAAAGCGTATTATTTACTAAGGATTATGTAGATGACAAAGATGATTGTTAGCATTAGAAACATTGTAAAAACTGATTTTTTTTTTAAATAATACCGATGAATTTCTTGCCCTTCTTGATCAGACTATATTAATTTGGAATGGGTGCTTGAGTCATTTATGTTAACTTTGATGAGTGCTCCCTTGGAGCCCATATGAATAAAGAAATTTGAATTCACAAGATCCCAATGTTTATCATGTTTAAAGATGAAAGGAAGTTGAGGTGCGGGCCGGACGTGTTGCAGACTTCGTGTATCGATGATTGCTTTCCGTTCGATTTAATTTCAACTCGATTGTTTTAAGTATACGGCCGCGCTATAGTTGGCTTACTCACGTTTCAGATTCTTTGTTCAGGATACGGCGGGTGTGTCGACCGCAAGTGCGCCTTGACATTGTCCGACGTTTGAAGCACCCAGTAATATTGTAACATAGCTTTGTAAAAGTTTATAATTTTTTTAGAATCAACGACTTCTGAACCCTGGCTTGTTTGCGAAAGGAGATTGTAGATAATGCCTTGATTGTTATCGTTAGTTCCCTCACGCGTCCACAGTTAACGCTCAGCTCGTGAATTTCAATCGTTCTATATAAGGTCACTGACAGTTTTATTTATAAGCCAGATTGGTCTATTTTTTGTACAAATATTAGTTCCTTTTGTTTAGTTCCTTATTTGCATCGTCCATCGAATACTCGTAAGTTTTTATTTTTTCGTAATTTTGTAGGTTTTAAAGATTCGAATACCCTCAAGTTTTTATTGTTTTTGTAATCAATCTGTTACTTTTGTATTTGATGTGACCGTTTGTACGGTCATTTTTATTAATGCCTGATACTCTATGTAGCCACTATTGTCTATGCAAGTACATATTCGTCTTTGACCATCTGGCGATATTATATAAATCTCAATCTACTGCAGTAGAGCGGTCATTTATCAGGTTTCCGACATCTTGAACTGTCCCGTCTCAACCTTGTTCGCGCTCATCATTCTTATTACCATATCGCTTCTCATTGTGTGTGTGTTGTTTACTTTAGCAAATAAACTGAGGCGTACGTTATGGTTATGCTAATTACTGTTTACGGGCAAGATAATTTAACGGACAATAAACCGGCGCTGGGGGAGATAGCCAGGCGATCCTCTCGGAGTTATCGGAGGTCGGGCAGAGTAGGGGGACGATGACCTTGATCTCGACTCACCAGGAGAGTCACTTCTTAGGTTTCCTAATTTGATTTTTAAAATTTTATTCTTTGCTTCGTAGGGCAACACTAATCGATTAGATGGATTTCGGAGTTTTGGCGGGAATGCGAAAATGTGCTGTTGTTGATTTTGTGTTATTTACTAAAACCTATGTGTTATCGAGTGTTAATGTGTAATAATGGTGGATTATTAACCATTAAGTGTTCGTAAACGTGCATGAGTGAAAGGCAAATAGTACAAAGACGAAAAACGTGTATTTTCGTATTCTATCCAAAACTCCATAGAAGCTTCAGTAAAGTATCCACCGCTTTACTGAAGCGTCACTTCGACTCGAAAATTGTTTCTAATATTGCGAGTAAGGACTATGTATCCAGGTCAAGAAATAAATTTAAAAAAAAAAGATGGATTGAAACTGATTGTTTTAGCTGATTGCTGAGACGTAAGCATCTAAATGAAATGTTACCTATTTTAACAGTCGCTCTTTGTTATTTCCTTGATCATTCAAGCTATTTCTGTTTTATTTCGCTTCCATGTTATATTTTCGTACGGTTTATTCACAAACTTGACAACAGTTTGGGCATGGTAACAGACCGGTTTTTGTTGTGTGTTTTGGTTTGTTGTATCCGAATATTTCGTTTATCTCTGTTAACATTCTGATGTTTGGAAGAAAGCTGTATCTCGATTTAATCATTGAGGTATGGACTTTATCAAGGTACTAAAGTTTTAATAAGAGAGACTTATCTATTCCTTGAATTATTTGATTTTTATAGCCTTGCCTAGGCATCATAAATCATTGTATCTACTCGCAAACTTGTTCCATTGCCAACCGTACAAATGTCAATTTCTAAACACAACAACAACATCTAACATTAAGATGACGTAATCATGTGAAACACAGGGAACTGCTTCAAGTGCAGTCACTACTGATCAAGATTTTCACAGCTTTGCCAAAGCCAAGACATTTCGGATTCACATTTAATCATGGAGAGCTCATCCCACACTTCCTACGTACAACATTTGTTGTGTAAACACGTGCAGGTTCGTTAACCTGTGTTGTGTTGGTGATGGCGTGCGTACGCGCCGCTTTTTATATGTGTGTGTGAGAACTGTGATACAGGGTATTTGGATGACAGTAAGGAAACTGGAAAAGAGGCACGCGATGAAGCCTTTCCCAAGGGTGGCTTCAACTATATACACAGTTGAATAGGCTAGATATGGCTTGCCACCCTGGGTAAAGTAACGTCTCTGGATTCCAAGCAAGTTTTGTCGAGGAACAAAACATTAAGTAGCTGTTGTTATTACTGCTCAGTTCGGCACTGCAAGAGCGCAGTAAACATTACGTACAATGTTAAGGACAAATGGACAACTTCCGGGTAGTTATTCTACTGCTTGTTCTGTGTCTTATACGTTTCATGGATTGGCTATTGCGTGTGGGATAACTGCGCTTTTGTGGAAACTAGAGTGAGTACTTAGTTACTTTAGCTGACGCGCGTCCGCTATTGTCTCAATATTTACAAAGAGACCTTACAAAAAAAAATCTCTCCAGCAGCTATGTTGTAGTTTTGTCCCGTTGAAGCAAAAATTAAATACTATAATACACTTTAGCGACTATAGGTTTAAGAAACGTTAGATCTTGAGAAACGGGATTTTTACCAAAGACCAAGCCTGTAGCTTTAGTATGCCTTCTGATCTGACACTCCTGTGGATTGTTTTGCTGGAAGAAACTTTAGTTTCGCGCAAACTTCTGCCATCTTTACTTTCGAAATTAATAATGTCTGTATGTAACCTCTTCACGACTAGACCACTGAGTTTAAATTGAGACTCGAGTTTAAATTTAGCAGAAATGTAGCTGGAAATGGAGCCCGAGGGTAAAAGCTAGTTTCTAATATGTTCTCGAATCTTGTTGTTGTTTATTTTGAACTACTATCTACTGAAGTTTGAACAATACCGCTGGAACCACCTTTAATTACAAGCGTGATCGAATCGTCATGTCCTTAATTATCATTTACTTATTTAATTGTTGTGGTTCGCTATATTATTGTGTTTGTGTGGAGCTCTGCTCGGCGTGCCACCAATAAAATGTAGCAGAGAATCGTTTCCGACATTGGAATAGACTAATCGCACCCACATAAAAATACTTTAAATTGAACTTTATTCTCATGTTGCTATGGCAGCACTTCCTTTGTAGATAGTGTTGTTTTGTTCAAAGTTATTTCAACGCCACTTGTTCGTCCCATATTTCACGGTGTTTAAACTCAGCTTACGAATATATTTGCAAAGGTCATCAACATTCTACCTATCTTCTACCTGAGGTTTTATTACAAGGCCGAGGGACGCAATTCTGCGACGTTAATATGAGATCAGAGTCAGAGATCAGTGATCATGTTGTTATGGTAAAGTCTTCTGATTGGAATCTCACTTTCCAACTAAGCAATTTCAACCTTATCAACCACATGCAAACGTTACATTTTTGTGAATTTCCGGTTTGTGCTCGATTAGTACAAAACACGAATCACATTGTAACATCTTCATCGCTTGATCCCGCGCAGATGCATACTTGGCTGCCGTTCAGGATGTTATTCCTAGATCCTTCGTTGTGACGCTGAATGTAAACATGGTTGAAATCTAAAATCGTAAGCACATGCTATTTCAGCAATGCCTCTCGCTTTTGTTCCGTCACGTTACCTGCTGTTCGTCTCAATCCAACAGAACTCAATAGTAACTCTTGTAGCATTAACAAGGGACCTTTTACTGGCTTACAACTTGGCCTGATGTTAATCTGAAAACTTGAACCCGACCAGTTTAGGTTGTTTAGATTTATAGAGCATCTAGCTTCTGCCCGTGGTTTTCACTCGCGTTCCCACAGGAGTAGTGCTTTTTTCCGTGATAAAAAGTAGCCTATGTTACTCTCCGGTCCATAAACTATATCTATGCCAAAAATCACGTCGATCCGTTGCTCCGGTACTGCGTGAAAGAAGGACAAATCAACAAACTAACAAACACACTTTCGCATTTATAATATTAGTAGGATTATGTTATTTAGAATATTTGGTCTTTTTTGCAAAGATAACTCTATTTTTTGACTACTACTACTAAGTAAAGAGGTAAGCATGTTCTCATTAAGATGATAAACGTCATGCCTGTCCGTAATGCAATGCCATACAGCTTTGAATCACAAAGTCTTACGTGGCACTGCACTACACTTACCTCTGAAGTAGTTTTCTTTAATTCTTCTCACCCAACACATTCACTGACACTTCACCCTTCAAGCATTCTACTGGTTAGTGGTCGAATATGTAAAAGGAGCGTAGATTTAGCCTGTGATCTCGTTAAGACATTCAATAACAAATTAAAAATATCTTGAATACTGTTTAGTTTTCATGCATTCAATTAATTGAAGTACAAATAACCGAATTACATTAAAATAATAATATGTCATCGTTCGAAGTTCCAAGAATGTTTAGGAATGGAAAACCGTTAAATACTGGAAGATAAATATTTTTGAGAGCGAGTGTGGTCGAGCGGGAGCTTGTGCGGCTTCCAATCCGACGCACCATAGTTCGAATCTCGACTCGGCCCGCACCAATGACTTATATCAAGTTATGTGCGGATTATTCACACTCGCTCTAAAACGGTGAAGGAAAACATCGTGAGGAAACCGGCATGTTCAAGAACCACAAAATTCGAGGACATGTGACATCCACCGAGCCGCATTGGGCCCATTATGGCCCATTCTCTCTGAGAGAAGGCCGGTATCCCAGCAATGGGAGTCGAGCGTAAGAAGCTGATATGTTATGATATGAAATATTTTTATTTATATCTGTAGGGCCGAGTTTGCGCGAGTTGTCGATATTTTCTGAGAAGACATTTTATTTAAGGGGCAGAATCCGGCGCGCCGCTATCTCGCTCGCGCATCTTAGCATTTTTGAAGATAAATAATCACTTAATATAATTATGAAAAATCGCACTCGGTGAAATTGCTGGCATTAACATTGCAAAGGTACGGCAAAAGTATCATTTTGATCCGATCAAGTTTTCATACATGAAAATGGGCAAAACATAAAATCCCATTTTTAGGTTTGAAAACCTGAATGGAACAAAATGAAATTTTTGTGTAACCTTTGTAATGTCATTGTCAGCAATTTCACCGAATGCGATTTTTCATAATTATATTAAGTGATTGTTTATCTTCAAAAATGTTGAGATGCGCGAGGGAGATAGCGGCGCGCCGGATTCTGCCCCTTAAGACAGATTTCATTTAAGACGCGTTTTTTTGAATTCACGTGTTATAATGGAGGGCTATTCTCAGCTTATGTTTGTTGACTTTTAT
The DNA here is from genome assembly GCA_907269065.1 of Crocallis elinguaria. Lineage (NCBI taxonomy): Eukaryota > Metazoa > Arthropoda > Insecta > Lepidoptera > Geometridae > Crocallis > Crocallis elinguaria. The sequence goes on along the minus strand of OU026074.1, from coordinate 19,861,958 downwards.
ATAAATCGATTTATGTGTTCCTTTGTGTTTACATTTTTCAATAACCTGAGCCAAAATATGTGATGATGACCTCAATAGGGCATTCTGAATTGGAACCATTTTTAACCTCCAATGAAACGAGGTGAAAATGAGCAACGGGGGTGTTTGATACGTCCGTTTGTATGGTCTCAATATAAAACTTAGTCTGATTTTGATGCAGTTACCTATTTGTTTATACACCAGTGTTTCTCAGATGGTTCTTAGATATGATGTTTCATGAAGTTAGTTCAAAAGAGAGACTCGCAATGATGTTTTTGAAAGGTGACAAAACATGTTTTAAACATTTAAACTATGTAAACACGGAAGCAATTTCTAACTTTTAACTCTCAATTAGGAAACGTCACAAAATCGCAACTGCGCACAACCGCGGAATTTAACAGAATGTTTATTTATTAATAGTAGTATGTTTATTAACCACTTTTTTTGCTTTGAAAGCATACAATCCTTCAATAATTTGGTAAAGATCTAATGATAAAGAGATTACAGTCTACTTTTTCAATTTCTTTTAAAATAGTTAGATATTATCGTAAAACCAGTTTTGATAATACTTTTAAATAATATCTCCACCCTTTTATGTATTTTTAATACATTAAATGATTTCTAAATCTCGCGCTAGCGAGGTTGGGAGTGTCGAAATTATTTTCGTATATGTATTCACATAATATATAAATACAATTAAGACCTCTACACTACATAATAGTGTCATCTACTCGTATAATAGAATAATGGGGCTGGTCGTAGAAGTCATTCAACTAATCCCACTAATTAGTGACTGTCCCGTATTGTATTGTAGCTAACCTGATTGAATGTTATTAACCAACACGTACACTTGTAGGTACAGTGTTTTGGATATTTTCTTTACATTTACATACCTTGCTCTTTAGAAACCGGGCCGGGTTAAGCACAGGTTGCTTTGCTTTGTAGCTAGTTTAAACACATTTGCTTCCTCTTTAGTCAACCGTTATCTTTTCATTGATAAAAGATAAACTGTCAAGTGTTCCTTTCCATTTTGTAAAGTTTGGCTGTGTACTTTCTGAATGCGGCGATTCGTACGTCATTCATCATAAGCTTGTGTCCCCACTTTCAGGTCACGGCAAAACGCACAAGGATGCGGCAAGCGTGCGCGCCACGCATCCCATCCCGGCCGCTTGTGGCCTCTATTACTTCGAAGTGCGCATCGTATCCAAAGGCAGGGATGGTTACATGGGCATCGGTCTGTCCGCGCACGGGGTCAACATGAACCGACTGCCTGGTAAGCATGGTAGATATTACATTTGTTACTAACTAGTTTTAAGGTAGTTTGGCTCGGCAGTAGCGACTATCTTGCGCAGTCTCAGACTTCCTCCTTTCCTTTGGTAAGCATCTATAGCATCAAGATATTACGACTCTCACTAATTGGTGTACCTTAGCTGCGAGACTAGAGGGAGAGCCAACTTCTGCATTGCTGATATATATTGCGTCTCTTATTCGCTTGTCTCAAAGAGCTTCGCTAACTAAGGAGGCGGTGGTGCAGTGTCTGGAGCCTGGCAAGCATGGTGAAGGTATTTTTTTGTTAACCAGCTAGCGCTAAACGCTTGTGGCTTAATCGAAGAGAGATCAGCTGATGCGATGTTAAGGAGTTCCGATTACCGCGCGGGTAAGCTTTAGCATGATACTTTATATATTTTACATTACATGCAAGTTGTTGTGGTAACAAAAGCATTTTCACTGCTTAATTGGGCGTAACGCTGAGAACCATTAAATTTGGAGTCATTTGAAATCATACATTCAACCTTTGGAAAAACACAAAGAGTCCGCAACGTAACATCCCCGAGCGGTGGTCAATCAGCCCTTGTTGTGCCGCAGGCTGGGACAAGCACTCGTACGGCTACCACGGCGACGACGGGCACTCGTTCTGCTCGTCCGGCACGGGGCAGCCCTACGGGCCCACCTTCACCACGGGCGACGTCATCGGCTGCGGCGTCAACCTCGTCGAGAACACCTGCTTCTACACTAAGAACGGACACCACCTCGGCATCGCTTTTAGAGGATTACCCGTGAGTCACAGTCCTTATTATAAAGCTTTCTGGAATCTAGATTCTTGTAATTTTTTACCGAAGTGTAAAAGTAGAACCGGGTCATTCATTCGGGATCTATGCACGCTCATTTGGGACCCAAGGTAGGTAAATGTTTTGAATTTGATACCGGTGACCGGTTTATCCGCAGTTTCAATCTCATAGACAACTGCTGTGTTAAGACTAAGAACGAATATCGTTTGGCATCCTGACTTTCTCTGTTCCAAAAGCGAAAGATAAAATATATCAACGCAGACGAAACTTTGAGATTTCCTTTTCGTTACTTGAATAAACCATCGTAGGTGGTCCTGGACGAAAGCGACCTACCGAGGACGATCGAGGTTAACAATATTCTTTCTACTTTTATTAGCATTCTGCTGATTCACCTTCAGCACAGGCCGAAAAGAAGCAACTCTAGGGAAGTATACCTGTACAATATTGTGGTTTATTTTCCCTCAGCCGAACCTGTACCCTACAGTGGGCCTGCAGACGCCGGGCGAGGTGGTAGACGCCAATTTCGGGCAGCTGCCCTTCGTGTTCGACATAGAGGACATGCTGCGCGAGCTGCGCGCGCGCACGCGCCTCGCCATCGACGAGTTCCCGCTGCCGGACGAGCAGGGGCAGTGGCAGCAGATGCTGCACAGGTAACGAGACGCTGCGCCACTGACAAGTGCCCCCCGAGGAGGGCCAGGGGCAACAGACGCTGCTCAGGTAACATGCTGGCCTGACATTGACATATGCCACACGAGCAGACAGAGGCAACAGTGTTGCACAGGTGACGTGCTGCCGTGCCATTGACGAGTGCCTCGTGACCTGGATCAGTTGCCGGTCTGCAGTGCCGACTTCTGCTTCTTTTAACCATTACATAATTATACAAAATGCCGTGCTTAAATCTTTTTAATATATTGGGGTATACTATAAGTTGAGCTGACGTCAAAATCGAAAGCGTGGTTCTATCATACCATACAAAGAAATCGGGCTTGAAGCTGCATGCTCTGTAGGCAGGGCTGCTACCGAGTTTATCACGGAGTCATCAATGCCAAGTCAACTCAAGTCGGCCGTCGTTGTGTTTCCAGAATGATATCTGCGTACCTGGTGCACCACGGCTACTGCGGCACGGCGCAGGCCTTCTCGCGCGCCACCGGGCAACCCATAGAGGAAGACTTAACATCTATCAAAAATAGGCAAAGTGAGTACGAACAACATTTCGCATTTTCATCACTATAAGTACTACTTTTTACAACTGAAAACTGTTGCGTTCACGCCTCGTGCTGTCGTTTAGTAACTTTAGAATTAAACTCACTCAATTTACTCCCTTAGTGCAATAAAGTGAGTCTAAAAATCGGTCTTTTGTATCGATGTTATTGTTGGCAAAATTTGTGATGTCCCTGCCGTGGTATCTCTTACCACGTGTTGGCGCGTAGTACGTGCGAGCTGCGCTGACGCGTGTGTGTGTGTGTGTGTGTGTGTGTTGCAGAGGTGTCGACGCTGGTGCTGGCGGGGCGCGTGGGCGCGGCCATCGAGCTGACGCGGCGCACGTGGCCCGGGCTGCTGGAGCGGGACCAGGAGCTGCTGTTCCTGCTCAAGTGTCGCCAGTTCGTGGAGATGGTCAACGGCTCCGACTGTCGCCAGGTACGTGCGGCACTGACGCGGCGCACGTGGCCCGGGCTGCTGGAGCGGGACCAGGAGCTGCTGTTCCTGCTCAAGTGTCGCCAGTTCGTGGAGATGGTCAACGGCTCCGACTGTCGCCAGGTACGTGCGGCACTGACGCGGCGCACGTGGCCCGGGCTGCTGGAGCGGGACCAGGAGCTGCTGTTCCTGCTCAAGTGTCGCCAGTTCGTGGAGATGGTCAACGGCTCCGACTGTCGCCAGGTACGTGCGGCACTGACGCGGCGCACGTGGCCCGGGCTGCTGGAGCGGGACAAAACATTAAACATTTCGAAACAAAATACATTTTTCGGGGTCATTATCACAATTTTTTACCAAGATTCTGGACCATTTCTATATAATATTTTACTCTGTGTAAACACTTGTCTATACTACCGTATTTTTTATGCTTGTAATGTCTACGGAAACGGAGGTTTGTACGAAGAAGAACCGGACCTCTTCGGACGTTTTGCTTTATAAATATAGCTACGTTAAGAGGTATGTATTAGTGATGTAATAAATGCGGTGTTCGTTGCAGGCGTGCGGCGAGAAGGCGGCGGCCAACGGCAACGGAGTGGCCACCTCCGTCATATCGCACACGAGCCGCGCGCCGCGACACAACGGGGACTGCGACACCAACGGTAACCACACACGCACACACGCACACACGCGCACACGCACACACGCGCACACGCGCACACGCACACACACACACGCACACACGCGCACACGCACACACGCGCACACGCATACACGCGCACACGCACACACGCGCACACGCGCACACGCACACACACACACGCACACACGCGCACACGCACACACGCGCACACGCACACGCACACACGCACACGCACACACGCGAACACGCACACACACACACACACACGCACACGCACGCACACGCACACGCACACACGCACGCACACACGCACGCACACGCACACACACACACACACGCACACGCACAAGTCTACCAACGCAACGCACTGCGCTCGTGCCCAGCCAGGCTAGCATGCGCACCATGACAAACTTTTGTCTACTGTTTTGTCTAAGTTTTGTCTCGCTCTTTCTCGTGCGAATATGAGATAAATGCACGATATAAGAATCGACAAAACTTTGTCACGATGCGCATGCTAGCACGGCAGATAAGGAGTTTATGCTCGACTATATGCAACCACATAGTTTTCTTAGTGGGAGGACTAACTCTCCTGCGAGTGTCCGTCTGGGTTGTTACCACCGCTTTGTGAGTGCAGTCAGCCGCCAAGCAGTTGTGTGCAAGCATTACTGTGTTCCGGTTCGATGTGCAGAGTAGCCAGTGAAATTACTGGGCTTATGAGACTTAATACCTAATGTCTCAGGGTAACGAGCGGATTTTTCCGGATTCAACGATTTTTTTACCATCCAATAGTAATTTAAATGATATCATCAGATTCTTTACAAATCATTGAACAAAAAAATGTACGAAAACTGTGTACTTAAACGCAGTGTTTCACGGCCAAATCAACAAAATGCATGTTTTAAATACAGCTTTACGGCCCGCGTTGAACAAGTGACGTCAGATGTTCTATCCAATTTGTATGGCGCGTTTTAGCGCTCAGTAAATACGCCCGACGTTGACTCTCATTTTTGACGTTTCTAGCGTTCGATTTCCAGTTTTTTCGATATATAGATTTGATTCTTATGAGAAAACGAATTTATTGCAATCATATAAAAACTGAGTCATCGTTCCTATTGTGTATTTTGTGTGTCCTGCAACATGTGTAACCTCCCCTCCCCCTGTCGCAGGCGTGTCGGAGGCGGAGGGGGCGCGCGCGTGCGACGCCGACGTGGACATGGCGCCGCCGCCCGCCAACGGAGACGCGCCGCCCGCAGGTAAACACTCTACACGTGGGTTTGATTCCGTCGCTACAACGCGACCCACTGAAAACAGCTTCACTATTAAGTTCTATTGTCTACATGTTGAGTTTGAATGTTTATATACATAAAACCCACTTATATACATATCGGAAGTGGGTTAAATACACATAAAACGTGGGTTTATATACATAAAACCCACTTATACACATATAGGAAGTGGGTTTTATAAACATAAAACGTGAGTTTATATACATAAAACCCACTTATACACATGTGGGAAGTGAGCTTTATAAACATAAAACGTGAGTTTATATACATAAAACCCACTTATACACATATAGGAAGTGGGTCTTATAAACATAAAACGTGAGCTTATATACATAAAACCCACTTATACACATGTGGGAAGTGAGTTTTATTGAGTTTATATACATAAAACCCACTTATAGTCTTATGGGAAGTGGGTTATATACACATAAAACGATGGTTTATATACATAAAACCCACTTATACACATATAGGAAGTGGGTTTTATAAAATTAAAACGTGAGCTTATATACATAAAACCCACTTATACACATGTGGGAAGTGGGTTTGATAAACATAAAACGTGAGTTTTATATATAATACATAATACCCACTTATACACATATTGGGAAGTGGGTTTTATAAACATAAAACGTGAGCTTATATACATAAAACCCACTTATACACATATAGGAAGTGGGTTTTATAAAAGTAAAACGTGAGCTTATATACATAAAACCCACTTATACACATGTGGGAAGTGAGTTTATATACATAAAACCCACTTATACACATATAGGAAGTGGGTTTTATAAAAGTAAAACGTGAGCTTATATACATAAAACCCACTTATACACATATAGTAAGTGGGTTTTATAAACATAAAACGTGAGTTTATATACATAAAACCCACTTCCGACGTGGGTAATGAAAATATTTTACCTATTTACAAAAGTACTTGATATTGAAATGAATGTTTTTATTAATGTATCAAAGAATAAACAGATGTAATTACATACTAAACAATTATAAACTTATATTTTTTACAGCTCTACAACATATTTTATACAATAATACATTTAACGTTATTATTTATAATAATTTATTTTTATTATTTGCACACCATACTCCATTCATTATTCTAATTTACTATTATTTTCTTTAGTAACTCGTACATTTATCATTTTAATGTTATTTTGCTGGTTCCTTTAATTTCGATGTACGTAACAAGTATAACATAATATGTGTTATAATAATTATGAGTATTTATGTGCTATTATATTGAAATACATACTGAAAACAACTAATCGAACCATCCCACCCCGAGTTGTACCTTATTGTGATGCTGAATCGTAAACATAGCTTTAACTTTAGCATAACTAATGCTTGTATGCTAAAAATGTATTTATTATGTAGATACAATTATAATAAGGTATAATTATGCTTCGCAAACTAAAGTACCGCTTTGCTCGAGAAGTCTGCCGCCAAGCAGTAGTGTGCAAGCATTACTGTGCTCCGGTTTGATGAGCAGAGTATCCAGTGAAATTACTGGGCTTATGAGACTTAATACCTAATGTCTCGGGGTAACGAGCGCACTGCAGTGCCGCGCAGGCCTTTGTGTTTCAAAGTTCTGGGTGGCACCGCAAATGTTATGGGCCGGCGTTATGCTTACCATCAGGCAAACGACCAGCTCGTCTCGTTACCAAATAACATAAAAAAAAAGAAAAAAAAAAGTAAGCGCAGGAGACATATTTTCCTTCTGCAATGCATCCAAATATGTACAAAACTGAGGCTCAGTTTGTAACTGGGCTGAGATTGACTCAACTGCAAAGAGCTTTGTCGCTGAAAAAAAAAGTCTGAGCTTATAAGTTTAATCGGTGTTAAGGCATGCGTCCACTGAGACAGAGCTGAAATAAAATTGACCTCAGATTCATTATCGTGGTAATTGGGATGTTGACTGTATTCAAATAAAAATATAATTTTGCCGCGTAACGGTAGTTTTTGTGACAGAAATCCTAAAAAACACAATATTTTTGTTTATTTTTAAGGAATTTCATTTTAATTTAATAATCAAAATGTAATCACATCACTCTGAAGTCACGTGACATAAAACGCGCGTGACGTCACTCGCTCAATCGGAATGAGTGCCTATATTGCTCTTTCTGCCTAGTATTTTAGAGTGATTTCTGTGAATATAGTTAATGTTAAGCGCGTGACGTCACATCGACCACGTCACCAGTATCAATTGGCGTTTTGGAGCGAAACTTGAAATGGCATTTAAAATACATGAAAATTAAAGTATTAGCTGTATTCAAAAAGTAATTTTAAATATTTTGGGTTATATTAGGCCCATTCGCATCGTTTTAAACACTTTCCCAAAATCAGTCAACATCCCAATTATGATACCAGACCGTGTCCTGCAGGGCTATTTTATTTAATTCACTCGGAATGATATCCGTGTCGGATGCGACAGTCTTGGTCGTTTATATTTCGGAATCTCATCGCGGAAATTTCCCGTATAGATTCGACAGCTCAGCTGCATAAACACGGATATAATCCCGACAAAATTTCTCTGTCGTGATGCGTTTCTGAGATATAAACAAATTCAAATTCAAAAGTCTTTATTCAAATAGGCCCCAAAGGAGCACTTATGAAAGTTAAAATGACTCTAACAGCGGGCCTCTGCAGCATTCATCTACCCGAATCACAGACTAAAACTAATGCTGTCTTTATCAGAACATAATAAATGACAAAGACACCAACAGACCCAATCCGTGCTCAAAGACAACGAACCTTCCAGAAACCCACCGTGCCCGTTCCAAATTGATATAGGCCGAGCAAGAAGAAGGGCGAGAAATTCGTCACGGCATTCTTTTTAAAAAAAAAGATCAAGAAAGTCGCTTCCGACACGGATATCATTCCGAATGAATTAAAATCACCCCCCATATTAAATACTTTGTTAGTATTAACTGGTTTAATCTGGAATAAACTGACGGGTCCTAATATTGTCAGGTAATCTCAGTTTACGATGAATTAATCTGGTCTGCAATATGGATTGGCTGCGGTAATAGATTTTCGTATTGGTTTTGCTTCGGATAATCATATCCCGCTATACAATTTAAAAAGGTACACTAAAAACAGTAAGGCCTGGGCCCTATTTAATAAAGCTAACAATCCGACAAGTCCGACATATGTCAATAAGTGACAATTCGACAGTTTTTCTGTTTAATAAAACTTACAGGCGACAAAATTGTCATGGTGGAAAATTGACAAATTTGTCACGACAATTTTCTTATTGTCAGATTAAAGACTGTGGTTTTTTGACATATGTCGAGTTTTATTAAACGCGTTTTTAGATGACAAATATGTCAAGATTTCACCGGTCGGTTTTTGACATATTTGTCACTTTTATTAAACAGCCTAAGCGCGACAATTCCACAATTATGTCATTTTTGACATATATGTCGAATTGTCAGCTTTATTAAATAGGGCCCAGTTCTTGGAAAGGGTTCGTTTTGGAACTTATTTGGACGCGTTTACACAAATCTGATTAGTGACTAAGCGTATGTGTTGTCCTATTAAGATAATGTACGGCCTACACGATGCTAGCATCGCAATAATCATGCGAACGGCATCTTGTTTGTTGTACGATAGCTTGTTAATGAGGACTATGCAGAGCTGAGTCACTAATAGATTCTGTGAGAATGCAAAGTAGACGCGCACACTTGCGCAATATTTGCTAAACTTGGATGCGCCTCTCAATTCAATTCAATTCAATTCAATTCTTTATTAATAAGATAAATCTTACATGTCAATCTTATAAATAATAGCTATACTTATTTAAACAATTTAAGTGTGAATACATATTTTCTTCATTCTTATTAAACTAAGTTTGGATCAGCGATCATTTAAATCATTCTAAAGTTCGTCATAATTGACGGCTGCTATCAAACAGCTTACCCGCGTTATATTTCCACTTCACGTATTGTTACATATCGAACTAGCTGCAGCCCGCGGTTTCACCCGCGCGGAGATATTGTATTTCATGGTTTTTATTTCATTGCGCGGAACCCTAATTCTTTTTCTAGAATTAAAGTAGCCTAAGTTACTCTTTGTAACATCAGCTATCTGCCAGTGAAAGTCCCGTCAAAATCGGCCCGGCCGTTTCGGAGATTACCCGGAACAAACAGACAGACAGACAAAATTTTTAAAAATGGTAGTTTTGTTATAGTTACCGTATATATACTTTCATATGCATTTGGTAAAAAGCTGTTATTATGATATTACAAACAGACACTTCAATTTTATTTATTTGTATAGATCCGAGCGCAAAACTGCTAACGCGAGATGCATTTATGTGTGGCGAATACTGTAAAAGTGTGTTGCTGCATCGTTTCTACTATCCTTAAACGGCATGGGCTCTGCCTCAGTGGACATTAGTGTATACAATTTATAACCCTGGTTAGTCTAACATCCACTAACGGTGTGCATGATCAGTCGTCGCTTCTTACCCACCGCTCATGTAACATGGCATTTAGACATACACCACGGCACTTGTGTATTTTATTTTTATTTAGTTCCGCGAGGGTCATCGCTTACGCTTGGAACGTGAGATGCAAGTCGCGATATGTTCTACTGGAATTATAGTGTGTTACGTGGTTCTTTATATGAGGACGCTTTTATGAGTGTTCAGCTAATCCATGATTTTATAAACAAGAAAATAAATAACTTGGGCCCCTAACCCCTAGGATTCTTTGTGTAGCGAATCAGAAGCTAAGCAGATTATGGTTCAACAAAAACCAGGCACGAAACAAATTGGGCATTTTTTTCTGATCCCAAATATTTGTCCTTTTGCGGGATTTAAACTCGTAACCCTTACGTGGTAGAGGAGTTCCCTACGCCACAGTGCGTACATAGACTTTTTATATTAACGATATCGCAATGATCTGTGGTTTCTGTGGTCTAGAACATGATCACATAGATGAACTGAATTATTCGAATCGAATGGTAGAACATTGCAATGGCTTAGGTAGACTATCTACTTTGAGCTACTTTTGTTAGTGGGAGGACTAACTCTTCTGCCAGTGTCCGTCTGGGTTGTTACCACCGCTTTGTGAGTGAAGTCTGCCGCCAAGCAGTAGTGTGCAAGCATTACTGTGTTCCAGTTTGATGAGCAGAGTAGTCAGTGAAATTACTGGGCTTATGAGACTTAATACCTAATGTCTCAGGGTAACGAGCGCACTGTAGTGCCGCGCAGACCTTTGTGTTTCAAAGTTCTGGGTGGCACTGCAATTGTTATGGGCCGGCGTTATGCTTACCATCAGGCAAACGACCAGCTCGTCTCGTTACCAAATAACATAAAAAAAGCCTCATTTAAATAATACATAACACAATACCCTCAAGTCTTTGAGCTGTGTAATAATATAAGTGAAGACCGTCAATTTTTATTTGGTACGCCGGCAGGGTATTAGAAAATGGGGAGGTGTTACAAGAGATAACCGCACGTCCATTCTTTCGTCCGCTTTCGTTATAGCGTATCGCACGAATATGACAGGTTAATTGAAGTTAATAATCTTGATTTGCATCTCACATGTGCTACTAGTGTGGTCCATTTCAAATAGCTAAGCGACACGGAACGTTTGAATTCCACGTATTAACACCTGTCGTAGATTTCGAGCTATTTGTAATTGACTGTTAGTGAAGCAGCGATTAGACTGAACGCACGGCTACCGTGAAGCGTGAAGAGTCAGCATAGTAGACGAGCAATGGACACTTTGAATACGGAGAAAGACGGTTCTTTTTGACACCGCAGTATGTTTTATGTGGTTTTGATCCCATTTGAAACGTGTGGTCAAAATTGAAATCACATCGCATCTGTTCTTTTCGATCGTTTTTATAGATCTAAAACTTACATGTAGCACGAAGTTAGTAGTGTACCTACTTTCTTAACTGTCTATCTGTATGGAATAAGCATTGTAATTTAGACGGACAGCGTTAGGTATGTTTAACGTACCTCGTTTCTTCCTTTAAGCATATTACTAACTCAATTTGGACGAGGCTGGGCTGGGGCATCAATTAGACTTATAACAGACGTATCGTACGTCCTGAGATATCCGCGTTTAATACCTCAACATCTTAGACCAACTCCAATTTACGAAGGACTCAAAGTGTCCACCCTCCTTTCCTGTGCGAACGCTTCCCGTGTCGTCGCGTGTCTAACGCTGGTCGTGTCGGGCCGCGCCACGGCGCCACGTGTCCATGGCGCCACGTGTCCATGGCGCCACGGGCACGGGCACGGTGTGACTGGGCGTGGTTGTAGATGGCGAGTGCGCGCTGCCGCTGGTGAAGGGCATGCCGGGCGTCACGGCGTGCGTGGCGGCGCTCATGCCCTCGTACTCGGGTGGGTAACATGCAGGCGCGCGTGCCTCTTTTGTACTCGCGAATATTCCCTCTCCTGTACTCGCGAATCGTTCCTCTTCTGTACTCCTGAATCATCCCTCTCCTGTACTCTCGATTCGTTTCTCTTCTGTACTCCCGAATCATCACTCTTCTGTACTCGCGAATCTTCCCTCTCCTGTCTCTCCTGTACTCGCTTATCTTCTCTCTCTTGTACTCGCGAATCCTTCATCTCCAGTAATATTCCCTCTCCTGTACTCGCTAATCGTTCATCTCCAGTATTAGCTAATCTTCCCTCTCCTGTACTCGCGAATCGTTCCTCTTCTGTACTCCCGAATCATCCCTCTTCTGTACTCCCGAATCTTCTCTCTCCTGTACTCCCGAATCATCCCTCTTCTGTACTCGCTTATCTTCTCTCTCTTGTACTCGCGAATCCTTCATCTCCAGTAATATTCCCTCTCCTGTACTCGCTAATCGTTCATCTCCAGTATTAGCTAATCTTCCCTCTCCTGTACTCGCGAATCGTTCCTCTTCTGTACTCCCGAATCATCCCTCTTCTGTACTCGCGAATCTTCTCTCTCCTTTACTCCCGAATCATCCCTCTTCTGTACTCGCGAATATTCCCTCTCCTGTACTCGCGAATCGTTCCTCTTCTGTACTCCCGAATCATCCCTCTTCTTTACTCCTGAATAATCCCTCTCCTGTACTCTCGAATCGTTTCTCTTCTGTAACCCCGAATCATCCCTCTTCTGTACTCGCGAATCTTCCCTCTCCTGTACTCGCTTATCTTCTCTCTCTTGTACTCGCGAATCCTTCATCTCCAGTAATATTCCCTCTCCTGTACTCGCGAATCGTTCCTCTTCTGTACTCCCGAATCATCCCTCTTCTGTACTCGCGAATCTTCCCTCTCCTGTACTGACAAATCATATAACTGTCGTTGCGTCGCGCGTCGGTATATAGCGCTCAATGCAAGAGATCATCGTTTAAAGTTTGATTGATAAAGCATACGAGGAAACCTAAATGATTTTCTTTCACATCCTTTATATTTCGTTTTGTGTTCTCGCTGTGTATCGCGCCACCAGCAAATCGTGTACGAAAACAAATCAGTTTCAATGAAATTTGTAAACTATGTTTCTAAATAAATTGCTGATCAAAATTCGTGACTACATTAGATGCACGCGTTAGTATCGGTACAAAACTACAAACTTTAGAATAATACAACCAGCTAAAGGTTTGGACGATGTACAAGATATTATGTCTGTGAAAACGGTGCGTTGTGTGAAACGCGTGAGAATATAAGAGATGGAGCTATTGTTGTAAAAAGCTTACGTTTTGATCCTTATTAACGTAAATTTAGTTTGATAAGAATCAAAACTTCTGTGTGCAGCCGCTTCGGTTCTTTTTTTCTGGATATTTTCGTAGTGTAGTAAAGTAGTTAGATGGTGTGTTTCCAGCTACGCATTTGAACTTACCTTGTGCAGAGGTGCTGTTGGTCAAAACTTTGAGTGTTTGGATTGCCACCATGAAAAGATTGTCGTGATCACATACTTAGATATCATGATACCGGCTGATGGTGGTGATCCCAACTCTCAGACACGAATCCATATTTGCATTTGTTTACCCCTTTTTGGACCTACTATTTACCCACCGTAGTCTATTGGCCTATCAACTACTTGTCAAGGGGACTGTCCATAAGTGCTTTGAATGCGTTTTTATTTCTTTTCCTGTTTTTAAATGTTTTGTATTAAATATAGATTTTAGAATAATAATAATAAAAAGTCAGAATTTTGCTGTGAGAATCGTTATACATAAAATTTTATTGCATAATGTCACTTCCCTAGTCATGTGAAATTGACAGCTGTCACCTAACGTTACCCGAACTATGATACATCGCACAGAGTATAATATAAATTGTAAATCAAGTAAACAATCTGAACAATATCATAAACATGAATTCCTAAGAAATATACATGGAGCAAAGAGACTGTCTAAATTATAACTACAGGAGTTTCATTTGTAGTTTATTTATTTATTAGTGAAATTTAAAAGTAATTAGCTTTAGTATTTTTAACCACAGTGACAATACTCCGTTGTTAAATGCTTTCATCTAATACTAACCTCATATTCTAAGCCTGATTGTGCACCATGAAAGTAAAAATCGTTGACTAATAAAATTATAGATTTTAGAAAATGCGTACTTGGTAATGTTTTTTATTTCTACTAGAGTTTTTTTGGAGGTCTCTGAGTAAGTATTTTACGTGGTAAAACGTTTTTTAACTTATAGTTTATACAGTAATCGACTAAGTTCAGAAGCGTTGATTTGTTGCAAGCTTTTTAAAGGCGTCCTATAATTATATAAGAATTAAGAAGCGGGCCAGGGGGATGTAGAAGGAAGTTTTTTTTTTACAAAGTTCAGATAGCTTGTGCGATTCTTAACAAGGCGCTTCGCTAATGAGATCTCCATTTATTCCACTATTATGTAACCACAGAGCCAATCATTCCAGATTGGCGTGTTACCATCTCCAACCGCGTCGTCAATACAGCGGCGCAAGTACGGCCAAACGATAAATTTGTCGAATCGAAAAACTGATAAATTTAACTAATGTTGCGAGTACCGAAGTCTGATCGTAAAGTATTGTAGTAGCTCTATATTCTCTTTGGATTCGACCTAGCTATTCGATAACTTTAGTCGGTTGCATCGAGGCTAAAAAAAAATCGATAAAACCCACTTTATCGATTTGAATTCAATTTTATCGATCGCAATGATCCATACTTGCGCTGCAGGTCAGATGAGATATTGGTCGAACGCTATTCTACCGCGAATTTGTAATTGGTTCATTCTTTAGTTTCCGTTTTCAACCGATCAATACATTGGCTATATTTATAATCTATATCTAGGCGTTCAATCCAGAGATTATTTTATTAGTTCAGTATAAAAAATACGTCATGTAATTATGGGACGACCTCTGAGGCTCATCACCCATTGATGCCGATGGAGAAGTGCAGAGAATAAATAACAGTTTGTAGTCACATTGGCTAAGATTCAGAGACGAGTCTTTAGGCGTGGACTCGTGCAAAAGTCAACGCTTAAACTCGTTTCTGTATGTTAGCCTAACTTGACTGTCTTTTTATAATTTCGTAGTAGGACACCTGCTATCAGCCGAAGCTACAAAATTCGATTTCAGAGTAAGGCCCTAGAACGACCTATCAACTACACAACGAGGGCTATCAAATAAAATTATTTATGACTGCTACTATTTATTCTCTGCTGCGTGGGTGACGGGCCTCATGAACGGCACTCTCACTCTCTCTCCCTCTCCTCTCTCCCTCTCTCGGTCTCTCTCTCCCTCTCTCTCTCTATGGTTCAGCACGTGCATGTGTGGTGTGTACTGTGTATGTGCGCGGGCGGCGGGATGGTCACAGGTACAATATCTACGTATGTATTTAATATATATTATATCGTGTGAGTACGCTTTTTACTATACAACGAGGTATCGGCCCGATATTATATGTACTACCAACACTTATACATACATGTTATATTATTATAATATATAATTGTAGGTGATATTAATCGCTGCATGTGGACAGTGATATCTAAAACTCTTAAACGTGTTTGTTTGTCGGCACATTGTGATTTTTCTTTTCTAAATGGATACTGCGCTCGTCTTCCTGTTAATGTTCTAAGGAGCTCTTTTTGCAATACATCTGTTATTACTTTCTGTACACGTCCATCAAGGTTTTCGAATTATTCTGTTATTTGTAATTAAATTGCAACATATCGCCTGTGACTCGATTTCATTGCCTGTCGAAAATTGAGATTGGAAAGCTTATTTAATTTTTGCTTCACATTTACACTTCTTTGATAATAATCATAAATTTTACCGTACTAAATTATAATTATAAAACCTAACTGACAAATCCTGTTCAAGTATACGACATTTCATGATTCAATAATGCAGGTTTGATATAAAAACATACACACACAAAAATACATTTTTTTTAATTGTCAAATGTTGCGGAATGAATATCTGTAGTTAGAGCAGTAACACGATCCCTACAAAAATCCTTGATAGTTCATTAAATATGTTATGAGAATCTTTATCGACGTTTACACTGCACCAACGTCACATGCTGTGAAACACGGCGCGTAACATGTAATGTAACATGGCGCATAACACGGCGTGTAACATAGCGTGTATGTGACAGATGCAGACGGCTGTGGCTCGCGAGCGTCCGTGGAACGAATGCTCGCGTTCGGCCGCGAACTGTACGCGATGAGTCAGAAGCTGCAACAAGACTTTTGCCATAAGATGTTAGAGGTGAGTTGTTTGATTTTATATAGTTACTAGCTGTGCCCCCGGCTTCGCTTATGTATGTTGAATTTGAATTTGAACGTCGTCGTGTTCCAGAACGCGTTCAGCCTGCTAGCGTACAGCAACCCGTGGGACAGCCCCGTGGGCTGGCAGCTGGAGCCCGTGCGCCGCGAGTCAGTCTGCGAGGCGCTCAACTCCGCCATACTCGGTGAGGACACCTTGTGTACTGCACGTAGGTACACTGTGTACAGCAACCCGCGGGACAGCCCCGTGGGCTGGCAACGCAGGATGACATACACCGCGAGTCAATACTAACCGCAGACCATTAAACATATAGACGCTTAGCCGGACACCCCCCAGGGCCAAGGTTATGCATTATCACTGCGTATCGCAAATTCGGTAAACCGATCACAACACGCCGTCTACCCTCGTCTGATGTTAAACTGACCGATCACTTCCATCGGCCCCCGCCAACATTTTACGATTGTGTTCTGTGCGAAACTTGTATTACGCGGCGTCTAGTTTTACCGGTCTGTGATACGAACTCGGCTAATATTAGTTCCGTCTCGCAGAAGCGATGGGCATGTCGTGGATATCTCCGATGGAGGCGTGCGTGTCGCACTCGCGCTCGCTGCTGCAGCGCATGGCGCGCGGCGCCGTCGGCTCGTGCGCCTTCGCCGACCTGCCGGCGCTGCTGCGCCGCTGACCCGCGCCCCCGCGCCGCACGCCCCCGCGCCGCGCGCCCCCGCGCCTCCGCGCCCGCCGCCGCCGCCGCGACTGAGCGCGCCTTCTGGGACCGTGCTCTCGTCGCCGCGCCTCGCCTGTTCCTCGTTGAGTGAACGCTCTCCGCTCGACTCCTCTGCGCGACTGTTTTATGGAGTCTACCATCGTTAACCCTCGTGTTCTACTGCCGCGATGACATCTAGAATTTCGCGACGGGAACGAGTTTTCGTTGGGAGGCGACTCGGAAGATTTCCTACCTGTTCGCGTCCTTAACATCGATGAAGAAGTTCAACTCGGCGGGAAAATCGCGGCGGTGCGACCGACGTGTGTAAATAAAAATCGATTTGGTAAGCGAGCTGACGACAGCGCGCGGCGCGGGGGGCGGCGGGGCGGGGGGCGTCGCGTGACGGACGTTATCACTGAGCTTGGCAGAACGATGCTTGACCGCTTCCGGAGTGATGATCACGCGTGACGCGGCGCGAGCGTCGCTGGTCAGTGACGGCTGTAAAAACGTTTCTTAGAGCTAAGTTTCGGAGCGGTATCTAGAGTTCCGTATATCGACGCGTAGTTTCACTTGTAACCTAGCTCGAGTCGAACTCGATTCGTTTCGGGTTCACGTTATCGTTGCTGCGGCGCGAGTACGGATCTTTTCGATAAATAAAATTCGATAAAATTGACAGTTAAAATCGATAAAGTGGGTTTTATTCGATAAAATTGACATTTAAAATCGATAAAGTGGGTTTTATCGATTTTAACTGTCAATTTTATCGAATTTTATTTATCGAAAAGATCCGTACTCGCGCCGCTGCTCCTAGTTTGTTTCCGCGCTTCTTTATATTTTCCTGACCACTGCCGCTTCCCGCGTCGTGCAATATCTGATCGTAAAGTGCGCGAGTAACGGATACAGATATATATTTAAATTGTGCTCCGGTGACCTCAACGACAGAGACGTTGTGATGAGTTTTAAAATCGAATGTAGCTATAGTGATGTGGACGTACGGACTGTATATTGTATTCGCATTATCATAACTAGATATATTGTCATAGAAATAACTATTAAAACTGTATCGTAAAGGGACGGCGGGGCGCTGTTGTTGATAATATTGTGATTATTTTGTAATGTGTTCAACGCTTGATTTGTAATTAGCTTGTTGTGGATCGAATTGTTTTGATCTTAGTTTTATTTTGTAGTTTTATTTTGTACACGGAATGTGATAAGTCATGCTTCGCTGAACGAATATTTTTGTGGAAAATTTATGAATTTTGTAATGTGGTGTGCACATTTATGTCTTCATTTTATACTTTTGCTAACGACAGATTGTTACGAGAATTCTAGAATTCTCTGCTCGTACCCCTTAGCTCAGATGGAAGAACATCTGCGGCGCAAGTACGGATCTATTCGGGTCGATAATATTCGATAAAATTGACAGTTCAAATCGATAAGGTGGGATTTATCGAGCCTCGAAACAATCGACAAAAGTTATCGAAAAGCTAGGTCGAATCCAAAGAGAATATAGAGCTACTACAATACTTTACGATCAGACTTCGGTACTCGCAACATTCGATAAATTTGTCGAGTTTTTCGGTTCGACAAATTTATCGAACCGACTTCCGTACTCGCGCCGCGGGTCTGGGAAGGAAGACGCAGGTTCGAATTCCGTTGGAAGAAAATTTTTAAGACGTGCGTATGTGGCCGATTTGTATTTTAACGTATCACCAAAAATTTTGTACTTCGTGCAAAAACTGTTTGAATAAATTGTCACAGAAAGAAGCCTTAATTTTTTTCTAAAAGCGTAGAATTTTTTTGACATAAATGTGTACGACTACTTAAAAAAATCGATACACACACCAAGCTTGAAGAGCGTACGTATATGACAAAAGACTTAGTCACAACAGTGCCGCCGCTTTAGAGGAACGTGATGCGTAGGAACTATAAGGTGTATAGAACCGTTGACGAGGGGAGGTCTTACGAACTGTGGGCTTCTCTGCCCACGCACGGTCGTGGTGGGGCCCTGCGGCGACGTGTTGAGTGGAGATACTCTAACATTTTTATTTTAGAAAAGAATTATAGAATACCAGTGCCAGTGAAATTACTGGGCTTATGAGACTTAATACCTAATGTCTCAGTGCAACGAGCGCACTGCAGTGCCGCGCAGGCTTTTGTGTTTCAAAGTTGTGAATGGTACTGCAGTTATTATGGGCCGGCGTTATGCTTACCATCAGGCAAACGACCAGCTCGTCTCGTTACCAAATAATATAAAAAAAACAACTTGTAATCGACTATGACTGGAGTCTGGAGCATTGTTCCAGCGGTTTTTTAAATATGTACTTATACTCGATACGTTATCATTGGCCACTATCGGCCCCAATACTCGACCCCAATTGTAAGCTACGTGGGTTCAGGGCAGGGTCTTATTTCGTGAAAATAATTAAAAGTTCGTGAGGTACGTGTAATTTTTAGCAGTATATTTTTCCAAGTAACAAATTAACAATCAAAAGGTAAAAACGTCAAAAATTCAAAAATTATAATATTTAAATTCGGCCAAAAGGAGGCGCGCTACCGGTTTCAAGCGCCAAAGAGGCGCGTCGCCTACACCAATGTTTCACAATATTATGGATACATGGGTATACAAATACACAAATATTTGTTACGTTGCTAGAATCGAACCTGCATACCTTACGTGCTACGGAACTTAAATCCATTGATCTATCAACTGAGTACACCACGTTTTTTGTGTTCAAGAGTTTAATAATCTTTTTAAATTATTTTTTTGTATCTTCTAACTTGCTTCTTTCAATCCAGTCCAATTATTTATTCTGAAATCCAGATTTATTATTTTTTCCAATTTCAATATTGCAAGCTTTGGTTTGGTTTGGAAAAGTATATTAAATCTCCAGTAACTTAATCATTAGTTGCAAAGTAAATAAGGGTTCTGTTCACCTCCTGGCCTATAAAATGATATTACCTAGCAAAAAACCTTCATTTGCAGTTTCAAAAAGTTGTTGAGGTTTCTAGGCAGTTTGTCGCAGGTCCCCAAGGGGCTGGCGAGGGGGGGGGGGAACAGTTAGCCTTTATTCACGGGGATGATAGGGTTCAACATAATTAGCAATGCTGTTGGTAAAACTATTTTTAACCTTATCACCACTGAATAAGGACTTCTTTACCGCCGGGCCTACGTGGTTCCGGGCGACATTTCAAAGATTAAAAGTTTTATTGTAATAATATTATTTTTTAACTAAAATGTCAATTTTATATTTTTTTTATGTTTCTCGCTGTTTTGTTTCATGTTGTTGTCTTTACCTGTAAATACTGTGGCATTTGGGTTGTCTAATATAACGAAATTTGTTGTGATATTATATTGGTGTACACAGAGTTGGTGATTTATAATAAATAATATAATTATCTGATACATATAATATCTGGTACAGTAAGGGTTGTCTCCACTCGACAACGGCACAAGTGCAGTGATCATCAAAGGATATCAATTGATTGATACAGTTGCGCCGGCGCCGCCACCTCGCCTCTAAACGTACTGTAAATGATCTATAATATTGTTCTTATATTGTATTGTTTTCTTTTTTAATAATATATTGTGTTTAAACGGCCATTTGGTGTTTCAATTGTGTACCATTTTCCCTCCACAGATATATTTATTACTAGCCTTTTCCCCCGGCTTTGATCGCGTGGATTCAGGATGAAAGTAGTTCATAGTTGAACTTTAGTTCAAAATTTTTGGTGATCTCGGCACTAAATACGTCGCAGGGAAAGCGAGTTCAGGCGATGGTTAATACCCGGAATGCTGGTTCGCGTACGCGTTCCCAGTCGGAGACACGTGGTAACAAACATTCACACATAAACACAAACTTTCGCATTTATAATATTAGTAGGATTTTAAAGTTTATTTGGACCGTGTTTTGAGTGAATTGAATCAAGGAACTAAATTTTCCATACAAAGTATTGCACACACAGTATAGGGGTAGTTTTGTAGAAAATTATACTTGTACTATTACCTACTTAATATCTTGGTAACCGAGCTTCGATCGGTGTTTTAAAAACTTTTTTTTTTGTAAATATGCGTTTTTACAAGAAATATAAACTTAAAAAGCAAAACCTATCTAAATACAAAATTTCATTCAAAGCTCTAGAGCGGTTTCCAAGATACCCGAAATAAATGTATATAATTATACAATAATTGCTCGTTTCCATTTATTAGATTCTGTGATCAGTTCCGTTACTAGCTTTTTGTGCGCCCGGTGCAAGCTTCTATAACTGCTCCTAACTCAGGTCTAGTAATGTCTGCGCTCCTTCAGTGTCTGCGCCCTGTGCCAGGGCACCGCTCAGTGGCGTATTTTAGGATTCAGCGCCCCGGGCCTGCAGGCCCCACCGCCCTGCCAATGCCGTCGCGCTTGTCACTATAGGTATACGATAGCCCCGCGTCTTGGTGTCTATCAAACTTACACCCACGACCACCCACGACCACCTTACGAGATTTAGGCTCTTATTAAGAAACAATGTTAAACGGGGGTTCAGTTAAACATACTTTTATCTTTGTTGCTCTTTGACGATTTAAACTGAATCGAAAGAAACAAAACAGAGTTTAACTAAGTATTCAATTGTTTATTAATAAGAGCCTTTTTTAAATTTCTTCTGCTTGCGCCGCCCCTCGCAGCCTGCCGCCCCGGGCCATGGCCCTTTTGGCCCTAGGGTAAATACGCCCCTGGCACCGCTGGCACCGCTGGCACCGCTGGCCCTATTTACGGCACTGTCTGTGATAAAGGATGAAGACAGCGGCTACGTTGTTATGTAAATAACCCTGTCTGCAAAGCGAAGGGGCTCGGGTTCGATTCCCGGCCGGAGGAATGACAAAAAAAAACAAAGAAATTACTACTTGAGTAACGAGGTTTGTGTAAGTAATCCGAAGGGAAAACACTATGTACGATATCTAACCCGAATCGCAGAATCCATAATCACCGATTCCTTTCATACCTACTACTTATAGGTACCTTCCGAATTACGTCAGCCTCATTTAAAAATCCGGAATTATATGAAATATCGCGTCTGTAATGGCACCGCCAGATAACGAATCATTGAAAAATTATGATAATTGTTAAAAAATTACCGACGAACAAATTCAATAAATTGCAAAGGGGAGCGATTTGCGCCCTTTATGTGCCGCCCTCCGCGCAATCCAATGATTTTCATTAATTTATGTTGCGAATCGGTTTTGATAAAAACGGAAAAATCCGGAGGGCGGAGAATTTAATTACGGTTTTTTGCACAATATTTCCGTCCATTTGGCAATCAGCACGCGGGTGACAGGATTTGTTTCTCTTCAGTGGAGTCCCACTGCGTAGTTACGCAGCATGGAATTAATAAGAGAGTAACAGAACGCTCATCAATAATAAATGTTTTCTTTCTTTCTTTCTTCCAATTATTTATTTATTATATGTACGTTACTTACTTAAGGCGCGGTATTATTCCGAAATCAACTAAAAGAGGTATTTCTAAACGCTTAGTTTGTTGGTAACAAAAACAAAACGGTGAGATATAAAAAATACTGTAGGTAGGCAAAACTCTGTGGAGGTGGAGAACCGAAATATAATTGCAAATAGATGTCCGGTTTCTCTTTAAAAAAATAAATAAAAATAGTCAGCTCAAAAAGCTGCATAAATTCGAGTACTCCGAATTTTCAGCGACGACACCCACTTTTTTTTTACAAAACAAATAGCCAAGCTAGTTGTCTAAGGGAGTACCGAATTAGATTTTTAATTTTATATATATATTGTAAGTAATTAAATGAAAACCCGCAAAAATATACAACAACTTCGAACACCAAGACATCATCACCAACAAGTGTGATTTGCAATTTTCGACTTAAAACAAGGGGCATTAGGCAAAAAATTGACTGAGGAATGAGCGGGTGAAAAACGAACTTAAAATCACGATAAGACCGCGTCTTAATCCATATTTTTTTAGGATCCTAATCAAAACCCTACTTGTTCTACCGTGAGTAGGTACATACCTATCTGATTGAAGGCACCCACAGACTTGTCTGTGCAGGCACCAATGTATATTGTATACCTATTCTATTACATCATCATCATCAGACGGAAGACGTCCACTGCTGAACATAGGCCTCCCCCATAGAACGACACTTTGATCGGCTACTCGCCTCTTGCATTCAACGGTTCCCCGTGGTTTTGACAAGGTTATCCGTCGACCTAGTGGGGCCGTCCCACACTACATTTTCCGGTTCGTGGTCGCCACTCGAGAACCTTTCTTCCCCATCGGTTATCGGTTCTGCGAGCGATGTGGATGTTACCTATATTCTATTACATTGTTTTTTGTCTACCGTAACCATCCTAAGCACGGAATAAACTCCTTATTCTGTGATCCTAAAGTCTGTTATAGGAAAGACCCATTGTGCACGCCAATGACAATGCACGCATGAAAATTTAGTAAAAAGATGAAACAAAGAGCTTAGATTCATGCTGGCTGCATACAGCAGATACGTAAAGAATAAGTATATCTCTATACGTACCTAGTATTCTATATTCTCGAGGATTGTGTAAATTTTTATTCCTCCATTCCTCAAATAAGTGGTATCTATGTCCCGACAGAGCCAGAGGTCCAGTCGGTCGGCGGCCGCGAGAAATTGAATGAAAACATTGAATATTTATTCTGTTAGATGCCAGTATTGCGGGTGCACTGCTCGGGCCGGCGCGGAGCAATGACGCAGATGGGATTTTGTGGAGAGTATAATATTATGTAAAAAAGCTTTTCGATTGGATGATTCAGATCCGCACTTTTGCAAGGTGGTAGTGGTGGTAGAGTATTTCCGCACTAACACCTGGCTAGCTATCATCCTCATCTCGAGTCAGTTCCAATCTAGGCTTAGCATAATATTCAGCTTTTTTGACAACATTGTCGCTTCAGCGGCGCAAGTACGGGTCTATTCGGGTCGATAATATTCGACAAAATTCGATAAAAATGACAGTTCAAATCGATAACGTGGGATTTATCAAGCCTCGAAACAATCGACAAAAGTTATCGAAAAGCTAGGTCGAATCCAAAGAGAATATAGAGCTACTGCAATACTTTACGACCAGACTTCGGTACTCGCAACATTCGATAAATTTGTCGAGTGTTTCGGTTCGACAAATTTATCGAACCGACTTCAGTACTCGCGCCGCAGTTCAGGTAAGATAGAAAGAAAGAAAGAAAGAAAGAAAATACATTTATTTGTAGCCATTGCCCAAATAGACGGATAGCGCTAGGTTTTGAGGTTTCGAAAATATTAAAATCTTTGGTTTTTGCATATAGGTACTAGACCATTAGCACAACCTAATTCCTTAATTTGTGTCATTTTGGGTACTTGGGTAGGTAGATATTTAGGTAAGTATTTGTCTTTTCGAACAATATCGGACGAAAAGAATATCAGAGTAGAAAATTTCACTTTCGTGATACTAACGAAGTAGTAGCCGATGTACATATGCATTTTGTGTCATTTCCGTCCACGGGAACACTGTTTTTTAACCAATACCTAACACGTGGCCTAAATAGCTCTAAAAGAATATTCGCCTGTGTTAAATAGGTGTTATGCGTTTTGGATCACTGGTATCTGTTGTTCAAAAGAATTTGTGTCAAATTCATCCACATCTTTTGTAGCAATTTTAATTTTTTCGTAAAACATCCTGTAAAAGCCACAAAAATGTATTAGAGTTTACGTCTATATTATGACTATAATGTAACGAAACACTATCCAAAATTTGTGTCATTTTTATCCATGGAATCTTATTGAAAAAGAAAACAAACGTTTTGGCGTGCAACTCTTGTGTGTGTGAGTGCGGGGTCAGCGGGCGGTGCCGCGGGGCACACAGGCGCGCGGCGCGTGCTAATGTCGGGGGTCCCAAAGGGGCCGGTGCGGGGGAAACAGGTAGCCTTAGCAATTTTAATAGCAATTCTATTAGTTCAAGCTATTTTGAACCTTATCACCACTGAATAAGGTCTAACTGTTTTTTTTTACCTACGTGGTTCCGGCCGACATTAAGGCTGAGATTCAGAGACGAATCTAAGCGTGGACTCACGCTTCCGTACGTCAATATTCTATACAATTTTGACATATGGAAGCCAAAGTCTACGCTTAGAATCATCTCTGAATCTTAGCCTAAGGTTCAATATAGTTAGCATTTTTATTCGATCATAATGGTTAATCTATTTTGAACCTTATCACAACTGAATAAGGTCTAACTGGTTTTTTTTTGCCGCCGGACCTACGTGGTTCCGGCCGACATTTGAAAGATGAACTGCTTAGTTTATACTTTATAGTTGTGTGTATTTGACTTCATTGGAAGTAGGGAGGTTAGTTTGCAAAAACAAACAATATTATTTTTACAATGACGTTTTATTGCTACTTATACCCGGATTTACACCTATATCATCGCAATAAAATATTATATTTTAAATGTTTAACCATACCTACTTAATTACGCATGCGCACATTAGGCTTATGAAAAATATGAAATACCTATTGCTTTTGTACCCACCTTGCAGCAATTTATGCTATTTTTAACCGACTTCAAAAAAAAGAGGTTTGTTAGTGGGAGGACTAACTGTTCTGAGAGTGTCCGTCTGGGTTGTTACCACCGCTTTGTGAGTGTAGTCTGCCGCCAAGCAGTAGTGTGCAAGCATTACTGTGTTCCGGTTTAATGAGCAGAGTAGCCAGTGAAATTACTGGGCTTTTGAGACTTAATACCTAATGTCTCAGGGTAACGAGCGCACTGCAGTGCCGCGCAGGCCTTTGTTTTTCAAAGTTCTGGGTGGCACTGCAATTGTTATGGGCCGGCGTTGTGCTTACCATCAGGCAAACGACCAGCTCGTCTCGTTACCAAATAACATTAAAAAAAAAGGAGAAGATTATCAATTCGGTGCGTATTTTTTTTTATGTTTGTTACCTCAGATGTCCGTCATTTATAAACCGATTTGGAAAATTCTTCTTTTATTTGGAAGGATGTCGTTTCAGATTGGTCCCATAGAAATTTCATCAAAATCGGTTCAGTAGTTTGTCACTGAAGTCGGTTCGTCACTTTTTTAAAGCCATTTTTAATTAATTTTAGTCAGTATCACTGGAAACATTTGGATGATAAATAATCTATATACAAATAAATAAAATTGAAGTGTCTGTTTGTAATATCAAAATAACAGCTTTTTACCAAATGCATATGAAAGTATATACGGTACCTATAGCAAAACAACCATTTTTACAATTTTTGTCTGTCTGTCTGTCTGTTTGTTCCGGGTAATCTCCGAAACGGCTAGCGGCTGGACCGATTTTGCGGGGACTTTAACTGGCAGATAGCTGATGATACAAGGAACTCTCGTAACTTAGGCTACTGTACTTTAATTTTAGAAAAATAATTATGAATCCGCGCAAAAAAATCAAAACCGTGAAATCCAATACGTCCGCGCGAGTGAAACCGCGGGTGAGCAGCTAGTGTAAAATATATGCGGCAATTAAAATATTTACCTAGGTACAGTAAAAGCGAAAGAAACAATAAAACACGCAAAGCGGCTTTTACCATAGTACGGAACAGCAACATTTAAAAATATACTTTATTCATTGAGTAATAAGGTTGCTTTCATTCTGTTTGTTTACATTCTCAAAAACACCGATCGCGACGAAGGCGGCTTATGTCAAAGTCCTCGGCGATATCATTCAACAACATACTTTATGCTATGTTGTAATAAGATCTATTTTACTTTTTTTAATGAAACCTAAAGGACGTAGGTACCTAAAATAAAGTTTATGAGTTTGGTAACTCCATAGAGTAATTCGGTTTAGAAGCTGATACACCAGGTTGTCGGGTCGATTCTCGAACTTGTTAACCCACTAAATAAGAAAATTAGGTAAGTAATTCATATTGAGATTACTAGATTCTAAATAGGTACCTACGTCATTATTTTTATCTCTATACCTACCCATTTGTTCATTACGTAAAAGAGTCAATATTCCATACTACGCTATATAAGTACCTACATCGGCGCGGACGATACGAAAGGAGTCGAGCGGAGCGGCGCGCGGCGCGGGCGAGCTGTGTACGTAGGTATTTATACCCCCCGCGCGTCGCTGCCGCCTGTAGCTCTCGTTCGGAGAAACCACAAACGTTTGTTTGTGTTTTTTCATGTAAATCGTGGATGAAAATGACACAAATTTACACTGTCGATCTGTCATGCATTTATGATATTGAATATGTAAACTCTAATAATGGCAATACTTTTTTGAAGCTACAAAAGCTTGGAAAAGCTTAATAATTAATTATCGTCAAAACCTGTGGCTTAATTAGGCACAAATTTATTTAATGGGCATATTTAGGTGATCTGAATTATGTCGTGTCTAAATTTTCAAATCTGATTTTATTTTGGCAAAGTTTTTGCATACTGACCGTATGTCAGTTTGTAATTAATGAAACTGACACAAATTAGGTTTGCATACTACTCAGGCTATCTTAGATAGAATACCATTATATTTTTAAACTTAAAAAGTATTTTGACAGTTTTATGTTGATTTAAACAAAACAGTCACAAACCATTGAATTCCTGAAAATGCAAGTGCACGATGTGACACAAAACTCAATAATAAGCTTTTTATGTACAACTGTATCCTCAGGCAAAAAATTAGCTACTCTAGAATTATGGTAAGTTATGACCCCAAAAAGTGCTAGCGCTACCGGACTAAAAGTATAGGTAGTTAGTTACCTACATTTTAAAGCTAAAATTAGAACATTAGAAAGTTGGGCAGTTGACTACAAAATGGACACAGCTCAGCATAAAAGCGCCACCGAAGTAGCGCGCTGTTTTTCAGCTGTGGTCCCTTAGATAGGTATTTGATTTAGTAATTGGCGGAGTAACACCTGTTTTTTTGGAAATCGGTTAAAAATTAAATTCATACAATATTTTGTTTAATTACGGAAAAGTAGCTATGTTCAAATGCCATATCAAAAGTTTTCCACCTCTGCACCCTCTATTTGCGTTCCCGGATCATCTTGTGGCTCCTTTTTAATATTTGATCTGCATATTTATAAATCCGGTGTTGGCTCTCGGGTTCTGCAGAGTTATAGTTTATTTCTTTCCGAGAATCACAGTGGCTGCCACCAGTAACACACTGCATCTCTTGTTTGAATATAATATTCTGTGAATATTGTCTGAGCATATCATGTTTGTGTGGGGTATCATCTCTTACGAATGGTCAGGGACTTTGGTATCATAGCCCGGGGTGCTCCAGCGATGCACAGCGCATTATTTTGTTATCAAAACAGGATTGTACTACGTGCTCGGAGCGCAGGAAGTTTGCGGTTCAAATTCACGTGGGTAATTTTGTTTACCGTGCATAATTTACCTACTTCTAGGGTATATCTGTACAGAGAAGCTGTTTTAATGTTTGAATTAAACGCTTCGATGCTTAGGTATATTGTATTATTAGTTTTATTGTTAATAATTCGGTACATAATTATGTAGTTTACTTAAAAATATAGATCCATAGGTACAATATAATTTGACGTAGCTAGGTCGTCCCGTTATAACATCGCATACCGCCATAACTAAGGCTACGTAGACCGTTCATCCTTTCCACAGTGTAAAACCAACTTATAAACACTTCTTTGAAACACATTTGAGTAAAGCACTTTGAACTAGTATTTGACTATGCATTGATTAGTAATAGTATAGACAAAGTTATAAAAAATCGTATCCTTCTTACTATGTAGAAGCATGTATTAAATTACCATTTATTTTAGGTAGGTAGTCTAAATTATTGATGATATAAGTCAATTAACACAATATTAACTTAGGTAACTAAATAATTTCACAAAAAATTGCTTTAAAAAAGCGACGAACCGACTTCAGTGACAAACTACTGAACCGATTTTGATGAAATTTCTATGGGACCAATCTGAAAGCATACCCTTTCAAATAAACAAAGAATTTTCCAAATCGGTTTATAAATGACCGAGATCTGAGGTAACAAACATAAAAAAAAATATATACCCGACGAATTGATAACCTCCTCCTTTTTTGGAAGTCGGTTAATAAAAATAGAGCTAACGTCCGTATTTCCTCTATAGAACCTTGACTGAACTATTACCTACAGCTTACGTCCATGTTTCTCACGCTGCTCCACTACATTTCATCTCGCTATCGCAAGGAACGTATCCTTCTTGTCCATATTGACATAACAGGTCCTTAAAGAACAGCCCTTCATGATTGGCAGGGGTGTCGACCACCGACAATCTGTTGCCCAAGACCATGGCGACAGATCTGTTGGCGGTGGTGACTGGCCAGCGCACGGGGAGCAACTGGCTTTGACGAGGTGTTGGATCCCTGGAACACAAACAATAACTTTACCCGTTATAGTCTGCTATCATTAATTATTCCACTTATTTAAATCGCGCAGTCAGCGAGTTATGTCTACATGCAACCAGATTTCTGCGAAATGTTGATCAATATCAAGGTTCACGGCGTGTAACATCGAGTGTGATCTTGTGTGATATTTTTATGATTTTGTAAGTAGATAATAATATGTTATTTGTCCGTGTGGTCTCGGTGTTTGATTAGGAACACCCCTCAGGGGATGGGCAGCAGCATTCTCCTCGGTGAACATCAAAACTGCCATCACCAAGGTTCCTGCCGAGCGCTTGTATTATGGAAACTCGCCCTAAGAGACCTTAGTTCTGCAGTCGACGGCTTCTGTCTGATTACATATTACAACATAGTATTGGTAGACGATACATTGTCGTGACTCATGACCCATTCAAATCTCAAGTAGATGGTGAAATTGTTTGCTAGTGTACTAGGCACCTAGCGTTGCGATAGCGCAAAAGTAGGCCTAGTCACCTTTACTACTAACTAGAAACTACTAACTAGTAGTTTTTTTAATTTGTTACATTACACTCTACGTACACGTGGTCCATACTCTTATAAGATTAGTAGTAAAAAAAAGCTTAGAGTAGCAGAGACTGCAGTCAAGTCTTCGCCATAAAAGTCAATATAAGTCCGGTCGTCGTATCACGTATAGCACTATAGATCGCTACAAGCAACATTGTCGCGCATCACGCCGACAAGTCGTCATAGTGCGTGATTCAGTTAGGTAAGAATCGAAGCTAGTAATAAGTTAGTATAGCACAATATTCAAGATGCAAAAAAAATGCTTGCACTCAAACTGTACTGTATTATTCTCCACATGAGATTAGTACATTCAAATTCAAATTCAAAATGCTTTATGCAAACAGGCGCCAAACGAGCAATTATGAATGTTAAAATAAATGACTCTAACAGCGGGCCTCTGTAACGTTCGCCTACCCGAATCACAGACTAAAACTAATGCTGTCTTTGTCAGAACATAATAAATGATAAAGACACCAACAGACCCAATCCGTGCTCAAAGTCAACGAATCTTCCAGAAACCCACCGTGCCCGTTCCAAATTAGTGTAGGCCGAGCAAGAAGAAGGGCAAAAAACTCGTCACGGCATTCTTTTTCAAAAAATAGTTTTTTTACAATGGTTCTAATGCTAAAAAACTAACAATTTAAAGTTTAGTAGTCGCCAGGAGGCTCCTGAGCTGTTTGCCTCCATGCATCTTAGTCATCTACTATATGATACAAGTGTGTATTGACTAACATAGCACACGTGTATCATACGACATTTTACAACACACTTGCGAGGAAATAAACAGACTTTATTAATTTTTACGGAAAAAGCGCTATCGATGCGCGCGCAAAGCGAAATCGCGAACAAAATCGTCAAACGGCCAATATAAAAAATATAATAAACCGATTTTTTATGTATTTATAACATAACCTATTATGAATCATTTAATAAAATAAATTGTTTACTTATCATAATTAAGGAGGAACGATTTATTCATTCATTTAAATACATATGTGTATCATAAAACATTTTACAAGTAAAATGTTTATTATTATTGTTTATTATTGTTTTTACAAGTAAAATGTTTTATCTTAAGCAATTAATGTTTCCAGGAACATGGCAACTGTATTGCCCTTACATCAAGCAAAGAAATGTAAAAAAACTTTGTTGGTATCTGTGGTATTAATAAAATAAGTAACTGGTTTACGCGGTATAAATTAAGAATGCTTCTTGATCATACCTACACATATAACTTGCAGTGTGGTAGGTACAAAGTTAACTTAAACGGGAGATATTCATAAAACACGAGTGCGGTAATGAAAAGTAAAAAGCACGCGTGTTTAATATCCTGGATTATGTGCCTAAATGCGATGAAAACATAACCCACTTTACGAGCAAGTGTGTTGAAAATTATATTACCTTGACCGAGATTTTGCACAAAATAGATATCTATTAATTCTTATTAGTTTCAAGTTCTTTATTACGCAAGTTGGACACGAGTAGATGGCAATAAGCTTGTTTTAGCTGATCGTAAAGTTGTTTATCCAGCGGCTTGGATAAGCCTTCACTGCGAGGGAAACACAATCTTATAAAGATTAGGCTAAAACAATAAAACAATATGTCATTTAAGACCAGTAAATTTACAACCTTTGTCTCATTTTATCATTGTGTTTGTTTCCCTCAAAAGCGTCAATCTAATCTTCTTCCATAACAATACATTTGGGTTACGCCAGTGGCGATGTGACTGGTAAAAATGTCGAACTGAAAGGTCCACGTCTAATTTTTTTTCCAGTAGAAAAAAGCTCCGAAAGCCCGCTTATTTTACGTACTTTTACAAGTAAGAAACAATCAGAATAAATAAAATAAATAAATAAATAAACGCTTACACTCATACCCCCGCACTAGGATTCCCTGTGTCGCAGGTGGCATGGACACACACAGATACACATCACAAACATCCAAGACCCGAGAACAAACTTTATGTTTACACAAAATCTGCCCCGGCCGGGAATCGAACCCGGGACCCCTCGCTTTGCAGGCGGGTTACTAACAACTTAGCTACGGAGCCGTCAATCAGGAATTAAAATTATTATTGGAGAAGTCACGAGGCCCATGATCCTATAATAATACCCAAACATAGAATAAATACTCGCTTTGTTGCGGGAATCAAACCAGCGACCGTTATGCGCTACAGGAGCCTATCTATCAGAGGCTGTTTAACTTCTTTGTCTCTCTATCTGTCCTCTTATATTTTTTTATGTTATTTGGTAACGCTTGTCGTTTGCCTGATGGTAAGCACAACGCCAGCCCATAACAATGGCAGTGCCACTCAGAACTTTGAAACACAAAGTCCTGCGCGGCACTGCAGTGCGCTCGTTACTCTGAGACATTAGGTATTAAGTCTCATAAGCCCAGTAATTTCACTGGCTACTCTGCTCTTCAAACCGGAACACAGTAATGCTTGCACATTACTGCTTGGCGGCAGACTTCACGAGCAAAGCTGTGGTAATAACCCAGACGGACACTCGCAGAAGAGTTAGTCCTACCACTAACAAAGTTTTATATTAGACTATATGTTTTAAACATATGTACACTATATGTTTTATATTAGAGAATGCATTTTTCAATTTTAGAAGCGCAGACTTTATCGTATCATTTTCGCCCCATCGTGTTCTTTACCTACTTAATTGATCTCCAAGCGTGGCTTGTCAACTAACTTGACGGACTATAGCTGCTTCGTGATCCCGAATCCAAACACCATATTTATTTTTGGAACCTAAATAACCACACGCGAACCATCCAATTTCCCGACCGAGATTAAAGTTAGCTTTGGGTAATCTTGTTTACCGTTACCGACTTACCCGAACTTCATGAAGTTGGTCAACATCGCGGTCAGCCGGTTAATAAACAGCTTATCAGAGTTCGTCAGCAATAAGGAGAGACCTGCCGGCTTGAACACGTAGAATATGTCGTCAGAGTGCGAAGCCCCCTTTAGCTTCGTCTTCCGTCCGAATATAATCTTCGCGAAATTACGATCTCCTTCATATGAAAATATATAGTTATATACAGGTTTATCGGAATATCTTGTCATGAGATTCGAAAACGCGTCAGCTGTCGCGTACGCCAACCAATCGGAGTAAAAGTTTACTATCCCTCGCGTGGCTGCCTTATTTATCCTTTCTCCGGCGAAGTAATACGACCTCAACTTCTCGGCTATCATCACTTTATTCGCTGAGCACCAAGAAAAAACGGCGGGTAATTTCTCAACAAATTTCTCGTCCCATTCTTGGAGAGTTTTATCGTCGTGCAGGCCGTAGAACAGCATTCCCTCCGCGCTGGTGGAACCCGATACTATCGGGACTTTATTAAAGTTGCCCGAAGTTATCGCCTTGTAAGGCGTGGCGTGAAAAAATGCGTCCGTGAAGTTCGTGTCTATACAAGGGGAGTACTTGAAATGTTTAGGATTTATGGAGGTGTCTTTGGTAGCATTCAGGAGCTCTCTGACTGTCGCGGTCGCAAACACATCTAATATATCTTCATGTTTTTTAATTTTTCTAATTTTGAGAGCGTCTTGAAAGGCTGGCGTTTCAGGATCCACGTTAAATGCCCACGGCGCGAATGGCGTTCCACTTAGCAAAATGGCTTTATGAAATAGTCCCTTACTAGACTTCGACAGCATGTGCATCGCGGCAGCAGACGCTCCTGCGCTCTGTCCAGAAATCGTAACATTATCCGGATCTCCACCGAACGCTGCTATATTTTTCCTAATCCACTTCAAAGCCTCCACCTGATCTTTCAACCCGAGGTTTGATATTCCATCAACGCAAAGAAAACCGAAGACACCGACTCTGTAGTTGACGATGACGGCGACGATGTTTTTAGTGACCAGGAATTCAGGGTCGTAATTCCATTTGCTGCCGTAATAATATCCCCCTCCATGAATGAATACCAGGACTGGGAGTTTATCACCAGGGGTTGCGGATTCCGGAGTGAATACGTCCATATGGAGGCAATCTTCTGAACCTCCCTCGAGGATGTTGATAATCTGTGTACATGATCCGAAAGGATAAACGGCGTTCAAGACACCTTCCCACTTTGGATGTGGTTTTGGAGGCTGGAATGTTCAAATTGAATTCAAATTAGAAATGTTCAAATATATTAGTTGATCGTAAAATATGGCACAAGATTAACTCACTTGAAACCTCTTGCTGACCGCATATGGGATGCCATAATATTTGTTTTGACCAGAAACACTCCTAAGTCCTCGTACTTTCCCCTGGTTTACTGTGACAATCGGGGCGAAGATAGCAAAAGCGCTTTCCCATATACAGATCAACCAAACAACACTTATTGCTTTTGGTGCTAACTTCATTTTCGAAAAAGTTTTGTATGTATTTAACAAAAATATCTATTTTTCATTTTGTTTAACACTCATAAGTGTGATACATACTATTTGTATTTTCATTCAGTATTCTATATTGCTACTCATATAACTACCTGTTTAAGGTATCGATTTGCTTCACTAGTTGTAAGGTCTGACGAGAGATGGCATTAGTGTCGCATGCAAATAAATTGTGAATCGCGCAAGTGTTTCGTTGCAGCGAACGAAGTTCCGCGCGCGAATTTGAAATTTTGGTGAGGACAGGAAGGGATAGGTTTTTGTATTTATAAATAAAGTAATACACGGCTTACAGATTGATCCTAGTTTTATTGATAGGAAAGTGCGTACCCTTTGTTGTACAAGTTTTTGGTCCAATCGAGCCGGATTAATTTTTGGTGCCATTTAATTGGCTCAGTAGTCCCACGTGACGGGACTACGCTTCGCACCTAGGGGCAGTGGATCGCTGCTCGGGGCGAACACCAGTGAGGTTGGTCTCACTGTGGCGAGTTGATCAAGACCGATCACCGGTGATCAACTCGAGGTTGGACGCTAGGGAGAAGACCCTAAGCGTCTTAGGAAGCCCAGGGTGTGAAGAGGAGAGGAGCAGCAGGATCCAAGGAATTCTGCAGACGGAGCTGGTGAGGAGTCCATGCATCACGAGGAGGTGGTGCCAACGCCATCTGGCGGATGTTCCTAGTGACGTCAGGATTTCGGTCAAGTGTGAGTCGTGAAAAATCGTGAGTACTGTTAAATTGTTTATTTGTGCAATTTTGAACTTTAAAATCAAGAATTAAATTTTGGATCTTTTCAAGTAAAATCAAGCAATTTGGAACTTTAAGTATTAGAGTAAATTAACTTAGTTAAATTCAGTGATAATTTTAGACTTAGAATAATTTGTAAAATTTGGTTGAGACGGGGAACCTATGCCCAAAAAATTATTGAAGTGTTTATTTCTCAAACACTTGTAAAATTTTCAATATTTTATTACGGGACTTAGAAAAGTTTTTGATATTTTGGACTTTTAAAAATTTTTAGTTTCTTCAACTTAGTTTTATTCTATTACGGGACTTAGAAACGTTTTTGATATTTTGGACTTGTAAAATTTTTAGTTTCTTCAACTTAGTTTGAATTTTGTTGGCTGTTCAGATTTGTTTTCACTTCAAAATTATTGTCCTTTGCATAATGGCGGCTAAATTCAATACGCAAAGAGATGCTTTGGACAAGATTTGTAAGGCTCATGTTAACTTCAAGAAAACATCTAAGGATCGTTTGTCTGAATTTTATGTTCAAACTAGGTTAACTGTATTAGAAGAATTGTGGAATAGATTTACAAAGGTACATCAAGAGATTGTTGACGAGTCAGAAGAGTGGGAGAAGTTGCAAGCGACTACTTACATGAAAGAAAACTATTATGATAAAGCAGAAGACGCTTACATAAATTATAAAGCCGATTTATTAAAAACTCAGTCTCAATACGTAGTTCAAAAGAGTTCTGTTCAAATTAGTAGTAATGTTAGTACGCATACCCCGTTGAAGTTGCCTAGGATAACTATTCCGCCCTTCTCTGGAAAGTACTCTGAATGGGTGACGTTTAGAGATTTATTCGTTTCCTTAGTGCATTCAAATACATCTTTAGATGACGTGCAACGTCTTCATTATTTGAAAAGTCTGCTGACAGGTGAAGCGGAACAGCTCATACGCCAATTGCCTATTACCGCAGCGAATTATATTGAATGTTGGAGTCAGTTAGAGGCCAGATATAATAACAAGGTTTATTTGGCAAATTGCATTTTAAAAAGGCTTTTAGGGCAAAAGACTGCCAGTTCCGAGTCATCTGCAGCAATTAAGGAACTCGCTGATACCACAGCGGATTGTTTACACGGGTTAAGAAATATAGGGGTAAATGTAGATACGTGGGATGTTATTGTTATTCATGTGATAGCAAACAAATTGGATACTGAAACAAGAAAACAGTGGGAATTGAGGGTCTCTGAAGGAAACTCGGATGAATTGCCTACATTCACTCAGTTTCGGGCGTTTTTGCAGTCAAGATTTAGAGCTCTTGAATCGATTGAACCCAATCCTAAACCCAGAGCCTCAAATCCCACACATCCAATTAAACATAAGGTTTTGCATACCACAAATGTAGTTTGTGAATATTGTGGTGAAGATCACAAGCTCTTTACATGTAAGAAATTCGCGAAAGATGATGTAACCACGCGACGTGAATTTGTATTTGGTAAACGATTGTGTTTCAACTGCTTGGGTGGTAACCACGCGGCTAGGTTCTGCCCGAGTAAGTCGACGTGTCGTGTGTGTAAATCTAAGCATCATTCGTTGCTACATTCGAACAGTTCAGGTGGAGTTGGTAAGCCACAAGACTTAAACAATAGCAGTTCAACGTCTGGAAGTGGTGTAAGTGGCTCATCCGCTGGGAAATCAGCGGCAAACTCCAGCACGGGAGAGGCGGCGGCGTTGGTCTCTTGTTTCGGTCAACTGCCCGTAAAACGGCAGGTCTTTCTAGCCACAGCTGTTGTTCTCGCAGAGTCTAAAAGGGGAACGAATCATTACATCAGGGCGTTACTGGATCAAGGCTCACAGGCGTCCTTCGTTTCAGAAGCCACGGTCCAGTTCCTTGGTCTTAAAAAACATCCCGTAAAAAGTATAATATCGGGTTTAGAAGGCAATCAGACAACTCTTGCTAAGTATACGGTCGAACTGAAGCTTCATTCCAGAATTCATTACAATGTCATGATCTCAGTACAAGCGTACGTATTAAAATCGATAACTACGTTTCTGCCAAATACTAGGATGGAGGAGGTAACATGGCTAAACGATGTGTGTCTAGCTGATCCACAATATCATACACCTAACAGAATTGATGTACTGTTAGGAGCCGAAGTTTATGGTCAAATAATCCAAGAGGGTGTAAGAAAGGGGCCTGAAGGATACCCTTTGGCACAAGCCACGTCACTGGGATGGATCATATCCGGAACGAGTCAAAGGACACAGTCTTCCGCATCAAACGTTGTCGCTATGCACGTGTGCGCTGACGATGAAATGTTGAAGAGATTCTGGGAGATAGAATCTGATCCCAATTCGCAGAAAAGAATTATGACCGAAGAAGAAGTTTCCTGCGAACGAATATTTGCTGAAACAACGAAAAGAGATATCAATGGAAGATATATCGTGAAACTTCCTTTCAAAACGGACAAACCAGAATGCGTTGATGGTGACTCCAGAGCTATAGCAGAAAAAAGACTGAACGGGTTATACTTACGATTCAAGAAAGATGAAACTCTGAAAGTTAAATATAAGGAAGTAATAGAAGAATACTTACGTCTGGGCTTTATGGAAAAGGTTCCTGAAACAGAAAAGAAGATTGAAAAGTCGGTATACATACCTCACCACCCAGTTGTTAGAAATGACAAGGATACGACAAGGGTCAGGGTTGTGTACGATGCTTCCTGTAAAAATAGAAATGGAGTCTCATTGAACGATACTCTGATGACTGGGCCGACACTACAACCGGAACTAAGGCACTTGTTAATGCGTTGGAGAACGCATTCAATATGTTTAGCAGCTGATATTATCAAAATGTACTGTCAGGTGAAGGTGTCGGAGGAAGATATCAACTATCAAAGGCTGTTGTGGAAAGAAGATCTGGAAGAAAAAGCGGAAGATTATAGATTACTCAGAGTTACTTTCGGTACGGCAACAGCACCTTATCTCGCCGTTAAGAGTCTGCAACAAGTAGCTCAAGATGAAGGAGAGAAGTATCCAGTAGCAGCTGAAAAGGTTAAAACTGAATTTTATATGGATGATCTACTTACAGGATGCGACTCTGTGAAACAAGGAATGACTATCTATAAAGAAATGAAAGCGTTGCTGAAAAGTGGAGGGTTTGAGCTACAGAAGTGGATGAGCAATAGCGATGAATTATTGGAAGCAATTAAGCAAATGGAAGAAAGACAGGAGGATGTGCAAGAAGAGCTTAAATTAAAAATGGACGAAGTAGTAAAGTTACTGGGACTTACCTGGAATAGAAAAACTGACGAGTTCCGGTACTCGGTGATACTGCCTCTGGAAACGGGACCTGTAACAAAAAGAAGAATTATTTCACATATAGCACGGTTATATGATCCATTGGGTTGGGTATCGCCTTGTGTGATAGTAGCAAAAATATTCATTCAGAAGCTATGGATATCTGGATTGGGATGGGATGAGGAAGTTACTGCAAGGTTGTTAGATGAATGGAATACTTACCGCGAAAATTTGTCTATGTTGATTCAAATAAACATACCTCGATGGCTTGGTACAAATACGAATGATTCACTCGTGGAACTACACGGGTTCTCTGATGCGTCTAAGTTGGCGTTTTCGGCAGCGGTTTATCTTCGTAGGGTTGATGTGGTAGGTAACATTCATGTCACTTTGGTTACAGCCAAGACCAAAGTGGCACCTATAAAGCAGGTCTCCATTCCTAGATTGGAATTATGCGGCGCAGTTCTCGTAACTAGACTGCTAGTAGAAGTAGCGGAAACTTTAGCGATACCAAAGTCAAATATTCGGGCGTGGACGGATTCTACTGTGGTCCTAGCTTGGATTAACAGTCACCCTAGTCGCTGGCAAACGTTCGTCGCGAATAGGGTGTCTGAAATATTGACGACCTTAGATACGTGTCAGTGGGCACACGTATCGTCTGGAAATAATCCTGCTGACTGTGCTTCGAGAGGCATAACACCGGCAGAACTTCTCGAAAAAACTCTGTGGTTCAGTGGTCCAGAGTTTTTAAAGCGCAAGGTTGTTCCTTATAACAAACCAAATGTTGAGACAGAGCTGGAGGAAGTAAAGACTCATGTTGCAGTAGCAGAAACCGTAATTTGGAACCGATACTCATCGCTCGCGAAGTTGATAAGAGTCGTAGCATATTGTCGACGATTTCTGAAACTGAGAAAATCAGTCGTTAAAAAGCAGTTTCCGAATTATCTCACGTCAATAGAATTGACGGAGTCGTTAAAATGTTGTATCAAACAATGTCAGGAGGAACATTTTGGAGAACAATTGGTAGCTATCAGGAGAGACGCCAATTTAGCACGGATAAAAGGACCCCTCAGGTCCTTGAATCCTTTCATTGATGATGAGGGTGTGTTACGAGTAGGAGGACGCTTGGAAAGGTCGCCTTTTAGTGAAGGTAGGAAGCATCCCATATTGCTGCCTAAGAAGTCTGCACTCACAGATTTAGTTATTGCTGATGCCCATGCGAAAACGCTACACGGTGGCATCCAGCTCATGATGAGTTATTTGAGTACTAAGTACTACATTTTGGGAATGAAATTGAGGGTTAAGGGATACGTCCGCAAATGCATCAAATGCGTTCGACTGAAGGCAGAAACATCTGCTCAACTGATGGGACAGTTGCCGGCTGCTCGTGTCACACCCAATAGAGCTTTCAAATGTAGTGGTGTTGATTACGCCGGCCCAATCAACATAAGAACGTCAAAGGGCCGAGGTCACCACTCTTATAAGGGCTATATCTGCCTATTCGTGTGCATGGCTACGAGAGCCGTGCATATTGAAGTCGTCAGTGATCTAACCACTCCGGGATTTCTGGCTGCCTTCAAACGATTTGTCGCTCGTAGAGGTCAATGCACCGACATTTGGAGCGACAACGGTAAAAACTTTGTTGGTGCTTCCCGCGAGTTGCAGAGTTTGTTTGCTTCTGAGAATGCTGGGTTTTTAGAAGACGTTGCTCAAGCATTAGCTTCTAACGGAACTACTTGGCACTTTATTCCTCCTCATTCGCCTAATTTCGGAGGGCTATGGGAGGCAGGAATAAAGTCCACCAAATTTCATCTCAAAAGATCCATAGGGGAATCCACGTTGACGTACGAAGAATTGTCAACAGTGTTAGCGCAGATTGAGGCCTGCCTAAATTCAAGACCAATGTCGCGGCTCGAGTCCGAGTCTGATGCAGTTGATGTGTTAACGCCGGGACATTTTCTGGTTGGAGAGCCACTTATCACTGCTCCAGACCACAATTTTGAAGCTTCAAATGTGACTAGTTTACGTAGATGGCAGTTAACTCAAAAAATGTTACAAACCTTTTGGAGACGCTGGTCCCAGGAGTATTTGTCAAATTTTCTGCATCGCTATAAGTGGTCTTACCAAACCCCTGAACCTAAAATAGAAGATGTAGTGTTAGTAAAGGAAAATGACTTACCTCCATGTAGATGGCTTCTTGGTCGGGTGGTTACCAAGCATCCAGGTCCTGATAATGTAACACGCGTAGTCACGCTACGCACACAAAATGGTATCATCAAACGGCCTACATCGAAATTATGTGTACTTCCTGTAGCCGAATGAACATAGGTATTTAAGTTTTGTTTGTGCAAATAATTTGCAAGTTCATTTTTGGTTAAGTATTGTTTTTTGAAAATGTTATACAGTCCACATGTTTTGTTTGTTTTGTAAAACGACCACTAAGGACAAATGTCTGCCGGTTCCTACTTTGTGCACATTCGCCACGGTGGGCGGCATGGATGAAAGGACAAAGTAAATTCGTCCTTGGTGGGCGGAATGTTTAAGGTATCGATTTGCTTCACTAGTTGTAAGGTCTGACGAGAGATGGCATTAGTGTCGCATGCAAATAAATTGTGAATCGCGCAAGTGTTTCGTTGCAGCGAACGAAGTTCCGCGCGCGAATTTGAAATTTTGGTGAGGACAGGAAGGGATAGGTTTTTGTATTTATAAATAAAGTAATACACGGCTTACAGATTGATCCTAGTTTTATTGATAGGAAAGTGCGTACCCTTTGTTGTACACTACCTATTATAAAAAACTTCTGCTACATTATTTAACACAGTTCGCTGAAGGTTAGGTAATTTGCACGAGTATTCAAATTTTTAATCGATACGACTTATTTCGTATATCACTAGGAGAGCCTTACGTTCTCCGAGAAAATCACAACGTTACTGATGGCGATGTCGAAAGGGTATATACCAACCGCTGCTCTTGCGTAAGTTATGCAATGTGGCAAAAACTTACAGTCTAGGCCTGTTGTCTTAGCTCTTTAAACGTAGTGTTTGTCGTTGGTCCAAATGTTCAGCTAGGTGTGGGAAGTAGACTATGATGGGTCGAGAGGTCACAATATATTAAATATATTATGCAGCTGATGATTTAATAGTTATATATAAGTACTGTTAGTTCTGCCAACGGTAGACCTCGCGAGCATAAACTTATTTGCAACAATTGTGTTCAGCTTGTACATTAATTGTATAACCAGGAAAAAATTCTATCATGAGGCGGTGACTGCTTAGCTCTGTCTAGTATGTAAAATTTCGCCTCTATCGAACACCGGGAAGTGGGTCAAATTTATAGCTTGCAAGATTTGACCTAAGCAAACAAAAATACACACATACGTACAAATATTGCAAGTTAAACAAAAGCTTGTATAAAAATAATAAAAAGTAGTCTATTTTAAATACAAAGAATATTATATTTCCAATCCCAATTGCCAATCCATTTTTTCATTCGCTCTCGTAGTTACGGAACCCAATTCTAGTAAAATAAAATCTGAAACCGACGACAATCTGAAACAGTAAAACCTTCCTGATGTATACCTACGGTATAAAATACAGTAATGCGGTATACAATTTCATTTTATAATCATGGTACTGAAGACTCGTCTTAATGCTAACTGAACAATTTAACTTACCTACTTTAAAGTGGAGAGTAAATTTGTGAGAAGGAAAAGTTCTCCACTACTGTAACATTTAAAGTTTAACTTGAATAAAAGTTTAAAGTTACTAATTTTCTTTCTTTCTAACTTTAAGATGCATATTTTTATGTGTTCAGATAAGCTCTCAAGAAAATTGAGTAAACTATGAAAATAATAAATGTACCTAGTCCCACACAATTAACTTTGGTTTTGGCGATGCTTTGTTTGAACAACCTTTTTTACCTGCAGCTTTTATTACTACGTGTATACATAACTACATATATATGAACGAAAGCAAGTACCAAAAAATTGCGTTTTCCCAACAATTCCAACCAAGCAGGCTTTAATCCCGAGTAATAAGGTCCAAAAGAGTTATGTACTTTTTTCTTTTCTCAACTCTACTCGCGATTATCCTTCCGTGTGTCCGTCCCCTTTACGAGATAAGTTCGGAATTAAAACCGGAGGAAGTCCGTCGCTCGTCCAATTTGCATGTTTGCCCAGTTTATAACAATTAGCCGCCGCTTCCCGGGTATTTTTCTTTATTACCCGGATTAACAACTCTGCCGGTCGGCCGGCCGGTCGCCAGCGCCGCCCGGGTACCGGGTACTTGACGCGAACGACGGAGACTTGCGCTTAATTGCTTCCATAAAATGAATTGTCGTCAACGTTACTGAGTTTGTTTTGATACGGGGGGACTAGTTTTCATTGGGGTTGTTTCTTTTAAAGCGGGTTGGATGTGGAATGTCTCACACGAAAACTAATTATAGGTAGGTACGTACATAACGAGTCAGGTATTGAATTTTTTCGCAATATTATTGTAGCGAATGTCGCCTGATCGCTTTATGATCCTGACAAGCAATATGCAACGAAATGTGTTGAAGACTTTATTAATTTATATTGATTAATATATAAAAGGCTGGTAAATAAAGTAAAGCAAGAAGTATGAGGATGAGAATGACGTTTCGATGTAGAAAAAAAAAACAAGGGTGGAAAAGGCTTTCTTTCTTTACTTCCTACTGAAAACCGAGCAAACTACCCTGAGGCAGCAACTTTCGAACCTCGTTTGATTTTAAGCCCCAACTGCTCCCTAACATATTTTTAATTTAAGTTGCTAACTGTGGCTGTTAGTGGCGGACGTGTGGCCAATTCTGCAAGTTCTCAACTATTAC
The DNA here is from genome assembly GCA_907269065.1 of Crocallis elinguaria. Taxonomy (NCBI): domain Eukaryota; kingdom Metazoa; phylum Arthropoda; class Insecta; order Lepidoptera; family Geometridae; genus Crocallis; species Crocallis elinguaria. The sequence continues at coordinate 19,818,704 of OU026074.1, read as the reverse complement.
CAAGACATGCCCGCGGAGACTGGCCCGACTCCGTCAACGAACTCAACAAGTTACGCAGATCCGTAACTTCGTAACTACGTCGTCGCCGCGTAACTACGTCACCGCGTAACTACTAAAATGCATGACAACATGACAACTCGTTATTGGGCGAGGAATACGCAGCGCCTGACGAAATTTTCGTCGCTCTTTGTGGACGTTTCGCAGACGCTTGTTGGTGAAAGTTTAAAATCTTTTCTAGTGTCATTTTTACCTCCGATAAATAGCAGCATTATAGCATCGAAAACTATGTTTGCCTGTCTGTATCAGACCATCTTATCCAACTGTTTTTGTTGCTAGGTTAGATGTAGGGTTGATTTATGTATTAGATAATGTATTTAATAAAGGCAAATCAGACGTTGAAAAAAATTTTTGTTTTCCATTGTTTCGTGGTTTTTTCTAAATTCTGTGCATACGCTATATGATCATATATGATAATACACAAAGGTGGAAAGCACGCTGCTGGAGCTCACCGACGAGGGTTTAAAGATAGATTTTCCTCTTGAGCGTGGTAGCTAGCCAGTCGAGCGCTAAAAATCACTATATATACACACTAAATACGACGTCATACTTTCCAAAACTTCACAAATTTTAACTTGCTAACAAACCGCAGGAAAAAATACGATAACTTCCATATTTACACTAAAACAGTCCAAAGTTCCAACAAACAGCAATCGCAGAAAACTTGAAAGTTTCAAGTGTATCTAGAAAATTAATTTCCTGGAACAGTTGTAGCCCAATCGTCGCCGCGGGGCTGCGGGCTGCGTCCACTGGCCATTAACATACTTGACAGACGAACAGTCGGGGACTGCCAGAGCGGGAGCTGCGGGAAGATACCATTACTATAAATATATAAAATTGCTCTAAAAAAGCGACGAACCGACTTCAGTGACAAACTACTAAACTGATTTTGATGAAATTTCTATGGGACCAATCTGAAAGTATACGCTTTCAAACAAAAAAAGAATTTTCCAAATCGGTTTATTATAAATAACCGAGATCTGAGGTAACAAACATAAAAAAAAATACCCGACGAATTGATAACCTCCTCCTTTTTTGGAAGTCGGTTAAAAAGCGAATAGAAGATGTTTTTTTAATATTCCAAATTTCAAAACGTAAAAACTTAAGACAAAAAAGTTTAACATAATCCTATTATCCTACTAATATTCTAAATGCGAAAGTGTGTTTGTTGGTTTGTCCTTCTTTCATATAGTAACGGAGCAACGGATCGACGTGATTTTTGGCATAGATATAGTTTATGGACCGGAGAGTAACATAGGCTACTTTTTATTCTGGAAATATGCACGGTTCCTGTGGGAACGCAGGTGAAAACCGCGGGCAGAAGCTAGTAATTTCGATAAAGATTTTCATGTGACCTGACCTGATATTGTTATTTGAGTAGATTAATGCTTGTATTTAAGTAGATTATCTAGTTTAATAACAATATACAAAAGGTCTATATATACGTCAGGAAAAGTTCCTTTTACCTCTCTATTTAAAAGGAAAAAAGCGAAAAAGGAAGCGGACTTGATCGAGAATGTGCTTACATATAATTAATAAAAATAAGTTCAGCATTTTGAAAATCGGCTCTTTTATTTTTTATTTTTTAGGTATTTAATTTTTATTTTATTGTATAATGTAAGTAATAGATTTTTAAAGTAATAAGCTACTCTATCGAGCTCACGTAGTGCTCTTAATTTTCTTAATTAACTATCTTAGTCCATATAAGTAATCAAATTCTCCAGTGACTCCTGGTATATTTCGCGCGAAATTGCCCGTCTTTCGCGTTGTATTTATGTGTGTTGTTCACTCCGTTGTTCCGTCGTACGACTCGTACTGAACGCGCTTATCTCTGTAAGTGCCGCGGCGGTGCTCTCGCGGTTTTTCATATTGTGTACTTTCGTAGTTTTAGTTGTTATGAGCATTCATAAACGTAAGTTATAGCGCTGAAAACAAGGGAACTTACTAGCTACGATATTGAAGCTTTTCGCCTTTGCTGTCCAAGTGATGAATAGATTCCGTAGCGCTGCGTAGCTGCCCCCTGTAGAGCTCTTAATTGTCATTTATAGGCGTGCTAATTTAGATTGGTTATTATAAATGTTAGTGGTAGGACTAACTCTTCTGCGAGTGTCCGTCTGGGTTGTTACCACCGCTTTGTGAGTGAAGTCTGCCGCCAAGCAGTAGTGTGCAAGCGTTACTGTGTTCCGGTTCGATGAGCAGAGTAGCCAGTGAAGTTACTGGGCTTGTGAGACTTAATACCTAATGTCTCAGGGTAACGAGCGCACTGCAGTGCCGCGCAGGCGTTTGTGTTTCTAAGTTCTGGGTGGCACTGCAATTGTTATGGGCCGGCGTTATGCTTACCATCAGGCAAACGACCAGCTCGTCTCGTTACCTAATAATATATATATATATATAAAAGGCATTTGAAATTATCTCTATTTAAAATTACATCGCCCATTTCCCCACCCTTAGTATTCATTCATAAAATTTCTAAAAACACCACACGTGAGATATCTCACCCATTTAAAAAAAAAAAATCTGTATCGCTTGAGAATTGACTGAGAAATTGAGTAACGACGCCGTCCTTTTTTGCAAGTCGGTTAAAAAGACCTAATCAAATGTCTACTGCTATGATTTCAAATCAAATAAACGAGCCTGTTAAATAATTCGAATTAAAATCGTCCGGGCGGACTCCCCCCGGTCACAGCCATCGGAGGCTCCGAGACGACCTAACCAAATATCGGTGAGGGTCCCTACCCTTTATTTTAGCTCTTTTATTTCATAACATGCCATTCCATATTTTTGTTATATTTGCTTTTCATTAAGCTTTAATATGGATATTTGAATTTGTTACGTAACATGTATAATAATGGTAACTACGCTGAATTAAAACAATAATTATATGTTAGTCCAATATAGACCGGTATGTATAGGGTTGTTTGGTTTGTCGGATCAGCGGCTCAAGTACGGATCTTTTCGATCGATAAAATTGACAGTTCAAATCGTTAAAGTGGGTTTTATCGACTTTACATATAATTTATCGAACCTCGATACTTTCGACAAAAGTTATCGAATAGCTAGGTCGAATCCAAAGAGAATATACAGCTACTACAATACTTTACGATCAGACTTCGGTACTCGCAACATTCGATAAATTTATCGAGTTGTTCGGTTCGACAAATTTATCGAGCCGACTTCCGTACTTGCGCCGCTGCTGCCTTACCGGCTAACAATCTCGTGTTCGTTTTCAATCCCAAATCCAAATCCAAGAAACACTGAAACTTTCAACCATTAATTTATTCCCGAAACGCCATTACAAAACCTCACGTTACTTGTACCAAGCTATGCCAACTAAACTCTTTAAACCCATAACTCCTTCTTCTATATCTGTTGTAGGTGTCGTTCCAGAAATCGACGGAGTGCTGGTCCCACAGTTGCGCGGTGGTGATGCGGCTGTCGATCACAAGCGCCGTGGGGTTCGGCTCGCGGCTCGGACGCCAGCGGATTGGGAGCACCCGGGACCGTTCCGGTGTTGGGTCACTGGAAAGTTAGAAAATGTTTTGTTAGGTATAGACTACTTTAAGAGAAGATTTCTCTCAGAGAAAGGTAGGCAACTACTTATTTTTAATAAGCGGCTGTGAGCACTAATTTTAACATTTCCTGATGGTAAGCATAACGCCGACCTAACAAATGCAGTGACTCTCAGCACTTTAGAACACAAAGACCTGCGCGGCACTGCATAGTGTTTACCTGAGACATTAGGTATTAATAGTCTCATAAGCCCAGTAATTTCACTCGCTAGGTATTCTGCTCATCAAAATGGAACACAGTAGTGCTAGCAAATTACTGCTCAGCGGTAGTACCAACCCAGACGGACACTCGCAGAAGTTAGTCCTACAACCTAGTACCTACCATTGATCTGCGGTCGACCTCTCAACTACTCAACCACCCTCTCTTAAATTTATTCTAAGATTGTATTGTACCAATTTCTTTTAAGTCTAACCTGAGTCGAACGGTCGCATTTCAAGTAGGTCGAACTGCATTGAATAGATGCATAATCAAGTAGACGTAAAGTCATAACTGAGGTCCGTTCTAGTAGTATCTATCAGTAACCCGTTCTGGGCTCTGGCCTGGCTCAATGTCAGTGGTACGAGGTCGCCGCGCCGAGCGCTCAGATAACTGACAAACATAGCGAACAAGCGATTGATAATGTGGGTGCATCTTTGGTGAAGTATATATTTATGCAGTAAAGTTTCTTTGCTGTATTATTGTAAGATAGGATATTATTATTTTGTTTATTAAGACGTAATGATGGTAAATGTTTCCCACAACGGTCCTGTACCTCGCATGTGCCGATCATACAACGAAATAATGCGTGCTAACGCTCGTAATAACCACTCTGACGACGCTGAACTTAATAACGATATCGACATATTCGGTCTTAGCCTCAACTGCTTCAGAATTGTAATCTATAAATATTTATTGTAATTATTATTATTATATTTGTTCGTCACTTAATGTCATCTAATTTTGTTTAATTATAATGTTCTTTATTGTGTTTAATATGTATTTTATGTATATGTATTGTATGTAAATCGCTTTTATTTTATGTTTTAAATAGCTATTGTAGGTATGTTTTAATTATATTTGATGTTCACTGTTTCTAATCAAGCCGAGTGCACATATGTTTGGGTTGCAGAATCGGCCGAATTTTTAAGTCATGATTTTATCTAAATGTTTTTTCTGTAATCTGTAATGTGCACCTAATAAATAAATAAATAAATAAATGTGAAACGTGTAGTCGCGGATACGAAATTAGGAACCCATTTCTTCCGTCAGCATCACAATCTACTGAAATCATCAAAACGCCTGCTAAGCGTATTGCATGCTGTATTATGGCAAATTCCTTTTAGAGTAGAGGATTTCCGGCAGATGATGATGCTAGATGTATGGAACATGGTGGCCAAGACTGTATCGGAGAAATGTGGGTTGGACAGACGATGTGAAATCTGCAGGGAATGCGTGGTTGAGAGTGGAAAGGGACCGGAGAGTGTGGCAAAATCAAAGGGAGGCCTATTATAGTCAGGGGTGGATTTACGGGCTGATAATAATGAAGATAGCTGTTGTAGATGTACTTTTTTTTATAAAAATTGTAAGTACTTTCGATTTAGGAAACCATCGTGATACAACCACAACTTGATGGTAACACATTACTTATTTCCAATACCACAATGTCTTAGGTAATCCTACCGGTATTGCAACCACTAGAAATCAAAATAACGTAACCCGTAAATCAAATTAAAACTAATAAAAACCTAGTAAACCTTTGGCCTTGAAACCTTACGTCACAAGGTCAAAATAATAACACAGAACGCCAAGGTTTGAAAGATACATAATTATACAGGTTTTAGGTAGATGATGCGGCTCTGCAAAGGGCATGTTACAACACCGACTAATAGGTACTCCTAATAGGTTACATTAGACGAGCAAGGGCAAAAGCAATAATGGTGTGATATTTGGCATTACACAAAAAAGTTCCACTGCAATCTATTCAGACGACGATGACGTAACAGTTTGCAATAACTGTAGGTAATCTCACAAATATGCAATGCTTTTTTAGGATCGTGTGCGTCTAAACGACCTTAACAGTGCTATCGCACGGTGGGAGAGTGCAAAAGACTAAGCTATTGTTAGGCAATAGCTCAAAGGCACTACATGCGGTGTATCATGGATCATGGCAGTGTGAGACTTAAAGAGGATTAGGGAAGAATAGCTGCACTCTTTGCTGCACCAACTAAATACCACTGAACGGAGCTGGAATCTTTGAGCGACCTCTTTGTCGAAGTTGGACCTACCTAATTAGCCTACCGTATATAGTTGTTGTTTGCATATCTACAGTCGTAACAATAAACAATCTAAAAAAAATAGTACATACCTGTATTTAGCAAAATTAGTCCACAGCATCACCATGTTTCTGATCATCCCCTCTTCCAAAAACCTCTGAGGGAGAGGAAATGCATGAGGCTTGAATAGGTAGAACAAGTCGTCCGCATGAGATGCTCCATCGTTAATTCCAAACCCTGACACGAACTTTGGCATATTTATCAATCCATTGTATTTAAAGAGGTAGTAGTATATGGGCTGGTTCGTGGTTCTGGCATACATTTCCGATTCCAGGATCAATGGGAATTTAAAGTGTAAGTCGGAATATAAATTCACCATGTTCATTATCATTTCATCTTCGTGTGATGAAAAGTAATGCTTCTTGATCCTGTCCACTGTGCAATTTTTTTCGAATTCGCTGGGAAATTCTAGGTCTGTTTTTATGGTCGATATTGAATCTAAAGTGTTTGATTTGTTCTTCAAAGTGTTACCATAATCAGCTGATACAAAATATATGCCTTCACTGTCAGTGTAGCCAATTATCATTGGTACTTTCGTATAGTTGCCAGACATGATAATGTTAGCAGGGTACTCAGTCACTATGGGCTCAACACCGTCAATCTCAGTTTCAACACATGGCACGAATATATTGTCATCAGCTACACAGTATCTCTCTTCATTTTCTTTTAGAGACATTATCAGTTCTGTAGCAGTCCTATTTGATAAAATACTATAAATTTCGCTAGTGTCTTTGGTATCGTAGCCTAAATTTTTAACTAAAGCGCTTGCTGTTTTAATGGGATCGTGCTGTAAGGCCCACGGTGCTAGAGATGATCCACTTTGCAGTATCGCTTTGTGGAAGAGACCTTTAGCTGCGGGTGATAAGATCATAAAAGAGGTAGAGACCGCTCCAGCACTTTCTCCAAATAAAGTGACATCGTTCGGATTGCCTCCGAAACTTCTGATGTTATCTCTAATCCATTTCAGTGCAGCTATTTGGTCTTTGAGACCAGCGTTGCCCGGTGCCTCTTTAGTGCCGAGACATAGGAACCCTTCAACACCTAATCTATAATTTATTCCTACGAAAACTACATCATGTTCTGCGAAATAATCGCCGCCGTATAGAAAAGGAGACCCGGATCCTCCGAAGAAACAGCCCCCGTGGATGAAGACCATCACAGGCCTGAGTTGCTGGGGGGCTGCGTGGATGGGTGAGTAGATGTTCAGTTTCAGGCAGTTGGGTTCACCAATGGTGCCGATGAGTGACCTCTGAGGACACCAGGTGTTCTCGTCGAGAGCGTCGAGGATACCGCTCCAGGATGGTGGAGGTAGAGGCGCCTGAAAATATAATAATGATATATTTAAAACATATCATTATTGAAACGTTTTTTCTATTCTCTATCACCAATACTTGCTGTACATACACATACTTAGAACAATACAAGCAATTTTTAACCTCATTTCTTTTAAGGACCGTGCTGTTTTTTCTGTGGACCTTTACAGCGTTTTCGAATTGTGGTCAGAAGGTACTCCGCCCAAAACAAATGCATGGCGAGTAGCTCAACCGCACCGCGTGGGATTGAACCACGCAGTACGAACCACGGCTTGGGCCGTCGCGTCTCCGGGATACGGGGCTTGGAGAGAATAGCACCGGGGCGCACGAATGCTTCCGTTGAAGTGGGGCCTAATCCATATGACTAAAACTCTTTCTCGCGAGCCCGAGGTGGGCACTCTCGAAAGTTGTAGTGATTCTAGTTGCCTAGTTCTCTACACCAGCAAGAAGAAGGGCAAGAACTTCAATAGCACTTAATGTTAAACCTCAAGTACCTACCTTTCTACGCAGCATTTTATAATCTGCATGTAAATAGTTACAAGGTTCATCAACCAAGCTCACCTTGAACGACATTCTTAGAGCATTTTTACTGCACTGTTTATCGTATGCCATTATTATTTTGGTTGTCGCATGCCGTTTAGAATAGCATAATGTACACGACATAAAAAGTGTTGTAATTTGGAATTATTGTCATGAGACATGAAGTTGTTACTAGAAAGTTTTTTACTACACTGTATTATTTAGTGCTGACCATAAGTGGAGTCAACTGTTGCTGTCATCTAAAGGTCGGAAGCAAAGAAGCCTGCTGTAAATTCACATACACATTATAAAACTACACTTAGGCTGATATTCAGAGACGACAGCTTAAAACGATCTAAGAACTGTCTTAGCCAAGCTAAGGCTAAGCCGCTCAATCGAATTCGTATTCAGAAACAAAGTTCGTGCACGGTCTAAGCTAAGATCACACTCTCGTTATCTATGGCTGTTAAGTTTTTAATTTTTTCACCGGAACGTTTACCGGTTTTATCATTTATGTATGAATAGCAATACAACAAAGATAGCGATATACAAAATGTCACTGGAGTGAGTGAAACAACAATATTAATGCTATAAATCTATTTTGATATTATAATAAATGAAACATGTTAGTTTTGAAGTTTGACATTTCAATGTTTGGTTATTATGGTTTCTACCGTTATCATTTGGTGGCGCCACTTCTGTTTTGAGAGCGGCTCAAGTAGTCGATATTGACTACTCAGGCTTTGCTTAGCATACGCTAAGTTTAAGTAGTGTTCCAAATGTCTCTGAATACAAATTAGAGCGTAAGCACTACTTTTTGACATAAGGAAGACAAAGTCCACGCTTAGACTCGTCTCTGAATATCAGCCTTATTAACTCCATCATTAGTTACCCCTTATAACGAAACCTAGAAATAGAACAGCTAGTGGCCGAGCCTAACATCATTGGTGAAACTAAAGCGCAGAGACTTCGCTGGCTTGGACACCTGCAGAGGATGGGGGAGGACCGGAATGTCAAGAAAGCGTATCTTGGAGCCCCTAGTGGCCGCCGGCCAGTTGGTAGACCAAGGTACCGCTGGAATAACGTCGTGGAGGCGGACCTGCGCGAACTCCAAGCTGGTGATTGGCGAGAGTTGGCGCGGGATCGCAACCAGTGGCATTCTCTGGTGTCGGAGGCCAAGATCCTTTTTGGGTCGCAGCGCCACCGGAGTAAGTAAGAGTAAGTAAGTAAGTATAACATCAGCTATCTGCCAATGAAAGTCCCGTCAAAAATCGTCCAGCTATTTCGGAGATTAGTCGGAACAAACAGACAGCCAAAATTTTTAAAATTATATTGTATTTGTTTTAAGTAATGTATATTGCTATATAACTAATGTATTTTGCTTATTTGTTAAAAACAATCACGATCTCCATCAAAGAAAATCAGATATGCGTACAAGGAAAACTCCTATGAGAAAAAACAATTACTTATACCTTTTGAGTGTAAAGACAATGATTTATAACAAAAGTGCATATACAACAAGTATTCGTGTTTTTAATCATCTGCCAAAGAATATAAAGGACCTTCCTTATAATAAATTTAAAGTAGCGTTAAAAAATTGGCTTCTTATTAACGCATTTCAGGATTTAAATGAATTTTTTAAAATGAAAACTTGACATTTCTTATATTTTATTACGCTTATTTTATGTCCTGTATGTAATTATTGTTGACATTTGTATATGAACTATTGAAATTTATTTTTAAAAAATTGTTTGACCATAATATTGTAAAAAAGAAAAATGTGTTAATAAGGAGTTATAATAAGACTATTTGCGACGCCCGAACTGAGTAGTGAGTACATATAATGTACTCAGTACTTATTTGAGTATTGTATCTGTCCAACAATGTACATTTATGCAAAATAAATTATAAATTATTATTATGAATTATACTTTCATGGGCATTTAAAAAAGCTGCTATGTTGACATTACAGACATTTCAATTTTACTTATTTTTAGCATAATAATTATAGATGATTAAATATTTATAATTGCTTTAGAGTGGTTTTACAGCGGCTTTATTTGTTTGTTTCCATATATAGATCTCGACATGTTATGTGATTACAATATATGTCATTGGTGTATATGTATTCCAATCGGGTATCATTTCGCACTAGTCATCACCATCAACATCATCATCAGCCGGTAAACGTCCACTGCTGAACATCAGCCTACTCAATGAAAGAGGAATTTCGCTGTTACTATGCACTAAGTAAAAAAATGAAATGCGAAAATAAATAAAATAAAAACTTTTTTACCTGAAACCGATTCCTCTCGTCAACAGTCCCGTACGGGATCCCGAAGTACTCGTAGAACTTCCCACTCTCGCTGACCCTGCCCCTGACCAGCCCGCTCCAGGTCCTCACGACTGGAGCCGGCTGACGCATCAGGTTCGCCGCGATCAGCGACAGAAGCGCGAGCCACTTCATCGTTGAAGAGTATCGATGCACAAAGCGGTTCAGTCAACCTCTTCATCATACGTGCACTAAAACTGATTTGCTATTGAACAGCAAATGTATCCTGTTCTTATCAGGTGCTTGAGCGTCGACGTTGTTTAACTCATGAACGTTTCTGCTTGACTGACTAGTTACATTTACGGAGGCCTATTTTCAAACTGACTTTAAGTTTTCCTGTCCGCCAGTCCGACAATTGTTACGAGTCACAATCCCGCAAATCATCGCACTCAGAACTCGTTTATGATAATTTATTACATTAAACGTTTTTTTTGCTTCTGTTTTGTTATTAATTTTATACAGAGTATAAATTGATAAAACTGTTAGGTTTTAATAGATAAAAATTGCACAAAAAATGTTTGTCGATAAATTGTACAAAACCGATGTTAGATAATAAAAAATAGAACAAAGAGCATCACGGATTTGACTTTTTACATTACTGTTTTTTTCTTCTTAAATCTAGGTAATTATAATTAGTTTACTGGTTCTAATTTTAGATTAGAACATTAGGATTATCTATATTAGATAGGCCTACATTGGCTTGTCGATTTTGTAGCTATAGGTTATATTATATGTACCTAGTGTTTATATAGTATTTAGCTTAGAATTTTTTTTTGATTTAATGTGTTTCTAATCTTTTTGATGTGATTTTATAAGTTATATTTAACTTGTAATGTTTGTATGTATGTATGTATGTTTAGATAAAATCTTGCAAGCTGTTCCCACCCTCTTCCCGGTGTTCGATTGAGCCGAAATTTTACATCCTACTAATCCTACTTCCTACTAATATTATAAATGCGAAAGTGTGTTTGTTGGTTTGTCCTCTTTCACGCAATAACGGAGCAACGGATTGACGTGATTTTTGGCATAAGTAGATATAGCTTATGGACTGGAACTGGAGTGTAAGATAGGCTACTTTTTATCCCGGAAAAATGCACGGTTCCTGTGGGAACGCGGGTGACAACCGCGAGCAGAAGCTGGTTCGTATATAAATCGGATGACAATGTAATATAGTGTCACAGAGCTGGTCTGATGATGGAGCCGAAAGGTGGCCATAGGAACTCCGTAATCCCATCGAGTTTGGGCTTGGTTGATTTATCTTTACAAATACTCTGATCCTAGGTAATTTCCAGAATAAAGTACCACAAGATTACGTAACCAATTACTTACGTATTTTATAAAAACTTGTCTACAAAAAAACCATCAAAAAACGTTTTTCTTGTGTGGTATTATGTCTTCGCCCAGAACACGTATGTCCATAGAGGGATTAAATATTTTAATAATGATTGTTTCATTGAATCTCACAATAACAAGGTCAACGAGTTAAACTATAATTACTTATGTATTGTTTTTCAAGTATTCATTATATGTTAAATCATTAGACATTGGTAACTGTTGTTGTAATTTCTGTTGCTGAATTACTACGTAAATATAATGCGAGTTTCCTAACGATGTTTTCCTTCACGGTGTTAGGCAGACCCCAGACACGTGTGCGAACGTACGTTTTGCTTGACGAAATAACGACGCTTGCGGCCCATGGTAAAACCATGGAAAAACCACGATCCCCGCTTGACGCATATCGTATCGTCTGGTGTCGTTGTAATTTTGGCTGGATGGAAATCTAGTCCATGAACGTACGTTTGCTTGACGAAATAACAACGCTTGCGGCCCATGGTAAAACCATGGAAAAACCACGATCCCCGCTTGACGCATATCGTATCGTCTGGTGTCGTTGTAATTTTGGCTGGATGGAAATCTAGTCCATGAACGTACGTTTGCTTGACGAAATAACAACGCTTGCGGCCCATGGTAAAACCATGGAAAAACCACGATCCCCGCTTGACGCATATCGTATCGTCTGGTGTCGTTGTAATTTTGGCTGGATGGAAATCTAGTCCATGAACGTTCGTTTGCTTGACGAAATAACAACGCTTGCGGTCCATGGTAAAACCATCAAAAAACCACGAGCCGCGCTTACACGTGTAGTATATCGTAATCCGCGCTTGATGAAAAAGCATGGATATTCTGACAAGCAAACGTACGTTGGCATACATGTCTGGGGTCTCCCATAGAGCGAGTGTGCCGAGCCGAGATTCGAACTGTGGTGCAAGATCCCGCTCGGCCACACTGTTCTCGTAGAAACTGTTTATGCAAACATAATCGCTTTTCATATCAAGTTATCAGTCACTATTATTTATGTTATACAACTTTAAACAAGTAGATAGCCTAGGTTAAAAACATACATGATTGAGTTTTTTTTTATGTTATTTGGTAACGAGACGAGCTGGTCGTTTGCTTGATGGTAAGCATAACGCCGGCCCATAACAATTGCAGTGCCACCCAGAACTTTGAAACACAAAGGCCTGCGCGGCACTGCAGTGCGCTTGTTACCCTGAGACATTAGGTATTAAGTCTCATAAGCCCAGTAATTTCACTGGATACTCTGCTCATCAAACCGGAACACAGTAATGCTTGCACACTATACTGCTTGGCGGTAGACTTCACGAGCAAAGCGGTGGTAACAACCCAGACGGACACTCGCAGAAGAGTTAGTCCTCCCACAAACTAGAGTTTGTTAAATACAGAAATTATTATTAATAATAAAATATGAAAGAGTATTTATCAAGTTTCTTATGTAGTTTATGGACCGGAGAGTAACATACACTTTTTATAGCGGAAAAACGCACGGTTCCTGTGGGAACGAGGCGGGGGAAAACCGCGGTCAAAAGCTAGTGTTTCATAAATGGCTCAAAAAGCACCATCAGTTCAGAGTGAAAAAAGTTATATTATTTCTAATATTTAAACACTATTGTAAGCCATTAATAAATCATACTCCTAAGGAAACAGTGAAGGTCGTGCCCGGCTAACAAGTACTTATGGTAATACATTGGAACAAAGAAGTATTAAGTAGGTATCTACGTCGTACTTGTTATTCCTTCTTACTGTTTATATTACTTTATATTTAGCTTATTGAGGGTCAAGTAAAGGTAACATACTTTTAGTTTTTGTAGTATTTCCTTTTATTACGCGGACGACAGCGTGGCACGCTTGCCCATAATCAATTTATGTTGTTGGTTTAATTTAACCTTGTACAGTGTTGCTGTTTTAATTCCTCATCATGTAAGACTAATCATCAAATACCATCAAAGAACAAGTGATATTATATAGTTAGCACGTAAACAAGCAAGCGACCACGTCGCGTCGCTCTAGTTGCCCATGGATTTAATATATCAAACATATTCCCCGATTGTTATAAAAGAAACACTTGACGGATAGATTTCCAATAAATAAAATATTTACTAGTCCATGTGAAGATTTGGAAAATAATTGATTTAAAACATTATGTGACACTGAGGTACGATTTTATTACTGACCGATAAAATATTTTAATATTATTTCCACTTGATAGATTAGCATCTGCCTTTAATTGTTCAAGCGGTATATAATTATTATCCTCAACAGAATAGGGATTTTTTTTTATGATGTCAATCAATTCGTTTTCTCATGAGTGTAGTACAATAAGTTCTGAGTTTTTATGTTAGTTTATTAACGATAATTATTTAAGCTTTTTTAATCATCATGTTTTTAATAATGGCATTTTTGTAAATGTTCGCATTTAATATTTAAATACCTATTGTCATGTACCTGTGTCCTGCCTCAAAAGCGTTTTGGTTTTTAACTGTAAGTTTTTGAGTAATTAAATTAAATTAAATAAATAAATAAATAAATGAGAGTCAAATGTCTATATCCAAAAAAACTTAGTTAGTGGGAGGACTAACTCTTCTGCGAGTGTCCGTCTGGGTTGTTACCACCGCTTTGCTCGTGAAGTCTGCCGCCAAGCAGTAGTGTGCAAGCATTACTGTGTTCCGGTTTGATGAGCAGAGTATCCAGTGAAATTACTGGGCTTATGAGACTTAATACATAATGTCTCAGGGTAACGAGCGCACTGCAGTGCCGCGCAGGCCTTTCTGTTTCAAAGTTCTGGGTGGCACTGCAATCGTTATGGGCCGGCGTTATGTTTACCATCAGGCAAACGACCAGCTCGTATCGTTACCTAATAACATAAAAAAAAAAAAAAAAAACTGGAAATCGAACGCTAAACACGTCAAAAATAAGCGTCAAAGTCGGGCGTATCTACTGAGCGCTAAAACGCCCCATACAAATTGGACAGAACATCTGACGTCACTTGTTCTACGCGGGCTATAAATCTGTACTATAAACATGAATGTTGTTGATTTGGCTGTGCAAAACTGCGTTTAAGTTGTCATACATTTTTTATTCAATAAGATGTAAAGAATCTGTTGGTATCATTTAAATTACTAATGGATGATAAAAAAAAACTAATTGAATTTGGGAAACTTTTAGATGCAGTATCTATGTATGTGGAAATTATATATTTTTTGTAAATTGCTTTTTTTATTGTGTTAATGTCATCTTCTTAAAACTGTATAACGACATAAATTATGTCTTTTGAGTTTCATGCAACATCCCTCCATTATTATATTATATAATTATTATTATTTGTGTTAGTGTGACGTCTCATAATTCTTGACATATTTTATATTTTGTTACTGTTTTTGAATTATTATTATTATTATTATTGTATTTGTATCTTTTGAATGTCGGTGGCTATATTAATTTTTTTAATTTTGTAAGTTTTTACAATTTTTAATCTTGCATAACTAATGTAACTGGTTGTACCGTGTTAGTTATTAAATTAAATAAATAAATAAATCCCAATTGAGAGCAATCCACAGGAAATCGAGTGCATTATCGACACGAACGCAGAAGACAATACAGTACCTAAGGATTTCAACATATAGGATGATACAAAATGAACCGTGAAGAGCGCCGGTTGCTCCACTTCCGAGTGAGCCAATACGTTTCCGACAGCGAACGAGTCAGGGACTGAGGGACTGATAAAGAATGTACATGATTGATCACTGTCTTGAGCATTTAAAAGGCACATCTGCTGCTTGCGTCATATATACAGATAGGCATGTTGATGATTGTCTGCAATGAGAAATAAGATAAGCCAGTCGGACTATATACAATTACATCATTGTATGTAATTGTATATATTGCTGAAAGAAAAATAGGGCTAACTTTTATTTGGCGTCTATAGACAGTAGACACTGAACACATGATTGAAAGTTGCGGCACTGCAGTGCGCTCGTTACCCTGACTTTAGCTCTTCAATGTCTCAGGGTAGCAGGCGCATTGCAGTGCCACGCAGGACTTTGTGTTTCAAAGTTCTGAGTGGCACTGCAATTGTTATGGGCTGGCGTTATGCTTACCATCAAGCAAACAACCAGCTCATCAATCATATCGTGTACACACCGAGAAGGCCGTTCAGTCTACGTATATTTCTTCATGTTTTTAAATTACTACTTTTGTAGATAATTGTATGTAAAATGTGTTTAATGGCTTGTTGTCTTCATATGTAATACGTATTAGTTTTCCTAGGAATTTTAATTGCATAATTATCACTATAACATTTTGTGCAATTTCTATAAAAAAATATTCATATCTACCGAACAGATTATCAACAATTTTCACTTTTCAGAGTTTAAATACACTTCCGATTTGTAACACATAACTTTTTATAAATAGAACACAATTCAAACAACTTTATCATAAACATACAAGGTCGCAGTAAACCAACGCCTGAGATACAAAAATGTCGAGAACAACAAAGCTACATATACCGAGAGACGTTTCTAAACACCATTACCGAATTGGACGCCTCCAATCAATTGTCAGTTCGGAACTGGTGCTGCGGCGGCCGCGGGCGCGCGGGCGCTCGCTGGTTACAACACCATACCGAAGGCCCGAGGTCTCGCCATGGCCTTGAATTTCGCCAATATTTGACCACTTGCGCCAGCGCCGTGAAGGTCACAACTCGATACAATATGGGACGCTATACATGTAACATGATTCATTAGAATGCAGTTTAGCTGTTAGTTTTGTTAGTGACCTTGATGCTATATTTTTATAGTTATACCTACTGTTATTGGCTATCTAGTCATCTCATGTATATTCTCACATACCTACCTAGTATGTGTCTCAAGGTCTTGGGAGGTATTAGTGAAACCGAAGGTGCAAACTAAAAGGCTTTTTTCTTTTATGTATATATAATAACCTACAGATTAGGGGTTGGATAAATGTGACGCAGATTCAGTGATTTGGAAAAGTTGCAGATTATAAAAATAAATATATTAAAATATTTTTTATTATTGTACGATGAGCGGAGCGGGTCGTTTCCCTGATGGTAAGCATACCGTCAGCCCATAACAATTAGATTTATTTACAGGATTATTTTTTTCAAAATAGTACCTGCCTTTTGAAATTGAATGCTTCAGCATTAGTATCCTTTAATTTAAGTATAAAAATAATATTTATTACATTAAGACAGTAAGTGTTCGTTTATTTTTTCATCTAATTTATTTTGTGTTGTAAACATTAACAAATAGATCAGCAAAACTTGTATTATATATAGGGCATGTACAAAATTATACAGCTATAAGAATAATTAAAAATAACTATTTATTTGACAATTTTTTTCGTTTGGTAATTTAAAGGTGGCGTGAGATCACCTACATTGTGTTACCTATTGCAGCTCGTAGTTCGTCAAATGCACTTGTTCTCTTCTGAGCACTGATCTCAATCTATTCTCTCTGAGCTGTGATCCTTTCAAACCCTTTTTAGTCTTACATCAATCTCTTTTAATATCTTCTATACTTTGAATAGGTTGTGTTCCAAAACCTTATGATTTCATCGTCCCACAAGCCAGAAATTGAGCAGTGTGTATTGATTTCGTATATTTTTGGATTGTTCCTCCGTAAAGGTTCCCATTTGAGAGGAATTGACTTTGTCACTGAAGGCGTTGGGTCTCTGAAACAACGAAAATTGCTTTATCAATTCAAATTAATTTATAGTTATTTTTAGCGTTAAGAAAGACAATCTGTATGGTACATTAAAGAACAAAGAAATCTTCTGATTCATTGCAAATTGCAACACAAAAAAATAACAGTAATGCAGTTACCCGAGTTTGGCAAAGTTGGTCCACAAAGTTGAAAAAAAATTAATGAATTTCGCCTCAAGCAACGCAAATGGCAACGTGGCTTTGACTTTGAACAAATAAAACAGTTCATCAGCATGCGCAGCACCTACGTACTTCCCGAATCCATAAGAAAACTTCGCTAAATTCATCCACCCGCTGTAACTGAACTTGTACCCATAAACAGGCATATCACCTGACTTCAAAAGATGGTCTATCGTTGAAACTACAGGGTAAACTATGCCACTGTCACCTTCATATCTTGAAAAATCTGCGAGAGTCTCTTTAGATATCCGTTTGTCTCTCATATAGTATCGCTGTAACACGTCAGCAGTTCTTCTCCTTTCTTCATCCGTAGGAAAAGCTAGGTCTCTTGGCAGAGCTTTGTAAAAATCTAACTTAGCAATGGTGGTGTCGTTCTCTTTACCAGCAAATAGAAATCCTTCTGCGTCATTGTATCCCATGATAACGGGCACTTTATTAAAGCTACCTAAAGTGAGTAAATTATAAGGAGTATCTGTAAGAAAATGCTCTTCATCTGGCAAGATTTTCTCGACACAGGGTACAAATATATTCTCTGAAAGCACAATATCGCCTTCATTTCTTGGGACACGAGCCTTCATCAAATCTGCGCTTGTCAAATTCCTAAATATCTTGTATATTTGAATAGGATCTTTAGTATTGTGACCGATGTATTTGGCAAGTAAACTGGCAGTCTTTAAAGGTTCAAACTGAAAACTCCATGGAGACATTGCTGAGCCACTTTCCATGATAGCCTTATGGAACAGTCCTTTAGACATCGGTGACAAAATATGGTATAGAACAGATGCTGACCCTGCACTCTCTCCAAAGATTGTAATGTTATCAGGATCTCCACCAAAAATTTTGATATTCTGTTTGACCCATCTCAAGGCTTCTACTTGGTCTTTCAAGCCGGCATTGCCTGGTGCGTTTTTCGTACCTAGACATAGAAAACCGAGGATCTCGACCCTATAATTGATAGAGACGAGGATGACTCCATGTTTCAGTAAATAATCAGGGCCGTAAAGGAAGGGGGAGCTTGACCCATCTCGGAATCCTCCTCCATGGATGAAGACCATGACTGGGAGGAGCTTCTCTGACGCTGGAACAGGTGTGTAGACATTGAGGGTGAGGCAGTCTTCGGTTCCCACGATTCTAGATTTAAATCTTTGGGTGCATTGAACATGTTCGTTGTAGGCATTAAAAATGCCGTCCCATTCAGGTATTGGTTGCGAGGCCTAAAAAACGAAAAACATATTAGGTAATTTTAAAATTATCGGCTCAATTGGCTTGTGTCAGGCACAGATTGTTAAAAGGGCGCGAGTAAATTAAAATTATTCACATACAAAATACACGACAAACCTACTTCTCATAAAATTTATTTTAAGAGACGAATGTCTGTGAAATAATATGTATGTTGACTCCATCTTTTTTATGATGTCAATTAAATCGTTTTCTCATGAAAATCAAATTTCTATATCAAAATGTCTATATAAAAAAAACTAAAAAACGAACGCTAGAATCTGAAATGAAAGTCAAATTCGGGCGTATCTACTGAGCACTACAAATTTTATAGAACATCTGACGTCACTTGTTCAATGCGAATCGTAAAGCTGTACTAAAAACATGCATTTTGTTGATTTGGCCGTGAAAAACTGCGTCTAAGTTGTCATATTATATTATTTTATTCATTGCAACGTAAATAATCTGATGGTATCACTTAAATTACTACTGAATGATAAAAAAAAACGTTGAGTTCGGGAAATTTTTACATGGAGTAAATCTTTGTAGAAATTATATATTTTTTGTGAATTTCATTTTTATTGTGTTAATGTGATGTTCTTAAACCTGTACAACGATAGTAATTATGTATTTTGTATCCAATTAACGTAGGTAACTACGCAGGTAACTACGTAGGTAACTGTCAGTTTCCCTAACAGCGTGTAATGGCTTGGGATTTTTCCAGACCTTTTCATAACTGGTTCTTGAAGTATTAAAACTACTCGTAGTGGCAGATACTTACTTAATAGCCACAAAGCATAATGACGAGCACAGGTGAGGCGTGAGTAGAATTATACTCGTACTATTTTCATTTTCATTTTTGGTTTGGTTCGGCCAATCTAATATTTACCATCAGATGGCGCTGGTTAGCAAGACTAGAACGCCTTTAGTATCGACATAGTTACTAGTGCATTTAAATTTTGCCTTGGAATTACATAATTAATTTCTTCCATCACCTTTCCATCGGACTATTATTACTATATACCTAACTAGATGTAATGTTCTGTTTGATATGGATAATTGGATATCCTTTAGATGTGCAATAATGAGTTATTGTATTGTAATTGCAGATACGAATTTTTACTAGTTTTTGAAGTGGTTAGCAGTGAGCTCGTAGTTTGGCTGATAGACGCACTTGCACAATTTGGCATAGTTGTGAAGCTGTAAAGCTACGGTATTGGTCTATCTGCGATGTTCAAGGTCACCGAGCAATTAGACCCACGTCTGTTGGTGAATGCAGCACTGTTTCCGCAATGAAAGTACAGTGGAAGGGAACCACGCAGCAAGGCCATGCCTAAAAGGATATTATCATACTTCGGAAAACAAAAAAGAAACCTTGCTATCTATCCTGCTATTTTTCTGTCAAGTTCTTTATCTCAAAGGTTAAAATTAATATCGTTTATTAAAGTCCTCGTACAAACACTAAAAACAAGTGTTTCTTTATTTTATCTAAAAGTTTCGCGTCATTAAAACTGTTAGTGAATCCATGCACTACGCCTCACTAAGCGTTGAAGTGAGTATAAGTATTTGTAATCCAATTAAATTTAGCGTTATTACAGGACTGTGAGTTATGGAATGGAGGTAAACGCTTAAACGCTTACACACTCATACCCCCGCACTAGGATTCCCTGTGTCACAGGTGGCATGGACATACACAGATCACAAACATCCAAGACCCGAGAACAAACTTTATGCTTACACAAAATCTGCCCCGGCCGGGAATCGAACCCGGGACCCCTCGCCTTGCAGGCAGGTTTACTACCAACTTAACTACGGAGCCATCATCATCGGTAACTTATCATCATTATCTTCCTGCCCTTAACCGATTGTGTTGCTTCGGTACAACATGACATGTTAGTGGTAGGACTAACTCTTCTGCGAGTGTCCGTCTGGGTTGTTACCACCGCTTTGTGAGTGAAGTCAGCCGCCAAGCAGTAATGTGCGAGCATTACTGTGCTCCGGTTTGATGAGTGGAGTATCCAGTGAAATTACTGGGCTTACGAGACTTAATACCTAATGTCTCAGGGTAACGAGCTCACTGCAGTGCCGCGCAGGCCTTTGTTTTTCAAAGTTCTGGGTGGCACTGCAATTGTTATGGGCCGGCGTTATGCTTACCATCAGGCAAACGACCAGCTCGTCTCGTTACCAAATAACATAAAAAAAAAAACTTTACAGTGTACAGTTTAGATTTCATGACCGCCCGCCTGCATGACGTCATCTCTCTTCGGGAATTCTAATTGAAATGGCATCCGCCGCCAAATGCAAGGCTTGCCGTGCTGAGTTCTTTAAGCATTTGTTAAGTGTTTTTTGAAGCATAAGTTCAGAGGCCGATGCGGCAAAAAGGATAATATCTAACTACTATAGATTCTAGGCCGATTTGAACAGGGGCTTTCTGAAAAGAGAAAACTGTGGCGGTCGTACTTATGAATGACTTAGGTAGAAGCTGTATATTTGTAGCTTCATGCCTGATATTATAGGAGCTTTACCGTGTCGTACCTACACATAATTTATTGGATGTCTAACTATAGGTAAAAAAAGGTTCCTATGTGTTGTTGGAGGAAGACACTCCAACACTTGCGCTAAGCCAACTTCAAAAAATATCTTCAAAATAACTCTTTAATTATTGTGAATATTATATTGACAAATCCGCATTCTTGCTTTATGATAATGCGGTCGACGATAAACAACTTATTAACGGACTTTTAAGAAAGGAGAAGGTTATCAATTCGGTTTCAATTTATTTGAAACGATATACTTTCAAATTGGTCCCATAGAAATTTCATCAAAATCTGTTCAGTAGTTTCTCACTGAAGTCGGTTCGTCGCTTTTTTAAATCAATTTTTTTAGTTGATACCTATTTATTGTTAATTTATTGTTTATAACAAAAGTCGAGCAGTCTGTTCTTAGACCTTTTACGCCTTCTGATAATTGCATTTTATGCGGCGCTTTTGGTACTTGCTATGCTACAATCTCTTGTTACAAACCGTTCACAGGATACACCGTGTAAATATTCAGTAATCATCAATATCTTTAAACTTCTAATTTTCATTATTTAATATGTATAAACTTACAAGTTGACACTCGTAAATCGTGAGTAAAACGAGCAACACACTGAAGCATGTTCCAGCAGTTGTACTCGAAAGCCAATATAGCTATCCTTGACTTAAGAGTACTACCAACAGTCCTACACCCTCGAGCAAATCGTTAGGTTCTTAATTTGAAGAATGAAATAGTGATTCCTAAACGTTTATCTACACAGAAATAAAAACCTTTTATAACGAAAACTAGCAGGAACCGACAGAGCAAACTGAGCTGAGCTGAGCAAACTGAACTGTCAGAGCAGAGTCTGACATTTCAGTTAACTCTGTTTGCCCAGTGATCTGCATTACACGTGCACTAGTATAATTTCCATTGTTTCACATAACGACGACTTACTTGAAACCTTTCCACAACTTTAGCATACGGTATGGCAGTGTATTGCGCAAAGTTGCCACCAGGCGCAACCGTGCCACGCAGCCAGCCGCTGCGCACGCGCAACGGCGCTGTCGGCTGCGGCACCAGCCGCCCGGCCCAGAGCGACCAGAGTACCAGCCACTTGATCCTCACTCGTAACCACATCACTATCACTTAATAACAGTCACTTGTATGTCTCACTTCTTAAAACCAGAGTTTATCCGCTTCTAGTCAAAAGATTGCCACTTGTAGCTAGAGTGTGCTTGGTTTTGTTTGTATCCATTTATTTTTCCACTGAGTAGTTGACCGAGTGGACTCTTGGCTCTAATCTTATAATTTCAAGTTACTTTTTGTAACTGTCTTCTCATTGACCTTTGGAACTGGCTCACTTTGTATAGTCTGCACCACAATAGGGGTTGACCCAGCTTGTGTTATAAATCCGTAGTTTAACGGCAGGGCTCTTCATATTTTATATGCACATGTTCTGTAAATAAACAGTCAAATATTTTATAAAATACATGAATACGTACGAGCTTTATTACGCAATGCATATGAAAGTATATACGGTACCTATAGCAAAACATAATTTTTAAAATGTTTGTCTGTCTGTCTGTTTGTTCCGGGTAATCTCCAAAACAGCTGGGCCGATTTTGACGGGACTTTCACTGGTAGATAGCTGCTGTTACAAGGAGTAACTTAGGCTACTTTTATTTTAGAAAAAGAATTAGGGTTCCGCGCAAAAAATAAGAACCATTACTACCAATATCTCCGCGCGGGTGAAACCGCGGGCAGCAGCTAGTTATTCAATAAAGTTTGATGTTGATGCCCAGTCTATTCTCAGCTATTACGTATAAACACTCGCCGACGGAAGTTCAGCTTAGAATAGGGTTTTAAAATCTACAGAAATAATATATTAACTTAGATCTTCATTGGTAACTTTATGGTCAACTTTGTTCCAGTAGTTTCCGATACCAAATTGATAGAAAGTATATCTAAAAACCTGTTTAGAGTCTAGTCTAACTCCAAACATCTAGGTACTGTTATTTATGAATAGTTCTGCTTTTACCCAAAGACAGGTTATAGTTTTAACATTATTTTATACTATTTGATAGCGAGACCGCCGTCACACTGTCGTTTGCTTGATGGTAAGCATAACATCGGCCCAAAACAATTGCAGTGTCACTCAGAACCTTGAAACAAAGGTCTTCGCGGCACTGCAGTGCGCTCGTTACCCTGTCTAATAAGCTCAATAATTTCACTGGCTATTTTGCTCATCAAACCGGAACACAGTAATGATTGCACATTACTGCTCGGCGGCAAACTTCACTCACAAAGCGGTGGTACTAAACCAGACGGACACTCGCAGAAGAGTTAGTCCTACCACCTAGTACTCAGGCATGATGTACCTAAGTACTAGGTGGTAGGACTAACTCTTCTGCGAGTGTCCGTCTATTTTAGATTATGTTAGTCCTACCACCTAGTACTTAGGCATGATGTACCTAAGTACTAGGTGGTAGGACTAACTACATAATAATCTGCGTGATTTGTTGTTAATCTGAAAAGTAATTAATTTTACAAGTTTTATTTATCTTCCTTGTTTGTCAGGGATAGGATAAATCTGGCATTTGGTTTTGTTTTCGACCACCTCACGAATCGCAATGTCCTGTCATATTGAAATTTTGGACAGACCTTTGATTGAAGAGGAAACATTCAAAATAAATAAAAACCGCGTGAAAAAAAAGAAAAAATATTTTTTCATCACAATTTTTGATCAAATTAATTAGTAATAAATTACGTGAACCTTTGACCGTATAGCCTATCAAAGACGTGCACTTCATAATACGAGACGTCACATTGACATCTACCAGCATTATTGTCGCTACCAGGTACAGTTACATAACCACAGACTAATACACGACTATAAGCTCTATACCTGTTGGATTAAATATTAAAATATGGAACACTGACAAAGTACGTATATAATTATAGTAGGTACCTAGTCATTATCATTCAGCTATTATTGTCTTTTGACCATTATCCTACTACTAACAGAATAGATAATAGTATCTACAACTATCGAGGTTAAATACCGTAACCTGAAGTTAGCAAACAAACACATTTGATTTACGTGTAACACAACGGTAAAATACTTAACTTACTTCTGTTTCTGGAAGTGTATGCTCAAAATCACCATCAGTAATGATTTCTGTCTCACGCCTTAGTTCACTTATTGCACAACCTTTAAGATTCAAATAGTAGTTTATTACCTAAAATACAATGCGTTAACAAGTAACAGTTTGTGTTTTTGAGCGTACTTTCACTGTTATGATGCTAAACACGCGTTGGCTTGCTTGCAAACCGTCGAGGAGTGCCGGCCGGTCGGATTCTATCATTACTACAGTAGAAAAAGAAAAGTATGTTATGTTCATACAGCGGTAGTTACCAGTGCATGACAGTGTTGAAACTTTGAACACATGTTTCAAAACATAAGCATACGTGCGGCTTCATCTACACTAGCATACAAAGAAATTAAAGTTAATTTATCAAAGTGCAAAATTTTAACACAGTCTTAATTTCTTTGTTTAATTTTAATTTTTTTATGTTATTTGGTAACGAGACGAGCTGGTCATTTTCCTGATGGTAAGCATAACGCCGGCCCATAACAATTGCTGTGCCACTCAGAACTTTGAAACACAAAGGCCTTCGCGGCAATGCAGTGCGCTCGTTACCCTGAGACTGTCTCATAAGCCCAGTAATTTCACTGGCTACTCTGCTCATCAAACCGGAACACAATAATGCTTGCACACTACTGCTTGGCGGCAGACTTCACTCACAAAGCGGTGGTATCAACCAAGACGGACACTTGCAGAAGAGTTAGTCCTACCACTCTTGTGTGCTTGAACAGAACTTGTGTGCTAGTGTAGGCGAAACCACGCGTTTGCGTGTATTTCGGAACATCTGTTTGAAGTTTTACATCCTCGTACACTATGGTCATGGTTGTACTGCGGTTGTAGCGCGTAGTATGAGCATCTACAACCTATCTCCGACTGCCAAGATTGCGTTAAATATTGTCCGTGTGAGGCTTGTGGTGCGTGAGTCCTGGCGTGTACACATACACGCCACTTCGATATCGTATGAAGTTAACACACTTATCTGTTTACGCTATGCCATTTCTACCAGACCGGTTTGAATCGTGCCGGTAACCGGTGCGTGATTGTGTTAACTGTTAAAGAAAACAGGATTATTAGAAAGAATAAGCTTCGATTTAATTGGATACCGTTTCTTTCACATATTAAAGTCTAGTATTATGAATGATAGCTGCTGTCCCGCGGTTTCACCCGCGTGGAGAAATTGGATTTCATGGCTTTTATTTTTTTGCGCAGAACCCTAATTCTTTTTCTAAATTTAAAGTAGCCTAAGTTACTCCTTGTAACATCAGCTATCTGCCAGTGAAAGTCCCGTCAAAATCGGTCCAGCCGTTTTGGATATTACCCGGAACAAACAAACAGACAGATAGACAAAAATTGAAAAAATGGTTGTTTTGTTATAGGTACCCTATATATTTTCATATGAATTTAGTAAAAAGCTGTTATTTTGATATTACAAACAGACACTTCAATTTTATTTATTTGTAGTATAGTATAGAATAGAATAGATGATTAAATTAGGTTCCTAAAGTTTTCATTTTAAGATTTCTCCATAGTAGAAAGTAGAAGCTTCATTTTATTACAGAAGCTATCGCGTATTGCTTAATTTTGATCAATTTAGTTTACATCTAATTGAATCGAACCAAGGAATAAAATTTACAATAGAAAATTTACCAACCTGATTAACCGTCTTAATCTTCGGTGTTTAATACTTTTCATGTGCTCGCTCTCAGAAATAAATACTATAATAAGACTCCGGTGTTTTCAAATATACGCAGCAATCCTGCAGATCCCCAACGATACCTTCATCACATTTCATTAAGATTAGAATACTTAATTGAGTACACAATCAGGGCGGACGAGATCTCACAAGCAGCACCCGTTCACGAGTGTGACGCATGTGCAAGCCATCGCTCTCCTCAACCATTTTAGAGGGAAGAGGGCGACCTGACACACGACGCCACTGCAAGCAGAATCATTCCAGTGGCCGTGACCACTCCGTTTGTTCACCCAATTTATTTAATCTGACTTGGTAATATTAATTACTCCCACTTCCCGTTGCCGCCCCACTCGGTCGAACTGTGCGATGGCCTCCGCCACCTCATGATTCCCGTCTCTGATGACCATTTTGAGGTTGTAGTCGATGCGAAACTGTGTTTGTTGGTTTGTCTTTTCACGCAGCAACGGAGCAACAGCCCAAAGTAATTGTTTGTGTGATATTTATTGGCCGAATTCAAATTCAAATTCAAGTCTTTATTCAAATAGGCCCCTCAGGAGCACTTATGAAAGTTAAAATGACTCTAACAGCGGGCCTCTGCAACATTCATCTACCCGAATCACAGACTAAAACTAATGCTGTCTTTATCAGAAGGAATATAAACAAGTTTTAATCCCAAAAATGCACCTGTGGGAATTCCCATTTGGGTGAAACCGCAGGCAGAAGCTACTAGAATAATAAAATACATAAAAAGATAAGTATCAAAATTGCAAATCATTGATAGAGTCACCGTCAATTTAGACTGCGAAGAACACAAACGTGTTTTAGTATATTATTTCGTACCAAAATAGTCTTTTATACGTTTAGTATTACAATATATTTATCGTTGTGGACTTACGTAATAAGGACAGAGATATCCGTATAGTCAGTACTTTGACCTAGTGATACGTATTATCAGTGTGATATGTGGTATAATAATGAATAATGATAAAACATATTTATAAATATTTTCGCGAACCATTGTGTAGTGTATAAAGTAAATAAACGGAAAAGTCTTTCAAGAATTTATGTGAAAACTGCTGTGGATATAAGTGATGTTTAATTTTTTATTTTAAGTTCAATATATAACAAATTTTACTGAATTACTACACACATTGTAGTATCCGATATATAAATACCTACTCAACAGTAAATAGTGATTCGAAGTCGTTTGTACTTTTTTGGATTATTTAATTATGAAGTTGTAATATTTGAGGTCAACTAAATTCGACAGCGACAGATACTTTAGTGCCTTTACAAGTTTTGAGTGGTTGTAATTGAGATATCAGGTTATAAATGGTTGGAATAAGGTCACCAGTGCGAACCAAGTGGCTGGTACTGTGGACGCTATGGGCCGCTCGGCTGGTGCCGCAGCCGAGCGCACCGGTGCTGGTCAGCAATGGTTGGCTGCGCGGGATGGTGGCACCTGATGGCTCGTATGTTCAGTACTCTGGAATCCCTTACGCCACCGTTCAGGAACGGTTTCGGGTATGTTTTCCTTTAACATTAAGTGGCAGCTTAACGCTCCAGCAAACGTACCTTTGCTTGAGCGTCTAAGCTGCCCTAAGTATATGACCGTTCCAAATGTTTAGAACTGCAGATGTCAAAGTCTTGTCAATAATTATTTATTCTCGCTTATGTTTTTACATGTACAGTCACAGTAAGAAAAGGTACGTCGCCGTACAGGTATTTTTATTTGCGCAGCAGTTGTTTTGTGTTTAAGACTCCTGTCTTAGTGCGGGTACTTAAATGTATTTGTATAGTCTATGCCAATATTGCGTTACCGTGACAACGATTCTATTATAATAAGATTTAATTTGAACCAAGAGATAATTAATGTGGAGATGCAAGTGATGCAGTTGACTGACTTTGACAGTTAAATAAAACAAATTAGATTTATTTTTAAATAACCAGGTCTTTAAGTAGGTTTTATGTTGATGTAAACTAGACATTCGTCAAAGGTGAATGCTGTTTTAACCTTGCTATCATTGCATTAAATAATAGTAGCCAATGAAATAACTGGGCTGATGAGACTTAATACCTAATGTATCAGGGTAACGAGCACACTGCAGTGCCACGCAGGCCTTTTTGTTTCAAATTTCTGAGTGGCACCGCATTTGTTGGGTCGGCGTTATGCTTACCATCAGGAAAATGACCATATCGTCTCATTATCGCATAGTATAAAAAATAGTATTCCATACAGTAGTCTGCTTACTGTCGTATGACCAAAAAGTCTAGGTAGGTACTAAGTGTCCTTACGTGATAAAGGAAACAATTTGGAAACTGACGAAGGCATTCTTACCTTGAATATACTGCAAGCGTAAAAATACCTTAGAATAGTAGGGTCGGGGATGTGCTTGCCATCAGATAAACGACCAGCTCGTCTCATTAAAAATAGTAAGAGTATAAAAAAAATTAGATAAATAACCTTCTACACGCCTTTAATAATTTGCACTACAGGAAAAAACATGCGAGAAATCCAAATTGCTACAATGACATTGGTACTTTCTTTGTTTTTTAATTGAGATAAATCTGCTAAGACTCTGCTGACTGATTTTCAGGCTCCCGGTCCAGAACCTTTATGGAATGGCGAGTATGATGCCTTTGAGGAGCACATACGATGTCGCCAGTCCGTAGCAGATACGTTTGCTCTGGGTCAGCAAGACTGCTTAACACTCAACGTTCATACATCTCTTAATACACCAGTTGACGCCAAATTACCTGTTATGGTCTTCATTCATGGAGGAGGGTTTTTCCAAGGATCAGGATCAGCTTTTTTTTATGGATCCAAATATTTAGTATCTAAACAAGTAATTTTAGTCACTATTAACTATAGGCTAAACATTCAAGGCTTTCTTTGTCTTCGCATAAAAGAGGCACCAGGCAACGCAGCCATGAAGGATCAAGTTGCCGCTTTGAAATGGGTTCAGAGAAATATTCGGGCTTTTGGAGGAGACCCTGACAACGTGACGATTTTTGGAGAGAGCGCTGGTGCAGCATCGGTGTCTTATCATGTCCTCTCACCGATGTCTAAGGGACTATTTCACAAAGCTATTACTCAGAGTGGTTCATCTTTGGGCCCATGGGCGTACCAGTTCAGACCAATCTTTTTAGCTAGTCTTCTTGCCAAAGAAATGCTATATGAATCCGAGGATGCTCACAAGTTGTACAAATACTTCCAGACTAAACCTGATGACGATCTCATCTTAACAAGGGTTCCTCGACAACCGGGGAATGTCATTGCCTCAGAGATACTATACACGCCTTGTTCAGAAACCGTGATAGATGGTGTGGAGCCGTTTTTGACTGAATCACCTTATGACGTGCTATCTAAAGGCACATTTAATAAAGTTCCTATGATAATTGGTTCCAACACCGAAGAAGGTTTACTATTAATGGGAATGGATACTGTGCACATGATTGAGAAAGTAGAATTCAACAAATCCATCCCAAAAAATTTGCATATACCATCAGAAGATACGAGAAAAGAATTTGCAAATAAGTTACAACAACTGTATATGGGTGAAGATGACTTGACAAATTTTTTGAAACTATCAAAATTATACGGCGAACCTCTTTTGACATATCCGTCTTTGGAAGAGACTGAACTGATCCTTAAATCTAGCGACAAGCCAGTGTACAGCTACATCTTCAATTATGCTGGAAGGCGGAATTTAGCTAAGCTGCATTTGAGGAAACCATTGAATATTGCTGAAAACGCGACGCATGCCGATGAGTTGTTTTACTTATTCTCGCAGACAGTTATTCCAAATTTGTTTGAAGATGACATGATAGCGAAGATGACCACGTTATGGACGAACTTTGCTAAATATGGGTAAGTTTTATTTTCTAAGGACGTTAATTAGTAGAGGACAGCTAAGTTGAAAGTAGTGCACTTTTTTAGTTCCGTTTATTTATGGTCGGTAATATATCATGAGATTCATGAAGGTCATTTAGAAGAAAGCATAGCGTTACTAGAAACTGTAGTAGTTTTGTTAGTGGTAGGACTAACGCTTATGCGAGTGTCCGTCTGGGTTGTTACCACCGCTTTGCTAGTGAAGTCTGCCGCCAAGCAGTAGTGTGCAAGCATTACTGTGTTCCGGTTTGATGAGCAGAGTATCCAGTGAAATTAGTGGGCTTAATACCAAATGTCTCAGGGTAAGGAGCGCACTGCAGTGTCGCGCAGGCCTTTGCGTTTCAAAGTTCTGAGTGGTTGTTATTGGCCGGCGTTATGCTTACCATCAGGCAAACGACCAGCTCGTCTCGTTACCAAATAACATAAAAAAATAGTTTAAAACAGATCTCTATAGAAGTTAACTAGCACGAAAGTATTTTTGACCCTCAATCATGACTTGACCTTGGCATTGAAATTCTTGAAATGTGTGTTTTACTTATGTTTCTAAGACTAAGCAGTCGTGTTCCCACCCTGTAGAACTACTTTACAGCAGACAGACCACTTCAGTTGTACTATTTCGATACTAATCAAATAACAAGACATTTTTCAAATTTTTCAGTGTCTTTTTCTGTTACCCTGCTGTTTACGTTTGCTGTTCTGTGAAATCTCTTACTCACCAGCTCATGTATTTTTGCTTTATTAACCTGTTCTAATAACATTTTTCATTTTTAGAGACCCAACACCCCAAAAGTCAGATTTACTACCAGTAACGTGGCCACCGGTGGAGCTCGCATCTCCGACGTCCCTGTTCATCGATCGGCAGTTTTCTGTATCTCCTATGTGGTATACAGACTCTTTAAAGTATTTGAAAAAGATATATACTAAATATAGACGTCAAAGATGATTAATACAAATTTTCTGAGAATAAAGTGCTTAACAGAGGTACGTAAACCGAATGTCCCATACAAACGAACTTCCCTGTTCATTTGAAAATTACAGGTCAGATTTAAATGAAATTTTGCATGTATAAGCGGATAAGCAGTATCTAGGGGCAAAACGCTTTCGTTTTGGTTCAAACACAACTAAAATCAAATTAGAGCGAAGTGAATTTTCAATATTTCCACCACTAAAACGACTCGTTTTGAACTGATTATTTTCATATAATAAACTCGTTTAATCAAAAAACTGTTGCACCTTACCCCTCGGTAATATAGTCAACTTTGAAAATAATACATAATAATTGAAATAGATTATGTACATTCAAAATGAAAAAGGAACTTCGAAAAGTTATCAAAAAAATGTAAAATATTGTCGACATTTTGCAACCGCTTCGTCACACGCGGGGTGAGGTAACGGGGAGACGCAGTGAGGCTACGGAAACTCCCGAGTCCCGACAATTGCCGATCTAGCCCTGACAGTCTTCGAACCGTCGACGGACTATTTCTCTGTCTACGCTTCGAACACAATAATTCACAACTCAAATTGTACGCGGCATGTTCGTTTATTCTTTCGAATTTCGTAGAGTGTATCTATTGATGAAGTTATCAACTCGTATTCTGTAACTGAGACACAGATTAGGTAATATTTATAACGTTATAGAGACGTATTTGACAGTTGATTTGGTAGGTATTTAGGAACCTATTGATTCGTATCAGTAAGTTACATTTTCAACCTTTAGGTACTTTCTCGGACTTCGGAGGTATGAAAAATGGATGATTCAACGCGAAAGTATCTATGACTAGTTGGAGAGTAGAAACCTACCTACGGTCTTACCACAAAAAAATATTGTTATTACATTAAACCTGTGATAAACAGTGTTTAACTCCTAAACATGCCTTAGTCACGTGTTTAAATATGAGCAACCACAAATCCTGATTTATGTAGTATCTAACCGTTGTCTAACTTAATTCTGTTGTGACATTTCTAATCATTTTAGATGTTTATCTTTAGACACTGTCTAAAAATATCGTGATGATTAAATTCCATTCTAAGGAGTATTCTTTCATAAAATTTATTAAACCACCCATGATATAAACCCTAATATAAAAACAGACGAATTGTGAACCTCCTCCTTTTTTAATTCGGTTAAAACAGAACACAAATAATAATATGAGGCAAGCGATAACTGCTCACGAGAGACTGTGCGCTACGGTTCGTTTCCACTGCGATGTTATGGAAAAAATAAATTATTTTATTTTGAACCAACTTCAAAACAAAAGAGGATCTCAATTCGGTTGTATTTTTTAATTATAAACTGATTTGTAAAATTCATTTTTTTTGTCTGAAAGGATACACTTTCAGATTTATTCCATAGACTACTCGTGGAGATTTTGGATTTCATGGTTTTTATTTTTTTGCGCGGAACCCTAATTCTTTTTCTAAAATTAAAGTAGCCTATGTTACTCCTTGTAACATCAGCTATCTGCCTGTGAAAGTCCCGTCAAAATCGGTCCAGCCGTTTCGGAGATTACCCGGAACAAACAAACAGACAGGCAGACAGAAAGACAGACAGACAAAAATTTAAAGAATGGTTGATTTGATATAGGTACCCTATATGCTTTCATATGCATTTAGTGAAAAACCAGTTATTTTGATATTACAAACAGTGTGCTCGTGTATGGGTACGCTATAATATACGATTGATAAGTGTATAATGTGTGAGACATTACAGGGAGCAGTAACAAATTTGAATCCTGACCCAGATAAATAGCTATTTTTGCATAGCTATTTTATGTAATAAACTAGATAATCAAAGGCTGTACAATATCAACTAGCTTCTGCCCGCGGTTTCACCCGCGTTCCCACAGGCACCGTTCATTTTCCGGGATTAAAAGTAGCCTATATTACTCTCCGGTCCATAAACTATTTCTATGCCAAAAATCACGTAAATCCGTTGCACTTTTACTATGTGAAAGAAGGACAAACCAAGAAATCAACAAACACTTTCGCATTTATAATACTAGCTTCTGCCCGCGGATTTCACCCGCGTTCCCACTGCAACCGTGCATTATCCGGGATAAAAATTAGCCTAAGTTACTCTCCGGTCCATAAACTATATATATTCCAAAAATCGTCCAAAAATCAATACGTTGCTTCGTTGCTGAAGGACAAACCAAAAAACAGACAAACACACTTTCGTATTTATAAGGAAGTAGGATTGGTTGGATTAGAATGAATTTAGCTTCAATATTTTTAATGCGTTATATACTAGCTTTTTCCCCGCGGCTTTACTCATGTGAAATCAGGATAAAACTACTACATCTATTCTACTCGTATTTAGATAACAAAATTTCATTATTCCGTTTATTATGCTGAGCGTACCAAACATAACGCAAGCACAGCACGGGTGCTGCAGCTGACTAGTCCGCGCTATCATAATGCAGACCGTTGACACTTATGCAAGTATGCGTTTTGGTATCAAAATAACCATGCTTTTGCATCCAGCGCAGATTACGAGATAATACACGAGCAAGCGCGACTGGATGTAAAACCATCAAAAAACCACTAAATAGACAAGAACTTCAATATTCAAAATTCAAAAGTCTTTATTCAAATAGGCCCCAAAGGAGCACTTATGAAAGTTAAAATACGATACGATATGCGTCAAACGGGGATCGTGGTTTTTTCATGGTGTTCTCGTGATCCGCGATTGATGCTTATCTATCAATCATGAATTAGGTGTAAGGGCTGCCTTAGGCCACCGCCGCGTCTTCATTTCACATTATCCCCTAAAGTATAATTATGCAAGAATAGCTTATTTGAAGTGATTAATTTAACTTTATTAAATAAGACTGATGATAAAATAGTTTTTTTTTATATTACACAAATATTGTGTTGTTTATATGTACATTGTACATAAAAACATTGTAAGTCGATAAAAATTCTAAAACTGCAAAAACTTGCGGTTTGGATCCTCGCAGCTGAATGCGAAGCAATATGCTTTTGCTCCGCGTGAGTGATTACGTAGGTACTGCTAACGTGCGACCCGGCCGCACGGCAACACGCTGAATTCGTCCCGACAGTACGAGCCCGCGCGCCGCGTACTTGTAGCTTTATACCTAAACTGCGGAGTGCATCTGGAATGGTAGCCAGGTGGAATTTCTTTCACAAACAAACAAATTTTATCTCTTTATCCTAGTAATCCTACTATATATCCTAGTAATATTATAAATGCGAAAGTGTGTTTGTTGGTTTGTCCTTCTTTCACGCAGTAACAGAACAACGGATCGACGTGATTTTCGGTATAGATATAGTTTATGGACAGGAGAGTAACATAGGCTACTTTTTATCCCGAAAAAATGCACGGTTCCTGTGGGAACGCGGGTGTAAACCGCGGGCAGAAGCTAGTATTGATATAGATGTGATAAGTGTCAAGTCAGTCAGGTGAAGAAAACAACAAATATTCACGATCAAAAAAGTCAACGTTATTTCTGTAAAAAGGTTTTATTTTATTTTCTTTATAGCGTAATAATAATTGACAAGTTGGACTTTATCTTTCAGTTTCCCTCATCGGAAAAGTTTTGAATGATCTTACAGCCAATTTGTTAATCTAACACGTCCATAATGAAGGTCAAAATCGGTCAGAAGCAATCCGAAGCCTATCCTATAATTCCTATACTTCGATAATTGATATATGAAAAAAATCGAATAGGTGGGTCATGATTCAACTTTGTCGAATGTAGTTGCATGAATTATAGGTATAGTACCATCAACTTATATTCTTGTCGATTGCTGAACGAAGGCAAATTATTCAAGATCACGCCACTGAGCTGGGGCTTCAGCTTTCGAGTCCTGTTTCCAGCAACTGTAGTTCCCAGGTCACGGACATGAACATGATTCTTTCAAAAATCCATATACTTACTCATTTTAAAATTTTATTAAAAGCAATGTGTCATTGTATCTCCATGGTGGACAACGGATAGGTAGAATCCAATAAGTATAGAGTATTAATATACCTACAATATATGACTAACCATTATTTCAGTAGGTAACCATTATTTCAAATTATAATAATGTCGTCATCGTCATAGGCGTAGGTTATTTATTACTCTATGGCCTGTCTGTCAAATTCGCATCTGCGCTTCACCAACTTCTTGATCTTTGACTAGACGTGCTGTCTTGCTCTTTTCCGCGCCCCGTCTTGCTCGTGGTGAAACAGGAACAATATTTACCGCTCGGCGCTAGGCCCATCACGGAGTTGGGCGAGTTATACTTCGGGTTCTTAAGAAAATTTTATAAAATATACGACTATTTTCTGTATTTGTCCAATAATGTAGACAAAATTGACGGCTGATTTGGTTAATTTTTTTAGCGGGCTAAATGACTTTATTGACTAGCTAATACATAAATAAACACTACATCTAACCTAGCTACAAAAACAGTTGGATAATAGGCCTATAGGTAATCCAGATGTTCTAGCTCATTAACAGTTTATAGTTAATTTTTTATTAATTTTATAGTCAAATTAGCTTTAACTAATACTACATTGTGGTATCGTGATTATCTTAGCTCGAGAACTAATGGACTCGGTCTTTGGACTTTGAAACTTGATCTCGCTATACAAACAGGTACAAACGGATTACGATATATGTATCTATCACTATAATATAATTCCGCAAAACAATATAATATTACGATATAATAAACAATATGTCAAAACTAGCTGCTGCCCCGCGGTTGCACCCACGTGGAGATTTTGGATTTCATGGTTTTTATTTTTTTGCGCGGAACCCTAATTCATTTTCTAAAATAAAAGTAGCCTAAGTTACTGCTTGTAACATCAGCTTTCTACCGGTGAAAGTACCGTCAAAATCGGTCCAGCCGTTTTGGAGATTACCCGGAACAAACAGACAGACAGACAGACAAAAATTAAAAAAAATGGTTGTTTTGTTATACGTACCGTATATACTTTCATATGCATTTAATAAAAAGCTGTTATTTTGATATTACAAACAGACACTTCAATTTTATTTATTTGTATAGAGTATAGATTAAATAATTTTCAAGGCTGTATGTAGCACCTTCATCGCGTCTCGAATATTTTAAATCTTATCTAACATTATAAAAAGTTAAAATTTTGTAGTAATCTAATCGAAGTAGGTATTTTTTGTCTTTATCACCGCGCGTGCGAATCCGAGTCTCCATTGTAGGTATAGAATGTTCACCTTCAACACTCGTTTTAATAAACAATTTTTATCCGGTGGTATAGGACTAAATCTTCTGCGAGTGTTCGTCTGGGTGGGTACCACCGCTTTGCCGCCAAGCGGTAATGTGCAAGCATTACTGTGTTCCGGTTTGATGTTCAAATGTTGATGACGTTGGTGAATATTGCTTTCTACCTAACATTTATTATTTTTTTTTTTATGATATTTGGTAACGAGACGAGATGGTCGTTTGCCTGATGGTAAGCACAACGCCGGCCCATAACAATTGCAGCGCCACCCAGAACTTTGAAACACAAAGGCCTGCGCGGCACTGCAGTGCGCTCGTTACCCTGAAACATTAGGTATTAAGTCTCATAAGCCCAGTAATTTCACTGGATACTCTGCTCATCAAACCGGAACACAGTAATACTTGCACACTACTGCTGCTTGGCGGCAGACTTCACTCACGAAGCGGTGGTAACAACCCAGACGGACACTCGCAGAAGAGTTAGTCCTCCCACTAACATTTGTTTTAATTATGCTAATGTAATCAACTGTACCGCCACTATACCGCCGCGAAGTGTCCGCACGCCATGGATATGGATCTAATCTCAAGTAACAAAGACGCGTTCCAACTACCTAATCAAATCCCAGCCGGCTAGCCCGGGCCCCGTTATCCCAACCATGTGGTTTCTATAACCATTAATGACTTCTCGACTAAACTAGCTGCGATGAAAAGCATCGGTACTATCACCTTTTCCCTCCGGCCTTCTTATCGAGCCCTTCGGAAACGGATTTGAAGTGCACTCCCCTAATTAGAGCCTTCAAGGGCTTTCGGGGAGGAATGAAGAAAGGAAAGCAAGTAAAATTAACCACCAGGAAACTGTGAAAACGCTGTTTTGTGTTTGTTTCTCATTGGGTAGTGAAGATTGATTAAGAAAATGGGACAGCTTCACACTGATCAAATAATTTAAATTAAACTTATTAAGTATATTTTTACACAATCTCATATACTTCATTCGGGAAGTGGTTGCAATGAGACATTGAATGTATAAAATAATTTTGTAAAGTATAGTAATTATTAATGAAGTTATCTAGCAGACGCCTGCTCCCCTGACAACTGGTACTTTGAGCGTCTTTGCCATTGAACAAAAACGTGCGCAAAACAAACAGCAAGATCGTCAGAATTCTGATAATACACTAAATAATCGATAAAAATCCATATCCATACTAATATTATAAATGCGAAAGTGTGTTTGTTGGTTTGTCCTTCTTTCACGCAGTAACGAAGCAACGGATCGCCGTGATTTTTGGCACAGATATAGTTTATGGACCGGAGAGTAACATAGGCTACTTTTTATCCCGGAAAAATGCACGGTTCCTGTGGGAACGCGGGTGAAAACCGCGGGCAGAAGCTAGTAAATAATAAATCACTAGATAAGCGTTAAACACGATTTCCAGTAACGCCCACACTTTCACACTCCGATTAACCTTTATTTAACTTCGACCCAAACCTGCCAAACGCACTCCAAAGCCAACTTGAAGCGAAAGAAGACCGTGCAAAAAGGCGAGCCCCTAAAAGACCAAGATCAATAGACTGCCCTTAAAGCATCAAAGGCGAACTAATATCGTAAAGCGGCCCTTACATCGGCAATCTCGACCGGTTCCGTTCCAAACTAAATTTCCGGTATTCCGGTATTTCGGATAGTAAGCCGCTTAGCGCTCGAGCCCCCCGCTCTTATTAGAACGAGTCAATGGAGACCGCCGAATAGAGAATGAGTGAATGCGTGTATAAATAAGGCTGGCATACACGAGATTACACGGCATGGATTTTAGCAGGGTTTAGAAATACATAGAACGGAGAATTCTACAGAAATTCGTATATACGATACGGTGTTATGTTATTTGATAACGAGAAGAGCTGGTCGTTTGCCTGATGGTAAACATAACGCCGGCCCATAACAATTGCAGTGCCACCCATAAGTTTGAAACACAAAGGCCTGCGCGGCACTGCAGTGCGCTTGTTACCCTGAGACATTAACCCCAGTCATTTCACTGGCTACTCTGCTCATCAAACCGGAACACAGTAATGCTTGCACATTACTGCTTGGCGGCAGACGTCACGAGCAAAGCGGTGGTAACAACCCAGTCGGACACTCGCAGAAGAGTTAGTCCTCCCACTAACACGTGCGTGTATTATGTTGTTATACAAGACTATATTTTTGTCATACGATACTATAATTTATACCTGTATATATAGGGCTCACGTATCGCGTCTTATGATTATTCCGGCAGAGTAAAGGAGTCGGATATTGAAAGTGTTCCCCCTGTGTGCCGTCCTATCGGGTACAGAATTAATCTGGACCTTTTCGCTCTAAGCTGTAATGTAAATAGACGGAAACCGGCGGACACCGCTTGTTTGTGTTGTCGCTCCGTTTTGGCGGTTAATGAAAACCTTTTAAAAAGTTAATGGCCATTTCCGGTTGGCGCGTCTTTTGAGTCGTTGAGTGTTTGTATTTGGGGATAACGCGGGAGAAGGCGTTAGACGCGGGATTTATTAGTGGAGCTATTGACTGGAGTAGTTCCTTTCATTTAATTCTAATTAACTCGAGTAATAGTACTTAGATGATTAGATTTAGATCTCTGTATTGTTAAAATTTAACCACACCCTAAACGTGTGTTAAACCGTGTCTAACATTAAACATGAATTAGTCGTGTATTTAAATATAAATGACCACAAATCTTGATTTAAATAGTATCTATGCGTTGTCTAACTCAATTCAGTTGTGACAGACGTTTATATTTAGATAATATCTAGCTAAACAGGCGTTTAAAAGTTATTTTTTGTAGTAACATTGATAATGTCACTATTTAGCAATAAGACTTTAATTACCGAAAAAAGATATCTATTCTTACTCAAGTTTATAATATTGTGCTAAATTGTTCGTTTAAAATATCTGATTAGCATTATTCCCATAAAACAGAGAGACTCTGTTTAGTGTTATTACGCAATACGCTTCATTGAGATAAGTGTGTATTCTGATTTGGAAACTGATTTTGGCACAACTTGAGGAAAGACGAAAATTCCAACTAACTAACTAACTAACTCTATACCTCCACGGGAGCTTCACAAATACGCTCGATAGAGAACAGCACCAAGAAACTAGTATTACTTATAAATAACTTATATAATATATACTCTCATTTAAGATGTCTTGAAGAGAACTTGTCTGGAAAGAAGGTTATGAGCGATAAAATCCCCTTTGTGATACTATCTTTTATAAGATTTCAGTTTTTTATATTATTGGTACAGGGGTGTTTCCATATAGATTTTATTTATCTACCAGGGCCCCGATCGCGCTAATTTGAAATGACAGCGTACAGTTATGGTTTAGTTGTAGTTTGTATCCAACTGTGGTTTAGTGTCGATTCAGGCGTGTGGAATTCGATATTGCCGTTCATTTGACAGCGTTAAATGTCAGTTGTTGTCGAGATACGTCTCAACTTTTGGTAAAACTGTTAGCGCGATAAGAAACGGTCATAAAGCTGTAATGCGGTTGTGGTTTAATTGCGGTCTGGTTGCTGTCTTTGTATACAAAAAATGCATAGGCTTTACTCTGTAAATCGAACGTCGACGCTTCGGCTGACGGAGCGCAGTTTCCCTATACTATGAAAGTGTTTCGGATCCAATGTTAGATTCGATTTTTGCACTTGACATTTTGTCTGTCATAGTAGAAAAATGCGGATCCGTCAGCCGAAGCTTCGACGTTCGATTTACGGAGTAAGGCCCCAGGTTCCATTTAGATAGCATATTGTCATTGTACTTGTTCGTCACGAGCCCAAATGTAATAAAAAAAAAACAAAATGCTAAGTAAATCCATTGCAAAAGGTTTAAAATTAAGCAGAATCAATATTTTAATCACCAAAGGCAAAGGTAATGGGTTTTTGCCATAAAGCTTTTGCCGAGAGCGTAATGCGCCGTGCGGCGGCGTCGAGTCGGTGAAACGCGTGGAAAAATCCGTAAAATACCGTAAATCCGGCCGAATGCCCGTAATCCGCACCACAGCACTATTTACCATAATCCGGTGTTATCGGACCAACGCACACGGACATATTTTGCGGCCTGAAGGACTAGGGATGGGGCGCGTCTGTCCGTGACCGGTATACTGCAGAGGGCTTTTGGATATCTTCACAAATCAATACCCGAGGGAAGTACAGATTAATGGAAATTGATTGTATTTGAAGTTTAATCTAGTTTAATCTTTTTTGTTTTAATCTTTGATTTAAAAGTAATATTTGTTCTAATTTAATTTTAGACTGTTTTGTGCAATTCAGTTCTATGTACTTTACTTGGAAAAAATATGAATAATTTCAGTGCTTTCACTTAAAATTAACGTTATAGTATTTTAAAAAAACAAATACTATCGTCTTGATGGGAAGATATAATAAAAAATAAAACACGTAGAGCCTCTTCGAAAATCGATTATCTAACACGGCGTCAATATGTAATCAATTTTTAATTTTGTAACAAATAATATTCAAGCACCAAGTAATAGTAAACTTTTTCATAACGATTACAGCGCTTCAGATAGGTAGGTACATTATGCAACGGTAACCTTAGAATTATCTAAACGTCAACCACTAGACATATACTCGTAAAAGAAAACAATATTTTCAAATAGCGAAAGTTTAAAAGTTATAATTTTATTATCCTGGCCGTTTAGAAATAATCCGAACTTTCCTTCCCTAAGTCAGCATCCCATCCCTACGTCCTTTAGACTAATGGTCATCGGTGAGTTGTGCATGTGGTCGTCGAAGTACGGCAAGTAATGTCCCTAAAAATATGATTGTGTCGCATTGGGATGTGCCGGAGTGGTCACCGCACTTCACTGTCTCATATAATATACTGCTATGGCACAAATGAAATAAATAGATCTGGAGCTAGGGTGTAACGCTCGCCCGCACAGTCCTCAGTAACGCGCCGTTTGCACTCCGAGATACGTTTGGTTCGCTTTGAGATTGTGTTTGACGGCGTCTTTATGTCTCTCCATTTAGTGCCTGAAGCCAGTTTCGGCCATTCAGTCCAAGGCCGGATAATAGTAAGCAAATAACCCACAATAACATCTACACACAAATAAGCCATCCAGATTCACGATCCGTCCAGAGAGGAAGTCGTCTTGTTTACCACCGCGCCGCTGGGACCGGCCGCTGCATGGCCATTAAAACCTAATTTACCCTTATTTGCATATAATAATGGGATATCTTCCTTGGCCTTATACAGGGCCCTTTGCCCTGCGGCGAGGGAAAAACAAATAACCGAGTAATGGGTGAAACCGGACCCGGATATACTTGGAGCTTTCGGGTTGTAGATATTGGATGGATGTACTTGAGTATTGGAATCTTAATTCAGTTATCGAAAAAAAAACAATGTAAGATGTTATACTCGAACGAGTTCCTGAACTTGGTCAGATAATATCCGCATGGACGACAATCGTAAATAGTCAAATTTGGAATGAGGAATGGCTTTTATAATGCAGTAGGTATATAGGCATGGTCACAGATTTTAAACTTTAGGATAGAAGTTAACCAGACCAACTTGACGGCTCATTTGCATGATGACTTCCACCGGCATTACAAGTACATGCTATGATTTATATCTTAGCATGTGGATCGGAGGGTGACCTCACTTTTATTAAGCCATCACTTCACTTCACAGTGTATTCTGCATTTTCCAAAATAGGAAATGCTTTGCTAAAAACTAGTATAGTTTTTTTACAACCTTTCTTTCCTGTTTATCTGTTAGTAATAATGCTACATTTTGCTTTAGTTCTGAAGAAAATACTATAAAGTTTAAATAAAATGGTTTCCATCATCAGCCGGAAGACGTCACTTGCTGAACATAGGCCCCCCCAAAGAACGACACTTGGATCGGCTACTCACCTCGCGCATCGAACGGTTCTCAGTGGGTTTGTCCATGTCTTCGGTCCAACTATTTTTTTTAAAAGATTTTTTTTGATCCTTCGTCGCCAGTAGGCTGTAGTCGATCGAATCGACCGAGCGATTCTACGTAGGAACTAAAACTTTGTAGGTTCATACAAAATTAGAAGATGGGTTGAATAATCTATTCAGGGAGATAAACTAAAACCGGCGGTGGTTCGGGCGACAATAGCAGAGGCTGGCTACAAATCTGGCCAAATAGCGAACCCTACGGATGGGGTGGAAGGTATACGCGTAAGCGGGTAGAAACTTAATACTGCCATGGAATTATCAAAAACATCCAACGATATAAAAATAAATATTCAAAGCTAGAAAACGGGTCACCCTCAACTTAACTAACGTAAGTCGTAACGTTACCTTCTTTCTCTCACTTCCTTTCTACAATCGTACCAGACGTTCGGTGGTACGCCACCCTTTTATGGTTTACTAATTCGGACTAAGTAAGCATTTTGCTTCTCTGCGAAGGAGTGGAACGATCTATCGTCGTTTATGGCCGACCATGCATTTTGCTGTCAAAATAACCATGATTTTGTAACAAGCGTTTATCACGAAGCAATACACACGCGCAAGCGCGGCTTGATGTAAAACCATTTTAAATCCACGATACAGACATGAACAGCAATACAGCCATATAGTGCTGTCTCTTTCACTCCCTGCCTCGGCTAAAAGTGACGACTGCTTCGCTTTACGCTACATATATCACTTGCGCGCCACCGCGTATTTACCACGGCTTCTACACTGAAAACGCAGTGGTTGTGGAAACTATTTTTTGAGTAGATCGTAGAAGTGGCTGCGGTGGGTTTCTTTCACTACCTCTAACCGTGGTATGGTTTGCGCTCGGACTAGATTTCTACCAAGCTTCACCTTCGACGCAAGTACGGAAGTCCAAACGATAGATTTGTCGAATCGAAAAATCGGATAAATTTATCGAATGTTGCGAGTACCGAAGTCTGATCGTAAAGTATTGTAGTAGCTCTATATTCTCTTTGGATTCGACTTATCTATTCGATAACTTTTGCCGGTTGTATCGTGGCTCGATTAATTACATAAAAAATCGATAAAACCAACTTTATCGATTTGACCTGTCAATTTTAACGATCGAAATCGGTAAATCCATACTTGCGCTGCTTAGACGGTACGATATGCGTCAAGCGGCGATCGTGGTTTTCCCATGGTTTTCCAGCCGTGAATAAACACCGCTGTCTGATGAAAATAGAGCGCTTTAAAAACATACTTGCGCTTATGACTTGAACCCTCTAATTTAAGGGATAGGTGGTACGTGCAAAAATGTCTCCGCACCCGTATTACTCACATTATCTACCTGCGGCTAATGCGCTGCTCCTATAAATACGAAATGATAACTGGCAGCCTCACATGTGATAACTGGCGGACTGGCGGCGTATCGGTTGAGTTACGCGGCGTATCTGCGGGCTAATCTTTACCCCTCGCTGTTTATGATTGGTGTAATATGCGGTGTTTTTGTTTCAGGCGATTGTTTACGATTTACTATTGTTTACTGTTTTTTACGTTACCTTTTGTCCACTATCTCATCTAATACGAAGAGCGTTTGCGCCTCTTGGGTTTTAAATAAGTTTTAATTCCAAATTCTCCGAATGAATGAAGCAATTTTAATGAAACTTTATATTGGACTAACTGCTGCCCGCGGTTTCATCCGCGCGGAGATATTGAATTTCATGGGTTTTATTTTTTTGCGCGGAACCCTAATTCTTTTTCTAAAATAAAAGTAGCGTAAGTTACTCCTTATCATTAGCTATCTGCCAGTGATAGTCCCGTCAAAATCGGTCCAGCCGTTTCGGAAATTTCCCGGAACAAACAAACAGAGAAAAATTTTAAAAATTGTGTTTTGCTATAGGTTCCGTATATACTTTCATATACATTTGGTAAAAAGCTGTTATTTTGACATTGCAAACAGACACTTCAATTTTATTTATTTGGAAACAAAGTATTAAAACTAAATTTGAGCAATTTTTCTGTTTTCCATATAAACCGTATCGTATCTTGTACCCGTAAACAGAAAATTACAATTAAATTTATTTAAATTAAACATTTAAAAAATATTCTACACTATTTAGA
The DNA here is from genome assembly GCA_907269065.1 of Crocallis elinguaria. Taxonomy (NCBI): domain Eukaryota; kingdom Metazoa; phylum Arthropoda; class Insecta; order Lepidoptera; family Geometridae; genus Crocallis; species Crocallis elinguaria. The sequence goes on along the minus strand of OU026074.1, from coordinate 19,774,595 downwards.
TCTCTGTGTATCTTGCTTGTATAAAATTTCATTACAATCGGTTAGTTGATCAACCATCAATCATTTCGGAGATTTTGGACTTGAAACGCTGCGAGGCGTAGATGTATACCCGCTAAGCAAGAAAATACTGTAGAGATAAAATACTGATGTAAATTTTCGAGACGCTAAGAAATTGTTTTTATGTGTGCCGCAAATATTACAAAACTGAATTAGCTGAAAGTAGTTATTAGTTGTACTGGAAAGTTCTTTTACGATTTGTAGAAAAATAAATGCGATTTCAAAACGTTTAATTTCCAAAGTAGGTACTCGCGTCTTTCAAAGTGCTCGAAGGACCAGAACCTTTCATTAACTTCCAGAACCTTTCATTCAAGCCCTTTCATAAAAATCCTAGCGAATATCGTGAACTTTGAAACTACAGAAGTAAAAGTCAGTCATTTGCAAGCCCGATTCTAGTTTCAGTTGAAGCACGACGTTGAAGTCAGTAATTAGCAGTTTGGTTAATTGAGTATGTCAGACACAGTTCACGTCTAGCTAAAGGCATTACAGATTTCAGACGTGTATAGCTTTCGTTTATAGGTATGCTGTGGAGTGTGCTGGATTAGAGAACATGAACAAGAAAAGAAGTTCGAACAACTTTAATTTGACTATACAACCTGAGTTTATATTAGTACTAGCTTGTGCACGCGGTTTTCACCCGCGTTCTCACAGGAACCGTGCATTTTTCCGGGATAAAAAGTAGCCTATGTTACTCTCCGGTCCATAAACTATATCTATGCTAAAAATCACGTCGATCCATTGTTACGTTGCTGTGAAAGAAGAACAAACCAACAAACACACTTTCGCATTTATAATATTAGTAGGGATGTTATCCCAAAAGGAGGTTAATATACTTATGGAGGTCAAAAACATTTGACGGCTCCGTAGCTAAGTTGGTAGTAACCCTGCCTGCAAGGCGAGGGGTCCCGGGTTCGATTCCCGGCCGGGGCAGATTTTGTGTAAGCATAAAGTTTGTTCTCGGGTCTTGGATGTTTGTGATGTGTATCTGTGTATGTCCATGCCACCTGCGACACAGGAAATCCTAGTGCGGGGGTATGAGTGTGTAAGCGTTTACGTTATGTTATGTTTTACGACTTTTTGTAATTCAAAATTTTTCATTGAAGACACGGCTTTGTCAAAATTCAACTAAACAGTTTCCGGGCAGCTCTTTCACCTGAACTATGTTGAACTTTGTTAAATGATGATGTTGATTAAAGAGACTTAAAAAAACATAAAATGTCGTGCACTTCACGCTCCAAATTGATATTTTTTATGTAGGAAATTTGTAAAGACGTATTTCCAAGGAAGGTTCTCACAACTTGCGGAAAACCATTGTCCTAATCACCCCCTTCTAGGATAACATACCAATTCAAACTCACCATGTATACAGAAAAAAGAGATCCCTACTTTTTTGATTTAACATCCGCTATATTGATTTTGTTCGTATAAAAGTCTGTGTCACCTGGGGCATTAGGAATCAAACCTCGAAAAGACTGGCGAAAAGTCGGCTGGAGAATCGAAATTTCTTTACCACGAAATGTAAAGTTACTAACATCGAAAGGCACGTGGACTCCGAAACACTTCCATGATAGGAAAACTGCGATTCGACAGCCGAGGTTTCGACAGCCCATTTTCGAAATGAGACCCCTGGACTATAATAATCTGATGAATAGTTTAGGCACTACGGTGGAACGTACGTAAATACTAACATACATAGATTGCAAAAAAATCTTTAACTTTGACGTAGTTGGGTAAAAAGATAGGATCACATTATACTATTGTTACCTATTTAAATAATACGTTGCTTATTAAAAACCTTTTTTACACTAATCAAACCATCGACAATTCATAAACCTGCAGCATCCGAGAAAGTAAAAGGAAAGTGATATCGTCTAAAATCTAAGCTAAGGGATAATTTGCTGCCCCCAGATGTAATGCCCTAAGCAATTGCTTCCCTAGCTTAGGGCTTAATCCCGCAATGTCTGTAGTCTGAGGCAGGTATCTATTGTATTTGGATAATGGGAGATCGTATATCGGTACTGTAACAGGATGATTACTTCACCTGCCGGCCATTTGCAAGATGGGATTGACGCCTGATGTAAACATGTTAGCAACCCGCGGGAAGGTGTACGACTCAATTTGTTAGAAGGCGCGTAATACTGTTTACTTACTTCTATATAAAGTTTTTTTGTATAATCTTGCAGAATCACTACCACTATGAAGGAAAATCATCGTCAGTATTTTTTAATGAACCAAAACTGAAGGAATGTTCGGGTCGTCAGTCAAACAATCAAACGCACACACTCATAGCTACATCTACACTAGGTATTCCTTCAGGCTCAGAACACAAACATCCATGATACGAGAAGAAATTGTATGTGTACTGCCACAAAGTTTGCCCCGATAGTGGATCGAACCCGGGGCTCTGTGATTTGTCAGCCAGGTTACATCCAATTTAGCCACGGAGTCGTCAAGTCTATTTCAGACAAGGTATCATCATCATCATTGTCAGCTGCAGCTGCTGGATATAAGTCTCCTCCCCCTTGTGCCATTGAACAGTCTGATTAGATTTTACCAGATGGTAGGTCTAACCCTTCTGCGGGTGTCCTTCTGGCGAGTAATGTGCAAGCATTACTGTGTTCCGGTTTGATGAGCAAAGTATTCAGTGAAATTTCTGGGCTTAAAGGTAACCTGCGCAATGTGCTACCTACATGGTGCGCAGGCGGTGTTTCAAAGTTCTGGATTGGCTGGCGTTATGCTTACCATCAGGCAAACGACCCGCTCGTCTCGTTATAATAAATAAAAAGATTAGGTATAACGATTATAAATCTAAATTCTTCTGTCAAAATGAGCATACTCCTGGGAGTGTCCCAAAAACGCGAGATGAGGAAATTAAATTGACAATAATAAATATAACGTATGTGAACTGAACAATAGTGTAGAAGTGAACGCGAGCGGAGCCACGGGCAAAACTAGATTTATAATCTACAGCCTGAGCTTAAATTGGCATGATATCCCAAAAGGGAGTCAATCTACTTCTGGAGGTCAACTACATTTATTTTACGAATTTAGGAAATTTGGATTTTTTTTTATTGAAGAAATGGCATTTAAACTTTATGTACTTATGTCAAAATCCGGTAACTTCCGGGCAGCCCTACATCAGCTAATTCACTTGAAATAATATGTTGAACTTTGTTAAATGATAATGTTGAATAGAAGACACTTAGAAACAATTCCAGAAAATGCCACCAACTTCACGTTTGAAGTAAATTTTTTTTTTGTATGGAAAGTTTTAATGGCGTATTTCCTAGGGAGGTTCTCACAAATTGTCTACAACCGTGGACATAATCACCTCCTCCGGAATAACATACCAATTCAAACTCACCCTGTATATAAAATAATTGGTTGGAATAGGGTCAGTGAGGTCGCTGCCCCCACTTAGGAATTGTTAGGATCTCGTTCCAGGAATCCTAACGGTCTAGATTTTACGTCTGTTCGGATTTCACATTCCGAGACCGAGCAATTTGAGTTTTTATAACATTGTGTTAGGGAATTTTAGAACGAAATTTATTCTGTTAATATTTCGCTATGTTTGAACGGAATTTAGGAAGCTTTTCGGAGAAGTGAATGTAGGAATAGAATTTGAGAAATATGTTTTGAAATCCACCTATATCAGAGTAAGTACCTAAACAGATTGCTCCAATCATGTAGAGAGAGCATTAGAGATGAAAATCTTTCATCAGAACCAGTGTGGGTGTGCTCTGACGGACGCACTAGAGACCCAGTTTTATTCTAGTCAGTCAAATTACTGAGCTTATGAGACTCAATACTTAATGTATCATGGTAACGAACGCACTGTAGTGCCGGTCAGGCCTTTTTGTCTCAAAGTTCTGGGTGGCACTGCAATTGTTATGGGCTGCTTACCATCAGACAATGACAAGCTCGTCTCGTTATCCAATGTGTGTTTAAACCCTTAGACCATTCGTCGCTTACGCTAAGATTCAGAGACTGTTGCTTCCATTTGTCAAAACTGAATAGAATTTTTACGTAGAAGCATGAGTCCTTGTAGGTAGTAGATTCATCTCTGAGCCTTAGTATCAGGTGAGATGGTAGTGAGATGCCAAACTGTCGAAACGAAAAAAAGTAGGACTCTTGTGTTTCGTCGTCAAAAAATAAGTAAAAGAAAGCGTTAAAAAACCTTGCAGACTTATCACACGCACAAAATATCGCCCTTGTGTTGTAGTTATCACTTCATTATCCGCCTCTTACGCTCCCACTGCTGGGATACCGGCCTTCTCTCAGAGAGAGAGGTATGGGCCATAAACCACCACGCGGGCCCAGTGCGGCTTAGTGGATGTCACATGTCCTCGAATTTTTTGGTTCTTGTACCTACCGGTTTCCTCACGATGTTTTCCTTAACCGTTTTAGAGCGAGTGTGAATAACCCGCACATAACTTGATATAAGTCATTGGTGCGGGCCGAGTCGAGAGTCGAACTATGGTACGTCGGATTGAAAGTCGCACAAGTGTCCGCCCGGCCACACTCGCTCTAAGCTGTCACTTAAGCTGTAAGTAGCTGTGAGTTGACACTTAACGGTAATTGCTCTCCATCAGGCGCCTAGGAGGTCTATTTGCCATTACTTTTAAAAAAATATTTCGATTTCCAATAAAAAAAACAAAAGAGCTACTAGAGTGTTTAAATTAATTATGAGCATAGAGACTTCGACATAGAAAAGGGTTGACTACTACGGTAGCTCACAGATACGTTATTATCTGTAGTAAGTCTGTGGCTCACAGCTTTCAGGTTGATATGGTATCTTATCTAATACAATTTTTTATTCTTTTTCAAATTCAAATTCAAAATGCTTTATTCAAATAGGCCCCAAAGGAGCACATATGAAAGTTAAAATAAATGACTCTAACAGCGGGCCTCTGCAACATTCGTCTACCCGAATCACAGACTAAAACTAATGCTGCCTTTATCCCCTTATGTCGCCAAGCAACTATGTTGCGTGCCTGCGCTTGAGGGCAAGTTCTAATCTAGGTTTTTAACGTTGCCCGGCTGGCTCAGCTCCTAGCGGGGAGTTCCAGTAATTAAAAACACACACAAATTGTCTGTAGGCGTGTATTAAACGAGACACAATACAAACACACGTAAATAAGCACAATAAAAAGCAATAATCAATAGATATGAGAAAAAACAATCAGTCGCGGTATCGCGCAGGAAGCCGGCGCTCTCGGTTACTGGCGTTAGTTCCTTTTTCTACCGAAGAGTGGCATAGGCGCTCGAGTGCGCTGTCGTCGCGAGTCGCAGCGGCGGCGCTGCATGGTCTATTATATTGCGCGCTATTTGAATTATTAGGCAAAGGATCTGGCGACCTAATGGTACGGCGCGTCACAGGTTAGAAAAAATGACAATCAAATGCAGCCATTTTGTAACGCCACATCCATCTATTCCATTTCCTATCCTCGCATGTGCAATCAACTAACAAGTGCAGTAATTTGATTGGCCCGCCCGGCGACCGTCCGAGAACAAGAATTGTTTAAACAAATCATTCAATTTGTTCGTTCATTCGTTCGACTCGCTCAAAGTTTCTGTCGCGTACATGTGGGATAGTTTGTCTCTGGTTTTGGTAGTTAAAGCATGCGGTTGATTAAGGGACTGTGGAAATAATGTTCAACCAGTTTGATGCTTGGTCTGAATATGTTTTATTTAACTACTAGCTTCTGCTCGCGGTTTCACTCGCGTGGAGATATTGTCATAGGAATCGTGTATTTTTTGGGATAAAAAGTAATCTACTCGTATATTTATCCCACACGTCGATCCGTTGCTCCATTGCTGAGCGAGAGAATGACAAAGAAACAAACTAACAAACACATTTTCGGATATATGTCATTTTCGTTAGTGGGAGGACTAACTCTTCTGCGAGTGTCCGTCTGGGTTGTTACCACCGCTTTGCTCGTGAAGTCTGCCGCCAAGCAGTAGTGTGCAAGTATTACTGTGTTCCGGTTTGATGAGCAGAGTATCCAGTGAAATTACTGGGCTTATGAGACTTAATACCTAATGTCTCAGGGTAACGAGCGCACTGCAGTGCCGCGCAGGCCTTTGTGTTTCAAAGTTCTGGGTGGCACTGCAATTGTTATGGGCCGGCGTTATGCTTACCATCAGGCAAACGACCAGCTCGTCTCGTTACCAAATAACATAAAAAAAAAAAAAATATATAATTATATAATGGGATTATAAGTCTCTCTTCGGTTTCTCAGGTGTATAAATCCAAACAAAGGGTTCTGGCACGGTATGGAACTAGTTTAATCAGCACACACAGAGTTACAACGTAAAAATCAAAACAAAACAAGGAATCTCGGTTCGCGATGCACGAGCGGCCATCACGCGCTTATAAGAACTGGCGGGGGTGCGCGGGGAGATCTCAGTCACCGCGCCAGGGTGCGTTCAGAAATGCAAACCCGTGTTACATCCTCCCCCTCTGACCTAGACTAGCGCCCTCGCGTCTGGGTCAGTTTGACTTTCTCGGCCTACCTCGCTTACGCTTCTCATTAACAGGCGGTTGTACGTCGCCTACGAAAGGGGTCAGCTGGGAGACGTGGTACCTACCTAACAACTCCCCATTGCTAACTCTCTCTAGGGTATACGTTGACGAGCTCGCAGCTTCCCTAACTCGGTAAGGTCCATCTCGCCTTGGTATAAACTTGGGTGTTTGACCACGGGTTGCGTCGTTACTTCCTTGTGTCTTTAGAAGAACCAAGTCACCGGCGGTATAGTCAGGAGCGGGGCGTCGCCCTTCATCGGCGTAGCGTTTCTGGTTAGCTTGGCCTTTCTCATGCACTTCTCTCGCTTCGAACAGCGCTGTCGATAATCGTCGAAGGTAAGGTGTTAGGCACGTAACCACGTTATCGTTCTCGACAACGCTGCGCATATCCGCAATCACGTCCACGGGTGCACGCATCTCACGTCCAAACGTAAGGAAAGCTGGAGAGTGTCCCGTGCTATAGGTGACAGCGGAATTCATCGCGAAGCGTATTGCAGGTAAGTGAACGTCCCAGGTCACGTGATCCTTACCAACCAGGATGGCAAGCTGTGGTTTGAGGTCTCGGTTTTTTCGTTCAACCGGATTCGCTTGTGGGTGGTACTTGGGTGTTAGCGATTGGCTTATGCCGAACGAATGGCAAACCTGCTGCATCATTTCGCTTATGAATTGCACACCGTTGTCACTCAACACTCGTCTTGGAACCCCGTACCTCAGGAACACCTCTGTAATCAGAGTCTTGGCACATTCTGAGCTGGTGGCATTCTGCAGCGCGAAAAGCTCCACCCAGCGCGAACATGTGTCTTCTACTATTAATATCCACTTCATTTTATTCGGTGTTTCCGGCAGTGGGCCAAAAAGGTCCACAGCGACGACTTCCCAGCGGCGGTTGGTCGCGGGTGTTTGTAGTAGGCCGGCTGGTTTCCTATTGTCCGACTTATATCTCTGACAATCGATACATTTCTTTATGTGTCCAGCGACCGTTTGTCTCATCCCGGGCCAATAGTATTTCGACTTGATTCGGTCTAAGGTCCGCTCGACCCCGAAATGTCCGGCTGTGGGTGCGTCGTGGTATTCGGCTAGCAACTTATCACGTTCATGTACCGGCACTACTAAACATGCGGTTTCTTCTTCGCCATCTTCTGGACCATATCTATATAGAATGCCGTCGGACATGATGAATCCCCGATCTGCCCAACTCCTCCCCCTAAACGGATCGTCGACGGACTCGAGGTCTTCAACGATTTTACGTACATCCGGGTCTTTGAGTTGATTTTCTCGAACATCCTTGGGATCTCTCGACGGTAGGTCAACTTCGGCATAACAAATATCGCAGTCGGTCTCATCACTGCAAGGTGGGCGCGAGAGGGTGTCGGCGATTGCGTTTAGTTTCCCGGGTGTGTATTCAATGCGGATGTTGTATTCCTGAAGCGTAAGAGCCCATCTCGCCAAGCGCCCGCTGGGCGACTTAATGGTCATGAGCCATCGCAATGGTTGATGGTCGCTTTTTATTATAACCTCCGATCCTTCAATGTATCCCCGGAATTTAGTCACTGCCCATACTACTGCCAACGCTTCTCTCTCGGTAGTATTATAATTTTTCTCGGCACTGTTTAAGAGACGGCTCGCGTACTCCACAGGTCGCTCATCAGGGCCCTCCCCCTGCATTAGCACTGCTCCGAGACAATAACCGCTACTATCCGTCCTCAGTGTAAACGGTTTCGATTCGTCAGATTGACGCAGTATAGGAGCTGAAACAAGAAGTTGTTTGATGTGCTCGAAGGCATCTTGTTGCCTTGATGTCCACGTCCATTTACTGTCCTTTTTGAGAAGCTCTGTCAAAGGTCTGGCAGCATCGGCGTAGTTAGGTATAAAGCGCCGGAACCAGCTGGACGTTTGCAAAAAGGTCTTGACTTGTTTAATATTCTTCGGCGGCGACATGGTCGATATAGCCGAGGTCTTGCCGGGGTCGGCTTTTATCCCGCCTGGGACAATCACGTGACCCAAGAATTTAACCGATTCACGAGCGAATTGACTCTTTTCGCGGTTAATGCGTAAATTATACATCGTGAGTCTGTCAAATACGGCGTTTAGGTCTTCTAGGTGCTTCGGGAAGGATTCCGACAGAATTATTACGTCGTCCAAATACGTTAACAGGCAGACATTGCCGTCGACCAGCTCCTTACCAGACTTGAATCGGTCCATAAGCCTTTGGAATGTCGCCCCTGAATTCCGTAATCCCATAGGCATCCTCTTAAATCTATAGGTTCCGAGTGGGGTCACGAATGCCGTCTTGTCTCTATCATCAGGTTCCACGGCAATCTGAAAATACCCAGATCGGAGATCACAGGTCGTCATGAAGCTTGTGTTCTTCGCTGCGTGCAATACGTCTTCAATCCGCGGGAGCGGGTAGCGGTCCGGTTCCGTCACGGCATTCAACTTCCTGTAGTCTACACATAGCCGAACTCCGCCGTCCTTCTTTGTAACCAGCACTACATTAGCAGCCCACGGAGATTCGCATTCTTCGATCACGTCACCATCCAACAGCTTCTGTAACTCCTGTTCGAGAAGTTCCTTCTTGGTCTGAGACATTCGGTAGGGGGGCGTGGCAATAGGTTCTTGTTGCGCGTCGACCTTGATGCGGTGTAATGCATAATCAGTCGGCGGTCCATCGTTTGCAAAAAGATCAGCCCTCTTCACAAGAAGTGTGTTTAATTGGGTTCTCTGGTCCATCGTCAGTTTAGTACCTTCATCATCCCTCAGCACAAGCTTCGACGCATCCACCTTCATCAGCTCCATCTCGCCGGAGGCAGGTAAGTCGTAACTGGTAATGAAAGGATACCACCGCTGCGGGTCACCGTTGAAGCTCCAGCTACTTTGTGGTAAGTCCAACAAAATATTCGCTTTCATAATAAAATCTCTACCTAATAAGGTTCGTGTTTGCGCGTCAGGTAAAACTATAAAAGTAGTAATGACGTCATGACCTTTCAGCTTGACAGAAACGTCGCACTCAAGCGCAGCGCGTATCTGCTGCGAGCCGTCAGCGAGACCTATTGAGCGCGACGTACTTTTAAAATTAACGCCAGCATCGCTAAGTAAGCGGTATAACATTGGGCTTGCGATGGAATGTGTAGCCCCAGTGTCCAAAATGGCTACCCCCTGACGACCTACTATCTGAACTTCCACTAAGGGGCGCGCGTCGTCACTATCGCATAAATGTGCGCTATGAAAATCCGATCTCGTAGTGCTCTGACCACCTTTACACTTATCGCACTTCGAACGCACGACTCCCAACTGACCACAGCCGTAGCAACGCAACTGGGTGCTATTCGAATTATTTTCGGATTTGTTTGACGTATCGGACTTAAAATCCGCCTTTTTTGCTTTGTTGCGACACTCATCAACTGTATGGCCGAAAAGTTTACAGAATGTACATTTTGGCCGGATACGTCTACCTTGCCCCTCACTATTGTTGTACCTAACGTTCGACGTAAGCGAAGTTTTACTGTTCGAATTTCCCGACGCGTCGGAAATATCCGACGATACTCCTGATGGGTTAATAAACGCGGTAGCGGCACTAGTGGGGTTAACACGTAGGTTTGCATTCGAACAACCGGGCGCGGTCAAGTGACCGAAAGAACCCGTAGCACTGTTATTAGAGGGAAAATATGCACTCACCTCCGCCAGTGACTCCTCGACTAACCTGACCTCCGTAATGAGCCGCTCGATCTCGTCCACCGAATCGCGAGACACTCGCTCTCTTATTCTATGACTTAGCAGTCCGTAAATAATGTCCAACTTCATAATGTTCCTTTGTTTGGGCAGGATGCTGCATCAGCATTTGCGGAATATTTCAGGTCCGTATTCCTTAATAAAATTCCGGTACTCGATGCGGAGGCGGCCGCTGCAAGCGCTCGCTGCGCGGGAGGCGTCGCGGACTCACGTCTTGTGTCCGTGGATAGCGTCACGTTGGCTGATGTGCGCCGAGCTGCCCGACGTATTAAACCACTTTCGGCGGCTGGGCCCGATGGCATACCGCCTTACCTAGTAAAAGACTGTTTGTCTGCGCTGGAAACTCCGCTCCTCCATCTCTATAACCTTTCTCTCAGCACGTGTCGTTATCCTAAGAGGTGGAAAATATCTAGAGTGACACCCGTACCCAAAGTTAGCGCGTCTACAGATGTAATGACATTCAGGCCAATAGCGGTGTTAGCTATCTTTAGCAAAATATTTGAAATTATCATAAATTCACATTTGACTCGTCAACTTGAGTCCTCTATCGCAGATGCTCAGCATGGTTTTCGTGTCGCCCGCTCTACAATCACGAATCATACCACCTTTGTGGACTATGTAGCAGCAGAAATGGATGCTGGGCGACAGGTTGATGCTGTATTTCTCGATTTTAGACGGGCATTTGACATGGTGGATAATGACGTCCTGTTGGTCAAACTTTCTGCACTAGGAGCATCGCCCAACTTGTTGAAATTTTTCTCCAACTATTTGAAAGACCGCAGGCAGTATGTGAGGCTAGGTATGTACCAATCAGACGAATATTACACAAGGTCAGGCGTAAGCCAGGGTAGCACGCTTGGACCAACTCTCTTTCTCGTTATGATTAACGATCTTCCTAGCGTGCTTAGCACGGCTCAGTGTCTGATGTTTGCGGACGACCTGAAGATCTATCAGTCAGTAGAACAAGCATCCAACTGTGTAGACCTGCAACTGGATATTGAGTCAGTAGCGAGGTGGAGCCAGTCCAACAGTCTAGCATTTAATGTCGATAAGTGTAAAGTGATCACTTTCTCCAGGTTGCAATCACCATTAAGCCCATTATACACCTTGGAGGGCACTGCATTAGAGAGAGTGAATGCTATTCGTGACTTGGGTGTTACTTTGGACGGTCGACTTAATTTTCGCGAACATATTATCTCAGTTTGTAAAAGTGCGAGTAAAACTTTAGGCTTCATTATGAGAACTGCCTCTCAGTTTCGAGATGTCAAGGTGGCTATTATGTTATACAACGCCTATGTTCGTAGCAAATTAGAATTTAGTGCTATCGTTTGGGATCCGCGTGAAGCTAAATATACTGTTCTGTTAGAACGAGTGCAACGGAAGTTCGCTAGATATATTTATAAGAGGATGTTTGGTTTTTACCCCTACCTCTATCCGTCTTTATTTGTATCAGGAATGGTTGGATTAGAGACATTAGAGTTCAGACGGAAGTTACTGCTTGCGATCCACTACTGCCTTATACTGCGTAATAAAATTAATAACCCAGCTATATTGGCAAGTATTAAGTTGTACGTTCCTAACAACTATATTCGAACGGGGCGTCGACGGCATCAGCTGTTCGCTTGTCCAGGGCCGCGCACCCATCACTGTGACAACGCACCTACACTTCGGGCGCTTGCTTTACTGAATGAGTTCACGTACGACTGCCAACATGTTGACATATTCCATGACAGTGTACGTAGTATTTGTAGTTATCTTAAAGTATATTTAAGTTATAATAATTAAAATAGTTAGCGCTTTGGTAAATACTGTAAGCTACCTATTAAGATTAAATAAATAAATAAATAAATAAATAAATAAATAAACTTCAGGCACAACATAAGGTAACTTCGACAATAACGCGCGCACTTTACAAATAAACACATCGCCACGTTCGTTACTTTGTTTGGCGCTAAAAATGTCCCGAAACACTTTGTACGCGGGTCGCGGAACTCCGAACATTCCGCGAAGACGTTGCAACGCGTCGCTCCATGACGTGACCGAAGTCTTTACACCTTGAAACCAGACGGCAGCCTCGCCAATCAGCAGCATCGGTAGTCCTCGCAGTGCGTGCTCATCATTCGTGTTCGTACATTCTTTGTATACTTCCACGGCATCGATGAACGCTTCAAGTTCGTCCGCGTTCTTCGACGATCCATCAAAGCGGGCCGTGCACTTGGCGAAGTTGCCCGTTCGTGGTGAATGATGTCGCGCGTCGAGTGTAGGTGACGACGAGTACGACGCCTGGTCTTTATTATTCATCAAGTTTTCGATAAGAATACGATTCGCTTCCAACTGACTCTTCGTGATGTTTTGGACGAGGGACTGGAGCATCTCTTCTGTCATATTTATATTTTGCGATAAAACTGCCGTTCTATTATTTTCGTTGTCTGAGTCCGACGCGGAATCGGCGTTTTTTCCTAGCTCTACTCGCTTTTTCGGCGGCATGTTTTAGAGCGCGGGCGAGTGCGTAAAATGGACTCTTCCGCGTGGGCCGACGAGTGTACTTCGCGCTCGCGGTTTGTAGTAGCCGCCGCGCGCCGTCTACGCGTGATATCGGCGAATCGCGCGCTGCCTCCGCGCCGTAGCGTGAGGTAAAAATGGACTCGTCCGTGTGTTATGTTTTCCTTGATATTGCACTGGATTAACCGTTTTTGATAACTTGCACTATCGTAGAATGTTCACAATTTAGTGTATACTCGATAGGATGTGTGCACTTGGAGTCTGTAAACCTTTTATTGACAAAAACTTGTTCCGATCGTGCCCGCGAGTTGGGCGTCACTATAATGGGATTATAAGTCTCTCTTCGGTTTCTCAGGTGTATAAATCCAAACAAAGGGTTCTGGCACGGTATGGAACTAGTTTAATCAGCACACACAGAGTTACAACGTAAAAATCAAAACAAAACAAGGAATCTCGGTTCGCGATGCACGAGCGGCCATCACGCGCTTATAAGAACTGGCGGGGGTGCGCGGGGAGATCTCAGTCACCGCGCCAGGGTGCGTTCAGAAATGCAAACCCGTGTTACAATTATTATTACATATTCGTTCCGTACCTGGGTGTTGGATCATTTTTCCTGTAGTTCCTAGTTTCTTAGATAAAGGGAATCCTAGTTAGGGATCAGGGTCTATTTATGTTTTCAGGGTCAATTTAAGTCAATGTATGAGGGATTTTAAGCATATAGTTATAGGGTCTTACCACAAAAAAATTAAACACACTTTAAACCTATGTTAAACAAAGTTTAACTGCTAAACATGCATTAGTCGCATGATTAAATATGAGCAAATCCTGATTTAAGTAGTGTCTAACCGTTGTCTAACACAATTCTGTTGTGACATTTGTAATCATTTTTGACGTTTATCTTTAGATATTATATCTAGCTAAACAGGCGACTAAAAATTGTTTTTTTGTGGTAACACTATTATTCTTTTTAGTTAGCAGGATTAAACAGTGTAAGCGGTTGGTAGAATAAACGGTAAGGCTTCTTGTAAAGTGCTACTAAATTCGGTTGTAAGTCACCCCTGTCAACACCAAACATTATCTCATCGTTCCACCCGAAATCATATTTCGATTTAGACAATGAAATCATCCCCTAACCTTGGCATTAAATTGACCATAGAATATACATCCTCATGATTTATGCACAGAAATGACGCTAGGCAATGTCTTGTATGACCCCATACATACTCCCCGCAGAGAAAGATTTAGTGACCAGCCAGGGGTCACACCGCGCGCGATGAATGGGTCCACATAACCGTTACTTGTAGCAGAAAAATAATCATATTCATATATTATTTATTTGCTCCTTCCTTCGCTAAATTGGGGTCGAATTTCACATTTGTTGGCTGAAACTCAATGCCTATCGCGTTGACATATTGTAACCTTCCTATTTCGATTAAATGTAAACTACTAATATTTAAAAAATGACAAAGCCTGAACGTACCTAATTTTGTGACCGTTGAATTTAGTTGTCATTTATTTGTAATTTTGGCCTGGTGTGATCGTCTAGATTTTCGAAATATGGACCCATTACGTTGTGTAAATTTTACGTTGTGTTTTATGAATAAGACGTACAAATCAAGAACCGCAAATAAATCTAATTAACCGTTAAAATAAGAGAGCCGTAGTAATAATTCAAGCACACAATAAATATAAAAGAATAAACCGTAGATAATTAATTAATTAAACTGCTGAAATAAAAGGACACAATAATAAATCATTCACATAGATCTATAAAATGAATTTCCATACGAAATTAATTAATCATGGTAAATAAAGTTCAATTGAACTACACGTTCGACAATAGCTGTATTAATTAAATAGAAGTAATATGCTCGAAGAAAAGAGCTGAAAACGTAGATACAACAGAATAAATCACACACAGTAAATAAATTCATGATTCGTCATAGTAATGAAGCACAAAGAATAGATTTTATACAGCAAATCAAAGCATGCAACTTAGCTGTAATCCAGGAATCAGCAACCGCCTAGGATCCTTCTTCTTTCTTCTTGGCCAATCACTTTTCCCCCACACTTCACTTCTTAATTAATATATGATAGATTAATTATATGTGTAAATTTATAAACTACATATATAATACATGTAAAATAGTAATATATTATAGATATATTTTAAGTAGAATGAGGAATTCACTCGTTTGATAGCAACAGCCTCCGACAGCAACATCTAAGAGAAATAGGTAGTTGAGAAAAGGAGTTAGACTTTTAAAGTCTAGATAAATAGGAGCCCTAAGCGATTTATTGATTACGGGGCTCCCTGACCAGCCTTCACCCCGTCCAACCGACAGAATCCGTCGTGTTTTAGACCTACCTCACCTCAAATGAATCTAAACTCACAAACCCTCATCTCTTTCCGATCTGTTCCATTCGTCACCTATCCTAAAAATCATACATCTCATACATGCTTTGATTAGCCTCGATGACTTTGATCTAGGTTAATATTATCCCTACTCTAATTTATGACCGAGATTCCTTGTGACTCGAACTATCCCTAATAAGAATCTAGTAGGAATCATGTTGGTCGTCCTTGTAGTGAGTGTACCTAGTGCATGAGCGGATTTGAGTGCTGCAAACTTAGAGACTGCTAATCAGAAACCAGCTACAACACCAGACCCTGTGTTCCGTAATCCAACTAGCTAGATTTGGTCCATGTGGTGATAGCAATGTATTTAAGAGCTCGTCACGTAGATCCGGCAGGTATCTTAAATCGACCGCTTGAATTTATCTGGGTATGCACGGGTATTGAGAAAAGGTTTTGTTCTAAATATTATTTGAAATGATAAATAGTTTTGAGATGAATGAATGTAACATAATAAGCAGACTTATGAAGTTCCCAAGACTCCAAGGAATCGGGTGATGAGAGATCCAAGTATAAAGTAATGCGTGATGATGTGACAATCCGTATGCGTATTTGAACTCATCCGAAGTGACTGCATGCTTCCATAATAGTGACTATTAACAATAGAAGTTTCCAAAGAACAATGGAACTCTTCAAACGCTCCAGAATATAAAGTAAAACTCCTTCGTGAAATCAAAATCCTCCGTATTAGCAAACATCCAACTGGGCAATGGTAAATTATTCTGTTGCTAAAAGTATGTATGTTACATTCAATCATAAGTATAAGATTTTGGTAATATAATATTTTAGGCATAGAAAAAAAGTATCCTAGCTACAATACTACGTTTTTGTGATGGTTGAAATTTATCTCCTTCATACATCAACACAAAATATTCAATTTTCACTCCTCCTAAACATTTCCTAAATGTATATATTCTGTAAAACCTACCCCTTGCAATAGCCCAAATACAACGTAGTTTCTCCCGGCTGCTGTCTGTAAAGGATAAAAGTACCTCCTAGCTAACTTATAAACTTAAAGAAATACATACAACGTAGTCTAAAATGACGTCCAGAGCTCGTAGCATTCGCTAACTGAAAACTCTAATAAAATACATTAATATTATATGATACACTCTCACAATACACAATTCACTGCACTATTTCATTCACTCGCGACGTTATTACATTATACGACGATTTCACTGGAAAAGTCACGACACGGGAAACTGATTTTATTAGTTACGATCAAAGTCTGAATTTGTCTGCGCGCGCGCAAAGAATTAGGCGTTTGTTCCCGAATAATTGACCGACGTTTCCCGCAGTTAAAACCCACTGGATTCCAGTGTTATTTCCCGAATATCTGACCGTCGGCTTTCGCAGTCGGACCACCACTGTCATCTCGCGTTATTTCTCTTCCCGGATACCTGACCGACGGCTTTCGCGGTTAAAACACAACTAACTCTCTCATATCCCGCCAAATTGCAGGTCTTCTAAGTTATCCCACACTTCAAATGCTTGGAGTAGTCACGTATTCCCACTTATGGCATAAAATGTCACATAAATCCAAACACCATTAATTTTAAATTTATGTTGTTTGGCAAAACCGAACTAAAAAATCAGTCCACTCACAGAGTTAGATTTTTTACTGAAATATTGTCCAAAGTAAACCTATCCGGATGCAGTACGTGAACTTGCAGCAAACATGGTTTGTAGCAACAAAAGGCAAATAGTTCATTTTAAGTGAATACCTAAATTATTATTTATAATGTAATTCGACAACGCGTTTAATGATTTTATCGCTTTAAAATTTAAGTGATTTTGTAGTCTACTTTTCAGAATAATTTCATTCATTTTCAACTCAATCCCATATCAGCACTACTTATTAATTCATTAGAGTCCCTAATAAATTAGATCGTATATAAATTACGTTATTCTCATACAAATAAATCCTTGTATATCATGGTGTAAAACTTGTATACTCACAGAAACTATACTGTGGCTCTAAGTTTTACCACATGGTAGGGTTGGAACGAAGTCGTTTCTTCTATAATTCTAAATTATGTACGAAAATCAAAACTTCTTTATTTCAAAATTGGTGGAATATACAAATAATGTCTGCAATTTAACTTTGTTTATATAAGACATAAAATTACATTGGCCTGTGCTGTAACAAAACAACACAACTTGGCCATAACTACAATTTAAACGTTAGATATTAATTCAAAGTTTATCAAATTGTATTACGTAAGTCTAGGTTTTAATCACTGATAATATTAGACACTTAAAATTACATTATCAGAATTATTCAAATGACTCAATGTTCAATGTACATAAAATCAATCAAACTCTATATGAATAACTATTATCTTTTGTGCTTTCAATTTTTAATTGTCTACTATGATGTTTAATTCATTCTAGTTTCCCCATACAAAACTATAAGGTTCTTATATCATTTTAAACTCTTGTCAACCCTGAAAATCAATATGTGTTTATATATTTACACGTAGACTAATTTATGCGTTTAAATAATTTTTAAGAAACAAAACATTTGTCAACGCTCTCAAGAAAGTACTTCGACACTGTGTTCCGATAAAATAAACTAGACGAGTAAAATAAAATAAACCAGGCAGTAAAGTATAACAAATCTATTTAGAACAGTGGATTTAATTATAGACTTTATTTCGTTGTAGTTAAGGTTCCCTGTGAAACTACATACTGCTGCTCGTCAACATAAGCGTACAACTTCTCACGAACTAAACTCTCCGTAAATCAAAAGTTAATTTTAAACCCTCATGAAGACCAAATAAAGATCAAAATATAAAATTCCCTTACATCTGAATAAAACAGAAAACGCCACCCACGATTATATAGGTAATACGAACATTGCATGCTAAGTACATGGAACGAACGTTATGTGTATATAACGTTGGTTACAGATCACCCCTTTGAGTTTTGACGGGTTTTCATTTTCTAAAAGGAAAATCCGGAGAAAATCACATAATATGAGTTCACTACTAAAGTATTTAAAGTCATTCAGTGTATTTTTTTTTTATTTGATGTCTCTTTTGTATCATATTATTGTTTAACACCCCTTAGAGTTTAGGAAAGTTATCATTTGTAAAATGAAAATCGGTATAAAACGCACATTATTTCCCTTTAAATTTATTTTAATTATATCAAAACATGATAATGTCCTTTCCACATCACCCCTTAGAGTTTAAGATGGCAACCCAATGTGAAACGATAACCCAAAATAATTACTCACTATTTAAATAGAGTCCGATGCTAGTCACTACTCTCTTTCTCATTTACGTGATATCTTTCAAATTAAAAGCATGATTATATTCTATTATTATAATTTTTGTTTCAATCAATGTCTATGTATTCGCATAAGAAATCCCTCTTGATAAGGCGTCTTATATTTTAAAATCATTTAGAAGCCTCGCGACGTAACATATCTTATTTTTTTTTTATGAGACCGTAATTTGGCCAATTGCCCCCTTTCGTAGCCAATACGGGTTGAACGTAATTTCAGATCTATACCTTAAATAGGAATTGACATCTATGATCAGTAAAATGCTTTGTGACTATATGTGTTCACAAAACTTTTCAGGCACAAAATATTCCTATTTATTATAATTTTGATTTACAAAGCTAAACATGAACACTAAAAAACTGACATACTCTTTCACTGCACTAAGGTTCCCTATGTCGCATATGACACGCAAGACAAACATACAAAGCCCTATAACAAACTTCAAACAGGCGAGAATCGAACCCTTCGATTCGCCTCGTTCTATCACCAACATCGTAACTAACGAAATTGTCAAACAAAAGTATTTCATAAAAAAAATATTCACCTTTTACATCACTCAAAATCAAAGCTCACATGGCCAACAAACATATTCTGTTTTCAATGGCCCACTCATTCCCGCAAAACATGAATACGGATTACCCAATTATTCTAATATTTTCTTCAATGATTTAGACGCCTAAATTAAATTAACTACTATTACAATGATGTAGTATGCATAATATGTAATTAATAGTGTTCTATTTAAAGCAGCTAAAGCAATTTTTGCATAGCAATATCTTCCTGCAATAAACATACTATTCCTCTCCATTTGACTACAAAAAATCGCTTCAAGCGATAATACCGTCCTTTGTACTACTAGACTAACAAAAGAAGTATTGTGTTTGTATTTGACTCTGTAGTGTGCAAACAAAGAGTAGGTCTATCTATATTCCAACATGTTTCGCGCTACATAAGGACCCAATAAGTATAGAATTTTTATTAATGTATTGTAAATTATGTAATCGTGTACAACAAATTGTCTGAGTCCGCGTAAAATTGTAAAAGAAAAAAAAGTAATTGCGCCAATGTCACTACGTCGTTTAAGTACCTATTTGTGAGGGCGCCATCTCTCTGTTTAGCGACAAAAGTTCCCTGAATTGAATCTGGTTCAATATGGGTTCGGGTCGATAGTGAGAAATCGTATAAGTCAAAAGAAAATGGCGGCGACGTTACTTCTCAGTTCAAGTATTTGCGTGGAACGCCATCTCTCTGTTTCAATGAACCTTTCGGGTCCGATATGGGTTCACTTAGCGTTCGGGGACTTCGGGTCGATAATGTCTATGAATGGGTGACACATGCGGGTTCGGCCCGCGTCATGCAGATGGCGTTGCTCAAGACTTGCTAACTATTTTATTTATTTAGAAAGCCACACTGCTTACTTATCCCGCTAGGTGGCACATTATCGCTGGTGTTGTTTCACTATGAAACTTCATTACATTTACTTAAGGTTAAGTTGATTTGTTTAACTAGTTGTAAAGTTTTACGATAGGTGGCATTAGTGTAGATTTAAGCAAATTTCTGACTTGCGAAAGTGTTTCGTTGTAGTGAAACAGGCCCGCGCGTAAACTTGAATTTTTGGTGAAGACAGGAAGGGGCGATTGTTGCATCTGTCAATAGATAACACACGGCTTACAAAATGACCGCTGCTTCATTTGCAGATTTGTTTTGTATCCGTTGTTGTACAACATCTACACAATTCAAATAGTTTTTCAGTCTCATAAAGTAAATTAGAAATTGAACGTTTTTGCAGTTCAGCAGTTCTTCATAAATTCATCTAAGTTTAAATGAACCCAAATTCCCAAACAACATGAGCTGGCTCGTTTGTGAAACAATTTCAGCCTTCTCTAGTGGACTGTATTTGCTGATTACGGATCTAGATCTAGGCTTCAATCTGGTGACCTGAACACATGCACAATTCCTACCTTAGCAAAGTTATTAACAAATACAACACTGTATTAAGTCATCTACAGCTAAGATAATATTGAATTAACGATCCCATAATATTTGCACTATATTTAAAACTTTAACAGTTACATTCTTCGCCTCTATGTTCAAAATATTTCTCATTTGGACCCTTTTTTTATGCTAGTCAACCACTTGTGGGCCTCGACCCTTGCACTTCCCTTACCTGAACCATGTCGCGTGTTTTTTTTTTAGATTGCATAGCCGGCGCCATGCGACCCTTTTTTTTTCGTACAATCGTATTTGACCTAATTTCTATTTTTAAAACAACTGTATTTGCATGTTTACAATATCTTTGCTGATTTCGATTGAAAGTTGACACTTTTAAATACTAAATACACATAATGTGCAACAATCGAGATACATAATGTTTATCTAACTCCAATTAATTATCACTCCAATTTATTTGAACTATCTATTTATCTAACTACATAATGTATTAATCTATCTATTGTATTTAGTTGTATCTAGTCTGCTACGTGTTTAATCGCTTATTTTATTTTATTTTTATTTATTTAAAAAGTTTACCAACTATTGTAACGACAATGCTTACAATAAACGTTTACAAAAATAGGTATTTAAATTAATTGCACAATCAACTACAGGTAAATATCACTAATCCAAATTAACTTATATTAGAAGATTTCTAATTATTTACTCGATATTGCATTCAACAATTGTTTACGATAACCAGTCAGAGAAACAAAGTGAATGTCTATGAGGCTACTATAATTATTAAAATACTTAATTAATCTGGCTACAGGGGAGTTAGAACTTAGAACTGTTCTTCGTAAAGGGGAAAAAAGTGTTACTATGTGCTTACGTGGGGTTTGTCTGGGAATTCTAGAATTGAAACTGCTAATAAGTTGAGAACAATCTAGTTGATTTCTTAATAATTTCAAAAGGAAAATAAAATCTATAAGAGTTATTTGTTTATCCAAGGAATGCATTTTGAAGTATTTAAGTCTGTCAGTGTAGTTTAGAGCCCTTGTAAGTTTCGAGTAATATGCTAAGTGCCAAAAAAAAATCTCTTTTGAATACGTTCTAGCCACCACGCGTGAGTGGCGTAGTGAAGTATCTTCCTATTTATTTATTTATTTATAAAGTTTATTTTAAAATAAAATGCAAAATGATATTCCTACTATATTTTGTTTGTTGCCTATTAGAAGAAGTTCAAATTATTTAAGGGTAATTGAATTAAAATAACCTAAAAATTCGAAGTGTTACTTTGCTAACTGCTAACTACCGTAGTAACTCAAGTTCTTTTTAACGCGTAATTTGAATCAATAGATTGATTCAAATTTTTATTGACGCATTATCCTGGTCACGGCACCAACTGTAACCTTCCTATTTCGATTAAATGTAAACTACTAATATTTAAAAAATGACAAAGCCTGAACGTACCTAATTTTGTGACCGTTGAATTTAGTTGTCATTTATTTGTAATTTTGGCCTGGTGTGATCGTCTAGATTTTCGAAATATGGACCCATTACGTTGTGTAAATTTTACGTTGTGTTTTATGAATAAGACGTACAAATCAAGAACCGCAAATAAATCTAATTAACCGTTAAAATAAGAGAGCCGTAGTAATAATTCAAGCACACAATAAATATAAAAGAATAAACCGTAGATAATTAATTAATTAAACTGCTGAAATAAAAGGACACAATAATAAATCATTCACATAGATCTATAAAATGAATTTCCATACGAAATTAATTAATCATGGTAAATAAAGTTCAATTGAACTACACGTTCGACAATAGCTGTATTAATTAAATAGAAGTAATATGCTCGAAGAAAAGAGCTGAAAACGTAGATACAACAGAATAAATCACACACAGTAAATAAATTCATGATTCGTCATAGTAATGAAGCACAAAGAATAGATTTTATACAGCAAATCAAAGCATGCAACTTAGCTGTAATCCAGAAATCAGCAACCGCCTAGGATCCTTCTTCTTTCTTCTTGGCCA
Organism: Crocallis elinguaria; assembly: GCA_907269065.1. Lineage (NCBI taxonomy): Eukaryota > Metazoa > Arthropoda > Insecta > Lepidoptera > Geometridae > Crocallis > Crocallis elinguaria. Next base: position 19,752,092 of record OU026074.1, on the reverse strand, counting down.
ATCACTTTTCCCCCACACTTCACTTCTTAATTAATATATGATAGATTAATTATATGTGTAAATTTATAAACTACATATATAATACATGTAAAATAGTAATATATTATAGATATATTTTAAGTAGAATGAGGAATTCACTCGTTTGATAGCAACAGCCTCCGACAGCAACATCTAAGAGAAATAGGTAGTTGAGAAAAGGAGTTAGACTTTTAAAGTCTAGATAAATAGGAGCCCTAAGCGATTTATTGATTACGGGGCTCCCTGACCAGCCTTCACCCCGTCCAACCGACAGAATCCGTCGTGTTTTAGACCTACCTCACCTCAAATGAATCTAAACTCACAAACCCTCATCTCTTTCCGATCTGTTCCATTCGTCACCTATCCTAAAAATCATACATCTCATACATGCTTTGATTAGCCTCGATGACTTTGATCTAGGTTAATATTATCCCTACTCTAATTTATGACCGAGATTCCTTGTGACTCGAACTATCCCTAATAAGAATCTAGTAGGAATCATGTTGGTCGTCCTTGTAGTGAGTGTACCTAGTGCATGAGCGGATTTGAGTGCTGCAAACTTAGAGACTGCTAATCAGAAACCAGCTACAACACCAGACCCTGTGTTCCGTAATCCAACTAGCTAGATTTGGTCCATGTGGTGATAGCAATGTATTTAAGAGCTCGTCACGTAGATCCGGCAGGTATCTTAAATCGACCGCTTGAATTTATCTGGGTATGCACGGGTATTGAGAAAAGGTTTTGTTCTAAATATTATTTGAAATGATAAATAGTTTTGAGATGAATGAATGTAACATAATAAGCAGACTTATGAAGTTCCCAAGACTCCAAGGAATCGGGTGATGAGAGATCCAAGTATAAAGTAATGCGTGATGATGTGACAATCCGTATGCGTATTTGAACTCATCCGAAGTGACTGCATGCTTCCATAATAGTGACTATTAACAATAGAAGTTTCCAAAGAACAATGGAACTCTTCAAACGCTCCAGAATATAAAGTAAAACTCCTTCGTGAAATCAAAATCCTCCGTATTAGCAAACATCCAACTGGGCAATGGTAAATTATTCTGTTGCTAAAAGTATGTATGTTACATTCAATCATAAGTATAAGATTTTGGTAATATAATATTTTAGGCATAGAAAAAAAGTATCCTAGCTACAATACTACGTTTTTGTGATGGTTGAAATTTATCTCCTTCATACATCAACACAAAATATTCAATTTTCACTCCTCCTAAACATTTCCTAAATGTATATATTCTGTAAAACCTACCCCTTGCAATAGCCCAAATACAACGTAGTTTCTCCCGGCTGCTGTCTGTAAAGGATAAAAGTACCTCCTAGCTAACTTATAAACTTAAAGAAATACATACAACGTAGTCTAAAATGACGTCCAGAGCTCGTAGCATTCGCTAACTGAAAACTCTAATAAAATACATTAATATTATATGATACACTCTCACAATACACAATTCACTGCACTATTTCATTCACTCGCGACGTTATTACATTATACGACGATTTCACTGGAAAAGTCACGACACGGGAAACTGATTTTATTAGTTACGATCAAAGTCTGAATTTGTCTGCGCGCGCGCAAAGAATTAGGCGTTTGTTCCCGAATAATTGACCGACGTTTCCCGCAGTTAAAACCCACTGGATTCCAGTGTTATTTCCCGAATATCTGACCGTCGGCTTTCGCAGTCGGACCACCACTGTCATCTCGCGTTATTTCTCTTCCCGGATACCTGACCGACGGCTTTCGCGGTTAAAACACAACTAACTCTCTCATATCCCGCCAAATTGCAGGTCTTCTAAGTTATCCCACACTTCAAATGCTTGGAGTAGTCACGTATTCCCACTTATGGCATAAAATGTCACATAAATCCAAACACCATTAATTTTAAATTTATGTTGTTTGGCAAAACCGAACTAAAAAATCAGTCCACTCACAGAGTTAGATTTTTTACTGAAATATTGTCCAAAGTAAACCTATCCGGATGCAGTACGTGAACTTGCAGCAAACATGGTTTGTAGCAACAAAAGGCAAATAGTTCATTTTAAGTGAATACCTAAATTATTATTTATAATGTAATTCGACAACGCGTTTAATGATTTTATCGCTTTAAAATTTAAGTGATTTTGTAGTCTACTTTTCAGAATAATTTCATTCATTTTCAACTCAATCCCATATCAGCACTACTTATTAATTCATTAGAGTCCCTAATAAATTAGATCGTATATAAATTACGTTATTCTCATACAAATAAATCCTTGTATATCATGGTGTAAAACTTGTATACTCACAGAAACTATACTGTGGCTCTAAGTTTTACCACATGGTAGGGTTGGAACGAAGTCGTTTCTTCTATAATTCTAAATTATGTACGAAAATCAAAACTTCTTTATTTCAAAATTGGTGGAATATACAAATAATGTCTGCAATTTAACTTTGTTTATATAAGACATAAAATTACATTGGCCTGTGCTGTAACAAAACAACACAACTTGGCCATAACTACAATTTAAACGTTAGATATTAATTCAAAGTTTATCAAATTGTATTACGTAAGTCTAGGTTTTAATCACTGATAATATTAGACACTTAAAATTACATTATCAGAATTATTCAAATGACTCAATGTTCAATGTACATAAAATCAATCAAACTCTATATGAATAACTATTATCTTTTGTGCTTTCAATTTTTAATTGTCTACTATGATGTTTAATTCATTCTAGTTTCCCCATACAAAACTATAAGGTTCTTATATCATTTTAAACTCTTGTCAACCCTGAAAATCAATATGTGTTTATATATTTACACGTAGACTAATTTATGCGTTTAAATAATTTTTAAGAAACAAAACATTTGTCAACGCTCTCAAGAAAGTACTTCGACACTGTGTTCCGATAAAATAAACTAGACGAGTAAAATAAAATAAACCAGGCAGTAAAGTATAACAAATCTATTTAGAACAGTGGATTTAATTATAGACTTTATTTCGTTGTAGTTAAGGTTCCCTGTGAAACTACATACTGCTGCTCGTCAACATAAGCGTACAACTTCTCACGAACTAAACTCTCCGTAAATCAAAAGTTAATTTTAAACCCTCATGAAGACCAAATAAAGATCAAAATATAAAATTCCCTTACATCTGAATAAAACAGAAAACGCCACCCACGATTATATAGGTAATACGAACATTGCATGCTAAGTACATGGAACGAACGTTATGTGTATATAACGTTGGTTACAATATCTAACGCTGTATATTTCGTTATATAACTCTTATATGAAATTTAAGCAGTTAGTGGGAGGACTAACTCTTCTGCGAGTGTCCGTCTGGGTTGTTACCACCGCTTTGTGAGTGAAGTCTGCCGCCAAGCAGTAGTGTGCAAGCATTACTGTGTTCCGGTTTGATGAGCAGAGTATCCAGTGAAATTTATTTATTTATTTATTTATAAGGTACACAAAACAGGACACTTTCATAACAAGATTATTCAAGTAGACAAATTAATGATGGTTTTGATCTAGAAAATATCCCTAAATATGTATACACAGCATGATTCAAGCTTAACAAACAATTGTACTGCACAAAAGACAAAGTTTCATAGAAACAATGAGCAGGCAAATAACCACTGCAGTACTACAATTAATACTGCAATGGTCACTCATCCACCCTCAAAAATACAAAATACAAAGAATAATTAGAAATTACTGGGCTTATGAGACTTAATACCTAATGTCTCAGGGTAACGAGCGCACTGCAGTGCCGCGCAGGCCTTTGTGTTTCAAAGTTCTGGGTGGCACTGCAATCGTTATGGGCCGGCGTTATGCTTACCATCAGGCAAACGACCAGCTCGTCTCGTTACCTAATAACATAAAAAAAAATATTTAAGCAGTCTAAATGTTGAAGTAAATGTAATGTTTCTGACATTTTCTTTCATTCCAACTTTTAAAAGTGAACGCATACGTCTTATCGTAAATTCATGTCGTGGCCACTGAAGTACTGAAGCCACTGAACGCAGCAACGCGGGGATGGTAAATATAAGCTTTCACAAAATCTAATAAAACACTTTTCACACTCGGGAAGTACACACTCTATTGGGTTCAAGACGGAAAATAAACGAATCAATGCACTTCATAACTTATTGCGTTCCATTTCCAATAAATTGGGTTAGTCTATTGGTACTTACCTAAAAATAGTTCCAGAGTTAGCCTGGCTAGTTTTCAAATGATGAAGATATTTACAAAAGAAATGTGTACAATATGTGTCATAAAGTATATAATAAATTACCGGAGGACATCAAAAGATTAAATGGCAATCAATTTAACAAAAACCTGTATAAGTGGCTATTACAAAACTGTTTCTATAGCATAGCTGAATATTTAAACTTTAAGTGACATAACATTAATATGACTATTTTAATATTTGCACGCCTGCTTGCAGGCTGAGTACTGGGACTTTATTTTTGGAACATCTGAAATATGTAATATTATGTATTCTTGCAAATAAATGTATGATTTGATTTGAATGCAAATTAAGATAACAACAATAATAATACATCTAAAGAGGCTCTCGCTAGACGGTTGGATCAAGGGTCGGATGCAGAAGGCAGTGCTTCTTGACACAGCACGTATTGTCAGGAGGTTCCTCACTCGGCAGCCCTAACCACCGGTAGCTTGGGCCCTGCCCCGCTGCCGGCGGCACGTTTAGGTTTTTTGTAATATTTTGTTTTTTTTATAGAAATATTGTTAAAAAACTTACGACTTAAGATTGTAAATAAATACAGTGAATAATAATAATATAATGTGAGTAATTTATAGTTTTAATTCCGCGATGAAGAATGTCTAATGACCTAAGTTCTTATACCTACTGAATTTAACGTGCAAACGCAAGATTTTCAAACGTGAGTTGAAAATCTGCTCATAAATACTTAACAGTTAGCAGCCACGCTAAGAGTTCTGACTCTTAGCTCTAATTCTGAGTCAAGTCTATCGACCGAATTACTATGCCAAGACCATTCAAGTGTTGCTTGGAAGGAGAACCTTACTTGAAGATATTTATGTTCATTACATGTTTCGAAATTTCACGTTTACTTACATAGAACTCTGTAAATTCTCTTTACGTGCCAAATCCAGGATTTCAGCTCGATAAATAAAATCAATGCCGCTTACAATGGCGATCAACGGCGAAGCGCCGAAATGTACCACTTCCAATGCACCGGCCTTTGTCCCATTGTACTTTTGCATTTAAATACACCACCAACTTAACCTTACCGTTCTCAAACTGACCTATTACCGTTAACTCCACGGCATAAGGTGGAAATTGGAGCGAGGGCGTCGGGACAGTATTGTGGTAGGTTGGTGACGTATTAAAATTACAATGAAACATGGTGAGCGATGGCAGGAGAGAATGGACGATTATGCAGATTTTTTGAATTACCGACGCGCCAAATTGGACCCGATGTAGGCTTTTCTTCAGAGACTGATGGCATGGAAAAACATGTAATTTCAAAAGAAAGGTTCCTTTTGCTCTGTCTACGGCAAGATTATGTATACAAATACATACATACAAATAAATAAAATTGAAGTGTCTGCTTGTAATATCAAAATAACACCTTTTTACTTAATGCGTATGAAAGTATATGCGGTACCTATGACAAAACCACCATTGTTAAAATTTTTTTCTGTCTGTGTCTGTTTGTTCTGGGTAATCTCCGAAACGGCTAGACCGATTTTGACGAGACTTTCACTGGCAGATAGATGATGTTACAAGGAGTAAACTAAGCTTTAATTTTAGAAAAATAATTAGGGTTCCGTGCAAAAAAATAAAACTCATGAAATCCAATATCTCCACGCGGGTGAAAACGCGGGCAGCAGCTAGTATAACATATTATGCTTATGAAAATAATGTTAAGACTACCCTAGAAATCCTATGTTCTATAAAACAGTTCTAAGAAAAAGTCCACCCTTAGGCTGAGATTCAGAGACGAATCTAAGCGTGGACTCACGCTTCCATACGTCAAAATTCTATACAGTTTTGACATATGGAAGCCAAAGTCTACGCTTAGAATCATCTCTGAATCTTAGCCTTACACTCGTCTTTGATTCGACACAAGTGGCTGTTGTATAGAAGCTCGTATTGCGCATCGCATGTTCCTTGGAATCCGTCGTAACAAGCTAATCTGTCTGCAAAACGGCGCTTATTAAAAACATCCCAATGATGTATCGCTAGTAATTTCCGCGTTGCGCCCCCTCAGTGGGCCGGCGCGCGCTGTACGCGGAGACAGTGGCTGGGCTCGCGCTACGTGAACGGAACTTGATCCTTTTTGATATGTTTGATCCAATCTCAGGCCATGTAGATGTGTGCACCTTCCAGTGTAGGATCAGAGCGCTGAGGGCTCCATGATCAATGTTTGATTTGTTTGTAGAATGCAAATAAAGGAAATAATTATGTTTACATTGAGTACTTTATTATTTACAACATTGTTTTAATTGGATTTGGTCATTGTACAACTGTGCAAGAAAGACAACACGATTCGCCAGGAAGCATTGTGTACCTAATTCAAAAAAAAGTTAAATTTCTTGTCTTTCAAAAAAGAAATTGTTGTTGCTATACTTTTTTGTCACCTTAATTTTTAGTTTCATGGAAATCCCAATTCAATATGGCAATTCTGTCTATATTGAAATTAGCGACCAAAATTATTTCACTATTATGTTTTTTCCTTTAAAAATGATTAAACTAGTTTAACATTTACGATCTGAACATTTGACAATGCAACGTCTTCATCGGTTAAGAAGATAAAATTAAAAATTAGAAAAACCCTCGACAAAACTGACTGATGATCTTCAAACAGCTGAACAGATTTTTTTTGAACTAGGTATAAGCTAACTCTGAGAATACTCTCTACAAAGCCACCTTTAAAACAAAAAATTGCTTTAAAAAAGCGACGAACCGACTTCAGTGACAAACTACTGAACCGATTTTGATGAAATTTCTATGGGACCAATCTGAAAGTATACCCTTTCAAATAAAAAAAGAAGTTTCCAAATCGGTTTATAAATGACTGAGATATGAGGTAACAAACATAAAAAAAAATACCCGACGAATTGATAAACTCCTCCTTTTTTGGAAGTCGGTTAAAAAAAAAGTGGGAAGTTGTGAATCTGTTAGGGGGCTACAATGCCACACACAGATACACACGCTAAGCTTATAACGCCGCTCTTTTGCGTCTGGGGTTAAAAAATGAAGTTAGATCGATCACTGTCTCTCGCTATACTGCGTCTGAGAAGGGAAGGCGCGCGGGGATGTATTGTACCCTGTGATTTATAGGTTTCTTAATAAATATGTCGAGTGGTACCCCGACGTTCCCCGCTCACGGCTTTATTATTAATTGTTCGCGCCCCGATATTAATTAGTGCAGATTGATTGCCTCAATACATTCATGGGGTTTTATAGATTCTGTTCCGTTCGGATGCTCAACAGACGTGGCCTTATAAGGTTACAAATTGCTTATGAAATATTGATAAGCTTTGATGTAAGTTGGGAAATGGAAGTGGAGCAATGGAATGACTGCTCATTGAGAGTTGGCAGAAGGAATCTGGGCCCTTTTAAGGTGCGGTGATCTTGTGAAGTTGAGATTTGCAAAATATATAAGCCTGTTTAGAGCAAAATGACAATTATACTAAGTGCTTACAAGCAGTTGTAAATGAAGTTGTAAATTATAAAAATAATAATAATAAACAAGGGATTTTTATCTTGATGATGGTAGCCAGACAGACGAACCAATAGAAATTGCTCTATATTAGTTACTAGCTTCTGCTTGCGGTTGCACTCGCGTCGAAATTACCACAAGGACTGTGCATTTTCCCGGATAAAAAGTGGCCTATGTTACTCTCCGGGCCATAGACTATATCTATGCCAAAAATCACATCGATCCGTAGCTCGGTGTGCGTGAAAGAATGATAAATGAATAAATCAAAAACACACTTTCGCATATATACATATTAGGGATTTAACAATTATTGATGATATTTGATGGAATCAGGCGTTACTTTTCGGAAATCCATTTTAAATAAGATTATATAAATTACTCACTTTATATAATCTTAATTATTGATGACTTTTCAAAATTGCTAGGTTCATCAGATACAGTTCAGTTTCCTCGTTCAAACACGGTAGATTGGTAAGATTGACATGCTGTACGTCAGCCAACGTTACGGACACGCTGTTTTCATTTATTTACTTTCAGGTTCATTCACTTGTGATTGCTGCGTGGTTGGACTTGCAGTGAGTTCCGAGTGCTTTAATTGTTCAATTTTTTTATAAATTGGAGTTGGAAAAATATTTGTTAGTGGGAGGACTAACTCTTCTGCGAGTGTCCGTCTGGGTTGTTACCACCGCTTTGCTCATGAAGTCTGCCGCCAAGCAATAATGTGCAAGCATTACTGTGTTCCGGTTTGATGAGCAGAGTATCCAGTGAAATTACTGGGCTTATGAGACTTAATACCTAATGTCTCAGGTTAACGAGCGCACTGCAGTACCGCGCAGGCCTTTGTGTTTCAAAGTTCTGGGTGGCACTGCAAATGTTATGGGCCGGCGTTATGGTTATCATCAGGCAAAAGACCAGCTCGTCTCGTTACCAAATAACATTAAAAAAAAATTAACTAGTTATGGAATATCTACTAGCAAACAATCTATTAAGACAACAAGCAAAGCAATAAAGCAATATTAGAAAACCGTCGAAAAACCCACCAATTAATTTAGTTAAGCGAAAACTTTCACGGGTTTCTGCGAAGAAAATGTTGCGATGAAACCATATCACGGGTATAGATGATTGGTAGAGTATTCGTTAGTGCTCCAGTAGATCAGTCTCCAAGTCTATCAAAATATGATACCTGTGCTGACATTGCTTTCTGCACTTCCGCTGCGTCACGCTTCTTTCGTTGGCAGCTTATAAACAGTCACTCGCGTCGAAGTTGCTGCAAAATACAGCAGTTCGAAGAGTAGTACAATGGGCATAGTGCCACTTGGGAGTACCTCACCTTTCAATTTTCTTATCACTGCTGAATGATAGTGTTCATAAAACAGTGATGTTATTTGGTAACGAGACGAGCTGGTCGTTTGCCTGATGGTAAGCATAACGCCGGCCCATAACAATTGCAGTGCCACCCAGAACTTTGAAACATAAAGGCGTGCGCGGTACTGCAGTGCGCTCGTTACTCTGAGACATTAGGTATTAACTCTTATAAGCCCAGTAATTTCACTGGCTCTGCTCATCAAACCGGAACACAGTAATGCTTGCACACTACTGCTTGGCGGCAGACTTCACGAGCAAAGCGGTGGTAACAACCCAGACGGACACTCGCAGAAGATTTAGTCCTACCACTAACAAAAATGTCGATAGAGAGTTTGCATATTAAAATGAGAGGCCTCTTCCAATACATGCCACTGAGCCCGATCTTAAGCTTCTTTTAACTTAAGGGGCTAGGTTACCCAAAAACGACTACTTTCTGCTCCTAAAACTCCCACACGGCTTGGTTTAACGACTTGAAAAAAATACTACCTGAATGATCAATTCAAGGGCATTAAATTTGATTGATTGATTTTTTTGTATTACCATTACTTATGGCTTGAAAAAATATTTAACAGCATGCTATTTTAAAACTATTTTCCCTAAAACTTCTAAATGACTTAGACGTTTGGGATTAATTTTACACCAAAAAATAAGGAAGAAAATTTTCTATAATTCTTATTGATTAAATTTGTGCATAGAGCAATATTTCGCAAAGAAATTATCAAAAAACTGAATTCCAAATGTACAAGTCTCAGAGGTGCTCTGCGCGGGCGCGCGCGGCAGTCATGCACTGGCATTCAGACGGGGAGGTTGTGTCGCTCGTTGCTCTGCTCACGCTGTCCGCCGACGTTACATATTTGTGTGCGTGAATGATATACAATACAAGTATTTGTTTTCGTGTGGGTTTGAAGCTTGCTCAAAGAGTAGCGTCTAGAGTGGTGAAATCTGATTCATTCCGTGATTTGCGCGTGGACACTCCTCGCATACATATTGTATGTAACCCACATTTCTGATTACAATTTCTTGTTTACGTACATCATTTTTACGAGTGGCAAATATATGTATTGGTAAACAAAGGAATATCGGGAGGTTGAGAACCGTTATAGAAAATACTGGAAATGAAATTGAAAAGTAAAATTACTGGCCTTATAAGACTTAATACCTAATGTCTCAGGTTAACGAGCACAATGCAGTGCTGCATATTTTTGTTTTAAAGTATTGATTGGCACTGCAATTGTTATGGGCCGGCGTTATCCGAAAACTGTAAATATGTTGTAATTGCAGTGCCATTCACAACTTTGAAACACAAAGGCCTGCAGGGCACCGCAGTGTGCTCATCATAATGCTGGCCCATAAAAATTGCAATGCTTCACAGAACTTTGAAACACAAAGGCCTGCGCGGCATTGCTCTGTACTCGTAACTAAGTCTCATAAGCTCAGTAATTTCGCTGGTTACTTTGCTCATCAAACCGGAACATAGTAATGCTTGCACATCTGCCGGCAAGCATATAATGCTGTTCCGGGAGAAATCAAGGACCTACCTTGGACACGGTTTTGGCAAAAATTGAAATGTTGGTTGCATGAAAAATATTACTATACTATAGCTGAAGTTTTAAAGTAATTTATTTGACCACTGAATTTCTAGAATTCTATTTAAATTATTGGTTTTATTTTTGGACACTTTAGTATAATTAATAAGAAAAATAATAACATTTGATAATATAAATAAGTACCTAGTTTTTGTGTCGGTAGGTTAGATAGGAAGTATCGCTTGAAAATCCTCCTCTTTAATTTTAGTAATTATAAATACAAAAGCTTACTTACAAGTGAAATATATGCATAAATGCATGTATTAGTCCATCCTGCCTGCCAATAAGTGTTATCTCCTTTCTATTCAAACTGTGCACTAAGTTTCAACACATATTCACATTCACTTGCAAAATGGATGCAATTCAAGAGTCCTTGAACCAGATGATGACGTCCTTTAACCAGCGTATGGATACTTTTGAGGGACAGCTTCCGAAGAACACACCCTCAAGCCCAGGAAGCCTGGAAACTGAGTTTTCCAATTTTAAGACTTTTGTTCTGGCATCTTTCCGAGATGTGGAAAACCAAATTGGAATGTTGGCTCAACAAATTGAACAACAAGAGATGCGTGGACGGCGGAAAATCCTTCTACTTCATGGTATTCCAGAAGAGCAAAAGGAAGAGACATCTGCAGTGGTTGTGAAAGCAATATCAGAGAGGTTGAAGTTCACCGGCTTTTCTTCAAGTGACATTAGTAGGTGTCACCGCATGGGACGTGCTGCTGGTAATGATAGGCCACGACCTATACTCTTCAAGCTCCGTGATGTGGTACAACGGGATAAGATTTGGTCATCTAAAACAAGTCTCAAGGGTTCGGGAGTTACACTTTCCGAATTCCTCACGAAGACTCGTCATGATGTGTTCCTGGCAGCTCGTCAGCGCTTCGGAGTTACAAAGTGCTGGACGAGAGAGGGGAGTGTCTATGTTTTAGGGACCGACGGAGCTAGGCAGCGCGTAAACTGTCTCAGAGATCTTGACGCCATCGCCATCGCGCCAAAGGCGACCGCTAAACCTGCGGTCGTACCGAAGGAGACTGCGGGCGCAGGGCCAACGAGGACGAGGAGAGCCGTCGTAACGAAGAAATAACTCTTAGAAGCGACTCGGTTGTGTTTTTGTTTTTCACGATTCGACTGGCTCGTACGAGGGTAGATTTATTTTTAATATCTACCCCAACTTATCTAAGTATGTAATTTTTATTTCTCTTTTCTAGTAGATTGGCTCGTACGAGGGTGGATTTATTTTTAATATCTACCCCAACTTATCTATGTAATTTTTATTTCTATTTTCTAGTAGATTTGGATCGTACGAGGGTAGATTTATTTTTAATATCTACCCCAACTTATCTATGTAATTTTTATTTCTCTTTTCTAGTAGATTGGCTCGTACGAGGGTAGATTTATTTTTAATATCTACCCCAACTTATGTATGTAATTTTTATTTCTGTTTTCTAATAGATTGGCTCGTGCGTGGGTAGAATATTTAATTCGAAGTATAGTTGATTGATATTAAGTTTCTACCTCCCTTTTTTTCTTTGTTATTTCTTTTTCTACCCCATATTGACTTTGTTCGTAAATGCAATTTTTTTTTTCCTATTTGATTAGGTCGTACGATGGGAGATTTAATTCATGCATAGTTTCTACCCCCTTTTTGTTTGTTATATTTTTTTTTCAACTTCATATTGGATTTGTTCGTAAATGCATAGCAATTTTGTTTTAGCTTCGACTTGTTGTACGAGTGTATATTTAAGCACAGAATTTAGAAAATCTATTTAAGTTATATTTAGTTTTTACCCCCTTTTTTGTTGTTATTAATATATTTATTGGCTTTGTGTGTAAATATTAAATATTGCCACTACTTGTTAACACAAGCGCTTTTAGACATGCTTTTTACGTACCATACTTTTGCAGTGTACTTAGTTTGTTTCCTAATCTATAATTTTACGTATAGAACACGACTGGCAGGCGGACTTTTAAAGTATTTTGGTAATTTATTTTATGTAATATTATATTATATTTTTATAGTTTATTATCTTATAGTATTAATATTTATTTACTTACATAACATATTTATATATTTTTTTTTATTGATGATAAGTAATAATAGCAGTGTTAATAACAGTTTAGACTATGTTTCGTGTGCCTCATCTAATAGCAGTATGGATAGCTTTAGCAGCTTACCCACTCTGTCAGATACCATTGAATCACTAATTAATGATGTTCCAAAAAACTTTAATGTTTTTCATATAAATGCCCAGAGCATACCGGCTCATTTTCCAGATTTGCTTGCATCGTTTGAAAATGCAAATATACATGCCTTGTTAGTTTCTGAGTCTTGGTTAAAACCATGTCTCCCTTCATCTTCCTTTTCGTTGCCAGGTTTTCGGCTTATAAGGAATGATCGCACGGGAGGGGGTGGTGGCGGTGTTGCCATATATCTCCGATCACATTTTCCTTTTAGTATTATTAGTATGTCAGCACAGCCTCCACCGCCTGATTCGGGTGAACATCTTTTTATTGAAGTTGACCTTAACCACACTAAACTACTTCTCGGTGTTTACTATTGCCCTTCTCTTCGTATAAACTTTTTCTCCTCATTCGAAACACTGTTAGAAGACTATTCTACTTCCTATGAACACACCATTATTATGGGTGATTTTAATACCTGCTTACTCAAGCAGGACTTTCGATCATCAAAGTTTGAATCGACAGTCACGGCTTGCAACTTAAATATTCTTCCACTAAACGCAACTCACAATTTTCCTAATTGTTCTCCTTCTCTTCTTGACTTAATACTTGTGTCTTCTCCTAATCATGTCAGTAAGCATGGCCAGAGCGCGGCGGATGCTTTTTCTTTTCATGATCTGATTTTTCTTTCCTACAAAATCCGTCCGCCTAAAGCTAAACCCAAAATTCTTCTCCAGCGCAGTTTTGGTGGTATTGACGTCGATAGTTTGCGCAAGGATGCGCAGGAGTTAGATTGGTCTGCTGTACTTAACGCCGTTACAATGGATGACAAGATTGACGGGTTTAACCGCACTCTAACACGGTTGTATGACGTTCATGCACCCGTCCGTGCTGTTAAAATGAAGCACGCACCAGCTCCTTGGCTAACTGATGAATTAAGGTCATTAATGCACAAAAAACTTGTAGCTAAGGTTAAACTTAGGTGTCGCCAGTCTGACGATAACAAAGAAAAATACGTAAGGCGTCGTAACATTTGCAATAGAGTGTGTAGGGATGCACAACGCCGACACATCCATAAATCTGTTGAAAATGAAGACCCAGCTAAAGTCTGGAAATTTCTAAGGTCATTGGGGGTTGGAAAATCTCGGCAAGACAATATTCCTAAAGATTTAGATATTAATCTGTTAAATCAGCATTTCTCCTCTTCTTCCAATTTTGATGGACCTACAAAGGCTGCTACTTTACGACTACTTTCATCTATTCCAACTCCTAACCACGATTCTTTTTTCTTTCAGCCATTTACCGACTGTGATGTTAAGAGAAGCATACAGTCAATTTCATCCAACGCTGTTGGTAGTGATAGCATCAGCCGCAAGATGATAGTACCCATACTTGATGAAATCGTTCCAGTTATCCAGTTTCTTCTTAATTTCTCCATTTCCTCGGGCATATTTCCAGTTATATGGAAGGAAGCCCAAATTACCCCTCTTCCCAAAAAGGTCAACCCATCTGTATTTACAGAATTTCGGCCTATTTCCATTCTTCCTTTTCTATCTAAAGTACTGGAACGTCTCGTCCATAAACAACTTTCCTTTTTCCTAATCAAAAACAGTCTCCTTAACCCTTTCCAATCCGGTTTTCGCCCTGGTCATAGCACGGTGACTGCTTTGACCAAGATCACCGATGACATCAGGTATGGCATGGATAATGGTCACCTGACTGTGCTATCACTGCTGGACTTTAGCAATGCTTTCAATAACGTTGATTTTGATGTTTTGATTGGACTTCTTTGCTCTCTTAACGTATCTCCAGCGGTAATTGGATGGTTTCGTAGTTACCTGACTGGGCGCCGGCAGCGCATACGTATTGACGACACCTACTCCTCTTGGTGTAACATTTCTGCTGGCGTTCCTCAGGGCGGCGTTTTATCTCCTCTCCTTTTTGCGATTTTCATAAATTCAATTTCTCAACAGTTATCTTCTTCCTACCACCTCTATGCAGATGACTTACAAATTTATACGCAGGCTCCACTAGGACAATTACACGTGGCTATTGAGACGACAAATTGCGATTTACGGCGTATTCTAGATTGGAGCAGATCTTTTGGTCTTACAGTCAATCCAACCAAAACACAGACCATAATAATTGGAAGTTCTCGCATGGTCTCAAAGATTGACTGGTTCCGTCTTCCCCAAGTACTGTTCGACGGCATACCTGTCAACATGAGTCAAACAGTAAAAAATTTAGGTGTACTTTTGGACAGTCAAATGTCTTGGAGACCTCAACTGGCTGAAGTCAGTCGCAAAGTCTTTGCATCGGCAGGCTCACTCAGGAGACTGCGTAATTTCCTTCCCATTGCCACCAAAACTGCGTTGGCGCAATCACTTTTACTCCCGATAATAGACTACGCCGATGCTTGTTATTCTGATTTAACCGAAGAACAGCTAGACAGGGTTGAGCGTTTGCTAAACTTCTGCATTCGGTTTATATTTGGTTTGCGGAAATATGACCACATCTCCGAATTTCGCAAAAAGCTGAAATGGTTACCTATCCGTCTTCGCCGGAATACACACATTCTCTCACTTCTCTATAAAATCCTTTTTATTCCTAGCACTCCTTCATATCTAAAAGAACGTTTTGAGTTTTTGCAGCTTTCTAATTCACTTACCTTACGATCCTCCAATACCCTTCAATTAAAAAGCCCTGTTCATACTTCTCAGTTTTACCACAAATCTTTCACCGTACAAGCCGTCCGTCTGTGGAACGCATTGCCTATATCGATCAAGCAAGCTAAATCTCTTACTATTTTTAAAACTATGGTATCTAAGTATTATCTATCCTTGCAATGCTAGTATTTATGTAGTTGTATGTAAGTATAATATTATATCACTTTAATATGTATATATGTATTTATTTATGTATGTTATATCTTTATTTATTTATTTTTATGTTAGATATTGGTATGTATGTGTAATATGTATTAGTATATAGGTATATCTTTGTACACCACCGACCACATTGTTTTTCATTTGAGTCCTGTCCATCCAAAGGTTGTCTGGAAGAAATCGCTATAAGCGATAAGACCGCCCAATGTACTACCATTTTAAGTTATTGTTTTCTTTTTATTATTTTCCTGTTAATTTTTTTGGTGTGCAATAAAGTATTATTGTATTGTATTGTATTGTACCTATAGGAAATGAAATATGAATTGTATTACGATTATTGTGTCATTAGTTTTTTGTAATATTTTAAATTCAATGATAGTTAATTATTCTAATATTTGCATGCCACAATGTGGTAAAATGTTTATGATACTTTATATTTTCTATACCTGTGACCCGACACTATTGTTGTCACCAACATTTTTAGCAAATAAATTCTTATGATTAGGCTTCATGAACAAAGTGGAAACCCAGACGGACACTCGCAGATGACTCGATACCTCGTAAATGACACCAAAATAAAAAACACGACTACAAAAGTAAAAATAAAAACAACCCGAAAATCATTTATTTACGTACATGTTAATTTTTGGGTCAAAATGTGTAACAAATTTCAACTTTACGGAGCAAATTGGCTGTCTGTACTTTTATTTTAGTCCAGAGCGATATTTTGAGATCAATCTCAACGTTGGATAATCTCATGTGCGTCCGTACCGTTTATTTACGAATAATAATGATCACTTCAACACTTCATTTCAATGAAAAACTTTCCACTAAATGAATTCAAAGAATTATAGGCAAAGATGCCGTGCGCGCGTGCGGGTACCGCTTCGTAGCGGTTCATCCGCGTGTTCTATGACGTTAGGTTTTGCGATGTTCTTGAAAGACGTAGTGTGGACCGCGCGGGGGAAGTGCGCTTGACTCCACCCATTCGAGCAAGGTCCTTGGCCCGTATAACGTCCTTAAGTTAATTGCAACATTAAACATCAAAGATGGACTGCAATTTTGTAATACAGAGGCGATCCATCCGCTGCTCATCGCAGGCATCCGGGACATTTCTAAATTAGTGCTTTGTTTCATTTTGCCAGTGAGGTCTTTTTCGCTACTCACTTTGTTAAAAAACGCGGTGTTTTTTATAGTCTGAAAAATTTTTTGGAGGCACGACGCAGGAGAAATTTAGTATACTTTCTAAAAGGCATTTTTACGACAAACAGTTCTCATGTTAATAACATGTTTGTTTGTTTACTTTAAATGTTGATGTGTAAGAAGATTGGTAAAAAAAACCTGATATATTTAGACTAAGTAAAACAATGTTGTATTATTATCGACATGGCCAGTACATCCTTGGCTCGATCCTAAATTACTTATTTTTTTAGTCTTAATTAGTTAACGTGTAACTACTTTCAGAATGGGTATTAAGTAAAGGTTTTTTCCTTCTCTTACTAGCTAACTGGCTAAATCTCGAGAATGCCTTAGATATGTCTACATTTAAAACTGCTGTCTATGACAACAACCTGACCCACGGTTAACGCTCAGTTATAAATGCCCTACCCATTGACCATCCATTGGATGGGACAACGTATCGAAATACTCTATCACGATATTGACATTAATAATAGCCGTAACAATACTGCTACAGCGTTATCAGCCTCTTACGCTCCCACTGCTGGGATACCGACCTTCTCTCAGAGAGAGGTATGGGCCATAATCCACCACGTGGGCCCAGTGCGGCTTGGTGGATGTCACTTGTCCTCGAATTATGTGATTCTTGAACATGCCGGTTTCCTCACGATGTTTTTCTTCACCGTTGTAGAGCAAGTGTGAATAATCCGCACACAACGTGATATAAGTCATTGGTGCGGGCCGAGTCGAGATTTGAACTATGGTGCCTCGGATTGAAAGTCGCAAGTTCCCGCTCGGCCACACTCGCTCTACTGCTACATATTATTAATTTATTAATTAATGGAGCAAAATAAAACAAGCGTGTTCGACTGACCATAACGGAAGGAAGTAGTTTTTATTTCTAAACGAGAGACAATACAGTTCAATAGACTAGAATTACCTATAGCAGTCCGTCTCATTAACAACAGATGGCGTTAGTGGTATTTTGAGTACATAATATAACGCATATCAGTGTAATTGTAAGTAATATTTTTACAAGCACGCTGTCGGGCAGTTATTTTTTAAACGCAGCGTTTAAGACCCTACTACGCGCCAATGGCCTTGCTCGAATGGGTGGAGTCAATCCCACTTCACCCGCGCGGTCCACACTTCGTCTTTCAAGAACATCGCAAAACCTAACGTCATAGAATACGCGGATGAACGAACGCGCGTGCGAGTAGCGCGCACGGCATCTTCTTTGCCTATAATTCTTTGAATTCATTTAGTGGAAAGTTCTTCATTGAAAGTGAAGTTTGATCATCATTATCCATACTATCCATACTTCCATACTAAATATATCCTATATCCTACTCTATTATAAATGCGAAAGTTTGTTTGTTGGTTTGTTAATTTGTTGGTTTGTCCTTCTTTCACGCAGTAACGGAGCGACGGATCGACGTGATTTTTGGCATAGTAATAGTTTATGGACCGGAGAGTAACATAGGGTTCTTTGTATCCGGAAAATGCATGTTTCCTGTGGGAACGCGGGTGAAAACCGCGGGCAGAAGCTAGTTATATTATTAATGCGAAAGTGTGTTTGTTGATTTGTTGGTTTGTCCTTCTTTCACGCAGTAACGAATCAACGGATCGACGTGGTTTTTGGCATAGATGTAGTTTATGGACCGGAGAATAACATAAGCTACTTTTTGTCCCGGAACAATGCACGGTTCCTATGGGAACGTGGGTGAAAACCGCGGGCAGAAGCTAGTTCGTAAATAAACGGGACGGACGCACATGAGATCATACAACGTTGAGATTTATCTCAAAACATCGCTGTGGACTATAATAAAAGTACAGACAGCCAATTTGCTCCGTAACGTTGAAATTTGTTACACCTTTTGACCCAAAAACGAACGTGTACGTAAATAAATGATTTTCGGGTTATTTTTTATTTTTTACTTTTGTAGTCATGTTTTTTATATTATTGTCATTTACGAGGTATCGAGTCATCTGCGAGTGTCCGTCTGGGTTTCCGTTTTGTTCATGAAGTCTGCCGGCAAACAGTAATGTGCAAGCATTATTGTGTTCCGGTTTGTTGAGCAAAGTAGCCAGCGAAATTACTAAGATATGAGACTTAGTTATGAGCACACTGCGGTGCCGCGCAGGCTTTTGTGTTTCAAAGTTCTGAATGGCACTGCAATTTTTATGGGCCGGCATTATGACTCCTATCAGGCAAACGTCCAGCTCGTCTCGTTAACCAATACAATAGAAAAAATAGACAAGTGTGGGTTGGACTCGCGCGCCGAGGATTCCGAAAAGACTTGTAAGCATGTAAATAGTTCGTTCAAGACTGGAATCGTTAGGTCCTTTTACAGCTACATTCAACAAAATAATTAACCCTAAAAAATTGTACACAATACACTCATTGATAATGTGCGTGTGTGTGAGTGCGTGCGTGCGTGCATGCGTGCTTGCTTGCGTGCGTGCTTGCTTGTGTGCGTGCTTGCTTGTGTGCGTGCTTGCTTGTGTGCGTGCTTGCTTGCGTACGTGCGTGCGTGCGTGCTTGCTTGCGTACGTGCGTGCGTTTGCGCGTGTGCACGTGTGCGCGTGTGCGAGCGTGTGCGTGAGCATGTGTGTGCATGCGTGCGTGCGTGCGCTTGCGCGAGCGTGTGCATGCGCGTGCGCGTGTGTGTGTTATACATAATTAGTTTTCGGATTTTTCGCTTTACTTGTGGTATAAGACAATACTTCTTGCCAAATTTAATGATTCTAGTCTCTTGGTCTATTGCTCTAGGTCTCCGTGAACCACCCTATAGGTCTTGAATGGATTTTAAATCGTTATCATTTTCGATATCAGCACCCCGAGAAACCTAGAAAATGGCACCCATATTATCGATTTCCTAAAAAAATTTCCGCCATCTTGGATTTAAAAATGGTTGTCATTTCCGTAATCAGCACCCCTAGAAATCTCGAAAATGACACCCATACCATTTAATTGAAAAAAAACGTGTCCGCCATCTTGGATTTTAAAATCGTTGTCATTTTCATTATCAGTACCCTGAGAAACCTCGAAAAAGACACCCATATCCTTTTACTAAAAAAATTTGTCCGCCATCTTGGATTTTAAAATAGTAGTCATTTTCAAAATCAGCACCCTGAGAAACCTCCAACACGACACCCATATCATTTTACAAAAGAATTGTCCACCATCTTGGATTATAAAAGAATTTTTCATTTTTGTACACAGTACCCCGAGAAATCTCGAAACTTACACCCATAGCATTTTATTGAAAAAAAAATATTGTCCGCTATGTAGGATTTTAAATCGTTGTCATTTTCGATATCAGCACCCCGAGAAACCTAGAAAATGGCACCCATATTATCGATTTCCTAAAAAAATGTCATCTTGAATTTAAAAATGGTTGTCATTTCTGTAATCAGCACCCCGAGAAATCTCGAAAATGATACCCATACCATTTTATTGAAAAATAAAAATGTCCGATATCTTGGATTTTAAAATTGTTATCATTTTCGATATCATTTTTACTGTAGATGGCCCTGATCGTTTGGTGGTCGTTTGCCTGATGATAAAGATAACGCCGGCCCATAACAATTGCAGTGCCAATAAATACTTTGAAACAAAAAGATGCAGTACCGCATTGTGCTCGTTAACCTGAGTAATTTTACTTTTCAATTTCATTTCCAGTCTTTCTTAAACAGTTCTAAACCTCCCGATATTCCTGTAGCTGCCGCTAATAATTTGTTTACCAATACATATATTTTCCACTCGTAAAAATGATGTAAGTACGTAAACGAGAAATTGTAATCAAAAATGTAACCCATTCAATATGTATACGAGGAGCGTCCACGCGCAAATCACGGAATGAATCACATTTCACCGCTCTAGACGCTACTCTTTGAGCAAGCTTCAAACCCACACGAAAACAAATACTTGTATTGTATATCATTCACGCACACAAATATGTAACGTCGGCGGACAGCGTTTGCAGAGCAACGAGCGACACAACCTCCCCGTCTGAATGCCAGTGCATGACTGCCGCGCGCGCCCGCGCAGAGCACCTCTGAGACTTGTACATTTGGAATTCAGTTTTTTGATCATTTCTTTGCGAAATATTGCTCTATGCACAAATGAAACGGCCAGTTTATAGAAAATTTTCTTCCTTATTTTTTGGTGTAAAATTAATCCCAAACGTCTAAGTCATTTAGAAGTTTTAGGGAAAATAGTTTTAAAACAGCATGCTGTTAAATATTTTTTCAAGCCATAAGTAATGGTAACACAAAAAAATCAATCAGTGAAATTAATGCCCTTGAATTGATCATTCAAGTAGTATTTTTTTCAAGTCGTTAAACCAAGCCGTGTGGGAGTTTTAGGAGGAGAAAGTAGTCGTTTTGGCGATCCTAGCCCCTTAACAAGCCTAGTGCGTGCAGCATTCGCTCCCTAATGCCTGACACGGGTCGGAAGAACGCGAGGAATGCCGATGCTTGCTAATTGATTGCTCTACGATATGATTCGCCATGTTGCTGCGGACACGGGAGAATGGATTTCGAAGAAATTCTGAGTTCAGTTATTCCTCGGTAAGATATCCGTCTCGAAGACAAATGACCTGTTGGTATTTTAGAGATCTGTATTAACAACGTATTTTTTATTAGTTTTTTTTTCTTGAACTATAAATCAATGATACCAAACTGTACTTAAATTCTAAATAGTTAAAAGTTTAGCATTTTGCATGACAAGCAGCATTTCAGCAAAGTAGTCAAATATGGTATTTTTTGGTATTGGTGTACCTATTCATTTTTGAGAACAGCTTAATCGGGTATTGTGAAATTTAGCGATAATCGTGTAAAAAATAATATCTCCCGCTACACAGTGGTACATTGTCAGCTGCCGTATCATTACCGACGGTTAATTTTTACGGGGAATTTTACAGACGCCATATTTGGGAAATAACTCAAAACGACTGGCAACCTTCTCCACAGTACATGAGCTTGCGAGGTTTTATTATAAGTAATTGGTATCTCTTACTTTAATTTACCAGTATTAAAAAATCACATACTTATTCGTGAGTAATTCATATATTGTAACAGGATATTTACCGTGATTATTGTTAAGCAATTAGCATCTGATATTCAGACGCTGTTGCAAGCATCATGTTCACGATAAATAACAGTGAGAGTTTAAAATTACGTCAATTCTAGTTTTTTATTGTGTTTATGGAAAAGCTGTTCTTTTGTTTATTTACCACTGATATGGCATCGCTTTTTGTTTGAGAAGACACAGGTAAAACATGGATGGACCTTATCCAAGATTAAAGATTGACATCGCTGCAAAATAACTTATAATTTCTGTGAGAAAACTACAAGAAACTTTCAACTAAACTTACCTACTCACTGTAGGGTGCAGTACGGTGGGCAGTACTGGTGTCGACCGGAGTAAAGTTAGTTTTACTGCTCAAAACTTGGGTTTATAGCCCAAAGAGCGTTCTTACGTCGAGAGTTAACTTCTGGCGTTAAAATTTAAATAGTTTCTTTATTTTGATTGTTATTATTCCTGTCTGCTCTTAGAATTTTATGAAGAAACGCTAAGTTTTGAAAATAATAAAGGAGCAGTTAAAAGGACAGACGTCTTCTAAGTGCTCAAACTCTCAAGTGCATCGTTCTTTAAGTCAATTTATTACCCAGGAGTCTTAGTTACATTTTATTTTGGCATTGCCCATTGTGACTTGAATAATTTGTATTTTTCATAGTATTTTTTATTCTTAAGTATTTTTTTTAATAATTAATTTTAAGTTCTTTCAAGACCCTTTATTTAAAAAAAGGCTTCACGTGTCGATTTGAAACTTATTCTAAGGTACTAAGTTATAAGGAAAAATCGGAAAATCATCGCTTATATTTCAGTATGAAGTTGTAACGTATTTTATGAATACTTATACCAGGAGGCCTACCAGCGTCAAACAACAAACGATTCATAAGCAGAGCAGTTCAAAAGCAGCTCTTAAAATGAACCACATTTTTTTCGTACTATTGTCTGTTTAAAGCAGCGCTGACTTTAAACTAACTCTCAGCCGAATGAATGAACTAAAACATCCTCACGACGACTTGTATACGTCTGAGCGAAAGGGATAAATGTATCGCGTGCGTAATGCTAACTCGCTCGCACGGTGTGTTTGATTTCTTCGTTCAAAAACTTAATTACGCTGCTATTGGACCTATAAATTAGCGTTTTCGATGGTTTTATTGAAACTAATTTACTCTCAAATATATTATGAAAATATTACGCTTGATTGATATTTTCACTATCGAAACAACGATCGTTGTCTAATTATGACAAAACAGTAACATTATAATTATATAAACTGGTGGTAAACAGTTTGCAATGCAAAGTTGAAACATTTAAAAAGGTTTTAGAACGCATAGAATAGAATCGATTTCACAATAAGAATGTATACCGGTATTACATTCTCTTTGGAATGTAGCGTCGATTATGCATGTAAAAGAAGGCTTGTGAAAAATCTTAGGAGGTTGTGTGAATTACCCTGACTAGCTGCTGCCCACGGTTTTATCCGCGTGGAGATATACAATTTCATGTTTTTTTTTTGCGTGGAATCCTAATTTTTTTTTTAAGCCGGACCTTGTGTTTTGTTCATAGTACCGTACTTACATAGTTTAGTAAAAAGCTGTTATTTTGACATTACAAACAAACATTTCAATTTTATTTATCTGTATAGATAGTAATATGCCTAAGTAAATAGATGTGAAAAAAACAATAAACGTAGTATCCCTTAGTAGTTTGTGCAATAAACTCTAAACTAAACGTAGTGATTATATACTCTTTGCTCTAAACGGTTCACAAAAAGTATGTCTGCGAGTAACTTTTTATGAAGGAGTTTTGGCGGGAATGCGAAAATGTGCTGTTGTTGTGTTTGTGTTATTTACTAAAACCTGTGTTTTATCGAGTGTTAATGTGTAATAATGGTGGATTATTAACCATTAAGTGTTCGTAAACGTGCATAAGTGAAAGGCAAATTGTACAAAGACGAAAAACGTGTATTTTCGTATTCTATCCAAAACTCCATAGAAGCTTCAGTAAAGTATCCACCGCTTTACTGAAGCGTCACTTCGACTCGACTGCGCCTAGACTAAACTTTAACGTGACTTTGACGACTTTTACATACCAAAACTAGAGATTTTTTACATATTAATATATTTTATATAACTTGACACTGGCTAAATACGCAAATCGCGTGGAGCCAAAAACAAAAAAAAAAAAAAAAAAAAACTTTTTATGAACCGCAAACTTTGACTGCTAACTGTCGAACTAGAAGTTGAGAAGCTGTCAATTAACAGACGATAGTACGAAAATGATCACAAAATGAATGAACAAATTCCTTAGCAGACTACAAGCAGCTCTGCTTTTGACACAACGGAATATAAAACGTAATGTCATAAAACGGAGAGACCATAGTACGAATTTATAAAACGTTTCATTTCAAGTCTTAAACTGAGCTGCATTTAGAGACGCTGGTAGGCCTGCTGATCTCGTTTAGGTGTTTAGGCTTTCGACGAGGGTGTAACCAAGACTATTGAACTGGCCCAGTGAAAATCGTCTTACCTTCCCACCTACTATACTACTACATTATCACCTAGAGAGTAACATAACCCTGCGCGGCACCGCACGCGCTAACCACAGGTTTCGTACCCACGCTAGTAGGTAGTGTCACTAGTTTGCTCTTTACTTTCCTATAGTTCCAACTTATTCAACACCCAATAGTTTCCATAATTTCCATTGATTCCATTGAACAAAACTAATAGTGTTTACTCTTGACATAAAGCTGGTGGCACACTACGCTTTGTCCCGTCGTCACGCAATCACATCGACACCGCGACGACATAAATATGTGAATAATCACGGCTATAACTTCCGAGAGACAATACGAGATGAGACGCCGCACATGGTGGGGCGTCGGGGACACAGCGGGAGAACTGAATTTTATATACAAATACAAACCAAGTAAGCGATTTTGAAGCGATGAGCGATGCGAGCGAAGCTCTGTATCTGTAGGACTGTGGTTCGAAACTTACAATGAGCTTCAGCTTTCCTAGAAAGAAAACAGTGTGTTGCTTGGTGGTACTTAGCTAATTTTCTATTGGCTGGATAGCTAAATATTTTTTTTTGGTAACGAGACGAGCTGGTCTTTTGCCTGATGGTAAGCATAACGCCGGCCCAAAACAATTGCAGTGCCACCCAGAACTTTGAAACACAAAGGCCTGCGCGGCACTGCAGTGCGCTCGTTACCGTGAGTAATTTCACTGGCTACTCTGCTCATCAAACCGGAACACAGTATTGATTGCGCACTACTTCTTGGCGGCAGACTTCACGAGCAAAGCGGTGGTAACAACCCAGACGGACAATCGGACGGAAATCTCGAACTCCTAAAAACGGGCTCAAAAACACACCTAGGTTATTGTCAAGACATTGTCATCTTGAATATAGCTAGCCAGCTAGCATATATCTGGCCAGCTGGTATATAGCTAGTCAGCTGGCATATAGCTAGCCACGTGAGCACTAGACATCACGACATGGTCGCATCACGCCGTTTTCCACACAAACCTCAAGCTTATTGTAGGATTCGTCGACTCGTAATGTCAATGCCTCTAAGGGGCACCTTAGACGCTCAATCAAACGTACGTTTGCTTGAGCGTCTAAGGTGCCGCTATGTAATTATCGCTTTAAAACACCTGTGCCTAATATTTGTTACATTTCCAACCTGCATTAAAAATGACTGTTACACTTTTGGCTAAGTGTATCCTCAACCTAACTTTGCGACATGCTGTCACTAGCACATAATCCAGCGCGACACGACAAACAACTAATAATAACGACTAATTGTCGCGTGCATGTCACCTGGCGCGACAAGAGTCGCGCGACATGCAGATGACGGCGTTGAATGCATTGTTTACGTTATTTATGTGATAGAACATTGAGGTCTTAGTGAAAATTGGTAGTTTTTAGAGTAGAGTACAGTTTCGTAGAGTTGATCTAATGTTCTTGTTTGGGTGGCTTAGAGAGTGTAAAGTGTTTTAAACACACTTTTATTAGCTTCACTTGTGTACTATGTACCTAATGACACCTTCGAAGTCAATTTTATCCTTCTTCTAATTTTATCGTATAGAAATAAATCGTTATATTCATATTCAGTATTGAGGAGTATGAAATCGATTTCACAACAATACTGAAACATTTTTTGAAATTTTCGCGATTCTTACGCATATAATTGGCACACTTTTAACGATTTATATCGTGAATATTTAATTTAGGCACCTTTACCTTATTTAATTTCCCAACTTTTCGAATAGTTTACTCTTCGGGTTCAGTACATAAACCAATAAGAATAAATTTATGTATATACATAATATAAATTTATTTTGAGTATCTCGGAAACGGTTCTCACGTTTTGGATGCAATTTTGTATTTAGATAAGGTTTTGCTTTAGTTTACCTATATAGTTGTTTTTCGTATTTCTTGATCTATTGTTCGTTTGTATTGCTTATATCAAGGCAATTTTATAAAAAAGTAAACAGTTTTTCACACACTTGTTTATCTGGCTGAATATGTTTAATTTTCTACAGTCTTATTGAAAGGAAATCACGATGCGCACTACAATGAAATTCGCTTTGTGCACGTGTCATCAGTTTCTATCGGGAAAATTCTGCCGAGATGGCCCAGCCAGCCTATTAAGGACAGCCCCCGGGTCAGAAGGCCCACTTCCGCGCCACACTACCACGCTAACTGCCGTATTCCCCGGCGTGCGTTCGTCACACACAACTATTTATTTTTTCCGTTCTTTTACGATGTAATGCGAGTTACGAGCTCGTAAATCTAGGGCTTTAATTATTAATAATGTAAATATACGATCCCGCCATATGCGGCTGTTTGTGGGGAAACATGAATATGTTTGCTTTTTGTACGATTGCGAGGCGAATGTTTGATGTCGGTGGAGATGGGAAAGGAATACGCTGCCAAGGAAAACTTGGCGGATCAAGACTTTTTCTCATATTACTTTTATACTCGGGAGGTTATTTGAGCTAAGCGTCCATCTTAAGCGACGCTGTGGTCGAAGATGAAGCTAAGCTTAGATTAAAACTGGCTCTTAATCTCAGCCGTTTCGGAGATTAGCCGTAACACACATGGACAACAATTTTAAAAATTACAAAGTATATACTTTCATATGCATTTAGTAAAAAGCTGTTATTTTGACATTTCAAACAGACACTTCTATTTTATTAATTTGTAATAGACTAGCTTCTGTCCGCGGTTTTCATCCACGTTCCCACTGGAACCGTGCATTTTTCCGGGATAAAAGGTAGTCTATGTGAATCTCCGGTCCATAAACTATATCTGTGCCAAAAATCACGTCGATCCGTTGCTCCGTTGCTGCGTGAAAGAAGCACAAACCAACAAACACACTTTCACATTTATAATATTAGTATGGAAGTATGGATTTGGAAAATTCTTGTTTTATTTCAGATTGGTCCCATAGAAATGTCATCAAAATCGGTTCAGTAGTTTGTCACTGAAGTCAGTTCGTCGCTTTTTAGGTTGTGCAGTCGTTAATTACTGGGCTTATGAAACTTAACGCCTAATGTGTCAGGGTAACGAGCGTGCAGTGCTACGCAGGTCTTTGAGTTTCAAGGTTCTGAGTGGCACTGTAATTGTTATGGGCTGGCGTATAGGACTATACCTAATACTAATTGAATTGTTCTGCGTCTCTAATTACAATTATAGCATCGCTTTAAATCATCAATTATATTCGGACAGATTATCTGTTGGCGTAACATGTGACTTACATGTAAATGGTATACATAGGACAGTAAACATGTAGTCAGTAATGTGACATGTACTTGTGATAAGAGCACGCTGCGTGATTCCATGTCGTTACCTACTGGTCTAAATGTTCTACGACGTAGGTATGTGGCGACAAATTCATTTTAGTAAGTTCTGCTTGTTATTGCTTTGACGAAATGTAGCAGATATTAAACATCCATACTAATATTATAATCCATATCCATACTAATATTATAAATGCGAAAGTGTGTTTGTTGGTTTGTCCTTCATTTGCGCAGTAACGGAGAAACAAAGGCAAACTTAACCTATTAACATTATTTTATTTATTTAAGTAAGTAGATTTCTACCATTTTAGTACACAGACACATAGAAACACCTGAAGCTTCGAACTTTGGAACTAAACCAAATTGTCAAACCATCACAATTACTTTCATTATGCAGCTTTTGTTAGTGGGAGGACTAACTCTTCTGCGAGTGTCCGTCTGGGTTGTTACCACCGCTTTGTGAGTGAAGTCTGCCGCCAAGCAGTAGTGTGCAAGCATTACTGTGTTCCGGTTTGATGAGCAGAGTATCCAGTGAAATTACTGGGCTTATGAGACTTAATACCTAACGTCTCAGGGTAACGAGCGCATTGCAGTGCCGCGCAGGCCTTTGTGTTTCAAAGTTCTGGGTAGCACTGCAATTGTTATGCCCGGCGTTATGCTTACCATCAGGCAAACGACCAGCTCGTCTCGTTAACTAATAACATAAAAAAAATACCATAAACATCACTCAAGTGTTGGATATCAGTTAATGAACTTGTCCGTATCTCCCAGACTATTAGACAATTTGAGCACAGTCAGTGCGAGCGCGAATTTGAATATTGTACGCTACAGCTTGCTTTGCCCTTTAGAGCCACACTTTTATACAACTTTTACTTTGTACATTACTGTTGCCTCTGAACAACTAGGCCACAGTGCAGGCACAGAAGTATACAAATTTAAGCTTTTACCGGCCGGCTACAATATGCCACCGATTATTGAGAATTCTGACAGGCTTTCTAGGCAGTTTTCTGAAACTCAAAGTAACTCATGTTACTTTGAGTTTCAGAAAACTGGAAACTAAAAAAAAAATTTGTTAAAAAAAAACATTTTAGATTCGAACTCAGTGAATTAGTGGCAAATAAATTGTGTAAGGATTTGGCTCAGAAGGACCTCGATGTTTATGCGTGTACCTACGATCAGAGTGTTTTATTGTGTTATTTGTAGGTAGCAGGGTTCCTGACTTTCTTGGGTTTGTTGTGTTCTTGGCGTTCATCTGATTAACAAAATATTTTAAGTACTCATGACGGGTAAATGAGTTTATTTATACGATTACATGATTACAAATAATAAGTTAGATGTGTCGAGGTAAGCGGATGCGAGAGATTGGTCCCCTTTTTTTAAGGACCGTACTGTTGTTCTGTCGACGTTTACAGCGTTCCCGAATAGAAGATAGTCCCCTTTTTTAAATAGCCTTACTATTGGTCTTTCGACTTTTTCAGCAGCACCGAACGGTTTTACATCGTCACGTATAAAGGGAAGCCTGCGGCGCAAGTACGGATCTTTTAGGTCGATATAATTCGATAATATTCGATAAAATTCAATAAAATTGACAGTTCAAATCGATAAAGTGGGTTTATCGATTTGAACTATCAATTTTATCGAATTTTATCGACCGAAAAGATCCGTAGGTACTTGCGCCGCTGGTCTGTCCGTTTTGCGAACCCCGCGGCTGCCTCTGTGGTGATGCCATGTGGTTGGCGTGGTGTCATCTCTGATAGTAAACTAAAGTGATGTTACTGCAACTGTAACGCCACTATGCCAAAACCCACTAGGTTGCCTGAGCGCGTCGCTCATTAAAGAAAGTAATTATTTCTGTTTTTTTCTTTCAGTTCTTTGTCGGAAGTTTGTTTAATTGTCAAAGTTAGTGGACATGAAGCCCGCGTCTGAAAACTTAATGAATTGCTGATAAATTCTTACACTATAAGGTTTGTCGGAGTGAGGAAATTGGGAGGAGGGTTATTTATAGGATGAAAGCTGTATTTCAACAAGAAAATAAGATTGGTATATGGTCCGACTTCTTTCTACTACATACTTAGTTGTTTTTGCATCGCGAATTAAAAAGTACCCTTGATTGTTCCTGCCTTCTTTTTTGTGAACTAAAGTTTTAATCATGAAATTTTTTTTTTCTTCTCTCATGACCTCATGCACCACCTTCGCTCACCATATATTTTCAGCATAACATAAATTGGATAAAAAATAAACTAAAAAAAATGACAGGTGCCATATTATGTTTCTACGTATGTTTAAAAAAACACTCTCATACATATTTTTGTGCCAGTACTAATTGCTTATACAATCTCCAACACGCATCCTTAATCTATTAGTACATCAAATGAGTATAAAATATTTATTATTATCAACTATTAATACTAACTGCACATATCACACAAATAAACAAAATCATTCTAAAATCTTATCAACCTGCAACCTTAATAAATATTTTCTCTATTTGCAGTGCCACCCAGAACTTTGAGACACAAAGGGCTACGCGGCACTGTATTGCGCTCATTATCCTGAGACATTAGATATTAAGTTTCGTAAGCCCAGTAATTTTACTGACTCCATTGCCCATCAAACCGGAACACAGTAATGCTTGCACATTACTGCTTGGCGGCAGACCACACGAGCAAAGGGGTGGTACCAACCCAGATGGAACCTCACAGAAGGAACAGTCCTACCACCTGGGTGCCAATCTGATTAAAGTTGTAGTAAAACCAAATGAACACGCAATGAAGATAAACAAAAACAAATCTCTACTAAAAATTTTTGCCACTGTGAGACATCACATTTGAAAAAGTTAAGAAATCCGGAAAATATAAAGTGTACCTAGTCACATTTTTAAACTTGGCCACGTACACCTATTAACTAGCGTGGCCTTTTAAAACTGTTCAAAATCACTTCCATCTCATGAAACTAGAGCACTCACGTCGCGATTCGCGACTCACCTACTTGTGTTAGCCAAAAAACTGTCCTGTTCGTTCATCAGGGCAAAGTTAATATTCCCCTAAGGAAGCTAGAAGGGAAGCAGGCTTTCACACTGGTGCTGAATAAACATTGCCATTAGACTTTTACTGTAGCACAGAATATACAATAATAGTTGAGTGTAGTGAGGTCTCCCACGCACCGATTTGACGGTTGAGCATTTGGATCCCTTAGGGGCACCGTAGATCGTATACCCGTATATCCGTAGACCGGATTTCGTGATACTCGAAATGCGTGCTTGACTCAAAAGCGTTGTTATTCTGACAAGCAAACAAACGTTTGCTTGAGCGTCTAAGGTGCCCCATAGAATGACTGAGCCATCGAGAAATGGAAAACATATAATAATAGCACGGTGGTAGTGAATGTTAAAATTCTCTCTTGCTTAGCTACCAATTTCTAACACGTGCTATTGAGAGCCAGGTCCATGAAAATCATTATAAGTTAGTTGTCAAATTCTCATAAATTAACTGAGAGTAAAATATATCATAACTTTTTTTAACTTATGCTTTACTTATTGTTTACGTATTGCTATTGTCCAGAGACAAGGCTTATGAAATCGTCATTTGATTCACTGAAACTGACAGCATTAAAACTCCTGTCAACTAAACACCTACGCGCAACGCAACTGTGAAAGGTCCCAAGAAACTCGGAGTACGTAATAGGAGTTGCCAAGTTCGCCGCTCGGAAAAATTGAAATTAATAATTCAGACATTGTCGGCTGCCTCACTGCCGACGCTTCACTCGAGCTAATTGGCGCGATGAAAATGTTATGGATCGCGGTGGGCTAGTTAGCTGACGAGGTTTTTGTAGAAAGCCAGAACTTCCGCTTTCTGCTGAGCTTTCTTATACCCTATGAACTAAGTTTTACTGAGTCGCCCGTAGCAGAATCCTTCAGCCGTCTTACCAAAGTTTGGAACGTTTACTTAGTAACTGACGGGGTGGAATAGTTACATGCACAGTGAAATTACTGGGCTTATGAGACTTAATACCTAATACCTTATGTTAGTGGGAGGACTAACTCTTCTGCGAGGGTCCTTCGGGGTTGTTACCACCGGCTTGCTCACGAAGTCTGCCGCCAAGCAGTAATGTGCAAGCATTGCTGTGTTCCGGTTTGATGTGCAGAGTAGCCAGTGAAATTACTGGGCTCATAGACTTAATACCTAATGTCTCAGGGTAACGACCTCACTGCAGTGCCGCGTAGGCCTTCGTGTTTCAAAGTTCTGGGTGGCACTGCAATTGTTATGGGTCAGCGTTATGCTTACCATCAGGCAAACGACCAGCTCGTCTCGTTAGTACCAAATAACATAAAAAAAGATGATTGTGAAGTCAACATGTCAATCAGTTTCCGTAAGGGCCACGTAGTATTCAGTTTATAATTGATTCTAAAAATATATCGACCTTCAAACATGTCTTTAGTTACGCTATCTTCAAAGTGAAATATGGAGAGATACGAAAACGTTTTCATCATCATAATATTCCAATTAACCACTCCGAAAGCAAGCAATATTTATTCCGGCCTTTAGAAGCTCTTACAAACCTTTTTA
Organism: Crocallis elinguaria; assembly: GCA_907269065.1. Taxonomy (NCBI): domain Eukaryota; kingdom Metazoa; phylum Arthropoda; class Insecta; order Lepidoptera; family Geometridae; genus Crocallis; species Crocallis elinguaria. The sequence goes on along the minus strand of OU026074.1, from coordinate 19,719,704 downwards.
CGGCGTTTTCCTCCGGAATTAAAGCTGAAGATGCCGAATAACATCGACAGGCCGTATTTTATTTTTATTTATGGCCTCGCCCCGCGGCCTTGCTTCGGCAACGATTAATCAACTCTATGCCCCCGGCTTAATGACCGTTTTCCCTTGCCTAATGACCTAGAGAGAGATTCTTGAATGATGCGATAGAGAACACTTAATTGCTGTTGCTAAAATTTTCAGCTTTGGTCATTTGGGTTTTATCGTTTTCTAAGATGTTTAGCTGAATGTTGAAAAGGAATGATTTTATTTAAAGTCCTAATATAATAGAAGGATCGCTGCTTAGCGATAACGATGTCAGGATCGTTCATTGTATTGTCAGGGTTAACTAGGGTAGTAGTGTTTATATTCTTAGGTTAAGCAAATAAGGTTATATTGGTGTGATCAGAGGATATACATATTAGTACGTATGGGTATTCAATCTCTTTGAACCTACTTACTGTGTTTTAATGTGGTGGTGCACTCATGAGAACTCTTTGTGCAAATTGTGTAACCTAAGTAAGGTACCTCTTTGAGAAAATAATCTTAAAATCTATGGGTCTTACCACAAAAACATTAACCACACATTAAACCTGTGTTAATCAAGTTTTAACACCTAAACTTGCCTTAGTCGCGCGATTAAATATGAGCAACCACAAATCCTGATTTAAGTAGTGTCTAACCATTGCCTAACACAATTCTGTTGTGACATTTCTAATCATTTTTGACGTTTATCTTTAGACACTGTCTAGTTAAATATGGCGTATAAAAATGTTTTTTTGTGGTAACACTATATATATATTACGGTAGCATAGACATTGACGGCTCCGTGGTTGAGTTGGTAGTAACCCTGCATGTAAAGCGAAGGGCTCCGAGTTCGATTCCCGTTCGGGGTAGATTTTGTGTGGTGAACATATTATGTTTTCGTTTTGTTCTTGGATCTTTGGGTGTGTATCTGTGTGTGTTCATGTCACTTGCCAAAGAGGGAATCCGAGTAAGAAGGTGTAATCGTTTATTTTTATATGAAACAGAAAATGTTAGAACCATTGTTCAAGCATTCAAAACGCTAGCTGCTAGATGGTCAACATTCGCCAAGCTGAACAAGAGAATAATTTATAGCGCCCACGAAATTTTTTATACTACCCCTGACCGTGAAGAGGGAAAATTAATGGCAAAACCTTTGATTACACCGAAAAACGAATAGTTTCTGCAAAACGCAGACTATCTCAGATAAGTAAATTATAATTCTGATGTTTTATGCCACAATTTGTTATTAATATTGTAAATGTAGCAATTTATCATGGCGGGTTTTGAACCGAGATGATATAAATTGTAATTCATAAATTGCGGCCATTTTAAAGGCATTTAGATGTTTAATCATCCAGTAGAGATTTCAATCGACTTTTTTATAGTATGTTCAGTAACATTTTTTTTTATTCTCTATAGGCTTACGTTTGACCACTATATCACCTGGTGGTAAGCGACGAATGCGGTCAACGATGAAGCACGCTTGCCTAGAAGATACCTATTCACTCGCGCCTTGAAGCAGCCCAGGTTGTAGCGAACAGGGAACACAGACTCAGGCAAGGAATTCCATTCCTTAGCGGTACGCATAACGCGGTTGTACTTTTGATAGCTCATGATTTGATGACTATTATGCTAAACCTCTACTGCTCTAGGGCTCTCATGTGAGGCTTTAAACACACTGGAACTCTCCGCTAGGTACCTATTGGTTTCAGTATAATTAAAACAGAATCTGTCGTCGATCTTTACTAGGTTGTAGGACTAACTCTTCTGCGAGTGTCCGTCTGGGTTGTTACCACCGCTTTGTGAGTGAAGTCTGCCGCCAAGCAGTAATATGCGAGTATTACTGTGTTCCGGTTTGATGAGCAGAGTAGCCAGTGAAATTACTGGGCTTATGAGACTTAATACCTAATGTTTCAGGGTAGCGGGCGCACTGCAGTGCCGCGTAGGGCATTGTGTTTATAAGTTCTGAGTGGCACTGCAATTGTTATGGCCCGGCGTTATGCTTACCATCAGGCAAACGACCAGCTCGTCTCGTTACCAAATAACGAAAAAAAATCACGATGGCAGGTTTCAACAGTTACGTGAATATCGCAGTTTTATGGAAACATTTTTTATTCCAGTTATTAATCTAGTCACTAACTTAAAAATTCACTTTGTTGGCTTCTTTATTTATTTATGGACCAAACTCAGTGTTTAGAAAAAGTAAACCAAACGCAAGCGAATTTTATGATAGCTGCGTTCTGCACAGGCTTGTCTAAAATATTTGCCGTATTGGAGGCTAAACTTAATGTAATGCTTGAAAAGGCAAGTTACCTTCTCCTGATTTAACGATTTTATGAGTTATGTGACGTAATTTTCAATCCTTTTCTCTCCCTCAGCAGGACCTCGACCCGACTCAAGAGCTTTGTACCAAGGCCACTTTGCCCCGAAGGATTAAGATGAGTGATACCATTATCAGTGGTACATAATTAATGAGCGAAAATTATCGTCATGGAGCAAATACCTCGTATTACCCGGAGTATTAACGGGCAGGTAATTGAGTTTCAGATTTATATGCGTAAAGGTGGCATTCCACTTGCGCGGCTTCGGGATGAGCTGCTTCGTCTTGAGTGCGCTGAAGAGTGCGGCAAATCCTACTTCCTACTTAATATTATAAATCCGAAAGTGTGTTTGTTGGTTGGTCCTTCTTTCACGCAGTAACGGAACAACGGATCAACGTGATTTTTGGCATAGATATAGTTTAGGGACCGGAGAGTAACATAGGCTACTTTTTATCCCGGAAAAATGCACGGTCCCTGTGGGAACGCGGGTGAAAAACGCGCGCAAAAGCTAGTGGTTCTATATTTGGGTAATTTATATGTTAAACGAATCTGCGAGTCAGTTTCTCACTTGCCACGGCACTGAGGGAAGTACCATGGACATGTCACCGAAACTGAATAGCTCACCGCGCGGCTGTCTCATTTTGTGGGCCTCTCTCGACTAGCGGCATCTCCAGTGGAACCCCAGCTTTACGTGTTACGTATGTTATATTAGTCTGTGTTATTATGTAACCACGTTCAGTGAAATCACTTATGTTCATCGGTGTACTTGTATATCAATAATTGAAATTGAGGCTTTGATGCTGTTCGAGGAATTTGAATTTCTATGTGATGACAGTTCAGTGGCCGTGAGGTACCACTTGGATTCGTAGTCGAGTATTAATATAAGAAGCTTGAGTTTCTGTTCTAGGAAAACCTCATAGTCCCTTAGCATAGGTAAGGCATTATCATTGTCATTTTCAACATCATATAGTTCCACTACGTGACCAGACGACCTAGTCAAAACTGCGGAGAGCCATTGTATGCAAGAGGCGAGAGGCCGATGCAAGCGGCGTCTTAGGAACATTGGGTTAGACATCACTTAAATCAAGATTTGTGGTGGCTCGTATTAAAACACGCGATTATGGCATGTTTAGGAGTTAAACGCTGTTTAACATAGGTTTATGGTGTTGTGTAAAACCGAAATGATAATACCAAAAGAAATATAAACAAGCTCTAAACAAGTTTTAAACAACGTCTAGGTCTTAAACATGCTTTAATCACGTGTTTTAATATTATTAACCATAAATCTTGATTTAAGAAGTGTCTTATCATTCAACTTTCAACTCCAATCTGTTGTAAGATTTGTAATCCTTTTTGACGTTTATCTTTAGACACTGTCTAGCTAAACAGGCTGTAAAACTTGTTTTTGGTGGTAACACGATTAATGTTTATCAAAACAAAACGTAAAAACGCTTCACCTTTTCCATCAGTAATCCCAGTTATCTTAACTGAGATAAAGTAAGAATAAAGCCAGAAAGGTAAACAGCTAAATGCTAATAAACCTTTTATTTCCTGCGCACTTTCCTCGTAAAAAACTAAACATTTTTATGAATTCCCTCTCGGCGATGGCAATAAAATCAACAATATCGGAGTACCCTCAATTGGCGATGTTTTCTTTAAGGCCATCCGTCATCCCTGTTTTAGGATGGGGTAAACAAAAACTGCGAGGGGTAAACAGTTGGAGTAATCTATACTAGTTCACCGCTAAAACTATTTGGGATGTATGTTTATTTATGGGATTGTACCTTTGTGTTTGACCACTATGTCGCCTGATCTTAAGGCGTTAGCAGCTAAATAGCTTCACTTAAAAGGTTTTTAGCAAAATCTGACGGGCTTCTGGCACTGGAAAAATATGTGTCATTATTCATCATATCACTGATAATCGTGATGTGATTAAGACTGTATTTACCAAATTTAGCGATAATTTTTAATTTAGCGATAATGTTTTTACTGTAGGATGGAAGATAAGTGACTACCGTGCCAGGGTTACTTGACATTGGTGTCAATTCTATCATTTCATACCTAAACTAATTTTAGTTTCGCTCTCTCTCTTTCCAATGCATAACATGAGAAAGAGATGGAATATATTTTAGACCTGTCAAATTAATCCACTTGCTTGTGTCTAGTGTAAATTTAATGGCAATGAATTCAGTGGCATCTAATTTATCAAGATAGAAAGATATTTGACAGCTCTAAAACAAAATTTAGATCTGTCAGACATCTTCCGTCTCTTTCTCATGTTATGCATTGGAAAGAGAGAGAGCGAAACTAAAATTAGTGTAGGTATGTAATGATAGAATTGACACTAATGTTTTACTTAACCTACGAGTACCTCGTCTAAACACAAATTCGAGACACAAAAGACTCTCCAATCTCAATCCATCAGACGGTAGCGGAATCTGTGCAGACGTCGAAGTCAAGTAGTTTCCAAAAAGTCGTCTCGTTCAATTTAATAGCAATAAGTTAGAGCGACCACGCGGAGCCTTGACGCAGCGTTTTTACACTTTTAGCGTGAACGAGTGTTTATAGCACACGACCCCAGTTTTTATCTAGAAACATTATCCGTGTGACCACAAAAATACTTTTAGTCGCCTGTTTAGCTAGACAATGGTTTCATACCTAAACCTAATTTTAGTTTCGCTCTCTCTCTTTCCAAAACATGACATGAGAAAGAGTTGGAACATATTTTACAGATCTAAATTTAGTTTTAGAGCTGTCAAATATCTTTCATCCTTAGTAAATTAGACGCCACTATATTCATTGCCGTTAAATTTACACCAGACACAAGCAAGAGATTTATTTGACAGGTCTAAAATATATTCCATCTCTTTCTCACGTTCTCATTTAGGAAAAGAGATTGAAACTAAAATTAGGTTTAGGTATGAGATGACAGAATCGACACCAGTGTCTAAAGATGAACGTCTAAAATGAAGTGGTTTGACACTGGTTTAGGGTGTGTTTAACTTTTTTGTGGTAAGGATATAAGGATCCGATATTGTTGTTCACTAAACCTAACTTATTTTAATATCTTTATTTATGCTTCCACGGATGAAATTACGTTGTACTGCCGAGTTTCCCGTAGATTGCTCGCTCGACCGGTTTCAATATGTTGAAACCAATTGATTGACATCATAAAAAAAATGAGTCAACATCCCTATTACTTCCCACAATTAGGGTCTTACCACAAAAAAAAAATAACACCTGTGTTAAATACTGTTTAATGCCTAAATATGCCTTAGTCGCGCGATTAAATTTGAGCAACCACAAATCCTGATTTAAGTAGAGTCTAACCATAGTCTAACACAATTCTGTTGCGACGTTTCTAATCATTTTTGACGTTTATCTTTAGACTCTGTCTAGCTAAACAGGCGACTAAAAATGGTTTTTTTGTGATAACACTACTAGCGTCTCATCGTTTGACGTGATTGTACTACATCCTTTGAAAACACTGTAAAGGTCGCTAGTAAATCAGCACGGTGTTAAAAATAATGATGAATTATTTGTCTATTACTCAAAAAATCGCAAAGTGTAAATCGCACCGGTAACACGGCGAGTCAGCGTTCTTATAACAAGAGCGTGTTTATTTCCAGCGCCACCTATCGCCGACTATTGAGTCCGCTGGGCGCAGGCGAGCGCAGGCGGGCGCAGGCGGGCACCGGGCGAGCACCGGGTGGGCGCGCCTCAAGGAGCCGTAGCCGAGCTGCTGGATAATATCTGTGGAATTACTGTACAGGAAATTGACTCCATTCCTGGATTCTACGTACGATAACGAGTAACGACTTATCACCAAGATTTGAGTTGAGTGGGTATATGAAATGAAAATAAATATAATAAAAGTCAAAAGGTAACGTATAAGTAGATATGGAAAGTAAAAAATATGTAAACACGAGCCAACACTAGTGGAAGAATCTAGACATCTTATTTGGGATATTTTTGAAGATTTCATAAGCTTATAGCCTGGGATATATTACTCGTACAATGTGACAATATAGAAACACATTTTCAACATAAATACAGACTGACTCACCCTTTGGCAATAGGGAAAAAGGACAGTACAAAAAAACCGCTCGCAACAATCCATCATATCTTTTGTGGTGTTTCTCACCCTTGCAAGAATCATATTCCCAAAAATATCACAAAACGTTTGAACCCTTGAAAAATCTTTATTTCCCCGCGCCAAAACTCCCGATATTATGTTTCAGGTACGGAAATTGATAAAGTTTCCTGGGAGATCGGAATTATTGAAACTCGACGCGAGCACAACAAAATTCAATAAGTGACTGTCACTGATTGGGGTGGGGCGGTGGAAGTTTCAGCTGGCGGCGGAAGATGTGAGCGGCGAGCGGGCTGCGATGAGGGGTGCTGTCAATAATTACTAACACAAAGTTTAACTGATACTGCAATTGTTATGGGCTGGCGTTATGCTTACCATCACGCAAACGACCAGCTTGTCTCGTTATCTAATCGGATATAAAAAAAACCACCGTAAAGATAACCATTAACTATCTGTCACAAAGCACTTAAAGAAACCGCTCTGAAACCACATGGTCCGCTCTGGAACCACATGGTCCACTCAGGAACCACATGGTCCGCTCAGGAACCACATGGTCCGCTCAGGAACCACATGGTCTGCTCTGAAACCACATGGTCCGCTCTGGAACTACATAGTCCGCTCTGGAACCACATGGTTTGCTCTGGAACCACATGATCCGCTCTGGAACCACATGATCCACTCAGGAACCACATGGTCCGCTCAGGAACTACATGGTCCGCTCAGGAACCAAATGATCCGATTCCAAAAATTCGGTCATGAAATGGAAGTTACATGATCACTAAGTCCTATAGGCTACATTTGATTCTGATTCCGCGCGTGCAAAGCCGCAGGCAGAAGCGAGTTATATATATTCCAGGTGAAACTGTATCAAATCGCTCGCGCTCCTGAATTCGACCACTATTTTTACCTACTTGACTTGTAAACGTTTACGATGTTTTCTTTCAACTGACGCTAGTGTGTTTACGCTCTGTACTGAACGAGTTTTTTAGTTTATAGCTTGCTTTATAGCTACTTTGTGCGTTGTTACTGTAGCGGGTGAAGCTACAGCCGTCGAGGACGTACGCTGCAGACTGGAAAGAATAGGTTTGTTGCTGAAAACTCGGTAAAGCTTTGTCAGTTTTTTTATGTATCCGCTAATTCCGCGATGCTATAACTACGTTTGATAGTTTCCCTTGAGATAAATAGGGCGACACAAATTTTCTTTTTAACCTTTTCTAGAAATTATTGTTGATATTGTAAATAGTAAAATTGATACATGCTTTTACGATTTAAGATGACATTGATAAAATATTGAGAAGACTTTTATTGAGTAGGCATCTGTTGTCATTTAACTTTCAAAGAGTTTTTTAATGCCATTTTATCTTTATAATTCTACTAGCTTCTGCCCGCGGTTTTCACCCGCGTCCCCACAGGAACTGTCAAACCGATCTGTCAAATTAAATCAATCTGTCAACATTATACAACTTTATTGACAGCTGTCAATAAATTGACAGCTGTCAATAAAGTTTTATAATGTCAAATGTCAATAATGTGTAGTTTTATAATGTCAATTTTATGTCACACTAACTTCTGCCTGCGGTTTTCACCCGCGTTCCCATAGGAAGCGTGTATTTTTCCAGGATAAAAAGTAGCCTATGTGACTCTCCGGTCCATAAACTATATCTACTTATGCCAAAAATCACGTCGATCCGTTGCTTCGTTACTGCGTGAAAGAACCAACAAACCAACAAACACACTTTCGCATTTATAATATTAGTATGGAAGTATGGATAGTATGGATTTTAAAATTGTTTTGATTTTAAAAGCGTCATTTAATTTTCATGAGTGGCTCTTATAACACGCCTGTGATAGAATTATACAGAATAATTCTTCATTTAAAATCAACATTCGAAATTAAAATCTTTTCCACGCATAACAATTTGCAACTAATTTTTTTGGAAGCTCAATTTCCTCTCCAGAAGTGAGTTGTCCTTGGCCATGTTTATGGCTAGGTAGCCAGCAGTTAATGCTAGATACCTACGATAAAGGAGGCGAGCAAATGACCCGGCGGTGTACGAGGAGCTCGTAAACGTATCGCGCTACCGGCTCCTCGACTATACAGCACTGTCGTAAAACTATTTAATTAAAACTGCTTTTTGGAACATAATATTGCTAGTTATAGCATCTGCGTAGTAATGTAAGTTATTCTGTTGTATTCTTAGAATTCCATTTGGAAGTGGGCGAGCGAAGTTGCCTTTTTTATAGTCGAGGGAGAAATCTTCTCAAAAGATACCCCGCTGCCAGAGGGAGCAGCTGGGTTACCTATGTGAGATTTTACCTAAAACCCTGGTGGTCTGTCTAGCTGCTTTTTTATGCTATTTGGTAACGATAAGAGCTGGTCGTTTGTCTGATGGTAAGCATAACGCCATCCCACAACAATTGCAGTGCTACCCAGAACTTTGAAACACAAAGGCCTGCGCGGCACTGCAGTGCGCTCCTTACCCTGAGACATTAGGTATTAAGTCTCATAAGTAATTTCACTGGCTACTATACTAATCAAAGCGGAACACAGTAATGCTTGCACATTACTGCTTGGCAGCAGATTTCAAGAGCAAAGCGATGGTAACAACCCACACGGACACTCGCAGAAGAGTTAGTAACACTAACGAAAACCTTATAAAGTAATATTCTAAACTGTAGAAACGACGTTAAAACATCCGTTATTATTTTTACTCGTTTTTCTATAAAGCGTTCTTTGGTTTAGAATTTTATCTTTTTTTTCTGCTGAATAAAAATATCCTCAGTACAAGCATCTAGAATGGAGGGTTGGGTACTTCATGCACCGTATTTATCCAGGAGGGATGTTTTATCGAAGGGCCGGGGATGCATTTATGCCAGGGCACGTTGCGCCCCCATTCCATCCCGTAAGTTAAAATAAATGCTCGGATTAAAAGTTATCCGATGAATTGCGTATATATTAAATAATACAATTTGTTTGTGAGTAAAGTTAAAATTATTAGGTAAGTTTTAACATGCTTTTAAATTAACTTGTAACTAATTATGTAATCAAAACTTGGAAGTCCGTTTTAGTCTAATTCTAATTGTCGTATTGAATTAAACTTGTATGTATGTGGATTGGATTATTTTTTATTTAGCACAAAAAAAACGTCATTAGCCGTTCGATGCTAGAGGCGCGTAGAACGCATTAAAACACTTTTCTATATCCCAAACTACATTAATATATCGTAAGGTTTTAATCATCACTCAATACGTTTTAAAAACATTCAAATTTTTATTTCCAAGCGTTCACAAAAGCGCAACGCTATAAAATTAGCTCGCACAACCACGTGTACCAATAAAAAAAAAGAAAACACAAAGTTGCCAATAAAATTCAAATCCGGCGACGTTCGAAATTTAAAATGTGTCACGTATCCCGCTAGAAAGGTGCGCGCCACATTTTAAGGCAAATTCGAGTCATTGTGAGAGTCGCCGCGTGAATACTGTGAATACGTACCACGTGGCCGGCTGAGAGCTGGAGCGAAGGCGAGGCGTTTGCTTTTTATTAGTATTTCGAATTGCTTAATATGTAAAGGCACGTTGTAGCTTAATGGCTGGTCCAAGTGGAAAGCAATTTTGATAAGACTAGCGAACGGGCGTTCAGACTTTGTAGGTTTTCTTTTGTAAGGTAACAAGGAGATCGATGACAAAATGTACTTAAATCTATAAACATCTCTAGAACAGCTGTGCCAGCGAGTCAAAGCTGTGTTCCGTTATGTAAAGAAAAAGAAAGAAAGAAAATACATTTATTTCAGGACATCACACAACATTACAGTTTTACACATACATAAAAATAGAAATTTTAAGGAACATACAAGATAATTATAAAAACCCAATGTTGCGTGATGCCATGATAAGGGTCCCGACTCAGCATGCAATTAAGGTCCAAGGACCTTAATAACTCGTTTTCAGTCGGAACCCCCACCTATGACATCACGAACCTCCGGACAATGATACGTCATACGTCCAAATAATCCAACGATTAAAGAGGAGTTGTGATGGCTTGGGTAGATACTGGCGGAGGGAAATGCACAATACATCCCAAGCGTGACGTCAGTGCAGGCCTTACCGCCCACACACAAGCATAAGATAAGCATCAATCACGGACTGCGAGAAAACCACGGAAAAACCACGATCCCCGCTTGACACATCGTGTATCCTGTGAGCGTGAGCTTGGGTGGCGGTAAGGTGGAATGCCTCGGCTAGCAGTGGGTTCTGGGGCCAACAAACATTCAACTTGGGCGCCACGTACCTATAGTTTTAGAACCCTGGCACGAAGAGTTAAGAAATTAAAATAAAAGAGTAATATAGTCTCAGTAAATAGGTATTTTTATTGCAACATTTGAATTTAACAATGAAATGAAAACTGTTTTCTAAAATTAAACTTTTACTCTTGACTTGGTCACTTATTTCTACTTAAATTCTAGAGACAAATAATTCTTCTAATGCAGATGGAAACTTCTAGTAGCTCCGCCGATGCGGTCGGACAATTTATGGTTCGGTGGGTACAAATTGAACAAAATACGCATGAAATTAACAAATAATGGAATGAGTTCACCTGGGTTAGTTTACTTAGATGATGAAGGGTGATTCAAGCTTGGGGACCTGGCCAGCACGAGTACCCTTAGCAACAAGGAAGGCGCGGTGCATAGGTCAAGCAAGCAGTGCGCGTCGCAGCGATCCCGTCGTCATCAATTTGCCAAACCAGCGTGAAAATGCCCCGCGAGGAACACGAGCGTATGCCCCGGGGAAGCGACCGAACAGATGTCTGTAATTTGCGCAAAAGAAGCCACTGTAAATTCTGCGTTGGAAAATATGAAGACGTGCCAAAGAGATGACACGTCAGAATTCTAACCTGTCAAAATGTTCAAAAAAATAGGCAAGAAACTTACTCGGCTATCCTTAATTCGTTTCCAACGCGTGGAAAACTCCTTATTGGCGTTTTTTAAGTATCAATCGATACTACTGCTTCAAAATCATAAATTATTTTTCAACCATCTAGCAACGTCAATCGACGTGGCGAAATCCTGCTCCTGAAATCAACGATCCAAAACTAAGAATCACCCCTGTCATATTCACAGGCGTGGATGAATCGAAATCTTACCAAATTTGGAAGTTCCAGGAACACAAAGCCTCAATTTGATAGCTTTATAAAAATATATTCCACAATATCTCGACGACGAACGTCTCCGATCGGGTTCACAAGAAAAAGTGATGTTCAAGTCACATCCGCAAATTCATCGACAAAATTGAGTCGATAAAAAGGTTGTTTATCGACACATTTTGGAACATTTTTGGTGAAATGTCAAGAGAATCAACCTCCTATTCCATGATACTGAACCAGCAATGCATGAAAACCAGATATCAATGTAAAGAATAACCATCTTATGATGAAAAATTTAAATCCATGTTTGAAACCGATGAGGGCAGAGATTCCTCGATAAAACCAACACAGCGAACTTGAGTTCGGTCCCCTCACTAGCCGTAGTGGATTTCAAAACAAATACTTTGGATTGAAAGAGATTTGCTCTTGGAGTTTAGGCACAGTACTGCTTATGTGGTGTAATATAACTGTAATTTGTTTGGCTATTTAATTTTGTTGAATATCTAATGTGTGATACTTTATATTTCTTTATATTCATAAAAGGTGGAAATTTGACTATCACATGACACAGCAATGCTAGTTGTCAAAATTGCCAGCTGTTTAAATTGATTAAATTAAACTATTATTGTATTTTATTTCTAAGTAAGTTGAACTAATATGCTGTAAGATAATTCTATTATTTTATTTAACAAAAGAAATTATTCAGATTGGGAGCAAATTTATTAAATTAAAATAGTGGCGCCATCGTGCGAGCACCTAGGCAGTTGCATGTCAAGGCATCGATTGTCGATAGCAACTCTGGTCACAGGCAGTACAGATGGCGCTGAACACAAATTGTTTACTATAGATAAAAACAAAAAAAAATACCACCGAAGGTCCTTAATTTGGAAGCTAAAACTAGGATTAAAGAATGTAACGTGTCATAAAAAAAATCACACGTTACAATCGTATCGGCTATTGTAGGCATGGTTGGGGCTTAGTGGAAATACAGTCCAAGGCCGGAGCCAGCTTCTGCGACCTGTATTCAAAACAATTGTTTCACAACCACTACGTGCTCTATGCAGACGCCGCGTTGAATATGTAGCGTAAAGCGGAGCAGTTGTCGCTTTGAGCCCAGGCATGGTTTCGAGACAGCGCTATCTGGCCGTATTGCCGTTCTTGTCTATTTCGTGGATTTATGAAAGTTTTGCGTCAAGCCGCGCTTGCACGTGTATTATCTCGTAATCCGCGCTTTATGCAAAAGCATTGTTATTTTGCCAGCAAAACGCTTAATTGCATAAGCGTCTACGGTCAGCATAACGCAGCACTGCAGATTTCGTCATCCTAGAGACATAAGCTCTCAGTGACGATTACGTTGATGGCAACGCCATAGTTAGTCAGGTGCCACAATAGAAATTGTACGACTTCCAATCTCTCGCGGGCTCAAATAAAACACCCACGTTGCTCCAGTCTCTTCGAACCCACTTTTTGTTAGTGGGAGGACTAACTCTTCTGCGAGTGTCCGTCTGGGTTGTTACCACCGCTTTGTGAGTAAAGTCTGCCGCCAAGCAGTAGTGTGCAAGCATTACTGTGTTCCGGTTTGATGAGCAGAGTATCCAGTGAAATTACTGGGCTTATGACACTTAATACCTAATGTCTCAGGGTAACGAGCGCACTGCAGTGCCGCGCAGGCCTTTGTGTTTCAAAGTTCTGGGTGGCACTGCAATCGTTATGGGCCGGCGTTATGCTTACCATCAGGCAAACGACCAGCTCGTCTCGTTACATAATAACATAAAAAAAACCTTTGTAAAAGCTTCTCTTCTTTTTCGGCTCAATTTCGAAAGAGCAATTAAATTAAAAATCTTTTCCGCAAGTTGCTGCGTTTTCGTATTTTTTTTGTACCGTTACAATTTCCTTGGTAATTAAGAGAAACCTTAATTATAAATTTAAAAAGGTAAAAAAATAACTTAATTAAGTGGCAGCGTGATTTTCTCGAGTCTATAAAGTATCGTTGCCTCACTTAGTGTACGCGAGGAGGGAAATTTTCCGGTTCTTTTAAGTTATTTTCAAAGAGGCATGTTTTCCTTGCTGTTACGTCGTTACGACGAATCCAAACATTATTAAGTATAGCACTTAAATGGAGCGGCGTGAAGTATAAGCGAGAGCGACTTCAAATGCCAATAATATTGTTAATGGTGTTGTTCTTGTTGTTAATGGTGTTGTTCTTGTTGTTAATGGTGTTGTTCTTGTTGTTAAAGGTGTTGTTCTTGTTGTTAGTGGTAGGACTAACTCTTCTGCGAGTGTCCGTCTGGGATGTTACCACCGCTTTGTGAGTGAAGTCTGCCGCCAAGCAGTAGTGTGCAAGCATTACTGTGTTCCGGTTTGATGAGCAGAGTAGCCAGTGAAATTACTGGGCTTATGAGACTTAATACCTAATGTCTCAGGGTAACGAGCGCACTGCAGTGCCGCGCAGACCTTTGTTTTTCAAAGTACTGGGTGGCACTGCAATTGTTATGGGCCGGCGTTATGCTTACCATCAGGCAAACGACCAGCTCGTCTCGTAACCGAATAACATAAAAAAATTTTAGCTTCTGCCCGCGGTTTCACTCGCCTGCAGCTTGTGGCTGGGTCACGGCCACTAAAACGCTCAGTTTGTACCGATGCCATATAAAATGTATGGAAAATCTTGTCCGCTGGTTGTGGTCGCTTTGTTGTCCCAATGTGCAGTTGCACTTAGAGAAACACTGGCTGCACTACTTTCGAAGAAATGAGATTTATGTTGTATTTATCAATATCTTTCTTTGGTCAACTCACGCTCGCGCTTATGACTTGGACCCAAAATCTTGCCTTAAGGACTCGCTCTAAGTGGGTTTAGCTTCAGTTTTTAACTTAACGCTTTTGATATGAGCAACTTAGCATTATGGTAATGTATTTAGAACTACTTAAGTAATTCGCTACTACGGCTTAGGTCCTACCTAGTTTCTTTTTCATTTGCAAATGTTAGATGTAAAAGTTATAACTTTTATGAGTTTTAGTTGATATTTTATAGAATATTAATGAATTTGAACATTAAAAATTTTGCTGCGAACTGTACTAAAAACCGTGTTTTTGCCCTCTTTAAAATATAAGTGCAATATCTCTTGTACTAATTGTTAACGTCTATTTATTATACATAATTGCGCAAACTATATTCTAAGTACCTATATTATATTTTATGTTGTATGTTCGTATGTTATAGTAAAGAATCTGCGGCGCGAGTACGGAAGTCGGTTCGATAAATTTGTCGAACCGAAAAACTCGACAAATTTATCGAATGTTGCGAGTTTGATCGTAAAGTATTGTAGTAGCTCTATATTCTCTTTGGATTCGACCTAGCTTTTCGATAACTTTTGTCGATTGTTTCGAGGCTTGATAAATCCCACCTTATCGATTTGAACTGTCAATTTTATCGAATTTTATCGACCCGAATAGATCCGTACTTGCGCCGCTGATGGTATAATTTAAATAAGTATTGGATGATAAAAAAACAATTGTTGAATTTGGGAAAACTTTAGATGCAGTATCTTTAAGGAAATTAAATTATATTTAATTAATTTAATTTATATCATGTTAATGTGATGTTTTTAATCCTGTATACCGACAATCATTATGTATTTTGTGTTTCATTGCAACATCCCTATTATATTATTCAAAAGTAGCGCCCCAACTCAATCTGTCCTTACAAATTAATTCAAAGTTTAATTACTGTCCCTCAGCTGTCCTAAGATTGTTCTTATTTAATTAAAACAGAGTTAAATGAAAAGGCTACATTTTGTTTTGTTTAGAAATACTTGGCAGTGATTTGAGAATTGAAATTATTTATGCAGTTACGAAAAGTATAATGACTTTTTGGTACAAGCAGCTACTTTGCTTGGCAAATTGTTTTTTGACAATAGTTAATGTTAACACTTGATGTGAATACAAAAAAATATGAATAGGTGTCTACTGAGCAAGTCTTCGACCGCATTGTCACTTCCATCCAAGGAGGATGGTATCTAGTCAGATGAGACCGTGGTTAAACGCTACTGTCTGCAATAAAAAAAAAAAAACAAATTTACTAAAAAAAAGTCGCCGATAAATCAAATACTTATCGGATGTTCTATAAAGAATGTCAAGCATAATAATGTATTAATACAAAAATGGCTTTAAAAATGTCTTCTATGGGACCAATCAGAAATGGCTTCTATGGGACCAATCAGAAAGCATATCCAGGAATTTTCCAAATCGGTTTATAAATGATGGCGACCTGAGGTAACAAACATAAATAAAATACACACCGAATTGAGAACCTTCTCCTTTTTTGGAAGGTGGTTAAAAAGCGCAAAATCACAAAAAAACTGTAACGATAAGAGCTAAATATTTTACTACACGCAAATGATTGCAGTTTAAAACAGATACTACTTACCCCCTCTAGCTACGAGGAGGTCCCACCCACACTACGAGGTCCCCCCGTGTCCCCCCACTTGTTAACACGCTCCGAGCCACCAGGCTGCGACACGTCGTCGATCCCTCCCCCGGGATGTCGCGACTAGCTGACCACCTGCCAACTAAAGCTGACATGATCCTCATACATATGGAACTATTTCTTATATCTCTACTGATGTATTGAAAGTAATATCGACTTCTTTCTCTTTGACTTTAAGTAATTCTATATAATTAAATATAATGATAATTGTTAATAAGTTGACTAGACTCTTGCTTAAAATTATAATTAACAATAAATATTAATTGTACTAACGTAAAACTAACGTAAATTGACTAGAAAAAGTAAAATTGCGAATACCCTAACAGGGTCCATGTACTTACCTACTAACCATAAGACTAAGACCTGCTTAGATTTAAGAACTTGTTTCTTAGGTTTAAGGCATTTTGTAAGTGCATGGTAGCAATAAATAAATAAATAAATAGATAAATAAATAAATAGATAAATAAATAAATAGATAAATAAATAAATAAATAAATTCAAAAAGATTTTTAAACCGTTTTTTGGAAGGTTATAACGTTAGAGTAAAGTAGCACAAGTGCTATCTATAAAGATTACATGAGCAGAGTGTCTTCGCCTTAATAGAGACTGTAAGAAAAGTGTTATTGGACACTTTCTTTAATATCGATCTAGAAGTTTAAGTTAAATCTAAATTGCTTATTAGCCTAATTCTTTGGCTAGATTGGAATATAAATAGGGTTAATTAAATAATTTGCCCGAAGGAAGGAAAAAAAAATTACATTTACATGGATTTTTATTATTATACTAGCTTCTGCCCGCGGTTTCACCCGCGCAGAGATATTGTATATGTTGGTTATTATTTTTGTGCACGGATCCCTAATTATTTTTCTAAAATTAACCTAAGTTACTCCTTGTAACATCAGCTATCTGCCAGTGAAAGTCCGGTTAAAATCGGTCCAGCCGTTTCAGAGATTACCCGGAACAAACAAACAGACAGACAGACAGACGGACAAAATTTTAAAAATGGTTATTTAGTTATATAGGTACCGTATAAACTTTCATATGCATTTAGTAAAATGCTGTTAGTTTGATATTACAAACAGACACTTCAATTTTATTTATTTGTATAGATTTGTGAGCATAATATACATCGGTTGATCTCAAAGGATCTATTAAAAGAAAATTAGTAAGCTCTTAAACACAAATTCACTTACATATTTTATTTGCGTCACATCAAAAGTTACTTTCATCTGCAGAAAACTGGGCAAATGACTTATGAATTTTCACTCCTCAAAATTAATATCGAAGTTAGAGACTCATGCTGAAGCCCGCTTATAACGTATCATCAC
The DNA here is from genome assembly GCA_907269065.1 of Crocallis elinguaria. Taxonomy (NCBI): domain Eukaryota; kingdom Metazoa; phylum Arthropoda; class Insecta; order Lepidoptera; family Geometridae; genus Crocallis; species Crocallis elinguaria. Next base: position 19,702,297 of record OU026074.1, on the reverse strand, counting down.
ACGACGCGATGCGTAATCTAATACAAATAAATAAAATTGAAGTGTCTGTTTGTAATATCAAAATAACAGCTTTTTACTAAATGCATATGAAAGTATATACGGTAACTATAACAAAACAACCATTTTTTAATTTTTTGACTGTCTTTCTGTCTGTCTGTGTGTTCCGGGTTATCTCAGAAACGGCTGGGCCGATTTTAACGGGACTTTCACTGGCAGATAGCTGATGTTACAAGGAGTAACTTAGACTACTTTTATTTCAGAAAAAGAATTAGCTGTTCCGCGCAAAAATTAAAAACCATGAAATCCGCTTTGCTCGTGAAGTCTGCCGCCAAGCGGTAGTGTGCAAGCATTACTGTGTTCCGGTTTGATGAGCAGGGTAACCAGTGAAATTACTGGGCTTATGAGACTTAATACCTAATGTCTCAGGGTAATGAGCGCACTGCAGTGCCACGCAGGCATTTCTGTTTCAAAGTTCTGGGTGGCACTGCAAATGTTATGCTTACCATCAGGCAAACGACCAGCTCGTCTCGTTACCAAATAACATAAAAAAAACTATATAATCGCGCGGGTGAAACCGCGGGCAGCAGCTAGTTGCAAATATTAAAAGCGACAAACGGAGCCGGCGTCATACCTCAATTTCATCTTTAGAACGATTGCTTATATTTACGGACCATTTCGAGCGCACACTGCTGTTTCAAAGCAATGCTCCTATTAAAGCCTCCGAACAACCATCAAAAAACCTTTCCCGTTCCTACCATTATCAGCCATATTACGTAGCCATAGAGTCGACTAGTTTGCCAACTTGTGATCAGAGATGTACGCCGATATTGCCATCGGTACCAGGTGGGAAATCTTTAGCCCGAAGCGTGTCTTTGATCCTACCACTTTGATGTCACATGATTGAGACCTACATACCTATTCGTTTGGAAAACGGCTTTTGTAACACTAACGAAGCGTGAGTAAAAACGACTTTAGCTATACGTGATAGAGTTGAGTTTTGTAAGGGGTTTTGTGATGTATTTTTTTGACAGATTCAGTAATGAGCATCGGGATTCTATGTGCAAATAAGTATGGTATCATCGCGCTGCTCCTTTTGTGGGGTGAGCATGTTTGATGGGACAGGGCTCTTGGGTATTAGCTTGTTGGTTATTTTGAGTGTTTCGTTATTCTTGTCTTGACTTTCGTAGTAAGTAATAGCTACTAAGAACTGAAGCTGAGCACTCAAGTTGATTTTGATTTTCGAACATACCGTCTATTCATTCTAATCTGTGAGATTATTTAAGGGGTTTTTTCGAACCCTAACAGTTATCGTCATAAATACATCCTTTCCAATGGTTTTGAAGATAACTGGTTACATTTTCTGAAATGTACTGTATTTGGTTATAATACTACTAGCTTCTGCCCGCGGTTTTTACCAGCATTCCAACAGGAACCTTGCATTTTTCCGGAATAAAAAGTAGCCTATGTTACTCTCCGGTCTATAAACTATATCCATGCCAAAAATCACGTCGATCCGTTGCTCCGTTATTGCGTGAAAGAATGACAAACCAACAAATCAGCAAACCAACAAACATACTTTCGCATTTATAATATTAGTATGGATTTTGATACCAACCACTACGCAAGTAAATAACAAAACTTCGAAGTTGAATAAAGTCAAAAAGAAAATCACCCGTAATTGAATCAGACCAGCTTTCCAAAGGGTTAATATTGTAATATAGCACGAACTTTACAATTAATAATTGAGAAAGACTCGGAAGTACCGAGGTGTCAGCTTGAGTCAAGCACTTAGACATGAGACGCACTCAAGTGGATTAACTCACTTTTTGGCAGGTAGCGTGAGAGGAAACTTTATTAAAAATTATTTTAATGTTAAAAACTAAGTAAAAAATTAGTGATGATAATGATGAGGATAATAAGTTTAGAGATAAAAGCCTGTAATCCTACTAGTCCTACTTAATATTATAAATGCGAAAGTGTGTTTGTTGGTTTGTCCTTCTTTCACACAGTAACGGAGCAACGGATCGACGTGATTTTTGGCATAGATATAGTTTATGGACCGGAGAGTAACATAGGCTACTTTTTATCCCGGAAAAATGCACGGTCCCTGTGGGAACGTGGGTGAAAACCACGGCCAGAAGCTAGTCTTAAAATAAAGGATTCTAAATCGCGAATGCGCGTCGGTAAAATGTTTATGAAATCAACCTGATATTACATTGCCGGTAAAAAAATAGATAAGTAGATTGTCTCTGTATTGAACAATAATTCGAATTATAACTTAGTATAAAAGCGGCTTTACTAGTCAGAAAGATCTCTTCTAAACCTACCGAGAATAGAAATATAGTGAAAGACAAAGTAAAAGTATGTGAAATAACCATAATATGTGTTAGTGGTAGGACTAACTCTTCTGCGAGTGTCTGTCTCGGTTGTTACCACCGCTTTGTGAGTGAAGTCTGCCGCCAAGCAGTACATGTGCAAGCATCACTGTGTTCCGGTTTGATGAGCAGAGTATCCAGTGAAATTACTGGGCTTATGAAACTTAATATCTAATGTCTCAGGGTAAAGAGCGCACTGCAGTGCCGCGCAGGCCTTAGTGTTTCAAAGTTCTGGGTGGCACTGCAATTGTTATGGGCCGGCGTTATGCTTACCCTCAGGCAAACGACCAGCTCGTCTCGTTACCAAATAGCATAAAAAATGTATAAGAAAAACTTATTGTGGGTATTGTAGCTAAGAAAGACAATTTTATCTCATACATGTAAGCCGTAAGATATAATAAACTACTTTGATTCATTACAACGTGTTCCTTCATTAAGAGTTTCCCAAAGAACGCCCGTACTAGAAACGTCTATTCGAACAAATGAACGAAAAAAGAAAATTACACAGAAGCCAACCCGACCCCACAACAATATCTACATAATTTAGTACCCACAACATGCACCATACTGACAACCTTAAGGAAAATCAGATCTTCAGCACCAACAGAAAAACACCTATTCACAAACCCCTTACCTTTAGGGGTGACGAAAACCACAACAAAAGTACACCTATCTAACAAACTTCCGCACAAATTTGAACCTTATCACGTTGCTCGAAAACTGAAAAAAAATTTCGAAGTTGAAAGGTCCTACTGGTTGTATAAATCTTAAATCGCAGTTGAAAATCGTTCGTGTGAAAACGCGTAAGTCCTTAACGACGATAATTTCAAATCAGGGCAGTCGAGTGCGGAGATAAATTCTGGTAACACCGTTACTGGTGGAAACAGATTTTAAATAGGGCAAGGATTATTTTGAAAGGTGAGGGATTGTTCGGGGACGATAAGCCGTCTGGGGACTGAGTTTTGTTCAATCAGTTAGGTATTCATGGAGATGAAATATCTGCTGATTTTCGTGATGGCATCAGTTTTTCATCAAGCATTATTCACTAGGTTTCTGAGATTCCAAGTTCATAATTTTGAATGAACGAAATCCTTTTACCTCTAACTGTTAGATAATTCACAGTTTTTCTGGGTGATTTATGTTACAATACTAGCTGCTGCCCCGCGGTTTCACCCGCGTGGAGATTTTTGATTTCATGGTTTTTATTTTTTAGCGCGGAACCCTAATTCTTGTTCTAACATTAAAATAGCCTAAGTTACTCCTTGCAACATCAGCTATCTGCCAGTGGAAGTTCCGTCAAAATCGGTCGAGGCGTTTCGGAGATTACCCAGAACAAACAGACAGACAGACAAAAATTTAAAAAATGGTTGTCTTGTTATATGTACCGTATATACTTTCATATGCATTTATTGAAAAGCTGTTATTTTGATATTACAAACAGACACTTCAATTTTATTTATTTGTATAGATAAGAAAAGGGAAAGAGTGGATGTCACATGTCCTCGAATTTTGTGGTTCTTGAACACGCGGGTTTCCTCACGATGTTTTCCTTCGCCGTTTTAGAGCGAGTGTGAATAATCCGCACATAACTTGATATAAGTCATTGGTGCGGGCCGAGTCGAGATTTGAACTATGGTGCGTCGGACTGAAAGTCGCACAAGTTCCCGCGCGGCAACACTCGCTGGAGCTCACTGCTAAGCCATAATAGCTTCGAATATAATATCATAACTAAACAAGTATTCTCAACGTTATATGATATCTTATTTTAGATTAAATTTACCTACAGTTGTAAGTCGTCTTTATTGTCGAAGGTTACCGCTATTCATCACATTTTATGGCTCCTAAAAGTAAGGTTTACATAGAATATGATATCCAACATAAAGAACAAGATGCTCTCTATTTTAGTCTTTGCGTCTAGGTAAAGTAAATGTTATTGTTTATTGAATTACAAACAAAAATATAATGGAACACAAAACGTAAAACTTTACTAAAGGTACAGATACGACGTGGTGAATATGACGGTGGTACTTTTTGTATTACTGAGTAACGAGACGAGCTGGTCATTTGTCTGATGGTTAGCATAACGTCAGCCCATAAAATTGCAGTGCCACTCAGAACTTTGAAATACAAAGGGATTAGTCCGGTTTGTCCACCTGATCTGTCTGGGACAAACAGGATAAAAACGTTTGATATGTCCCCGTGTTACCGATGAGGGCACAAATTGAACTAATTATTTCCAGTCTGTAAGGACTGCACGGCACTGCATTGCGCTCGTTCTAAAATCTGTGAATGCAGATCGAAACTATCTTCTAAGAAGGTTTTACTGTAACTGCAACGACAAGAGGTACCTACCCTTACCGTCCCGTCGAAAAAATACATCCTATATAATTATATAGATCAATATTAATTAAATAAGCATATTATAGAATTAAGGATTATGTAGATGACAAAGATGCATGGAGGCAAACAGCTCAGGAGCCTCCTGGCAACTTAAATTTTAAACATGGTTGTTAGCATTAGAATCATTGTAAAAACTATTTTTAAAAAGAATACCCAGGCGAGTTTCTTGCCCTTCTTCTTGCTCGGCCTATACCAATTTGGAACAGGCACGGTGGGTTTCTGGAAGGTTCGTTGACTTTGAGCACGCATTGGGTCTGTTGGTGTCTTCGTCATTTATTATGTTCTGATAAATACAGCATTAGTTTTGGTCTATGATTCGGGTAGACGACCGTTACAGAGACCCGCTGTTAGAGTCATTTATTTAAACCTTCATAAGTGCTCTCTTGGGGCCTATATGAATAAAGCATTTTGGATTTGAATTTGAATTGCAACCTTTTCTGTGTTGTTATCTTTATATAATAATAATAATAAAATTTTATTTCGGACTTACATCCATATTATGTTGTTAGTAAAACACCTTATTACCTATTGTTAGTGAAATATAAAAATAAAATAAAAGTTGAGAAAACACGACAAAAAAACACAACAAAAAACACAACACACGGACACATACAGTACCTACTTATATTATACCTGGCTGCTCTACATGAGCACTCACCCAGTGCTTCCATATAGAGCAGTCAGGTCTATCAGCTAGTGCTTTCAAGATGCTGTTGGGGCTGTTCCTGACTCTCTGCATCAGGGAAGCAATTCTTTTACGCAGAATAGCGTAAAAGCCATCCGTTATTGCTTCAGTGAACATCCCCGATGCACTGCAGTGTCTTCTCAGCCCCATCAGCATCCTGAACATATAAACATGAATACATAATTATATAATATATTATTATATAATCTTATAGGATCATTATCCCTCTAGTTATAATCCCACAAACCTCGTTCCTAAGGACCATCAAGCCTTTTTTCAGGACAAAAGTTGACTCTCCACTTAAACTTAAGATACCTTAGATTATTTACCTTACCATTATTGAATGTAAACAAACTCATATAGTAAGGATGTTGCGTGAAACGAAGCGAACGAGCCCTTTTCGTTCAAGCGCAAACTTTTGCTCATAAACCTGGAATAATTAGCCCTTAAAGCCACATTTCGAAAGATTCCCGGCCTTACAATATTATTACCCACCGTGTAAACAAAATATTACCTCTTCTAGCGGTTATTAGGGTTGAATTCCACTGTAACCAGTGGCGTATTTTAGGATTTAGCGCCCTGGGCCGGCAGGACCCGCCGCCCTTAACAATGTAAACTGAATCGAAAGAGACAAAACACAGTTTAACACTATTCATTAATAAGAGCCTTAGTTTTTAAATTTCTTCTGCTTGCACCGCCCCCAGCAGCCTGCCGCCCCGGGCCATGGCCCTTTTGGCCCTAGGGTAAATACGCCCCTGACTGTAACTATGACATTATAAGCTCGAAGTGAAGCCTCGATTGTTAAGGGGTGATGGATGGGTTATGATCAAACGAATCAATGACCTGCTTGCTCATCTTGTAAAAAATGACCACGTTTTCATTATGTCTAATGCTAGCACACTAAAATAAATAAAAAAAACCGGATGTCTTTTCAAAAATATATATTTATCTAAATTCTTTTTAATTTCATTTCTTCAGTGAAAAGTTTGAAACGAATTTGTGCGTCTATTATTAAACTTATATTTTACTTATGGTATAAATTATTATTAATATCAAAATATGTTCTCATTCTCTTTAGTCAAGACGTGGGCTCCCCAACTCTTGCCATTACTTTATATGTCTGTCTTTTGGCCCAATAATGAGTAAAATTACTGGGCTTGTGAGATTTCAAACCTAATGTCTTAGGTGCAGCGTATAGACGCTTATGAGTTATGCAAACGTACGTTTAAATGTCAGAATAACAACGCTTTTGCGTCAAGCGCGCATTTCGAGTATCACGAAATCCGCGCTTGACGCAAAAGCGTTGTTATTCTGACAAGCATACTTACGTTTGCATAAGTGTCTACGCTGCTCCTTAGAGTGACGAACGTGCAGTACGTTCGTGTGCAGCGCAGGCCTTCGTATTTGCAATTTTTATGGACTGAAGTTATGCTTACCTTCAGGCAGATTTTTCGAGCGTATGTATGTGTTATGTATGTCTGTTCCTTTGTCACCTTAGAGGAAAAATTGAACGATGTTTGACGCGCTCTATAGCCTAAACATTTTGACGAATATTAAATGTGCGGTGTCATTAAATTTCTTTAATAGTTATAGTGAAATAAGGTGTAAGTTTTTTTTCTTTTCAGCATTGATTAGATATCTCGATGCTTTTCAGTTTTCATTACGCAGGCGGGTTTTTTCATTTTTTATAATGCTCTCTCTTCTAGAAATATATTTTATAGTGTTAACCGACACTAGCGGATGTTCACACAAATATATACATCACAAAAATTTCGCTTCCAACAGGATTCGAACCTGCGTCTTCTGGCTGTCCGGGCCAGACGCCTTAACTAACTAGGCTATGGGAGCAATCGATGTTGACTGCAAAATTCTTGATATGATTCTTTCTTCTTGTTTAGTTACTGGCAAGGCTTCATGGAGTTTGACCCCAAAGTTTATACATAAGCCCCGAAACATTTGGAGTGTCTGAAACGCGTACTTAATTATACTTTGAATGGTGCGACGCCGACGATTAATGTTACTCGGGAATATTTCCGAATATATTCGGAAGGAATTCGACAATTTGATGTTCTGGAGAAATATTTTAAGTTACTCGAGGTTAATTATTGTTGCTCGAGAGGTTTGTGTGAGAATTCGGAGTTCTCAACTTTGTTATTTGTTTAATAATTAATTAAAAAGAGCTAGTAACTGTCAACTGCCATTGATAATATTATTTAGCCGTGACGAGTTTCTTGCCCTTCTTCTTGCTCGGCCTATACCAATTTGGAACGGGCACGGTGGGTTTCTGGAAGGTTCGTTGACTTTGAGCACGGATTGGGTCTGTTGGTGTCTTTGTCATTTATTATGTTCTGATAAAGACAGCATTAGTTTTAGTCTGTGATTCGGGTAGATGAATGTTGCAGAGGCCCGCTGTTAGAGTCATTTTATCTTTCATAAGTGCTCCTTTGGGGCCTATTTGAATAAAGACTTTTGAATTTGAATTTATCGTTATAAAACCAGACCATTACTTACTTAGTTACAAGACCTATGTTTACCTTTCTACAGTTTCTGATCTATTGGTGTTCCAGTACGTATTATATATACATATTCAATCAAATCCTGTACAAAGCGGCCTTATCACCCTATCTATATTTACCAGTAAACGCTGAAGGGCCAAGGAGCGCGAACTGGAAGGGTCGTTCAAGCGCCCTTTGTAGGCGTTATGCTAAACAGGGAAGCGAACCCGGAGGCGCTAGTGTTAATTGGCACTTTTGCACGGGATAGTGATTGGAGATTCTGTAAAGGGAGCTGATGAGATGAAACACTATTTCCACTAGCATCTTTGTATATATCTGCTTAAAGCAAAGAGAACTTAAAGGGATGAAAATGGCAATCATTTTAACAAAAAACTGTATAAGTGGCTATTACAAAACTGTTTCTATAGCATAGCTGAGTATTTAAACTTTAAGTGACATAACATTAATATGATTATTTTAATATTTGCACGCCTGCTTGCAGGCTGAATACTGTGACTTTATTTTTGGAACATCTGAAATATGTAATATTATGTATTCTTGCAAATAAATGTACGGTTTGATTTGAATTTGATTTGATTTGAAAGACGTAATCTCCAGTTTTATGAAATATATTTTATAGTGTTTACTGACACTAGCGGATATCCACGCTAATATATACATCACAAAAATTTCGTTTCCAACAGGATTCGAACCTGCGTCTTCAGGTTAGATCTAGGCTACCTTTTTTTTTTTGGTTCCCGGTGGAAAAGCGCTACCTAGGTTATCTAGGCCTACAATAAATCAAGCCTAAATCAAGAACTACCTATCTCTAATTTAAATGATAACGATTCGAACTGTCATTTTTATTTCTCGAAAAGTTCCGTACTTTCGCCACAGTTCGTATAAAAAGGCGTAAAGTCAATGCCGAATAAAATAAATCCAAGAGCGCAAGTGTCCGTGGCAATGACCTGCGAGGAACACTCGCGACGGAAACTGTATCGGTTACATACGCCCTTTGCGCTGACAACCCTCATGTACAGGGTGTTTGAGAATTGTTAAATTTTGTTCTTGACAAATAAAGGTTATTGTGTTCTGAATTGACAACTAGTAATCGAAGTAGTATCGTTGGACTCAACTTCTATTGTGTGTTATATTTGTGGATGCGACTCCCGCAATAGGAAATCAGTGTTCAAGAAAAGCAAAAGCAACTAAGTAATTGGCTTGTCTATGTGTCTATTTTAGAGTCATTTATTTTAACTTTCATATGTACTCCCTTGGGGCCTATTTGAATAAAGCATTTTGAATTTGAATTCGAATTTGAACAGTGTTGCAAAATATGTAAAATATTAAATTAACACTTATTAAAATTAATTCCGTAATTTCTGTAATAGCCCTCTCAATGTTGAACAGCCTGTACACGTAGACTGATGCATATTTAGCAGCACACTACATGTATAAGGCTTTAAGCTCGGCCTAATGAGCTTGAAGCGATGTTGCACATTAAACGCCAATGCCGCGCTCGCTTTTGTTTGACGATACATGCTTTAACTCAGAAATTGAAATATTCATTTTAAGATATGTGTAGTGTGTCTCGACCTATACCAATTTGGAACGGCCACGGTGGGTTTCTGGTAGGTTTGTTGACTTTGAGCACGGATTGGGTCTGTTGATGTCTTTGTCATTTATTATGTTCTGATAAAGACAGCATTAGTTTTAATCTGTGATTCGGGTACACGAACGTTACAGAGGCTCGCTGTTAGAGTCAGTTATTTTAACTTTCATATGTGCTCCTTTGGGGCCTATTTGAATAAAGCGTTTTGATTTTGAATTTGAATCGGTGTTAAACATGAATAAATAATATTAGCTTCCAGCTTTCACAAGACCAGCCTTTCAAAACGCTCAAATATTGTATAGGATTGTTACCACCGCTTTGCTCGTGAAGTCAACGCCAAGCAGTAGTGTGCAAGAATTACTGTGTTCCGGTTTGATGAGCAGAGTATCCAGTGAAATTACTGGGCTTATGAGACTTAATACCTAATGTCTCAGGGTAACGAGCGCACTGCAGTGCCGCGCAGGCCTTTGTGTTTCAAAGTTCTGGGTGGCACTGCAATTGTTATGGGCCGGCGTTATGCTTACCATCAGGCAAACGACCAGATCGTCTCGTTACCTAATAACATAAAAAAAACCGCTGCCAAGATTAGCATATAGCATAAAAATGTGTTACCAGTTATAGTTGTACATCGCGGTACTGTCGTGTGATACTATAGTATAGTATCGAAGTAGCCGGGCGTCGACCGCGCCGCGCCGTCTGGCCGCGCCGTCACTGGACACCGCCGCACGCCTCGACGCACTCCCACGGATTCGCACTCAGGTGTCCACTGGACATGCTCTACTAACTGTATACGCCAATGCTTAGTGTATTTATATGTAGGTACGCAGGTGTAACTAGCTGTGCCCCGCGGCTTCGCCCACGTAGCCTAAGTTACTCCTTGTAACATCAGCTATCTGCCAGTGAAAGTCCCGTCAACATCGGTCCAGCCGTTTTGGAGATTACATGGAACAAACAGACAGACAAATGGAGAGACCGACAGACAAAAGTTTTAAAAATGGTTGTTTTGTTATAGTTACCGTATATACTTTCATATGTATTTAGTAAAAAGCTGTTATTTTGATATTACAGACACTTCGATTTTATTTATTTGTATAGATGGTAATTCGTGTGCAGATTTGTAAGTCGAAGGATCAAAACAATGAGTTTCAGCGTAAAGAAACGTCGTGGTAAGCCCATGCGGCTGTAGGGCAAATGCCCTACTCAAGACAGAACTCTAGCAAATGCTAGAGTTCTGGCTAGCGAACACCTTCAAGAAGAACATGTGAAAACATTCTGTTGTGGGAATCTACCTCTCCATACCATATACAACAAGTCAGACTGTCACACATTTTCAATTAACCACGGGGCTCTAATTAAGTATGACTTATCAGCGCAAGTTGTAATAAGTACTTAAAAAAAGAGAACGATATTTTTTTACTATTGAATAACGAGACAAGCTGGTAGTTTGCCTGATGGTAGCGATTTCATGTGTGTAATACATGAGCAACCTTGAGCTATTTAAGTTTCAAGAGCGCTCCTCCGGGGCTCTTGAAATTGAATTTGCTGCGTGACACCGATGGATTTTTCTGCACACGCGCACATTTTGTCGCTCCGGTCCGAGACAGGACCTTCAAATTGTAAATGTACGTGTCCTGGTTCACGAGAGATTCAGAATGGTGAGTTATACTAGCCATTAGAGCTGTAAGAAACCGTATGTATTCGTTACTGAGTAACGAGTACATCGCCAGATTCGAAGTAACGAATCGTTACTTACAAATTCAATTCGTTACTCGGTATGTTTCGTATCATGTCAGTTTGATTCGTTATCCGTACGAAAACAACGCATGATGCGTGAACTGAAACGGTTTGTCCAGCGATCGAATGAATGCGAGCGAGAAATAAGCATCGTGGCTTCGTATTGTTCATATTTTTATCCAACTTCAAAATAATATTTAGCAGAAGAGTCCTCAATTCGCCTGTATCTTTTTGTGGCGATGTTACTCTTTATCTCCTCCATTTATCGACCGATTTGAATGATTATTTTTTCATGAGTAGGGTTCCATAAATTTTATGAAAGAATACCATCTCTAAGAGTGAAAAAATGGGTAATAATATTTCACGACATTTTCGTTTGCCGGTTCCTGCTTTTTCTTAAAACAAATTTTTATATAATATTATGAACCAGGGATTGCTTTCCTTATAATACCTACTGTTATTTTCAAATTTTTGATATCATTATTTTATTAAGGATTTTTTATGGTCTTACTTTGTGCCAATAATGTCATTCTAGTATTCTAAATGTATAACAAGACGATAATAGTTCTTACATTATACAATCTAAATTATAAATATATATATTATAATAATAAGACGAGAGTACTTATAAATACAGTTTTTTTACGACAGTACTTAATACGAACGAAATCATACCAATGAATACAATATTCATGCTAGTACTCGTTTGTATCAAAAGTAACGAGAAAAGTAACGATACGAAAGTAACGAGTGCTGACGATTGCAGTAACGAATACATACGAGTACTCGATTTCTCGTTACTTTTACAGCTCTACTAGCCATTAGTATATATAGGTGCACTTTTGCCGGGAAAACAAAAATGTATCCGGGTAACGAGCGCATAAGGTGTAGAGCGCAAAAAGTGTGTAGATAAAGTACCTTACGATCTCACGGCTTGATATACCTATTTAAAAGTCTTGTATAGTGTTAGTGTCTTGTACAGTAATAATTTATTTGAACGTGCCGCCACCGGCTAAAGATCAACTGAAATAAGTGTTAGAAATTATTTTCTCTACCTTTTACTATTAAGTACTTCTCTTTTTAGTTTTATCCAGAACAATCTAGAAATATCTTCAGTCTTAAAAGTGATGATAATCTATACAAATAAATAAAACTGAAGTGTCTGTTTGTAATATCAAAATAACAGCTTTTTACCAAATGCATATGAAAGTATATACAGTACACATAACAACTAAAACCATTTTTAAAATTTTTGTCTGTCTGTCTGTTTGTTCCGGGTAACCTCCGAAAAGGCCGAGCCGATTCTGACGGGACTTTCACTGGCAGATAGCTGATGTTATAAGGAGTAACTTAGGCTACTTTTATTTAAGAAAAATAATTAGTGTTCCGCGCAAACAAATAAAAACCAAGAAATCCAATATCTCCGCGCGGGTGCAACCGCGGCAGATAGTAGCGAAATAAAGTAGTTGGTGTAAGTTTGTGAACCACACAATTGGAGCAAACACCAAACACCTTTATTAAAGAAAACTGGATAATAAACACAAAAACCCAACGATAAAAACTAGATGATATCCTGCAAAGTAGACCTTAACATCCATATTACCTCGGATCAGTGCCCGTCCTATTTACCATAATACGTACGCAAATACATAGGATACAGGTTTATTGCATAATTTATATTATTCCTAGACTTTCGTGCGCTAACTTTAGTCCTGGAGCACGATATTATCTTTTATGGTTGTGTATTTCCATAATTTATCTAGAATAAGGATTTGTGGTTATTTCCATTTTTATGTTTGTTTCCTTCACGGTGCATGTAGAAGTGGGTACCTATTATCCCGTCTGTGTGCGGAAATGCACCGTTGAGCTGCTTTAGTGCTGTTTGTCTTTGTATAGTTGACGGTGCTGTAAATGGGATGGCTGGGAGCACAGATTACTTAGCCTGTTGATAGCTCATAAACACTATTCCTCATACAAACATGTCTCACCGGCGCGGGCAGGGGGCGAGGTAATATTCTATGCTTGCAATTGGCCGATCATTTGGATGACGCAATTTAGTGATGTGGTACGACTACTACGGAACAGAATAATATCGATAAAATTGAATAGATAGTTAGCATCGCATTCTTGATTCCCTGACATATACGATTAATAATAAATTATTATATGGAAAACCTAGACAATACATACTTACTTTATAAATGAATCTATACTACTACTTATAATAAAACTCCAGGTCACATTTTTTTTGGATGGCACTCCTATCTATACTGAAGCCAAAACTGTATTTTTATTTTTGTCTGTCTGTCTGTATTTTGGCCACACATCACGTCGAAGCTACTGAATGGATTCCATGACTTGCGATGTATGGAACCAATTCTCTTTTTGAGTCGCTTCTATCCACTTTTCCTTTATTTCTGGGATGTCTGGAAATCTAACAACAAAAAGCAGAAATACTTTAAAAAAACCGGGAACCTACTTCGATGAAAATATCGCGATATATGAAAATTCAAGTACCATTTTTTCATCTTTAGATGTTCTTCCATAAAATGTATATGGGACCACCTTGAGATGATACACTTTCAAACAACAAAAATAATTTTCAAAATCGGTCCACAATTGACGGAGAAATCAGTTAAAATACTTAAAAAAATACATACAGTCGAACATTTAACCTCTTCCTGTTTTTTCGAAGTCGGTTAACAAATCCAAACGAAAGGTTATTATTTTTCCAAAATAATTAATAATAGTATATATATTAATTGTAAAGTATACATTGAATATCGATAAGTTATAAGTCTGCACTCGTACTCGCAGTGGCGAGTAGTGCATTTACATAGTTCGTTTTCGCATGAGGGGAAGTTGTATCATTAGTCAACAGGATTTATAGTCTTTGGCTGGGAGGCATTATGATGTTACTATTCAAATTTATTTAAAAAAAATGTTTTTTTTTTATGTTATTTGGTAACGAGACGAGCTGGTCGTTTCCCTGATGGTAAGCATAACGCTGGCCCATAACAATTGCAGTGCCACCCAGAACTTTGAAACACAAAGGCCTGCGCGGCACTGCAGTGCACTCGTTACCCTGAGACATTAGGTATTAAGTCTCATAAGCCCAGTAATTTCACTGGATACTCTGCTCATCAAACCGGAACACAGTAATGCTTGCACACTACTGATTGGCGGCAGACTTAACGAGCAAAGCGGTGGTAACAACCCAGACGGACACCCGCAGAAGAATTATGACCTTAAGTTAGTTATAAGTTAGTTTATGACCTTAAGATTGTAAAAAAGAAAAATGTGTTAATAAGGTTAATGTGTTATTAAGACTATTTGCGACGCCTGAACTGAGTATAATGTACGTACTTACTTGACTATTTTATCTGTCCACCAATGTACATTTATGCAAAATAAATTATGAATTATGAACTTGCTTTGGTTTATTTTGTGTTTTTACTACAAAAACTCAACAGTTAGGGGCAGCTTAGACGCTCATGCAAACGTACGTTTGCTTGTCAGAATAACAACGCTTTTGCGTCAAGTGCGGATTTCGTGATACTCGAAATGCGCGCTTGACGCAAAAGCGTTGTTATTCTGACAAGCAAACATACGTTTTTTGAGCGTCTAAGCTGCCCCTTAAATTGACTTAAGCAAAGATCTGCCCAAAACATCAAATTGCCTAAACAAACCAAACCCAATCCTCAATCACCCGGCGACCATTCAACCTGCCAAATTTCAATACACCAAGTACTTTAAACACATTACCGCGTCAAAGCTACAGCCAAACACTACCAAATCTATCAGCCAACCAGACTCGGGCGCGGGCGGAAGTGACGTCACCGGCCTCGCGCGGTAATGGCTAATGCGTGTCCCGGAAGTACCGGCGGAAACGGAGCGGACATCTCGCGATTATCATTTAACGTTTTATCGTCGCCAGTGTGAAAGGGACTAGTTGTTTGTTTGGGGTGGGTTGATGTACGGCTGCGTGGAAAATGCACTGCGATGACATGTATACATACTTGTGGGAGTGTTATTTTTGCAGTGATATTTCATTTTTATTTCGAACTAGCTTCCGCCCGTGGCTTCGCCTGCGTGGCACATGTCTTTATAGCCTGTGTTATTCCAGAATACAAACTATCTACATTCCTAATTTCATCAAAATCGGTTTAGTGATTAAGGAGATATATGGTAACAGACATTCACACACACAATCTTTCAGATTTATAATATAGGTAGGATTAGTTTCTGCTAAAGAGGAACTGTGCATTTTTCCGGAAAAAAAGTAGTCTATGCTTAATAGCATAGACTACTTTTTTATAAACATAGAGTACTTTAATAAGTACTCTATGTTTCTCTCTGATCCAAAATCGTGTATATCTATGCAAGAATCATCCGTTGCTACTTGAAAGAAGGGCAAACCAACACACGAACAGACTAACACACCAACCAACATACCAAAATACACACTTTCCCATTTGTTAACCATCCCATTTGTCACCCGATTTGAAATTCCCATGGAAACCGTACACTTTTTTGTAAAATTGAAATATAAATCCAAAACACGACAAGACAAGGTTCTGATACTAAGTCCAAAACAGAATTCAAGCACAATTTAATAAACTACCCTTATCAAGCGGCCTAGTCAAAAACATTTCTGTTCCAACTTAAAGACGACCTTGGGCGAGGAATTACGTAGGCATTTCATAAATAAGCGCGAATAAATACAAGGAATAGAGAGAACATTATAATGTAAAATATTACATTGACTTAGGGCGCGATCTTAGGTTTGAACCTCATCGGATCATAAGTGAAGTCGTCAAAAATGGTTGATAATTTTTTTTATGCTGTTTGGTAACGGGACGAGCTGGTCGTTTGCCTGATGGTAAGCATACGCTAGCCCATAACAAATGCAGTGCCACTCAGAACCTTGCAACACAAAGGCTTGCGCGGCACTGCAGTGCGCTCGTTACCCTGAGACATTAGGTATTACGTCTCATAAGCCCAATAAATTCACTACTCTACTCATCAAACCGGAACACAGTAATGCTTGCACACTACTGCTTGTCGGCAGGCTTCACGAGCAAAGCGGCGGTAACAACCCAGATGGACACTCGCAGAAGAGTTAGTCCTACCACTAACATACCAAGGATAAGAAATTTTTAGGGGATGATAGCGCAGCGGTAATCAGTCGCAGATCTGTAGGTTGATGGTTTGAATCCTCCAGTCCTCCAGCTTTCGATGAAGGAATACATTTTGATGCAATCATAGCTTGGTGGTACAGCATTTTCTAATTCTCACGCTAGCTTACCACCTTCTTCAACGCATCTGTCGTCGTGTTCCGACCTCCACCGCATTTTAAATCACTCGGAATGATTCCGTGTAGGAAGTCAGTCCCGAATCGTTTATATTTTGGAATCGCATCCCGACAGAGGAAAGTCGGGATTTTATCCGTGTTTATGCAGCTCTGGTCGAATCTAATAGTCTCTGATGGAATGCGATTCCGAAATGTAAATGATCAGAAAGTCGCTAACACAAGATTTTGCGTATTTACCATCTTCCACCACACTGTTAATTAAGATCAAGTACAATAGTGGTCAAATCCTTATCACGACAAAAAAGTTCTTAAATTTTCAGTGTCCTAAAACATGACCAAATTAGCTCAAAGAATTACGCGCCCTGTCGCGGGCTACAGCCACCTTAATAAATGAAGGCAGATACACAGAGAATAATAAATAATAGAAGCGCGAGAGGAAAATGAAATTCCTTACAATTTCAATATTAAGCAACGTGCTGATGGCTGTCGCTTTAGACAATTTAATAAAATATTACCTGCGGGTACGCTGACACAGTGCAATGCTGACAGAGGGATAAGTTCTGATAAGAGATCTTGAAAAGGTTTATGGTGCGTTATGAGTGTGTAATGGAACATGATAAATATTTTCTTGGATTTTATGAAGCATTAAGGCAATTTTGTATTTTCTTGGGGCTTTACCACTATTAGGTACAGTAAACTGCAACCGCAAAAACTCACTTAGAGACATTTAATCTTCATGAGTGCTTGCCTGGGGCCTATATTAATAAAGAATTTTGATTTTGAATTCGATAACAATGTTTTTGCAAAGTTATACTCTTATTTTACTCCGAATACAGTACGACGTATGTACATGTTTCTTCCTAATTATTTTCATTTATGAAAAAGAGTGGAAAATAACTTGACCAAAATAAAAAATCAAATTTAAAGCAGTACGACGCTCACATTGTTAAACTACGAGCTGTATAACATAACTTCACAAATAACTTTACGAAAAAAATTTACAATAAAAAACAAAACTGTAATAATATCATGAAAATTAACATTATCAGCTAAAATTTCCTTTAAGATGGACTTACAGAATCGATCTAAATTTTCATTGTAGTCTAAATAATAAAATGTTAAACTTCTGTCATGAATTGAACTGTGTAACAAAATCAATTACGATATTGGATACAAAATCGAATCGTATTCCTTAGAAGTAAATTAACTTCTCGATTGCTATTGCTTACGCGACATTGTATTCGTCACGGTATAATATAATAAAACGTAAGTGTAAGAGTACTTTATCTTAAACAAAACCGTAATAGAAACTCGCAACTTGCAAATCAAGGCTTACAGCAGTACAACTTTTGCTAAGAACATACAAAAATTAGCAAAAAAGCTTCTACAATCTCATACCTCTACACTAAGAGTCCCTGTGTTTCTTATTATGTGATATGAATAAACGACACAAGCATCCAAGACCCAAGAACAAATTTTATGCTTTATGACCTAGACTCTAAGTTTGTCCAGAACCATCAGTGTGTGAGTCTGACTCGGACTTGGCCGCATTTTTTAAGTGCACAAGCTTTTGTTTGTGCGTTTGTGTGTTCTGTGTGTGTGTGTAGTGGCATGGTAGACACTTATGCAAACGTACGTTTGCTTGTCAGTATAACTACGCTTTTGCGTCAAGCGCGCATTTCGAGTATCACGAAATCCGCGCTTGACGCAAAAGCGTTATTATTCTGACAAGCAAACGTACGTTTGCATAAGCGTCTACGCTGCCCCTAACATTGCAGTAATCGAACCCGACAACTGTAAGCGCTATAGAAGTTAATTCCATAGACCTATCGACTACACCCCGGGGGCTGACTATTGAAATAGCCATTTATTTTTAAAGAGTAAGTCTACGCCGATTCTTCGACGCAAGTACGGATCTTTTTGATCGATAAAACTCGATAAAATTGACAGTTGAAATGGATAAAGTGGGTTTTATCGACTTTTTATATAATTTATCGTATCCCGATACTTTCGACAAAAGTTATCGAATAGCTAGGTCGCATTAAAAGAAGATATAGAGCTACTACAATACTTTACGATTAGACTTCGGTACTCGCAACCTTCGACAAATTTATCGAATCGACTTCCGTGCTTGCGCCGCAAATCCGGCGTGAAATCTTTGCATTGTATATTTATACAATATTTTACCAAAAATCCATTAATCTACCTCAAGCGCATCTAAAAGGCAAAGAGTAGACTCAAAACGGCAGAAGTTTTTACAGCGGAACCTCCCGCCGTCATAAAACGCACCACAAATCATAAGCCGGAATTCCTAAGTTACCGCTTCCTAGCGCCGCCGCACAGAACGGATTATTTATATGTGCTTTTGATACGTATGTGCCGGGTGTGATGTAAGGGTGGGTCTTATTCGAGACTAGCTGCTGCCCCCAGTTTCACCCGCGCGAAGATATTGGATTTTATGGTTTTTATTTTTTTGCGCGGAACCCTAATTCTTTTTCTAAAATTAAAGTAGCCTAAGCTACTTCTTGTAACATCACCTATCTGCCAGTGAAAGTCCCGTCAAAATCGGTCCAGCCGTTTCGGAGATTACCCGGAACAAACAGACAGACAGACAAAAATTTAAAAAATGGTTGTTTTGTTATATGTACCGTATATACTTTCATATGCATTTACTAAAAAGCTGTTATTTTGATATTACAAACAGACACTTCAATTTTATTTATTTGTATAGATGTGCGATGCAAGTGGATAAAAGCGTCAAGGTTTCCTAACATTTTTGTTATTCCTAGCGTTTAGTCATCATCTCACCTGCTGGCTCACGACGATGCTGTCGACGATGAAGCATGCTTATCTACCAGGTACCCTATTAACTCGTAATATTAAAAGAGTTTTGAAAATAATTACTTTTAAGTTTTCCTAAGTAGTTAATTTAGTTACATTTAGCTGTTTTCCTCTACCAGTTCCTCTTCCAATAAGGAGTGGAACTACTTGCCTGAGTTTGACCCTGATCGCTATAACCTGAGTTTCTTAAACTCTTTTAAAACTTCACTCATCTATACAAATAAATAAAATTGAAGTGTCTGTTTATAATGTCAAAATAACAGCTTCTTACCAAATGCATATTAAAGTATATACGGTACCTATGACATAAACACAATTTCTAAAATTTTTGTCTTTCTGTCTGTTTGTTTGTTCCAGGTAATCTCCGAAACGGCTAGACCGATTTTGACGGGACTTTCACTGGCAGATAGCTGATGTTACAAGGAGTAACTTAGGGTACTTTTATTTTAGAAAAATAATTAGGGTTCCGCACAAAAAAATTAAAATCATGAAATCCAATATCACCACGCGGGTGAAACCGCGGGCAGCAGCTAGTTTGCAATAAAGAGAAATTTCAAAGTTACATGGCCAAACCAGTCTCTACAAGCACCCGTTCACGAGTATGACACATGGACCATCCATCATGCCCTCTAGCTCTACCGTATGAGAGGAAAGGAAGTAACGCGGCACATTTTGTGGTTCAAAAGGATGTTTGGGGCGACCTTTTTTGCAAAATAACTAAGCCAACTATGAATACTCAAAGCCACTCCGAGTGCCTGTCACCTCAAAAACTGCCCAAAATGAATAAACAGCAATAGTACTGAGGATGTCCGGTTTATTTGTGTGTGTGTGTGTGTTTGTATTTGAGTTTACCTTTGTGGAGTCGGCAGTGCCTTTTTGTGTAGGCAGATTTGATTCCTGACACTGTTACTTCTGACTATGACTTTCGGTAGTTTCAAAAAAGGTATTATTACTTACTAAAGGGTCTATAAAATGTATAACTTCATATTTTAAGACGAAACCTTCGGTGCGCGACTCACGCGCTTCGGTTTTTTTTGTGCATATGCTTGCGTGACTGCATTTTGATTGCGATTATTCGGTCGACGGTGAAGCACGCTTGCTTAGAAGATACCTTTTCACACTTGAACCCAAATTGTTGTTTTCTGAAATTATTGCTGTCTTGTCCTCATTAGTAGCCATACATATTTCAGCTCTTATGTGAAGTACCACCTCCCACCAGCACCCACCCGAGGGGTATCGCGAAAGATGTTACCGAGTCAAGATCAGCAGTATAAGTATTTTTTTATTCTGATACGATAAAATCAATATTCAATCACCAAACGACACCTTAACCCCTACTACGACTACAATCGAGTAAAAAATCCCTCCATCCATCTCACGTCCGATCGAGTAGATACGGACTTCACCCTACAAGTCCTACATCAGTCCGTGACAGACGCTCGTCTAGGGTCGGCCCTTAATACGATACATTGAATACTACGTGAAGTATGTATCGATACTTTCAGTTGTTTTATTTTTGTTATGCTATATTGTAACTAGACGAGCTGGTCGTTTGCCTGATGGTAAGCATAACAATTGCAGTGCCACTCAAAACTTTGAAACGTAAAGGCCTGCGTGGCACTGCAATGCGCTCGTTACCCTGAGACATTGGGTATTAAGTCTCATAAGCCCAGTAATTTCACTGGCTACTCTGCTCATCAAACCGGAGCACAGTAATGCTTGCAAATTACTGCTTGGCGGCAGACTTCACGAGCAAAGCGGTGGTAGCAACCCAGACGGACACTCGCAGAAGAGTTAGTCCTACCACTAACAAAATGAATTATAAATAATTATGATATAAATATCAAGTATGCTTAATATTCCATACTTTACATGTATTGGTGCTGACAACTAGTCTTCTAAAATAAGTTATCGTAAACATATTTGACTGATTAGGTGTTACTTATTTCGTGGTTTATTATTTACTAGCTGCTGCCCGCGGTTTCACCCGCGTGGAGATTTTGGATTACATGGTTTATATTTTTTTGCGCGGAACTCTAATTCTTTTAAAAAAATTAAAGTAACTTAAGTTACTCCTTGTAAAATCAGCTATCTGCCAGTGAAAGTCCCGTCAAAATCGGTCCAGCCGATTGGGAGATTACCCAGAACAAACAGACAGACAAATTTTAAATAATTGTGTTTTAGTTATAGATATCGTATATACTTTCAGCATTTAGTGAAAAGCTGTTATTTTGTGTTACAAACAAACACTTCAATTCTATTTATTTGATGAGTGAAGTTTTAAAAGAGTTTTGAAAACATTTTTAATTACTTTTAAGTTTTCCTAAGTGGTTAATTTATTTACATTTAACAGTTTTCCTCTCCCAGTTTTAAAGCAATTTTCCTTTGATTGTCATTTTTTACATTTTTTATTTGACAAGATCTGATATCTAGTACAACTTGATACTTTTAGGTTAGTATTAATTATGTTGTATCATACCAAAACTAATATTGAGTGTAGCTAGTTCGTCCAATACCTAGTATCGATATCCCAGCACTTAGCCCTATCCATCAGGCCGTGACAGCGCCCGCCGCATGCCGGGCACGTGCGAGAATCGTCGTTAAAAACCGATAGTTGGGCGCATGACGGGGGTAAGCAGATGGGGGATGAATGCGAATGTACAGGAAAATAGGCTTCTGATTGAAAATGTGTGATACTGATTGACTCTTGAAAGTTATAAACAATCTCCGATTGTTAGTGGGAGGACTAACTCTTCTGCGAGTGTCCGTCTGGGTTGTTACCACCGCTTTGTGAGTGATGTCTGCCGCCAAGCAGTAGTGTGCAAGCGTTACTGTATTCCGGCTTGATGTCCAGAGTATACAAAAAAAAACTTTTTAAACTCTTTCTTGTTCTATTTGAAACATAATATAAACTCTGCATTTCCGGTGTCGTGTGCCGGTCTAAAAAACCAGTCACGTGCGCGCATGAATCACTTGCCTCTCTAATCAAATGCACACATCCCGGGATTCCGCGGCGGGAATCCCGTATTTCCCGGGAGGCTTTCCGGGCCCCTGGATCCTCTCATTGCGGGCGATTGGTGAGATGTGATGACGTCACGGATACTGGAGCTTACGCCGCGCTGGAGGAATATTTTAAGATGTTCAGTCAAGATGGTATGTTGAAAAATAAAGAAATATAAACAAGATGTGCTCGTGAAGTCTGCCGCCAAGCAGTACTGTGCAAGCATTACTGTGTTCCGGTTTGATGAGCAGAGTATCCAGTGAAGTTACTGGGCTTATGAGACTTAATACCTAACGTCTCAGGGTAACGAGCGCTCTGCAGTGCCGCGCAGGCCTTTGTGTTTCAAAGTTCTGGGTGGCACTGCAATTGTTATGGGCCGGCGTTATGCTTACCATCAGGCAAACGACCAGCTCGTCTCGTTACCTAATAACATTAAAAAAAATAGACTACTACTGTAGTAGTTAGTGAAATGACTGGGTGTTTGAATCCAAACTAATATCTCAGGGTGATACACTACGGTGATCTGTCCATATTACAGTTTTATCCACCTTATGAGTTAGACTAGCTGCTGCCCGCGGTTTCACCCGCGCGGAGGTATTGGATTTCATGGTTTTTATGTTTTTACGCGGTAGCCTTCTTTTTCTAAAATAAAAGTAGCCTAAGTTACTCCTTGTAACATCAGCTATCTGCCAGTGAAAGTCCCGTCAAAATCGGCCCACCCGTTTCGGAGATTACCTGGAACAAACAGAGAGACAGACAAAAGTTTTAAAAATGGCTGTTTTGTTATATGTTCCGTATATACTTTCACATGAATTTGGTAAAAACGCTGTTATTTTGATATTACAAACAGATACTACTTCAATTTTATTTATTTGTATAGATTACTAACTTACTTATATACGTATATGACCATTAGGTCCGGTAGGTTATTATTCCGAAACGTAGCAAGGATATACTCACATGCTGGTAATCTGGTCAACAATGGACATTGACGTGCTTGAACTAAAAAAAAAATAACAACTAGTGCAAAGCGTAAAAGCCGTTCGTATTGACGTTTCTTTTTACCAAAAGGTCAATCTCATTGTAAGATTCTAAACTTTAATCCTCAAACTGGTTGGTGATATCACTACCACTGAGCTATCACCGCATTATATATATTACATACTAGCTTCTGCCCGCGGTTTTCACCCGCGTTCCCGCAGGAACCGTGCAGTTTTCTGGGATAAAAGTAACCTATGTTACTCTCCGGTCTATAAACTATATCTATGCCAAACATCACGTCGATCCGTTGCTCCGTTACTGCGTGAAAGAAGGACAAACCAACAAACACACTTTCGCATTTATAATATTAGTAGGGAAGTAGGGATTATTCTAAATTAAGTGTTACTTATGTATTTATGAATTTACAAACTAAATTAGTAACTAGGTACACAATTTACCGTACCTCCATTGTTTTGCCACCCATTTCACTAACTCACGTAGCATATTCCGTAGCACCTCGTACACGCCGTAGCAACCACTACGCAAACAATAAGTACGCGTAGCCGCAAGGGATGCTACGTCTGATATACCTATGTACCTACATAATATAAATTAGCTTTAGTACTTAGCCGTCTATAAGATGAATAGCAAGACTAAAGATAGATGTTTGTTTAAGTATGGAGTTTTATTATAGTTACTTAATTACCTGATAAATAAATAATAAATAAACGCTTACACTTATACCCCGCACTAGGATTCCCTGTGTCTCATTTGGCATGGACACACACAGATATACATCACAAACATCCAAGACCCGAGGAAAAACTTTATGCTTACACAAAATCTGCCGCGGCCGGGAATCGAACCCGGGACCCCTCGCTTTGCAGGCAGGGTTTGTGGTTTTCACCTGCGTTCCCACAGGAACCGTGCATTTTTCCGGGATAAAAAGTAGCCTATGTTACTCTCCAATCCATAAACTATATCTATGCCAAAAATCACGTCGATCCGTTGCTCCGTTACTGCGTGAAAGAAGGACAAACCAACAAACACATTTTCGCATTTATAATATTAGTAGGGATAGGGACCAGTAGGAAGTAGGACTAGTCATACATGATTCAGTTATTGTCTTTGTTTATAAATAGTCATAAATCAGAAGTGACACAATAGAAGAGCAATAATGGCACAGTTTTGAGATAATATTTAAATTGTTTGAGCGAATCGGCAGCGATTTTTACCACCGACTTTATTTACATAGGAAACTAAATTATCCCTATTGGGCGTACGAAACGGAAGCTGCGTTGGGGAGGAATGGGGTGGGGTAGTAAAAATAGGCAGGTACGGATTGATGGATGGGGAGATACATATTTGCGGAAACATTTTGTTTCGGGATGTGTTGTGGGGGAATCGGGAAATTTATGTTTCAGAAATATGATTTTATCCCTTTAGACCGTGGAGCTCGTGAAGAAGTGAATTGGTTTTGATTTGTTGGTTTAACTCTACTCACTACTGGAGGTTTACATATCCTTTGAAGTGCTTTTTATAAGCTTTGGTACGTTTGATTTATATCGTCAACTTCGTTGAAGATACTGGATTGGTGCAGTGTGGAGAGCAAGATTTGCAGGTGACATAGCAAGTTACTATCTACTATATTTAGTTGAAGATATTTACTATGAGCTGGTGATATTATTTGCATCGTTAATTCGTCAGGTTATAATAATTAAATAATTATAATAAATAAATAACTATAATAAATAAATAAATAACACACACTGATCACAGACCTACTATATTACAAATCTGTGGTTCTGACACTCAGAGCTCTGAATAAAGTCCCATTTATACCTACTGTAATTTAATTGACAACTTTGCCTTTAAAACTGACACAATGTTTTTATTCTGCACTTGACCTATATCTGAGTCACGATATGGCCAAAAGTGATTTACACAATACATTTATAATCATAGGGACTTGGTCGAAATTGTGGTGGCTGCATCAGACCAATAATCACTTAACTACCGTTAAGCCATGTCCGTCTGGGTTGTTACCACCGCTTTGCTCGTGAAGTCTGCCGCCAAGCAGTAGTGTGCAAGCATAACTGTGTTCCGGTTTGATGAGCAGAGTATCCATTGAAATTACTGGGCTTATGAGACTTAATACCTAATGTCTCAGGGTAACGAGCGCACTGCAGTGCCACGCAGGCCTTTGTGTTTCAAAGTTCTGGGGGCACTGCAAATGTTATGGGCCGGCGTTATGCTTACCATCAGGCAAACGACCAGCTCGTCTCGTTACCATATAACATAAAAAAAAAATAACAAAAATAACAAAAATCAAAAAAATAAAAAAAATAGCAAAAAATACAAGATTTGTTTACTTGCTCATAGTAGAAAGTTAAAAAAAAACACATATTTCCTTCTTTTACACTAATAGATACAACCATGTAAACGAAAGAACAACAACATGATTCCTAATCGAACAACACAAATAAAACACGCTGTATAAGAGAAGATCCTCCATAAACAAATATCGCAATGAACAGGGTGCGCGAGTTATCGTTCGTTAGTCCTATATTATCGAGACGCAGCCTGTAATTGGTACACGGATACACCCTTGCACAGCTTTTACACTATACGATTTTTCAAAAAATAAATTAAATGTACACTGAACTCTAGTTTGATTTTTTTCCATCTTGAGTTGTTACCTTGCGTTTGACCAAGATTTCACCTAATTTTTACCCACGACGGAACGGAGATGGTATATGCGTTTAGGGTGAGAGGTTGTTTGTTTGTTAGTGTGTGCACACATGAATGTTCCCATTTATCTCCAGAACGGTTTGACCGATTTAGATACGGTTTTCTGCATAGGGTTTGTGACACATCAGCGATGGTTCTTAGATACATGTTATGGCATAAACACGCCAGGGGGCGCTGTAAAAATGTTTTTCGTTAATATGAATGTTCCCGTTTATCTCTAGAACGGTTTGACCGATTTAGATACGGTTTTCTACAAAGGGTTTGTGATTCATCGGCGATGGTTCTTAGATACAAGTTATGGCATAAACTCGCCAGGGGGCGCTGTAAAAAATGTTAATAGCTTGACACTTTGAGTTTTGAATTTTAAAACGTTTGCTTAGAAGTAGGTGAACTCAGGTCATAGACAGTAAAGAAGATTATCTCTAAAAAGTTTAAAATAAAAAACAAAATTAAAAATTTTGAAAAAACCCACGACGTATGTGAACGTAATCAAAAAAGAATTAAATAATTTTCTTGCAAAACCCCCGACTAAAAGGGAAAGTAACGAAAGATAAGTTAAACCCAAGAAAATCCGTCGGGGGCTGCCAATGCCATCTGTGTTCCCAATTTCAGTTAAAATGAAGCAGTACAGAAAAGCTGTTGAGAGATGCAGCAATTTATATCTAAATCGACAACATTAATTACGTACCTACCTAACGTAATTTCATTTAGTCAAAAACTCATAAAACTGTAAAATTTCAGATAATTTTAGGCCAAGCAACTGCAGCCCCGGAGGATTTTCTTGGGTTTAACTTATCTTTCTTACTTTCCCTTTTAGTCGGGGGTTTTGCAAGATAAAAAACAAAATTAAAAATTTTGAAAAAACCCACGACGTATGTATACGTAATCGAAAAAGAATTAAATAATTTTCTTGCAAAACCCCCGACTAAAAGGGAAAGTAACGAAAGATAAGTTAAACCCAAGAAAATCCTCCGGGGCTGCAGTTGCTTGGCTTGAAATTATCTGAAATTTTACAGTTTTATGAGTGTTTGACTAAATGAAATTACGTTAGGTAGGTACGTAATTAATGTTGTCTATTTAGATATAAATTGCTGCATCTCTCAACAGCTTTTCTGTACTGCTTCATTTTAACTGAAATTGGGAACACAGCTGGCATTGGCAGCCCCGACGGATTTTCTTGGGTTTAACTTATCTTTCGTTACTTTCCCTTTTAGTCGGGGGTTTTGCAAGAAAATTATTTAATTCTTTTTTGATTACGTTCACATACGTCGTGGGTTTTTTCAAAATTTTTAATTTTGTTTTTTATAAGTGGTGACGATGTGATGAAACTTCCATAAAACTAACATAAAAGTAGCTGTCACATGACGGAACGTACTGACAGGTGCTTAGATTCTGATTTATAAATTGAACGTGATCTGGCTAGCCAACCGGCATGCCCTAGAAAATCTGTACCACCGTCCACCATGCTATGCTTTTAGCACGATGTTCTACATTACAGAAAGCTCAAGCAAAGATTGCAAACGGCTTGCGTTTGCAATCTTTGCTTAGTGTAAATAAAAAACAAAATTAAAAATTTTGAAAAAACCCACGACGTATGTATACGTAATCGAAAAAGAATTAAATAATTTTCTGCAAAACCCCCGACTAAAAGGGAAAGTAACGAAAGATAAGTTAAACCCAAGAAAATCCTCCGGGGCTGCAGTTGCTTGGCTTGAAATTATCTGAAATTTTACAGTTTTATGAGTTTTTGACTAAATGAAATTACGTTAGGTAGGTACGTAATTAATGTTGTCTATTTAGATATAAATTGCTGCATCTCTCAACAGCTTTTCTGTACTACTTCATTTTAACTGAAATTGGGAACACAGATGGCATTGGCAGCCCCCGACGGATTTTCTTGGGTTTAACTTATCTTTCGTTACTTTCCCTTTTAGTCGGGGGTTTTGCAAGAAAATTATTTAATTCTTTTTCGATTACGTATACATACGTCGTGGGTTTTTTCAAAATTTTTAATTTTGTTTTTTATTTTAAACTTTTTAGAGAAAATCTTCTTTACTGTCTATGACCTGAGTTCACCTACTTCTAAGCAAACGTTTTAAAATTCAAAACTCAAAGTGTCAGGCTATTAACATTTTTTACAGCGCCCCCTGGCGAGTTTATGCCATAACTTGTATCTAAGAACCATCGCCGATGAATCACAAACCCTTTGTAGAAAACCGTATCTAAATCGGTCAAACCGTTCTAGAGATAAACGGGAACATTCATATTAACGAAAAACATTTTTACAGCGCCCCCTGGCGTGTTTATGCCATAACATGTATCTAAGAACCATCGCTGATGTGTCACAAACCCTATGCAGAAAACCGTATCTAAATCGGTCAAACCGTTCTGGAGATAAATGGGAACATTCAAGTGTGCACACACTAACAAACAAACAACCTCTCACCCTAAACGCATATACCGTCTCCGTTCCGTCGTGGGTAAAAAAGCTTCGAACAAGAATTTGGATCTTAATCCGTCCAAATCTAACAATTTTTTATACCTACATGAATGAATTAAAAATTCGAGACAGCATTTTTCATCAGCCCTCCTCTTAGTGCAAAATGTGTGGGCTTGCAGTAAATGATGAATGTCAACGCGTGTCTATTATTTCTATACGACTTTTTTATTTTGTAAATTTAGTTATCATATCTGTAACAAAATGTTCAAAAATCTCAACTAATCGTATCGCAATCGTGTCGGAAGGTCTGCTCACGCCCGTTCACATGACTCCCTCTTTACGGGCGCTCGTTAAGACACATTCATGTTCCCGCAGTAATGGATATTTTTGTGATCCAATACACAAACACGCAGTTATATCACGGGAGGATCGTGCAGGCAGTATTACATGTTACGACTTACAATGATAAAAAAAAAAAAGCTTACCCACTCATACCCCTGCACTAGGATTCCCTGTGTCGCAGGTGGCATGGACACACACTGTAGGGTCCAAGTTAGAACCCTGGATGTAGTAAAAAAATGTTAAAATTAGTAGTTATTTATTGACACGATTTGTTCTATTCTCACTCGTCCGCGTGCGTCTTTCGCGGTGTGTCAAAGTGCACTCTGACAGGCCGCGACAGACGTACGCGGACGAGTGAGAATTACTTCGCCATTCAAAGAAGAAGTTGAAGTTGAAGTTGAAGTTGAGAATTACTTCAAATAATAACATAATTGATAAAAAATACGATGACATGTTGGTCTACTTTTAATCATATCTATCGTCCCACTGGAGTTGCTTTACTGCCAACAAGAGGTTATACCAAGAAAATTATTTCAAAGAAAATTGTTATGTAGAAAGTGTTTGATTTATTTATAACAATGTTGTTTGCGAGTCGATGCTCGTCAATTCTGTGAAGATAGCTTTTGATATGTGTGGGCCCGAAAATTGTAATGCGTATTTCCTGATATCTCAACGAATTGAAGGAAATTAGGGTGAGTGATTATTGGGCTTCGGAAAAGTAACGTTCCTACGGACACGTTACTAAGGATAAATCTTTTCCTAGTAATTATTTTTGCCCGGGAGCGTATATGATTAACTTATTTATTGTACCTGAATTGGCTAACTAATACAAGTTGATTTGTGTAATATTGTATGTTTATAACTAACTCTTCTGTGAGTGTCCGTCTGAATGGGTACCACCGCTTCGCTCGTGTAGTCTGCCGTCAAGTAGTAGTGTGCTCTACTGTGTTCTGGTTTGATGAGCAGAGTAGTCACTGAAATTACTGCTTACGAGTCTTAATAGATACTGTCTGGGTAACGAGCGCAATGCAGCACCGCGCAGGCCTTTGTGTTTCAAAGTTTTGAATGGCACTGCAATTGCTATCATGCTGGCGTTGTACTTACCATCAGGCTAACGACAGACTCGTCTCGTGATCCGACAATATAAAAAATCAATTAACAGAAATGGATGAATTGTATTATTTTTTTTAAGTTCACAATCGTGTACCTATGTTAATTTTTTTTCACACTCGTCCTTCCTATACTAGGATTGCCTGTGTCACAGGTAACATGGACGTACACAGATATCCTACCTACACAAACATCCAAGACCAGAGCACAAGTTTTATGCCATACAGGTAATTTGTCTTCTGGGTTCGAAATCAAGACTTGCTTTGCAGACAGGGTTAGTACTAACTTAGCCACG
Source organism: Crocallis elinguaria (assembly GCA_907269065.1). Lineage (NCBI taxonomy): Eukaryota > Metazoa > Arthropoda > Insecta > Lepidoptera > Geometridae > Crocallis > Crocallis elinguaria. The sequence goes on along the minus strand of OU026074.1, from coordinate 19,671,921 downwards.
AAGCTGACCCTCTTTTTATTTGTTAGATCTATTCAGATTAAATTTTATCAAATATTCGTACACTTTGACCACACTTTGACATTACCCGTCCCGTTTGACATTATCGTTAATGAGAATACAGACTAAGTAGTTCAAGATTTAGCTTTTGATTTCTATGCTTCATTAGATACGAGTACCTTATTACTTGGAGAAAATATTAATCTCAGAAAATAGAAATTAATTTCTAATATGAGATATTACACTATTTATTTTAGAAGTACCTGTTATATTATGGATTTAAACGAGATACTTACTGATTAAGAAATGATTCATTCAGAAGATTTATAATGTTATTCATAAGACTAATGTCTTCATTAAGTATTAAGTAAATATTACAAGTAAGTTCACATGGTGATAAGGTAATTTTGCGGTCAGATTCAAGCAATAAGGTCGTAATATAAGGATCAGGAAGAGTGAGTGTGGCCGACCGGGAACTTGTGCGACTTTCAATCTGACGCACTATAGTTCGAGTCTCGACTCGGCCCGCACCATTGGCTTATATCAAGTTATGTGCGGATTATTCACACTCGCTCTAAAACGGTGAAGGACAACATCGTGAGGAAACCGGCATGTTCAAGTACCACAAAAATTCGAGGACATGTGACATCCACCAAGCCGCACTGGGCCCGCGTGGTGGATTATGGCCCATGCCTCTCTCTCTGAGAGAAGGCCGGTATCCCAGCAGTGGAAGCGTAAGAGGCTGATAATAATAAGGATCCGTTAGATAGTATAATTATTTGATAGAAAGCTAGCTAGTCTAGGACTCACTTCAAACGGAAGCATTCGTGCAGGTGACTATTTTCTCCCAGCGATGGGCTAAGGTTCGTATTTTAAACCACGCGGTGTTTTGAGCCAGTTACCTCACACCACTTTTAGGGCTAAGCGCCATCTGCACTCTCGCGGCTTTAAGTAACGCTGTAAAAGTCGAAAGGTCTTTATAGCGAGATTCTATAACAGAACATTTTTTTTCTCAACCAATCTTTTCTACAAAATTCTCGTGGCAGTTATTTCCTTTAGCACGCCACAAACCAAACACGTTATAATTTGAAGAAGTCCAACTTGTCTTATATTTCTCACCTCAGCTGAAAACTAAACCGATTCGAAAATGAAACCCCTCTGGCCGACACTTCCTTCCATTCCGGCAATTTGGTCGCACGTGAGCGGCGCCGAACGAGCACGTGACGCGGTTCCGTAAAGAGCGTCCAGTTTATGATGACCTCTCATGGAAACTGTCATACATTCACATTTTGTGGTTTCGTTCCATTTTAAACATTTCTAGTGTTTATCCCTTAAGAACAAAACTACTAAGTCACATAATAATTATTTAATAATAGAGGTTTTTTTTAATATTTGTGCGAAATAACTTCCGGGTGCTATTTGAATTTTCAAAGTACATAAATGGTTTGTAAATGTTTGTTTAAGACCTAAAAATATTTATTGTCTGGTTAAAAATAATTTATAGAATCTAATAACTTATTTCATAGCGTATAAAAAATACATTTCGTATTATTATAAAGATACAGAAGAAGAACATGCACACAAATTAAATTAGACGATGGATACTTAAAAAACTAAGAATTTTTCAATTAAAACAAAATTAATAATATTTTACTTTGAATAACAAATGTCACATAATTATAAAATGTAAACATTTGTACGCCTAACTAGGGAGAATTTTGATGGATATTTAATTGCTATGACATCTTTGCAAACATTGTACCCAAAATTCTGACAAATAAATAATTTCATTTAATTTCATTTTGTAACACAAAAAAATATCCATATCTTTCAAAATTATATACAGGCTGATTTTTAATTGGTATGTTATCCCTAAAGGGGGTAATCTACCCCCTGGAGGTCAACAACATTTAGTTTTACCACTTTTTGAAATTCGGAATTTTTCATTGAATAAATGGCATTTAAAGTTTACGTCAAAATTCTACAAAAGAATTTCCGGGCAGCCCTAGATCAGCTAATTCACTTGAACTCTGTTGAACTTTGTTACATGATGGTGTTGAATAGACTTAAAAATACCAGAAAATGCCGCGCATTTCACTTTTGAAGTTGAATTTATTTTTTATTCTAACCTCGGGAGTGGTTTTATATTTGAGCCGTTTGGTGTTGAAACATGGGGTCCGCGGGAGCCAGGAGCTCATATTTTCAAAATTTTGTTGAAGTCAATTTTAACTTTCTTCTAATGATTGTATCGATATGAAACTTTGTATGTATATGTAGTATGGATGGCAAAACCACAATTTGGTATTACAGAGCTGATCTGATGATGAAGCCAAGAAGTGGTTAGTGGAACTCTTCAGTAGGTACAAGCAAACCCTTTGAGTTTGGGCTCATATGGTTTGTTTTGACGGGTCCAATAGATTGCATTTGATGTCGAGGTTCTGATGATGGAGCCAAGAGATAAAAGTGTGTTTTTTTTAATTTATTTCAAAATGCTTTATTGATATAGGCCCCAAGGGAGCACTAATGAAGGTTAAAATGAATAACTCTAACAGCGGGTCTCTGTAACGTTCGTCTACCCGAATCACAGACTAAAACTAATGCTGTCTTTATCATAACATAATAAATGACAAAGACATCAACAGACCCAACTCGTGCTCAAAGTCAACGAACCTTCCAGAAACCCACAGTTCCCGTCCCAAATTGGTATAGTCCGAGCAAGAAAGAAGAAGAAATTCGTCACGGCATTATTTTTAAAAATAGTTTTTACAAGGATCCTAATGCTAACAATCATGTTTAAAATTTAAGTCTAAGTATTATTACAGTATACAATCCTTTTATTTTGGTTTCTCTGGGAAATGCCCGATTATAAAACCCTAATCTAACAAACCATTACCTGTGCGGAACCCTAATTCTTTTTCCAAAATAAAAGTAGCCTATGTTACTCTTTGTAACATCAGCTATCTGCCAGTGAAAGTCCGGTAAAAATCAGCCCAGCCATTTTGGAGATTACCCGGAACAAACAGACAGACAGACGAAAAATTAAAAAATGGCTGTTTTGGTGTAGGTCCCGTATATACTTTGATATGCATTTAGTAAAAAGCTGTTATTTTGATATCACAAACAGACACTTCAATTTTATTTAGTTGAATGTATAGAGTATAGATAGATAGATGTACCGATAGATATAGATGTATAGATAAATATTGTTGGCTTTTAAATAAAGGTTTGGTTTCGTCTTGTTTTCGTCAACGGGCTCCTGTGAAATAGCTTAAGCTACATTATGGACCACTTTAAATGTTTGTTTTCACGCACCGGAGCTATTCTTGCCTGATACTTGCCCCCGTATTTCGGTGATGGACCAAGCCGAGATTCGTACACTGTTATCATTCCCTTGAGCTACTCAATCATTGTTTTTAGGACTAAGCGCCTTCTATACTCTCTCAAAGTTCGGTGACACTGTAAAGGTGATTATACCAATTTGTTTAACGTTTCGATGTAATCCTAACACAAACCATAACCAATAGTGTATCTAGGCCTTAATAGGATCAAATGTTTTGATCCTAACTCAATACGAGCCCAAAGATACCTACGTAAAGCCCATTAGTCAACAATTAGCACCGCTTTCCGACCAAATTACATGTAAAATGTGTATGTTTTCGAGCTAAATGCGCGAGCGAGCCAAGCAGAGCGTGGTTAGTCTGGTTTCCAAAATAATGATGTATTCTCTGGTTTAGATTAAACGGCTTTCGCACTGGCGCATTTTGACCACAAATTTTATTTTTCTAAATACCTCTAGACTAGCATTACAGTTGCCCACTTCACCAGCCTAGGGCCAACAAGTAAAAACAATAATAAAAAAAATTATAGAACACTCAAAATACACCTTATTATTTAAAACTCAATACTACACACTCAGAGTAATTATTTATAATTACTATATAATTAATGTTAGAATAACGGCTGAAACTAATAAACACATTAGTGCTTTGTCACTTATTTCCAAGGAGTGGTGTAAGGCAGGCGGTAGATTGTAAAAATGCTGAAATCTAAAGCAATATGATCGTAAATGAATCCAATCCAATGAATCTCGACTCTGCACCGCACCGATGACTTATATGAAGTTATGTGCGGATTTATCACATTCGCTCTAAAAACGATGAAGTAAAACATCGTGTGGAAACCCGCATGTTCAAGAACGACAAAGTTTGAGGACATGTGACATCCACCAAGCCACACTGGGCCCACGTGGAGGAGTTCCATATTTGAGCCCCAAGAATAAAGTTTGTACCAGTTTTTTCTTTTCAAATAACCCCTTTAAGATGAAGCTTCATGAATCATGACCCGCCTAACGCAAAAATGGCCTAAAGGCTGTTTTGTTCATCGAAGAAAAACAGGCATTACGGAAAAAGAAAGACAACGCCAGAGCCTTCGGTTGGCATTCTGAAAATTTTGAAATAAATTTCCAAAGAAAATTTTCGAAGACAATTAGTGCGTGGTAATTTCCTAAAACGTGTTCCAGGAAATACGTGTTTTTGAAAATGCCTTACAAGTTTGTGAAAAAAATGTTTGTTATTTAGAATCTCCATTAGATGTCCATTATTGTCCAAGGATTATATGGAAGTGTTTTGTTGAATTTTACATTTATGAGAACACTGTGAACGGCCAAAGTCAAGGTAAAATTTGTCCAAAAAAGCTGATTTTTGTAGGCTTGTACTGAGTTGGAATCTCAAAATTTTACATTTATGCTCCCACGGAATCCTAGATAAAGAGCACTTGATACCTATTTGCTCAAAACATCTAAAGAAAAATTTATTAGGACACTATAATCGCGTACGAGCGTTTGTATGGAAAGTATGGCGAGGTATAGCCTCTTAAGGACGGTGACTTCACATAATATTGTTAGATAAAACTAAAATCTCTGCTACGCTTACAACATTGACACGTTTCATCTTGAACCAACGCCAGCAATCCGCGCGCACCAGTGCGAAACCCCACTTAGGTCTAGACGGCTAATAAGCGGATAATAGAAGCCAGTCTGCACTTTGTTCGCGTAATTAATAATTTGAACTAAATCAACATTCATAAACGGGCATTGCAGTTATGAATATGATCTTTCAATTAGTTCGGGTGAGTAGGTATTCATCATAATTCTTGTTTTAATATTTTTGGTTTATAACATTGCCGCGTGGTATGAATAGGGCTACCTCATGTCGGAGAAGATATGAGAATGTCCTGGGAATGGTCATTAGCATTTGTTTCGGTCTGCAGCAAAATCTACTGCCATCACCGATTCAAATTCAAATTCAAAATGCTTTATTCAAATAGGCCCCAAAGGAGCACTTATGAAAGTTAAAATAAATAACTCTAACAGCAGGCCTCTGCAACATTCGTCTACTCGAATCACCGACTAAATCTAATGCTGTCTTTATCAGAACATAATAAATGACAAAGACACCAACAGACCCAATCTGTGCTCAAAGTCAACGAACCTTCCAGAAACCCGTTCCAAATTGATATACCGAGACGCCTTACCCTAGGACAATTCCTCCCTTTTTTTTGGAGTAGGTCTATTGCTCAGCAGTGGACATCCTCCGTCTGATGGTAATGGTACTTAAATAAATGGCATTTCTACTCTAAGCGCAGTTGTACTTAGAGCCTCTGAACGCGGCCCTATCGCGACCATACGCTGCGGCCAAGATTTTTCATACATTATTTTTTATGACATCGGTGCAAACTGAATGTTCTAGTGGCCACGAACGAGTCATAAGCTAAGGCGGCGGTGGCCGCGTTTTTAGCTCGTCTGGGGACACAATCGACCACAACTGCCGGCTTCTTCCTGAAAAATTCTTTCCAAAATTAAGAGAGAACAAAAGGAGCACGGGCGTGTAAGAACGGCCTAAGCGTCCGAACACAGGGGTACTCTGTTCTATTTTTTTTTTAGTTTTCGTGTTAGATATTAACCAACTTTCTTTTTAACTAACTAACTAACTCTTTAACTTACTATTAGTACAAACTGTAATCTAATTATGGGCAGTTCTAAAACTTACAATCAAACAACCCGATTCGGCACTTAGTCCTGAAAGAAGCTATTTTGGTATAACCTTTTTTTGTATACTTACTGGATTACGAGACGAGCTGGTCGACTGACTTTCTTATTTTACTTTGAGGAATTGGGAAACACAGAGCCTTAGGCATTCGATATCTTCATGTCAAGTGGATTCCTGATCCTGACAAACGGATATAATACTGACAGTTAGGAATAACGCCTAAGGTACGCCACAGTTTGTTAGACAAGGCTGAAAGTTTGTAATGGAATAATTATTTGTAAGTCATTGGTGCGGGATATCCTTGAATGCCTACTTTTAAGGCCAGGATACTCCGCACCCGCTTTCTCGCTCGCTCATCTCAACGTTTTTGAAGATAATCAATATTTTAATATAATTATGAAAAATCGCATTCGGTGAATTTGATGGCAATAACATTACAAATGTAGGTACGACCAAAGTATCATTTTGATCTAATCAGGTTTTCATACATGAAAATGGGCAAAACATAAAATCCCATTTTTAGGTTTGAAAACTTAAGTAGATCAAAATGAAATTTTTGTTAAACTTTTGTAATATTATTGCCCGCAAATTCACCGAATGCGATTTTTCATAATTATATTTAGTGATACTAGTTTATCTTCAAAAATGTTGTGATGCGCGAGCGAGAAAGCGCGCGCGGAGTACCTATTCTGATAAGGGTACAAAGCCGCGGGCTGAAACTGAAATAACATAAAGAACGGTATTATGCTATTCGCTAAAGTACGCTGCGGCCTTATACATGGGCACTACTCGACCTAGACAGCAAAATATTTCTCCTACCCCCAATCGCGTTCAATATATCGGTGCTGAAAAATCGTTCAGTTTTTTTCAAAAAAGTCGGTTAAACCAGACGGAGTGCTGGTACTGTATGAAATATAGGAGTAACGGCTTATCCACTGGCCCGATATTTTCAGCAGCTAGCTTTATGCTCGCCGTTTATCCCGAAATCCCGTATCCCGGGATCGCGGAAATGCGGATAGATAGGCATTTTTATATCCCGCGTGAGTTATGCGCCAGCTCTGGACGGTGGAGTCTTTGTAATGATTTCAATTTTAGATGTCAATGTTGAGACCAAAAACAATTAATAGAGGTAACATATAAATAGAATAAAATCTTTATTCTTTAATCAAAATTGAAGGTACATAGGCAAACTTTTATTTAAGTTATTTGGTAACAAGACGAGCTGGTCGTTTGCCTGATGGTAAGCATAACGCCGGCCCATAACAATTGCAGCGCCCTGCGCCACTCAAAACTTTGAAACATAAAGGCCTGCGCGGCAGTGCAGTGCGCTCGTTACCCTGAGACATTAGGTATTAAGTCTCATAAGCTCAGTAATTTCAATGGCTACTCTGCTCATCAAACTGGAACACAGTAATGCTTGCACACTACTGCTTGGCGGCAGACTTCACTCACAAAGCGGTAGTAACAACCCAGACGGACCCTCGCAGAAGAGTTAGTCCTCCCACTAACAAAAACTGAATACTATAAAGCTTTATCTTCTGTTAACCTCGGTGTAGTTTGGGGACTTTACACGATAGTGTAAATATATAGATTGTATGGTCACTGTATTCAGCGTGTAAGCAGGTATTCGCTATGTGTATACTTTGATTTATAGAACATTTTAAAACATATTATATTTTCACACAAATATTATACTTGGCCATTATTTACCAAAGAAAATTACTTAATTAATACGCACAGTGAAAATTCAGCCAAAAGGCAAAGTTTCACAAACATCACACCCTTTCAAATAAAATGAACGAGCCCCAGTGAAACAGAGTTAAAATACCTAATTCTATTAGTTCAAAGAGCTCATTAAGCTGACGAGTGCCGCTCGCAGTTGTCGACTCCCGCTTATTAGGCGCGCGTAGCAATTAACTACGTCATTATAAGGTTTGAATTTACTATAATTATAAGTATTGAAAGGAAACGATGATTTAAATGATATTGCAGGCTTTATATAGGTAACTATAAAGTATAGATGCACGACAAAAATAGACTGTCCAAATGTCAATTCGGCTAGGCCGCAGGTGAAGAAAATCGCAAGTTCCAAAGCAGAATAGGTTTCGAATTATATCGTTTCGCGGCGGGTGACTAAAATCAACCGCGAAACTGCAATCGCAGGCGATCGCCCCCCCCCCGCATGAAGGTGTGTTGACTATTCTGATCGATATTTTGATGCAAGATGAACTGCGAAATGAGTCACTTGCGATTTTTATCAACCTGTATAAATGGGTGGAAATTTGATAAGCGACGAGCTTCATGGCGAAAATCGACCTAGTTGAAACCCGCCCTGACGAATAGTCGAAACACGCCCCCTTCCACCTCAAGCGCCTTAAGTAGTATACTCGAAAATCAAACCACTGTCGATTTTTGCACATTCATCATCAGCCGAAAGACGTCCACTTCTGAACATAGGCCTCCCTTATAGAACGCCACTTGGATCAGCTAGTCGCCCCTTGCATCATAACCACTAGGTAGTCTTTCCGTTCCTTAAGGTTCCGCTTCATGACCCGCCTAACGCAAAAATCCTAGAACGCAAAAATGGCCTAAAGGCTTGTTGGTTCATCGAAGAAAAACAGGCTCTACGGAAAAAGAGAGACAACGCCAGAGCCTTCGGTTGGCATTCTGAAAATTTTGAAATAAATGTCCAAAGAAAATTTCCGAAGACAATTAGTGCGTGGTAATTTCCTAAAACTTGTTCCAGGAAATAAGTGTTTTTGAAAATACCTTACAAGTTTGTGAAAAAAATGTTTGTTATTTAGAATCTCCATTAGATCTCCAAGGATTATATGTTAGTGTTTTGTTGAATTTTACATTTATGAGAATATTGTGAACGGCCAAAGTCAAAGTAAAATTTGTTTAAAAGGGCTGATTTTTAAGGCTTTTACTGAATTGGATTCTCAAAATTTTAAATGTTTGGTTCCATAAAATCCTAGATATAACGCACGAGATACCTATTTGTTCAATAAACCTAAAGAAAAAAATTGATACAACACTTTAATCACGTACGAGCGTTTGTATGGAAAGTATGGCGAGTGCAGACTCATAAGAATGATGTATCGAGCTACGCTATGAGGGCAGCACAATCTACGAGTATTAGCGCCTCAATCTAAAAGCGACTGAGATTCGAAACCAACCTTATACTTGAGTCGAATCCAATTCTCGCGATTTCCTACTAATTAAGCGTCACTTTCACTGCACCCAATTATCTGACAGTATCCGGTAAAACCGGTTCTAAGACCTTGTACACACGATGTTAGCATAGTACGACCGTGTTTGTAGGTAACAGAATTTTAGATTAAGGCTCTTAATCTTGAGATTCCGTTGCAATCTGATACACGATACAGGCCTTCTCTCAGAGGGAGAGAGAGAGAGAGTATCCCAGGTTGCGTATTTCTCAACCTGGGATCATGAATCAACCAATGGTTATATTTTTATTCTATCCAAATTCATTGACCAAAGACTGATTGCAGAATTTATCTCCACCAAACCTATTAGAGATCATGATTTTCCTCTTCCAATAGTATAATTTTGTAAAGTATAATAGAAGAATTCTTTTGGTGTTAGTTAGTGGTAGGACTAACCCTTCTGCGAGTGACCGTCTGGGTTGGTACCACCGCTTTGCTCGTGAAGTCTGCCGCCAAGCAGTAATGTACAAGCATTACTGTGTTCCAGTTTGATGAGCAGAGAGAGTGGCCAGTGAAATTACTGGGCTTATGAGACTGAATACCTAATGTCTCAGGGTAACGAGCGCACTGCAATGCCGCGCAGGCCTTTGTGTTTCAAAGTTCTGGGTGGCACTGCAACTGTTATGGTCCAGCGTTGTGCTAACTATCAGGCAAACGACCAGATCGTCTCGTTACCAATAACAAAAAAAAAAACAGATTTGATAACAGGTTGCCTAGAGATCATGATTTTCCTCTTCCAATAGTATAATTTTGTAAAGTATAATGGAAAATATATTCTTTTGGTTTATTATACTCCAATCGTAACGCTCGCACGTTATCACGGTCTACCTATCCAGTTACGCTCAGGGCGATAGATAAATTGAATTACATCAACACCCAGCTAATACGGTTAAAATCTGCAACCGGCGGCGCTCGGATTGGATCCCGGGCGCTAGTGTGTGCGAGGCTTAACTATTTTTTGCGAGCGCTAATTGGTTCGATGAAATGAATCGGTGTGTACACCTCACTTTAGTTTTGTTTGGTGATGAACGTAAAGTTTGGGGCGGAAGTTTTTAGAGAAGTTTATTTAAATTATAAGTAGTATATTTTGGCCGTATATCCAGGGAAGGACAGAAGCATTCTCATCATAATCAGTCAGTCAGCATCATAATTTACTGCGATCACCAAAACACCTGCCAAGCATGCTGCATTATTGCAAAATCCCTCTTCATGGGTGAGGCCGATATTCAGCAGTGGACGTTTTGTGGCTGCTGATGATGATGATGATGATGATATTCTTTGAATACAGAGTGTGTACTGAAATCGTCCTAAAAGTCCGGAAAATCGTACCTGGCGAAAAGGTCCCTGTTACAGTAAACTAATTACCAGTAGGAGCATGCGGAAACGGTCTTCTTATTTTAACCTAACTTTGCACAAACTTCCATTGACTCTGCCTACGCAAGCTATAACACATTTCCCACATGATCGTTAGAGGGCAGAGGCATACTCTACGATCATTATGTAGGCCTCTAGATCGACTCTACGCATGCCGCTCTATTAAAACAACGTGAATAAAAATATGGAATCCTCTCACGCGAAATACTACCGCACGGTTACGTAGGATCGGCAAGTAGTAAGCGAGATTTTATGTATATGGTATCTAGTCGTATTCAAAGATTATGTGTACGGATATAAAAGGTGTTTTAAGAATATTACATCAAATTACGCGTCACGGTGTTTGTCCGCGATGGACTCCTAAACTACTTAACCGCTTTTAATCAAATTTGCACACCGTGTGCAGTTTGATCTAACTTAACAGATAGGATAGCTTATATCTCAATTTATAGCCCCAATATTATTTTATTGCAAATTCTATTAGGGTTCCGCGCGAAAAAATAAAAACCATGAAATCCAAAATCTCCACGCGGGTGAAACCGCGGGGCAGCAGTTAGTAGATTATATTTTTTTCATACTTTCAAACGAATAAAAGGAACCCGTAAGTTCAAAATAAAATAATAGTGTATTAGTTTGTTGTTCGTTTGTTTTAAGGCACTTTTGCCTTGTCTATTAGCTTAATTTTTTTACTAACGTCAAGGTAAAGCCCGTAACATTGCAGTGTGCCCGTTACCCCCTGAGACATAAAGCTTTGAGCCCAGTAATTTCACTGACTACTTTTCTCATCAAACCGGAACACAGTAATGCTTGGACGGTTTGGCTGTAGACTACACGAGCAAAGCAGAGGTACCTTCCCAGACGGATACTCGCAGAATTAGCTCTACCACTAGTATGTGAATTGTTAGTAGTAAAACGATAGCTTATCGTTAAAAAATGCACAACATATTTGTGCATTTTTAAGGGAAAGTTGTAAATGGCGCAATGCGTTTGCTTTTAATTAAAGTTTATTTCGTAGCTTTTATTTAGTTAAAGAAAAGAGACACCATAAATACTTTATATATTATTAAATATGTCTGTAGAAGTTTAAATTTCATTTATTTCTGTCACAAAAAATATAAGAGTTGTTGCTAAATATATTGAGAATTACGAGACAAAAAAAATTTCGAGGTATTTTTGAGATTTTTATATAAGATTCTGGGTCATTTCTGGATAACATTTTATAGGTAAGTCGTTTCTATATACACTTGGCTATGCTACTCTATTTTTTTTTGCTTGTAATATCTATGAAAATAGACGACGAAAAACACGGCTTTTTCGGACGTTTAACTTTAGCCGCGCCTTAACACTTGATATGTCTTCGCTTGCTCTACCGTACAGCCCTACCGAAGTTCCTCATGCGTCGGAGCTCGCGTAATGGTAATTGCTGGGGTGTGGCCGGAAACAGTTTATGTACGTACTCTACGCACTGCTCTGCGTGCTCTAGGTAGAGCGACATATATGTGACCACTTTGGTACGGCGCCGAAGTATCAGTTTGAGATTTGTGTGCACTATGTAATGAGGAGCAAATTTTCTTATTACGACAAGGTGTGGTAAAAACTCTTTGAGTCGAAGTAAGAACCATGCTAATCTTTTTAACCCCCATACAAAAAAGAGGCGTGTTGTAAGTTTAACGTGTGCATGATGTTTCTGTGTCTGTGGCATCGGTGCTATGAAACTGATGGACCGATTTTGATTTAGTTTTTTGGTTTCAAAGATGACTAGATCAAAAGTGTTCTTAGGTATGATTAAAGATAAAGATTAGTAGTGTGCAAGCATTACTGTGTTCCGGTTTGATGAGCAGAGTGTCCAGTGAAATTACTGGGCTTATGAGACTTAATACCTAATGTCTCAGGATAACGAGCGCAATGCAGTGTCGCGCAGGCCTTTGTTTCAAAAATCTGGGTGGCACTGCAATTGTTATGGGCCGGCGTTATGCTTACCATCAGGCAAACGACCAGCTCGTCTCGTTAACAAATAATATAATAAAAAATCTGTTCAGTCAAAGAGAATATAACACGGGGTGTTCAGTCCTTTGTAGACAAAAGTTCACATAGTAACTTAGGTTTTTATAAATATAATTTTATCCTATTATTTCGTGTAAATATATATTTCATTTGCACACACAACAATAACACAAATTGAAAGTTACTCATCTAAACTTAACCTAGAAGTACAAAGGGCAGCCTTATCGGTAAAGCGATTTCTTCCAGACGACCATATGCAGAGGAGTGTTGCTATATGTAATGAAAACCAAGTTTTCCAAGTTACAACAAGGATGCAGGTTGAGCGTTAGGTGAAGACGAATATCGTTATACAACCATAGCATGGTGGTAAGGCAATTTCTAGTGCTCTCGTGGCTAGTTATCACCCTTAGACCTAAAGTCAAAGTTAAATGACTCTAAGGATTCTTTTTGACTGTACCAACAGTGAAAAATTAATGGCAGCGTAAATTTACGTAGGTAAATGTATGTCATAATTATATTATGTTTGTGTGTGTCCAAGTGCTGCGTAGAGTAGGATGACTGCTAAGAGACAGCAAAGAATGCCGATGAGTTTCTGGCCGCTCTTCTCGATCGAACTTAGAACGGGCACTGGGGTCGTTTAACTTTTATAAGCAATTTATAAGCAAAGCCTGGCGCAAATGTAAAAATGAAATTGATTTCTTTTTAAGTGTCAATTAGTGTTGAAAGTTTTTTTAACCACTTTGAGTCTTTGAGAATGATGATTGTCACAAAATGAGTAACTAATATTACGTATTTTTTGGATAAGTTATTAATTTTTTTTTAACAAACTTGTTTAGTTATTGTTTTAAACGTTGATTTTTTGTCTTCAATTCAAACTATACTGGCATGGATGTCACCACGAACTTGACTTTTATATGCAAGGTAAAATCAAGTCCACTATGTCCTATGAAGCATTACTTGCTAATAAGACGTAGTAGTTTTCAACATAATAATTAGTAATTAGTAGGAGCAAGAAACTTAATGTTGAGTTTGTGCATGTGTGTTGAAACTACTTTAAAGTTTTCATAGTTTTGGCTTATAACTGCCTTTTTGTAGTTGAGGAGTCTGTTAAAGAGATGGAAGACTACAAAGACCTAGATCTTAACAAGTGGACTCGTAATAAATACAAGCGTTTTTATTTCTTTAAACAAATATTTCTTTTGCGGGGTACAAACCCTTTCACACTGTAGAAGTCCAACGACCCACTACACCACGAGGTGACAAAATATTTTCATTTCTGAATTCTAAAATCACACGCCAACCGAAACCGGAAGACTCCCTTACGCAGCATGATTTAGGGCTTGTTATACCCTGTTACAGACGCGATGTCAACGACCCGGGGGGAGAGCTCTTAATTAATAATTAATTTGCCTATTAACTCACTTGACAGACTGTTTACGGACTGTGCTGGAGGTGACTGTTGATTTAATTACAATTCTGGGCGCGATGTTAGTAAACAACGTGTTTTTTGTAAAATAATTTCGCATTTTTAACTTTTATTAAGTTGTACGTTCCTAACAACTATATTCGAACGGGGCGTCGACGGCATCAGCTGTTCGCTTGTCCAGGGCCGCGCACCCATCACTGTCACAACGCACCTACACTTCGGGCGCTTGCTTTACTCAATGAGTTCACGTACGAGTGCCAACATGTTGACATATTCCATGACAGTGTACGTAGTAGTAATTGTAGTTATCTTAAAGTATATTTAAGTTATAATAATTAAAATAGTTAGCGCTTTGGTAACTACTGTAAGCTACCTATTAAGATTAAATAAATAAATAAAATAAATTTTCTAGCGCGCGTCTGGCTAGTTACCACTCTCTAGTTGAAAAGCTGTTAGGTACGCCTATCGGACAAATGCTGCCTTTGATAGCCAGTTCTAATTTAGGTTTGGTATATTTAAAACTAGCTTCTGCCCGCGGTTTTTACCCGCGTTCCCACAGGAACCCTGGATTTTTCCGGGATAAAAAGTAGCCTATGTTACTCTCCGGTCTATAAACTATATCTATGCCAAAAATCACGTCGATCCGTTGCTTTGTTACTGCGTGAAAGAAGGACAAACCAACAAACACACTTTCGCATTTATAATAATTATTAATATGGATATGGTAGTATGGATTTTAGACCACAGGGGAGATAGTGTTCAATGCCACCAATCGAAAATAAAAGAAATAATTAAATATGACATATTTCAATTCTTTATACATTGTATAAGTAAATAATAATTTTGTATTATGGTGAATATCTTGATTGTGTTCGAAATTAATAAAACTTATTGAAATCCAGTCTTATAAAAAAAAATTAAATGGATGGACATTATTTATGGATATTATTATAACTAATTGTCGTATAAGTTAATTTAATTGTACAAATTTTAACGTAATTTTACAACTTCTTGATGAATAAATAAATGAATAAACACTTACACTCATACCCCCGCACTAGGATTCCCTGTGTCGCAGGTGGCATGGACACACACAGATACACATCACAAACATTCAAGACCCGAGAACAAACTTTATGCTTACACAAAATCTGCCCCGGCCGGGAATCGAACCCGGGACCCTCGCTTTGCAGGCAGGGTTACTACCAACTTAGCTACGGAGCCGTCACCGCCGTTTTTTATAACAGAAGAATATATTTTGCCCACCATGTTTTAAATAATAATAATAATTGAAAAGTCTCTGTCATCGAAACTATTCTGCACAATTTGCCTCGGTCCGCCGCGTACCAACATACAATTATCCAATACCCTAATGCCAAATATCTGTCAATCGGTCCGTCCGTCTGACCTTACCCAGTGGTTAACTTGTAAAAATTACATGCGACGGGCGGGGCCGGGGTTCACGCCTAGTTCATAACTATTGTTTGGATTAATAAGTGTGACGCGAATGAGAAACTACTTGGCGAAAAAAAGGTGTTTGTGCTAACTCTTCTGCGAGTGTCCGTCTGGGTACCGGGTACCACCGCTATGCACGTGTAGTCTGCCGCCAAGCAGTAATATGCAAGCATAGACGTCAGTGAATAATCTATACAAATAAATAAAATTGAAGTGTCAGTTTGTAATATCAAAATAACAGCTTTTTAATAAATGCATATGAAAGTATATGTATATATGGTACCTACTCGTATAACAAAACAATAATTTTTTTAAATTTTTGTTTGCGTGTCTGTTTGTTCAGGGTAATCTCCGAAACGGCTGGACCGATTTTGACGGGACTTTTACTGGCAGATAGCTGATGTTACAAGGAGTAACTTAGGCTACGTGAGTGAAGCCACGGGGCTCAGATAGTCAATAATAAAAAAGTGGATATACAATAAAGTCGTGTCGGTTCTGTATTGAGACATTAATACAGATTGTAAATTGGTGTCCGCGCGAAGACATACATATTTTGAACGTAGTAATTTTCTATGGTAAATACTGTTACACTCTTTGAAATTATGGAAATAATTTCCTGTTCAAAAATAACATTTTAAAATATATTCAATCTTAGATGCGAACGAGATATTAACACAAGAATTTTTAGTAAAGTTTGATGAGACTGCTCACTCAGCTCCACATTTTAAAATACAAAAATTGAATTAAAATTTATAATACAACACGGCACGGCCTGGAAAGTAGTGAGTACTTTGATATACATTTTAAAAAGGCAGCACATCATAATATGCACTGCCAATGCCAAAAAACTCTAGGATTCGAACCCGCGACCTTTATAGATCACGATGTTTGACGTGAATGCAAACGTCAAATCATTAACTGTCAGGCTTGCAACAAACCACTTGCGCCTTCTAACTCGACGCCAACGCCATCTAGTTATTTTCATTGGGAGCGAGTTTAGACTGACTGTAAGTAAACACGTGATCTGTATCAAACGCCAAGGTCCACTCACTAGCTGGACTATATTATGTAACTGTATAATTATGATGTATATCTGTATATGTATTATGTATGCAACTGTACGTGTTTTTACAAATAAAATGATTAAAACGGATAAAATATTTATTAACCTTTAACCACCAATGGCTCAGCATCAGTCCTAGCTTATCTCAAACTCAATTTTTGCTACACCTATTTCCATCAATTAGAGAAGCCGACTGATTTACTGCCAACATAATAAATCAAGGCGTATTGTCGCGTCGATTGATTTATTCAGATACGTTATGTTGGCAGCAAGGTTAATGATCTGGAGCTAATGAGAGGATGTAGCGCTTCTCGAGGTCATTAAAGGAGTTTAAAATAGACTACTCTTATGTTGTTGATATGGTTTAAGAGTGATAGTGAAATGACAGCTTTTAATTTGTTCAGCAGCAAGTACGGATCTTTATCGGATCTACTATCTATTTATACGGATCGGATAAAATTGTCAGTTCAAATCGATAAAGTGGATTTTATCGACTTTTTATAAAATTTATCGAGCCACGATACAATCGACAAAAGTTTTTGAATAGCTAAGTCGAATCCAAAGAAAATATAAAGCTACTACAATACTTTACGATCAGACTTCGATACTCGCAACATTCCATAAATTTATCAGTTTTATCGATACGACAAATTTATCGAACCGATTTCCGTACTTGCGCCGCAAAGCGAGGGGCCTTAGGTCTGACCCCGGACGAACCTAACTTTGTGTAGTGAATATAAAGATTGTTCTCGGGGTTTGTGTTGTGTATCTGTGTGTCCGTGCCAACTTTGACACAGGGAATCCTAGTGCAGGAGTATGAGTGTTTAGCGTTGTTGTTAAAATGCTTTAATATTTATAATCCCTACTTCCCTACTAATCCCTACTAGTCCCAACTAATATTATAAATGCAAAAGTGTGTTTGTTGGTTTGTCCTTCTTTCACGCAGTAACGGAGCAACGGATCGACGTGATTTTTGGCATAGATATAGTTTATGGACCGGAGAGTAACATAGGCCACTTTTTATCCCGGAAAAATGCACGGTTCCTGTGGGAACGCGGGTGAAAACCACGGGCAGAAGCTAGTATAATCATAACTGCTTTTAAATTGTACGGTTTAGTTACCACCACGGCCTTGCCATGTCTGTATACCTGTTTGCGCTGATGTTATTATTACCATCAGGCACAGGACGTGCTCGTCTTGTTACCCAATAGCAAAAAAAACCTTTTTAACCGACTTCCAAAAAAGGAGGTTATCAATTCGGAGTGTATTTTTTTATTTTTATATTTGACCTCATATCTCCGTCATTTATAAACAGATTTAGTAAATATTTTTTTATTTATTGCTATTTTCTATTTTTCTTAGTATTGTAAACACTCATTCTATAAGTGGAAACTATTTAAGGCTTTTTTGTACCTATCAGTCATATTACTATAATCCTTAGATATAAGCTGTTTGTTTCCCATGGTAAATAAATAAATAAAATAAATAAATAAATAAATATTTGAAAGGATATACTTTCATATTGGTCCCACAGAAATTTCATCGAAATTGGTTCAGCAGTCTGTCACTGAAGTCGGTTCGTCGCTTTTTTAAAGCAATTTTAATTTAGTTTAATTAAGTTTAGTCTAGTTTAATTTAGTTTAAATAAAAGTAATTAAGTTTAATTTTATTTTTAAGTTCTTCTTTCCTAAATTAACTCTTGGCACGTGACCAAATTACTTACAATCACAGACAATGTAATTAACAAATCCAATAGTAATAATGCCAAGATTATTAAACGTCAATTAAAAAGGCATTAGTGTGTTAATACGGCTGCAAACGATGCCGGTTCGGTGAAACGGAACGTAATTACCTACTTCGTACTTAGATGTTTCTTTTGGTTCATGTCTCGTTGAGGTGAAATGTTTTAACTGTCTTAATTAGAGCTTCAACGTATAAGATTTCTTAAATGTCTGCACGAGTAGTGGTGGTGTTTCGTTAGTGGGAGGACTAACTCTTCTGCGAGTGTCCGTCTGGGTTGTTACCACCGCTTTGCTCGTGAAGTCTGCCGCCAAGCAGTAGTGTGCAAGCATTACTGTGTTCCGGTTTGATGAGCAGAGTTTCCAGTGAAATTACTGGGCTTATAAGACTTAATACCTAATGTCTCAGGGTAACGAGCGCACTGCAGTGCCGCGCAGGCCTTTGTTTCAAAGTTCTGGGTGGCACTGCAATTGTTATGGGCCGGCGTTATGCTTACCATCAGGCAAACGACCAGCTCGTCTCGTTACCAAATAACATAAAAAAAAAGTATAAAAAAGTTAGAAGTAAAAATGAAACGAAACATGTAAAAAGACAAAACTAATAAATTGCACTCGATGGTTGTTATGTGGAGTACCAAGGTACTGCACTTATGTACTTAAGCTAACCTTAAATAATTTTTTTTCCAGGAGCTTCATTTGTATCCACTCCCAGAGGTACACCAACAGAGCCAACAGCGGCAGCGCGAGGGTGACGCACACCTCTATTGTATAATAGTATAATAGTCCTTATAGGTCCTTAGTAAAACATCGACCGAACTCAAAATTTGACCAAAATGAGTTATAGTGAAATAACGACCTAAAAAAACAAGTCCGATAACCTAGTCTAATAAAAAAACAACCCTAATTTGCAAATAAGGTATTTTATTTTATTATTATAAGGATATTTAGTTGTAATTCTACAGCAATTTAAAAAAAAATGCTAGTTACACTTCAATTGCCAAAAGTTAGTGATTTTGAATTAGGTCAGTATTTTATTAAGAGTGAGATATATAGTCCCTACGCAAAATGAGCCTTTTGTGTATTGGGATTATTATACATTAACAAACAAAATTTAGACCCAATTAACGATTACACTAAATAAATACATACGGTTTGATGATGTAGTCTGTTCATTTCTCAGAACCGTAAAATTTCCACAGATCCAATTAATGTTTCAGCAACCAAATGTGTGTCAAAGATAAGTACTAAATGGGAGAGATATAAACAAACTATAAAACCAGTTAGTGCCCTCGGAGATGTATGTATGTATGTAGATTTTACTAATCGCGCCGTATGTCGGGCGATCGGACACTTGTACGGGGAAGAAAGACTAATGTGGATGGCATCAAAATTTTTTTTATATATTGGATATTTGATGGAATCAAGCGTTACTTTGCGGAAATCCATTTTAAATAAGATTATATAATGTGGGTAATTTATAGTTTCAATTCCGCGATAAAGAATGTCTAATGGCCTAAGTTCGATCTATACTGAATTTAACCAAAAGTAACGCGCGACGCTGGACAGTGGACTCTCGTTCCAGCGGTCGGCGAGTCAATTTCCTGAGGATGCCTCGTGTAGAGGTGAAACAGGTGTCGAAGGTCGGGTCGGGTTGAGTTCGGTTCATGCTGAGAAACGTCGCGTCACTAGCCATACTGACAAAGGATATTGCAGTTCAGCGTCGCGAGTAAGTAACATTTGTTACTTACAAATTGACTAACTTTTTGAGTTCTGCGTTGTGAGTTCCAGCCGTACCGGAGGTGGTTCACATATTCCAACCAAGGGTTTTTTAACTAACTAAAAATACTAATTGCTGGTTTTACAGCCCATCGATGCGAGCTCAACAAAGTTTTTTATTTTATAACAAACTAATCCAGGTTTCGTTGTCCAGCGTCGCGCGTTACGTTTGGTTAAATTTAGTATAGACCGAACTTAGGCCATTAGTCATTCTTTATGGCGGAATTGAAACTAATAATTACCCACATTATATAATCTTATTTATATATTGGATTAACGAAAAAAGCGATTCATTTACCTTCTTTAAGCATATCGCCGGCGCATTACAATTGCAGTGCTCCACTTTTTACTCAGAACTCTTACGTTCGTTACCTGAGACATTAGGTATTAACTCTCATAAGCCCAGTAATTTCACCGGCTACTTTTCTCATCAAACCGGAACACAGTAATGCTTGCACATTACTGCTTGGCGGCAGACATCACGAGAACTTCTCCCAACCCAGACGGACACCCGCAGAAGAGTAGTCCTACCACCTGGTAATCGATGAGTCATTGATGACAATTATTCAAAATTTTATGATAACACTAGCTGCTGTCCGCGGTTTCATCCGCGTGGAGATATTGGATTTCATGGTTTTTATTTTTTTGCTAACATTAAAGTAGCCTAAGTTACTCCTTATAACATCAGCTATCTGCCAGTGAAAGCCGCGTCAAAATCGGCCCAGCCGTTTCGGAGATTACAAAAATGATAAAAATGGTTGTTTTGTTATAGGTTCCGTATACACTTTCATATGCATTTGGTAAAAAGCTGTTATTTTGATGTTACAAACAGACACTTCAATTTTATTTATTTTTATAGATAATAATATATTATAGGGGTGTATCCACACTATGCATACCGCTCGCGATACGTGCCATCGACTGCAGAGTGCGCCTCAAGTCACACGCGTTGTGCTCTGACCTAATTCACTGTTCTATCTACATATCTACTGTGTATCCCGCCTATGGATGCTATGTCTTTCATTTGTTGTAAATGTGTAAGCGCATCTGTTAGGCACTATAAACTATACTAGCTTCTGTCCGCGGATTCACACGCGTGATTTTCACAGTGCATTTTTCCGGGATAAAAAGACTATTACTCAATAAACTTTATCTACGCAAATAATCACATTGATTCCTTCTGCCAACAAATCAACATACCAACAAACCCACAAATACATTTTCGCATTTACTGTAGGTACGATAAACTGCCAGCATTACTGTGTTTTGTTTGATAAGCAAAGTAGTCACTCAAATAACTGGGCTTATGAGACTTAATACCTAATCTATTGTTTTAGGGCGCACTGCAGTGCCGCGTAGGCTTTGTGTTTCAAAGTTCTGCGCGTGGCACTGTATTTGTTATGGGCCGGCGTTATTCTTACCATCACGCAAACGACCAGCTAGTCCTCGTTACCAAATAGAAGTTAAGAGATTTTGCATTATTTAAACTTTATGTAATATATTTTATAGTGTTAACCGACACTAGCGGATGTTCACACAAATATATACATCACAAAAATTTAGCTTCCAATAGGATTCGAACCTGCGCCTTCTGGTTATCTAGACCAGAGGCCTTAACCAACTAGGCTATGGGAGCAATCGATAATGTATATATTTGTGTGAACATCCGCTAGTGTCGGTTGTCACTATAAAATATATTTCTTAAAGAAGAAAAATACCTCAAATCAATGTTGTAAAGTCTCATATCTATCTTCTCTCTCTGTCTCTCTTGCAGTGCAGGTCTTACTTCATATATGCATAATAATATTCGTAAGTAAGCCACAATCATAGCAATCGGGATCAATGAACACTTGAGAATCTTCAGTTGCAGATGAATAGTGAATGACACTCTAGACTAGCGTGTGAATTTCTGGCTAAATGCGATAGTCGACTACTTAGCCGATGTCTTTTATATACTACTAGCTACTATTACTAGCTGCTGCCCGCGGTTTCACCCGCGTGGACATTTTGGATTTCATGGGTTTTATTTTTTGGCCGGAATTCTAATTATTTTTCTTAAATTAAAGTAGATAAGTTACTCCTTGTAACAGCAGCTATCTACCTGTGAAAGTCCCGTCAAAATCGGTCCAGCCGTTTGGGAGATTACCCGGAACAAACAGACAGATAGACAAAAATTTTAAAAATGGTGGTTTTGTTATAGGTACCGTATAGACTTTCATATGCAGTTAGCAAAAAGCTGTTATTTTGCTATTAGAAAAGGACACTTCAATTTTATTCATTTGTATAGATTGGATCGAGACGAGCGAGTTTTTCGCCTGATAGTCAGAATAACGCCAGTCCATAACAATATTGCAGTGCCACTCAGAACTTTGAAAAATAAAGGCCTGCGCGGCACTACATTGCGCTCGTTACCCTGAGACGTTTAGGTATTCAGTCTCATAAGCCCAGTAATTTCACTGGATACTCTGCTCATCAAACAGAAACACAGTAATGCTTGCACATTACTGCTTGGCGGCAGACTTCACAAGCAAAGCGGCGGTATAGAAGAGTTAGTTCTACCACCTGCACTTTATCTTAAGACACTGACAACAGCCGAAACGCTCTCACTGTCAGTCTGCATAGGAATGAAAGAGAAGCAACTATGTTGATATATGTTAAAAAGTATGAACTGAATTATTTATCTTAAAAACTAGTTGCTTAATCGAAAATATAACAATGAAGTATTAAAATAAAGTATGATAAGTAATTCTTCCTATTTTTATCAATATACGTTGCTTAATTCTAGACATAGGTACTAAGATCGCAAACGTATGTTAGAGGTAACTTTAATTTTTTTTTTCTAAGCAGCAAATTGTGTAATAACTTGTTTTGGAAACAATATGGCTTTAAGAAATACGATTATTTTTGCTTGCCGTTACAAACCGAATAGATTTCGATATGAAAGGTTTTAAGTCAAGCCTATTCACCCTATTTGACTGTTTTCAGCGTCTTAAGACACAACTTTCATATCATCTTATGTCTACAAATATCAGAAACAAAGTTCAGCATCCATTGAATAGCAGTTGAACGAAGTGACAACCTACCACTAAGTACCAGTCTCAATTATAGCAAGTTCCTGGAAGATAGACGCAGTTCGCTAGCAATTAGTCGGCTGAATAGGCTGAAAACTCAAGTGAATGTGCCTCATCGCACAGCAGTTGGACAAGTTCACATATTGCTAGTTAGTTCCAGAGCGTGTTGGACTAATAATAACTTGGAATCGTTGGAAATTGCACATGGTATTCTGTTGTAAATTTGTTTGATATAACCTCGTAGAAATAATCGGGAGTGGGACATGTGCAAAGAAAACTTTTCCGACTCTGACAGTTTTCAGTTGCTTCAGGTCTGTGACCTATTCCTGTGACCCTTTGTGTTTCAAAGTTCTGAGTGGCACTGCAATTGTTATGCTTACCATCAGGCAAACGACCTGCTTGTCTCTTTATCAAATATTATAAAAAAACCGTTGGTCGGGATTCACACCAAGAGGAAAAATGCACGTCGGACGTTGGATGTGCCACTGCGGAACATCAACAGAATACTTGAGGATGCTCAAGGATGACCCTTGACGGTCTCCTGCAGAAGGTACAGATTTGATATTTGAACTAGAAGTAAAGTAGATAGAGTGCTTATAGAAATTTCTGTTTTCATTACCATAAGGACTATTAAAGCCCATAACTCAGATCAGCTCGGTCCGGTGATTACGCACATTGTCGCAGGTAAATGAGTATTTTCGTCGAGTGGGATAGGCAAACAATAATGGGCTATTTCGGATAATGACCGGTGTACGTAGCCGAAACGGTAAAGCCGCTGGTAAAAGTGGGGTGAGAATTATTTTTTTCAACTTTTGGTTTCTATCTCATCGAGTCATAAATAACAATATAATCGATGGTCACCACAAAAGCAATGGAAATGGAATAATTCGGTGTTGTTGTGAATGGTATTACAGTTTGAATTTTATTAGTATAATACTTTGCCATTCATATCTTTGAGCAGCAGAAAACACTATAATTGGGATGTTGACTGAATTCAAATAAAAATATAATTTTGCCGACTCTGACAGTTTTCAGTTGCTCCAGGTCTGTGAACTATTCCTGTGACCCTTTGTGTTTCAAAGTTCTGAGTGGCATTGCAATTGTTATGGGCCGGCTTTATGCTTAGCATCAGGCAGACGACCAGCTCGTCTCGTCACCAAATAACATAAAAAAGGTGTTCAAGAAGTAAAAAACAAATGATCAGCTAATTTCTTCCCTCAAACATGTTTCGTCCAGAAACGCGCCAAAACTTCTGCCCGCATTGCATTCCCTCGTTCCAGTTCCACCTCTGCCCATACGCGCTGCCTATCCACAACTCACGGTAGATCGGCATAATAATCGTGACATAATAATCCGGTTAATAGACCGTGGCACGGAGCCATTACCGTGCGATGCCGCGCATGAGATAATGGTTATTGAATCTCCTGCTGGCTTGTTTGGGGTTAGGCTGAAAGGTGTTGGAAGAGGTACACTATATCGCCTAAATTCACTGGTGGACCTCGTGGTACGCCGGAGTATGGGCGCAAAGAGAGGTTTGCCATGGGTTTTCACTATCCTTTATTTTCCTTGAGGTTTAATATAGGTTTTTTTAGAAAGGGTGCAAACGATAAGTTTGCGCTCCATCTCGTCTGTTAGATCGCGGATACTAGCTAGCAAATTCTCAAGCTCCGAAAAAAAATTCAAAACAATAACATTAAATAGATCTGTATAAACAGGATTCTAATTAATGATAGAAAAATTTAGTTAAAAACCTAGTAAACCATCACCCGAAGGCAATAAAAATAAAATAAATGTCAAGAATAAAAAAATTATCAGAAGGCAAAAATCCAGTAATTTGCTCATCAAACCGAAACACAGTAGGTAATGCCTCACGAGCAAAGCGATAATACCAGATACCACCCAAATCGACACACGCAAAAGAGTTAGCCCTACCACTTTTTGTATGTGCAGTTTGTGTCCTGTAGTTCTTTCAACGTACATGTAGTAGAGCACGAGAGACTTAAGGACGAACTAGTCGTTCATTTCTCCATACAACCGTACTTGGGTGATTACTCCACAACTTGACGTTATAAGTCCAAAATTAAGAATAATATCGTTTTATCTCTTCGTTATCTAGGTTAGTATGCAAATTATACAAAAAAAATAACTGGCTTAAAAGTAATGAGCCTTCAAACATCTGTATTTTAGCAGGTATTTTAACGCAAGTTTGGACGTAAATAAATTACAAAAGAATTACGAAAACTCCAAAATAATGTACATATTAACAAGCTTTAGTTTATTGACATTTCAAATAACTTTGATTTGACTAAATACATCCAGTAGTTTTGTCGTAAAACCCCAAGCACCAGAAGCCAATTCGTACATTTTTGCGCGCCGGTTTTCGACTTTTCGGTTTTCGTCGTGACTTTAAGAGAGTGTGTATTTGTGTATGTGCGAGCATTAGCCTCATACTACTCATCGCTGCAGAGTCTTACCTTGTCCCACGAATGTTAGACGAAATAGCATGCATTTTAGCCGCGCCCACCGATCAGTTCGCTCCATGGACTAGTAGGCTCTTAAGAGGAGATGCGTGATCGTCTGCTCCACTACCTCACCTCAAACACTAATCTATACGCAACCTAAAACTGCACCAAAAAGAAATTCCAACGAATCCTTGCAAAAAATTAAAAATATCCACAAATCCGCACTAATTTATCCACACAACCCAAAGGCGTACACGAACGCTGAAAACAATCATCATTCACTTAGCTACCATAAAATCCGCATACATTTAGCTTTCCCATGTAAAATGTATATAAAATTTTGTTCGCATGTCCGTGTGTGCAGCGCAAAGGCGTTTCTACCGTCGCGTCCACCGGACTGATTTATAGCACGCTAGCTTTTACCCCTGGCCTCCCTCGGTGCTTTCAATTACTTTATGGATATAAGAGTCGTCTGGCTCAGAATAACCCTTTTTAAACTTTAACAGAGTCTATGGTAGATATTCTTTTTAGCTAGTTGAGGCTTTATTTTAGAACTATACGAATATCAATTTTGTAGGGGTTGACCGCAGAACAGGTGGTGTTTTTTTTTTGGAATTTGAGTGTAGCTTTACTCCCGATTTGATAAAATGATCATAGTGTGTGATGATGATCACATCATCATAACCATCATGCCACCAATTCAACCATATCATTTTTTTATTAAATTTTATATTTATTTTTTGTTGATGAGTCTGTTTTTGTTCTGTTTTAAGTTTAGCAAACTTATAAAATTGAACTTTTTATTACTGTGTTATCGTGCCGTAAGCGGTAAGACCGCCAGTTGACTGAGTATTTTAAAATGTATAACTTTGCTATTTGTATAACTTTAATTTTGTTCCCATTTCATATTTTGTTCATAATCCTACTAATATTACAAATGCGAAAGTGTGTTTGTTGGTTTGTCCTTCTTTCACGCAGTAACGGAGCAACGAATCGACGTGATTTTTGGCATAGATATAGATTATGGACCGGACAGTAACATAGGCTATTTTTTATCCTGGAAAAATGCACGGTTCCCGTGGGAACGCGGGTCATAACCGCAGGCAGAAGCTAGTTATGTAATGTATTGTATTTTATAACGCCAAGCGCTAGTGAAAACGTTTGGTAGTTTCATGTTGATATTCAACTGTATTCAATAAATTACTGGGTTAGAACTAGGTCTAGAGTTAGCTCTCAAATGCTATCACATCACACTGATAGTTGCTTGCTAATTGGGTATGGTAGCTGGCCAGGAAATATTAGAAAATGTCTTAACAAGTTAACACCATGCAAAGGGACGCACTGACAAACAAAATTATCCCGTATAAAATGCATTTAAACAGACATAAAGCAACATTTTACTGGCATTAGCTCCTGGGTTCTCTGCCAAAATTTCTGTAATTGTAAAATTTATAGGTTTATTTGGGCCAGCCCTGCTCCGCTATCATTATACATGATTGTTTAAGTCGTTTTATAATGAAGCCTCCATTATATTATGGAATGATACAGCGCTGGAGGGAATTCGCGCTGAATTTTGTATCGTAAAGTGGATTGGTAGAAATACAAGGAGCTTTGTATAAAGTTTCTCGTCTAACTTAAGACTTTTTGTTATGTTATTTGGTAACGAGACGAGCTGGTCGTTTGCCTGATGGTAAGCATAACGCCGGCCGATAACAATTGCAGTGCCACCCAGGACTTTGAAACACAAAGGCGTGCGCGGCACTGCAGTGCGCTCGTTACCCTGAGACATTAGGTATTAAGTCTCATAAACCCAATAATTTCACTGGATACTCTGCTCATCAAACCGGAACACAGTAATGCTTGCACATTACTGCTTAACGCAGGCGTCACTCACAAAGCGGTGGTAACAACCCAGACGGACACTCGCAGAAGAGTTAGTCCTACCGCTAACAAAACTGTAGAATTATTTTTAGACTAACAAGTGATTTGAATCGACAATTATTACTTAGGTATATTCACGGGTGATCAGACCCTCGCCGATATCATAATATACCTGCCGTGGGTTGCCATTCATCGGTCACCAGTCGCGTGCCAATACCAGCTATGTCTGGCATCCGTCGGGGTTGCCAGTTTGGAGTAATTAAAAACTTAATCTGGCTTTATGTTCGCGTGTGCAGTGTGGACGAATCACTGGCATTCCAATTTTGTTTGCTATGTTGGGTTTGTAAGGTTTGGTAATAA
The DNA here is from genome assembly GCA_907269065.1 of Crocallis elinguaria. NCBI lineage: Eukaryota > Metazoa > Arthropoda > Insecta > Lepidoptera > Geometridae > Crocallis > Crocallis elinguaria. Next base: position 19,644,036 of record OU026074.1, on the reverse strand, counting down.
AAGCTTGTTTGTGATAAATAATATTTTTGTTGGACCTTTTTTTTTGGGATTATATTTTTACAAAATCGAAACCACTTTGTTATTTCGTTTCGTCGTCGTCATAAGCCTATCTCAGACACAACTTAAGGTATCATATTATTGTTTTCTAAGCGTCATTGTCCTAACTATACCTAAGTACTTTTCCTTTTACCCCCCTTGTCCAGTTTTTTTTTATAATAGATGGGCTTGCGTTTGAGCGACATCTCACCTGATGTTAAGTGGCGATGCGGTCGAAATTTACCTCAGAAGCTTAGACTTTCCATCCACATACATTACACGCATTTTGCTGCTTGAAATTCGAATTCGTGTGAGCATTACTCGATTCGCACGTAAAAAGCCTCATTTGGACATGATATAAGCATACCAGAAGTGATGCGATAAATAAACGCAATATTATTTTGTTATTATTTGGTTAGTGGGAGGACAAACTCTTCTGCGAGTGTCCGTCTGGGTTAGTACCACCGCTTTGTGAGTGAAGTCTGCCGCCAAGCAGTAGTGTGCAAGCATTACTGTGTTCCGGTTTGATGACCAAAGTATAGCCAGTGAAATTACTGGACTTATGAGACTTAATACCTAATGTCTCGGGGTAACGAGCGCACTGCAGTGCCGCGCAGGCCTTTGTGTTTTAAAGTTCTGAGTGGCACTGCAATTGTTATGGGCCGGCGTCATGCTTACCATCAGGCAAACGACCAGCTCGTATCGTTACAAAAAAATATATTAGCTTGATGTCGAAGCAATGGCAACTTAGTGGTAGGTAATGATGGTTGTTGTCGATTTCTGACAGTTATACTTGAGAGATAAGTTTGGCGTGTTTAAAGGCGTTTTCGCCGCACGGCTTTTCATACAAACTTTAAAGTTATTAATCTCCGATATGCATTGACATATAGAGTGTTACATGACCCCAATGTATAGTAGTAAGAGCGCACGTGCGACTAAATGAGTCCACTCTTACAATGACACGCACTAATAAAAACAGATCCATTATTTCCATTACGTTAGATTCATTACGAGGCTATGGCAATTTCCGGCGGCCATCTTGGACGCAGTGTGAAACAGTATTCTAGTGTTACATATTTTTCATCTTGTGTTTTTTTCGGTATTTTAGTGTTTTTACATACTTTTTTAAAATTATTAATTAACCTAATCAATAATTTAATTAATTATTAATAATGTTAATTTTAACAGATTTCAAGAAAATGATAGTTCTCAATTGGTCTGGTTTTTTTGGTGATGTTACTCTATTTCTCCAGTAGGTAATTTTCAAACGATTTAAATCTATTTTTCTTTCATAAGTAGGATGGATATAGGTCAAGTGTCGTTCTTTTTGTTAATGTTTTCAAGGAATACCACCTCTCAGTGTGGAAAAATGGGAGATGAAATTTTTTGTATCGCGATATAAAAAGAGGCAGACAAAAATTTTTTTATTTTTATTTTTTTATAATTACGGTATATACTTTCATATATGCATTTAGTAAAAAGCTGTTATTTTGACATTACAAATAGACATTTAAATTTTATAAGTATGCATAGATGCCTTGCAAGCTACGGCAAAATAAACTATTTTATACCACTGCTGATATTTACTGACAATATTGTCGAAGGTGGACACGCTTGACTTAGAATACAACGGGATCTCAAGCACAGGAATACTGAAACACATCGATACAGGCTTGGCTATAAAATATATGCAACTTGAGCGTGATAGCTAGCACCACGTAAAAAAAATGTGTCATACTTTTCTATCAATTATAATAATAATAAACGCTTACACTCATACCCCCGCACTAGGATTCCATGTGTTGCAGGTGGCATGGACACACACAGATACACATCACAAACATCCAAGACCCGAGAACAAACTTTATGCTTACACAAAATCTGCCCCGGCCGGGAATCGAACCCGCGACCCTTTTAACTACGGAGCCGTACAGTCAATTACGTTATATTTTTCTAAAAACGTGCAATCTTTAATACTGCAGTATACATTTTTTCTCTTGGATCCGCGCCCGTTCGCAATCTCCACCGGAAATGACGATTTGATTATTTAATTTTAAACATCGCGGCACTTCTGCCAACTTGTTTGATCTATTGTTTCATCTGACGGAGAAGTTGAGACATTGTTGATTCGGTGAACACTTCGACTGGAATCATTATTTTGATTCGACGTTGAACGTAATTAGATATTTGCAGGAGACGGTCACGAGATGAAAGCTGGGTTAGATACTGGAGAGTGAATGCCTAAGTAATAAAGAGAATATAAAATTACGCTTTTTAGTGTCGTCCAGGGACCTTATTCGCTATGCCACTCTCTCTCTCTGCTAACTATTTAGATCCATTCAAATTCAAATTAAAAATGCTTTATTTAAATAGGCCCCAAAGGAGCACTTATGAAAGTTAAAATAAATGACTCTAACAGCGGGCCTCTGCAACATTCGTCTACCCGAATCACAGACTAAAACTAATGCCGTCTTTATCAGAACATAATAAATGACAAAGACACCAACAGACCCAATCCGTCCTCAAAGTATGTATCTATGTATCTTAATGTGTATTTCATTAATATTGGAGTTTGTTTCAAATGCGGTAGGGCGCAGGTAAGACTAGATTCAAGCGGATATCTATGAAGAGAAAAAATAAAAAGTTGAATTTCATTCTACAACATACTGCAATATTATTTTACTCTTTACTCGAACAAACCAAGATTGTAAATTGTTATACCGTTCGAGAAACAGAGTTGACTGCAAGGAGTCAACTTCTTTGCAGCTGATCAATAATTCAACTTTCCTCTCCTTATTTATCTACCACATTTCAATTCATTTTCCTTTCTGAAGAGGAAAAGGATTCATATTTGGAATGTAAAGGTAAGATTCGGAAAGCCACGACGACGACAAGGAAAGTATATACTCTTCGTGACATTTAGAAGAAAGAACAAATAAATATCTCCAAGTTATAAGAAAGAGGTCTTGTTTCATACAGGCTTACCTTGTGAGGAGAGCATCTGTATAATTCAGAATTAGAATAAGTTCTTTATTTATTGATTTTGACTATAAGAATAAGCTTAAAATGTTTTTTTTTGCAATGCTCAACGCTCGATCCCTCAAATCCTGACATTTTCGAGATATACCCGAAGACTTCTGATTTAGGGACTGTTATACCATACATCGCTACCTTGTGTATATTGTGTCTAATTTTTCAAGGTAATTAGCGCACTGCAGTGCCGACAGTGCCGGCAGGCCTTTGTGTGTCAAAGTTTTGAGTGACACTGCAATTGTTATGGGCTGGCGTTGTGTTTATCATCAGGCAAACGACCAGCTCGATTGTTATCCAATAGCATTAAAAACGTTGCTTAACTTTAACGATCGGTTAAGAATAGTGAGCAAAGCTACTCTGCAACTATGAATTGATTCATTATCAGCCTCTTACGCTTCCACTGCTGTGATACCGGCCTTCTCTCAGAGAGGGGTATGGGCCGTAATCCACCACGCGGACCCAGTGCGGCTTGGTGGATGTCGCATGTCCTCGAATTTTGTGGTTCTTGAACATGCTGGTTTCCTCACGATGTTTTCCTTCACCGTTTAGAGCGAGTGTGAATAATCCGCACACAACCTGATATAAGGCATTGGTGCGGGCCGAGTCGAGATTCGAACTACGGTTGCGACAGTCAAAAGTCTGTCATAGTCGCAGTAGCGCCGTCGGCAGTCTACCTCCACGTAAAGTTGACTCAACCGCGCTCGGGTTCTCAATTCCGCATGCACCGCTTTATTAACAAAGTACGTTTTGATTAACTAAAACATAACTGCGCTCTTATAAACGTGCCACAGTGAAGTCGCTAGCGGAAAATATTGCAGAACGTATACCGTCTTCTTTTGCTTTGTCTTTGAGAAAAAGGCAGTGTGCCAACGTGAACTTGTTTTAAATCCATGTTGATTGTGGATAAATCAAGGTCACGTTGGGCGTTGACTACATAACATCAGAAAGACCTTGTACCCCATATAATTGTGTTTTATATTTAATAAATAATAAATTTAATAAATTTGTGTTGTGTATCTGTGTGTGCTCATACCGCCTGCAACAGGGAATCCTAGTGCTTGGGCGGCGACGAGGTGGCGCGCGCGTGTTCCCGCGCGCCCCTTAGGGAGGTGGATACGGCGATGGCGTACGTGGAGTACGTTGTCGCCGGAGGTGGGGTCCCACAACTAACATAACTTAACTTGGGCCCGCAGCCCGGCATGATGGCGCACAGGAGGAACACACGTCGGTTTTTTAGTTGGTAGGTCGGCCTCATTAGCCGGAGTCCAACATAACCACCAGTTGCCCTCGCGGCTGGTGGTATCCATGAAGCTTTTTAGGGAAGATAAAAAAATAAAAGTGAATCCTAGTGCAGTAGTATGATTGTGTATGCGTTTGTTTTATTTTTAAGCTCATTTTAGGACTCGAGCCATGAACACACAGGTCAGTAGTCACCATATTACCACAGAGTCATCGTCACATCAAAATCGCTTAGTAAATATTTATCCATCGAGTGTTACCTTACCTTCTGGCTCCAAGTGCCCTGTGTCAGCGCATACTTTATTCACACTTCGGCAATCCGCCCGCGGGTCCGACCGCGCCCCAAAAAATTGTTTTACCCCAAAGTTTAAATTAAATTAGTATGAAAGTTTGCAAGAAACACAGAGTGCCGTCAGCTTCAATGCAACAAGCCTTTGTCAACAGAATAAAAATACACGCAGCGACTAAACTTCAGTGTATTTTTGTATTGTGGTATGGACCCAAGTTTGGAGATTGTTTACTTATAGGGTTCGACTCCTACGACGCATCTGTCTTCAGGCACCTGTCTATGTGTTCCTGCGGCACTTGAGAGCTAGTTATATTTTAGACTAGACTAAGCGTGCTCATTACTTTAGATGACCACAACATTTCTTAAGATCATGTGAGCTTTGCTCGTGAAGTCTGCCGCCAAGCAGTAACGTGCAAGCATTACCGTGTTCCGGTTTGATGAGCAGAGTATCCAGTGAAATTACTGGGCTTATGAGACTTAATACCTAATGTCTCAGGGTAACGAGCGCACTGCAGTGACACGCAGGCCTTTGTGTTTCAAAGTTGTGGGTGGCACTGCAATTGTTATGGGCCGGAGTTATGCTTACCATCAGGCAAACGACCAGCTAGTCTCGTTAACAAATAAAAAATTAAAAAGTTACTACTAAACTCTACTCCTGCACTAGGATTCCTTGTGTAGCTGTTGTCATGGACAATTGGATACACATAAACACCACAATCATCTCCAAGACCCGAGAACAAATTTCATGCTCACGAGACAAAATCTGCTCCTGCCGGGATTCGAACCTCTTGCCTTGCAGGCAGAGTTACTACCAACTTAGCTACAGAACCATTTAAGTCATTACAACTTTCAATAAGCGCCCAAATAGGGCCTCTATTGAAGTATCTAAAGCTGGTCTAAGACTCACTTTTATGAATGTACTAGATTCTGCCCGGCGGTTTTTACCCGCGTTCCCACAGGAACCGTATATTTTTCCAGGATAAAAAGTAGCCTATGTTACTCTCCGATCCATAAACTATATCTATGCCAAAAATCACGTCGATCCGTTGCTCCGTTACTGCGTGAAAGAAGGACAAACCAATAAACACACTTTCGCATTTATAATATTAGTATGGATAGTATGGATTCGCTTATTGTATTTATGACCAACCCAGAATCATGAAACGCTTCATGTAATATGAAGTTGAAGGAGATTCCTCTTCACTACTGAACGTCTCTTTCACGTTCTCTTACTAAATACCCATTCCTGTATTCCCTCTCAGAAATGTACCTACATTTCCCATTTCAGACGAGGGCTTGTGCAATTTTCAACGTCGGGCTATTCAGTCAAATCAGAAGTTTTGATCCTCCAGGGGTACTAGCCGCTCCGATGAAAGTTTGCTTGAAAAGTACTTTCACGATAAAACAATAAAGCCTGCTAAAATTTGAGTGAGATTTTATGTAGTCCTTTAGGCATGGAATACGCTATACATATCCGCCCTTATTCATAAAAGCTTTATCATTAAGATAATCTATGCTTTGAACTGCTCTGTCAACTTCTCGTTGACGGAAACTGTTACGCGTGAAAACGAGACAAAACACTTTCTAGTAATTAAGTAAGTTACGGAACGTTTATGAATAAGGGATTTAATGTTGGGCTATCTCTATAGTTTATTTGTAGGCCCTATGATTTTTCGTTTTGAAATGTTTATGTTTAGTGCTTCCGCACATTGGGACACCGGACGCGGCCAATAACGCGACCACAACCTGCAGACCAGCATTCATACATTTTATACGGCATCGGCGCACACTGAGCGTTCGAGTGGCTGAGCCACAAGCCGAGGTGATGGCCGCGTTGGTAGCTCGCCTCCCACGTATACTCCACAAACGCCGGCTTCTCCCCGCCCGCATAGAATAAAGAGAGATCAGAAGGGACGCTTGGGCACTTACACCATCAAAAAGCACCCGAGCGCGCCATCTACTCCCTCTATTTTGTACCTACCAGTGGCTATGTTTGGAGGCTGCATACAGCCACTGGTGACCGCACCCAGTGGCTGCGTCTAATGGCCGCATTCGGTAGCCAATGTGTGGCTACTCTAATTGTATATTGACTAGGTGGTAGGACTAACTCTTCGGCGAGTGTCCGTCTGGGTTGGTATCAGCGCTTTGCTCGTGAAGTCTGCTGCCAAGCAGTAATGTGCAAGCATTACTGTGATCCGGTTTGAGCAGAGTAGCCAGTGAAATTACTGGGCTTATGAAACTTATACCTAATGTCTCAGGGTAGCGTGATAACAATTATCTATAATTAATTAGATACCAAAAAAAATATAGTTTTTTATTAGGCATCTGTCAACAAAACAACAAAAACAAATATTACCTCCTCATCCAAAAGTGTCCAAGCCATTGACACAGGTTGTTAATGAACGGAACAAAGCCAGATGTCATCTCAAAAGGTTTTCTTTGATTACAGCATCACGACATCTCTTGAGATCCGGAACTGAAATTACCCACTTGTCCAAAAGGACTCAATCCTTGACACCGCTGGTCCAAATGAAAATTTCAAAAATCATTCCATTATAGACGTCATCTTAGCGCCCTACCCATTATAATTGGCATAATTTTCAAAATAATCAAGTGTCAAAACCAATGGCTTCAAAAGGGAATGAAACATGGGCGTACTCAGGGTCCACAGGGCGAGTTAAAAATGAAAGCAAAGAAGGGATGCCTGCTTGCATTTGCGTTAGAACCATCATTGTATAAGGTAATCTTATTTTTAGTAGATTTTTAAATAGAAATTATGTTTTTTCTGTTTTTGATGCCTCAATTTTAAACCAAATTTTTTCATATTCTTTGCTACTCAATAGTGCGACCAATAAGTTCAAAAACGTATGCTCCAAAGGTTGCAGCATGCTATTGCCTAAACGCATATTTGCTTATAAGAAATAAATGTTTCTTTTATGACCCACTATGATGAACGTTGGGGTTTCACCCCCAACTTAACCTGACTACGTTCATCGAATGAAATCTATTATTTAAAATCAATCTCTGAAACGGAATAATTTTCTCGTGAAATGGGCCTGACTATTATACTTTGAGGCTCTTCAAATATATTTTAGGCATTCAGTTCTGTCAAGCTATTAGAATTCGTATGCTTAGGGATCTGAATATTCATGTAGTAGTTTAAAGATGCTTTATCTAGATTGATGAATAAGTTCTTGAGCTTCTTTAATGCTGGTATTAAATCTTTGAATTTATGTCATGGTTTTTATAGCGTTTGATAAGTACCTATCTCATCGGTTCTGAAGTGACGTTCTCACAGATTATTTAGTCTGTTCTGGTCGAATTGGCGAATACGAATTAGAATAGGCGCGACTGCCAGAACACAATAGCCCTTATTCATAAACGTTCTGTAACTTAATTACTAGAAAGTGTTTTGTCTCGTTTTCACGCGTAACAGCTTCCGTCAACGAGAAGTTGACAGAGCAGTTTAAAGCATAGATTATCTTAATGAGCTTTTATGAATAAGGTAATTAGTGATATTCGTCTTGAGGTTCGTAAATCCAGACAACCAAACTGAATGAACTAGCAATCGTGATCTTAGTAAGTAGTAAGCTGGCAACTCCTTGATAGTTTTAATCCTATTTCCTACTTCCTACTATCCTATCCTACTTCCTACCAATTCGTAGTATTCCTATGCTACGTCCTACTATCCTACTTCCTACTATCCTACTTCCTACTATCCTACGTCATACTATCCTACTTCCTACTATCCTACTATTCTACTTCCTACTATCCTACTTCCTACTATCCTACTTCCTACTATCCTACTTCCTACTATCTTACTTCCTACTATCCTACTTCCTACTATCCTTCTTCCTACTAATATTATAAATACGAAAGTGTGTGTGTTGATTTGACGCAGCTTTCACGCAGTAACATAGCAACGGATCGACGTGATTTTTGGGACATATGTATATAGTTTATGGACCGGAGAGTAACATAGGCTACTTTTTATCCCGGAAAAATGCACGGTTCCTGTGGGAACATGGGTGAATACCACTGACAGAAGCTAGTATTATTATAATACTTAGAAAAAGCATCTTTCTTATCATAAAGTAAATTGTAATATTTTTAGTAAATAAAGCATTGATTGATTGATTGAGTATATCTATAAATACATCTCAGTTTGTTGACGTTCAATTGATTGCATAAAGAAATTAATTAATTATAATATTTGGACACGAAACTGATTACAGCACCGACTAATATAGTCACCTCTTTATTTCATCTCCATTCTTTCTAAATGACAAAGACGAAATTTTATCTATTTACGTTCACATTTCGACTGCCTCCCGATCGCGTTTGCTTGAGAAATGTACACTTTATTAATTACACGTTAAGATTTAAAATGGAAACGGGATAGCTCGCAGTAGTAAACGCTCGTGACGGCAGACAATATGTTAAATTACTACGCGTTACTAATTCCTATTTGAAGTCAAACATTTGGGGACTTACTTACAACCTTAACTGTGCAACTTACTCCGTCTTAATAATTGAAAATAGAGTTTAAAATTCTTTGACGCGGGTGGTGTTATATGTGGTACTGAAAACGTGACAAAAGAGTATAGTTTAAAAAAATTCAGACAAGTATAAAGTGCGGTGGTAAAGCTCATAAATTAATGGTGGAGAATGACATAATGAGGTGTGTTTCGGTTTATTTTAATTGGACGACAGTTCGGGCTATGAGCCGCACTGGTGCTGTGGTAATATTAAATTTGTCACACGTCATAGTTATTTGTAGTTGGTTATTCATTTTGGGCATATTGGTAATTTTGTAATCTGTTTGGAAAATATTAAAGCGCGGCCAGCGTAGACTCGACCATGTTTTGTTGTATTTTGGGTGTGACTTCGTGGCCAGATGTGACAAAGAAATTTACGTAGATATCGCGCTAGTGTGGTTTAACCATCGAGATAGTATATCGAGGTGGTTAAAACTTTAAAAATGTATTAACTGTATAATAAAAGTTAAATTAACCGCAATCTGTCCCGAGCGGGAGCGAGTGTGGCCGAGCGGGCACTTGTGAGACTTTCAATCCGACGCACCATAGTTTGAATCTCGACTCGTCTCGCACCAATGACTTATATCAAATTATGTGCAGACTACTCACACTTGCTCCAAAACGGTGAAGGAAAACATCGTGAGGAAACCCGCAAGTTCAAGAACCAAAAAATTCCAGGACATGTGAAATCCACCAAGCCGAACAGGGTCCGCGTGGTGGATTATGGTCCTTACGTCTCTCTGAGAGAAGGCCGGTATCCCTGCAGTGGGAGCATAAGAGGCTGATATCTGATGAATTAGTAATAATACAGCCGTCTCTGTAGGTCGTAGTGCAAGATCATATCAGATGTGAAGGCATTTTGAGGAATATGTATCTGTCTCTCTAATATATCAAACGCATAATTTTTTTTATTTATATTAGTAACTTATCGTGCCGAAGCAAGATGAAGAACCTTATTATAAGCCACTGGTGGCCGGTCGCTACACAATCTAGACTGAATTGATAAGCTAAGTTTGGTCTATGACAGATATTGCGACAAAAATGTCAGACATAAATTTCTTTACTGTTCACAAGAGACACTTGGTCACCAGCCACTGTAACAACACTAACATTTCACTCATTGTCACAATTAGATACACCGTGTGTACACAAAGAAAATTAGTTTATACACCGAGTGAACGGTGTATAGCGTCGTAGCCTAAGCCTAGCTTAAGGGGCACCTTAGACGCTCAAGCAAACGTAGGTTTGCGTGTCAGAATAACAACGCTTTTGCGTCAAGCGTGCATTTAGAGTATCACGAAATCCGCGCTTGACGCAAAAGCGTTGTTATTCTGACAGGCAAACGTACGTTTGCTCGAGCGTCTAAGGTGCCCCTTAGACTTCGCTGTAACCTCTTCAGAAAGCTAGGCGTACATTACAACACAAAACCTATCAAACATCGCCATGACACACCGTCTGAATACTTCAAAAGATCGATAAATCATGAAGACATCGCAAATGAATGTTAAAAGTAAATAAGCAGTAAAGTACGCTCTAAAATGCGTACTATAATTCACGTGACTCACCCGTAGTAACACTCGAGTTGTAACCCAATTCCGAGTGACTCACAAATGGTATAGTTTGTTTTGGTCCTCACTTGTAATCGCTTATACTTTCATAATTACTTGCAACCTTTTCACTTTAAGCATTTTACCTTTTCTATTGCACGCGGCATAGACGTCAATGCCTTGTATAGAGACAAGGTGTTTCAATGATCGCTGAGATATTTATTAGGTGCATTGTATTAAATAATTTCTGTGAACTCTAATTTAAATTGAGCTCTTACGCTATAGTCAGAAAGTTTGAATTAGATTGGTAATACTTTTAGAGAAGTTTGAGATTAGGATTTTAAAAATTTCTTTGATCACCTAATAAATTCACGGTTTTAGTGACTCAAATGTGGTATCTTTCAGGTTAGAGTTATTGTAACGACAACAAAGAAATCGATCCATTTAGTTTGAACTGAAACTATTTTGTTTGTTCCACGAAACTTTGCTGGAAATGTTTGAATGCGCGTTTATTTACGTTGAATTTCGTTTGAAAAGTATATTTACGGCTTTGTTAATTAATCGTCCAGACTATTAATTCAGCTAATCAAAAAACTTGTCGTCACTTGTTCGGTACTGTTCGCAAAATACTGAGAATCGTAATCCTACTAATATTATAAATGCTAAAGTGTGTTTGTTGGTTTGTCTTTCTTTCACGCAGTAACGGAGCAACTGATCGACGTGATTTTTGGCATAGATATAGTTTATGGTCCGGAGAGTAACATAGGCTACTTTTTATCCCGGAAAAATGCATGGTTCCTGTGGGAACGCGGGTGAAAACCAAGGGCAGAAGCTAGTATTGTCATATATACCTATTCCTGATGGAAACATAATTTATCACACTTTTGCATTGAATAGTTTATTTTACATATTATTAACGTGACGATGTGGTCGAACCTTTTTTTGTATGCTACTGGATAACAAGACAAGCGGTCGTTTGCCTGATGGTAAGCACAATGCCAACCAACATAAGCTTGATTTGATTTCAAATCTCACGTAGCTTCAGTTTAGAAGTTTAAAAATTACTTAGAAGATATAAACGTACTAATAAGTACTTAGCCAGTGAAATTACTGGGCTTATGAGACTTAATACCTAATATCTCTGGATAACGAGCGCAATTGTTTGACATTCCCACTGCGGGGAAACAGGACTTCTCTCAGAGAGAGTATGGCTATAATTCATACCACAATCCACCACGCAGGCCTAGTGCGGCTTGGTGGATGTATAATCGTGAACAAAAAAATGACGAAATAAAATAAAATTATAATATTTATTACATTTTAAATAAGTACTTAATAATTTTAATAGTTAAAACGAGCATCAACATTTACTTCTCTCTATTTTTAGTTAGTCTCGTAGAGTCCTTACATCATTAAACATCGTAATAAATGATCCGCAAAGTGGTAACCTTTGTCTGAACTAAGGCCCGGTGCACATTAGTTAACATGATTGATGTAGCCTAGGTGCTAGTGTGGAACCGCCTTAAGCTATTAAAATTTTAGTTAGAGCATTATGGTTAAATGTCGTGGTTCTGCTTTTAAATGGGAATTCTATAGAGTTGTTGTTACCTTACAGTTTTAAGCCACATTGTAACAGCCCTCGGGCGGCTTAAACATATGCGAGTTTAAACATATTAGACTTTGCCACATGCTTATGCTTAAGAGAAGGAAGGAAGGTGAAATAAGGTTAAGTTTAATGGCTGGTCTAGTCACCATCATCGATTTAACGTCATAATATTATTCTCAACCCTATTGTCAGTTAATCACAGGTAATTATTGGTAAAAAACTGCTCATGAGAAGTGAAATAAAATTCGCTTTTATATTTAAGCATGTCACTATGAAGTTTTATTACAGTAACATAAAAAAGCAGACTATGTCCAACGTTAGCAAAGAATTACTTTCTGAATACCTGATTAAACTGAATAACTGATTAAAAATTGTACAATACCATAAGAGGTACCTATATTATTGATTTATTTTATTTATTTAATACACACAATAATTTCAAATTAACACGTAGCCCCAAAGCGTTTGTAAAGTCACACAAAATTCATTAGATGATACGTTTTTTTTTTATGTTATTTGGTAACGAGACGAGCTGGTCGTTTGCCTGATGGTAAGCATAACGCCGGCCCATAACAATTGCAGTGCCACCCAGAACTTTGAAACACAAAGGCCTGCGCGGCACTGCAGTGCGCTCGTTACCCTGAGACATTAGCTATTAAGTCTCATAAGCCCAGTAATTTCACTGGTTACTCTGCTCATCAAACCGGAACACAGTAATGCTTGCACACTACTGCTTGGCGGCAGACTTCACTCACAAAGCGGTGGTAACAACCCAGACGGACACTCGCAGAAGAGTTAGTCCTACCACTAACAAACATACACATAAACACAGTTAAACTAATCAAATGAAACACAAAATAGCACATATACAGAAATAAGGCTATTATAGGGTCAGTATGTATGTCAGCACCCTGAACCTCGTTCAGAAGACGGTTGATGAGAGTGACAACCCTTGCCGTAGGGGCTTTATACGTAGTTTGGGTTGGAGCGCCAGTAATTGATGGCGACGTCGTTGACTTGCACGGACGTAATTATTATTGAATACATTGTCGTGTTACAAGTTTATAACTTAAAAAAAATATGAATTCAATTTAACATATGTTAGTATAAAAATTATGTAAAATGTAGATGTAAAAAATTGCTTTAAAAAAAAAAAAAAAAAAAACATAAACGCTTACACACTCATACCCCCGCACTAGGATTCCCTGTGTCGCAGGTGGCATGGACGTACACAGATACACATCACAAACATCCAAGACCCGAGAACAAACTTTATGCTTACACAAAATCTGCCCCGGCCGGGAATCGAACCCGGGACCCCTCACCTTGCAGGCAGGGTTACTACCAACTTAGCTACGGAGCCGTCAAAGCCGTTTAAAAAAGTGACGAACCGACTTCAGTGATAAACTACTGAACCGATTTTGATGAAATTTATATGGGACCAATCTGAAAGTATATCCTTTTAAATTAAAAAAGAATTTTCTAAATTGGTTCATAAATGACCGAGATCTGAGGTAACAAACAAAAAAAACCCACCGAATTGATAAACTTCTCCTTTTTTGGAAGTAGGTTAAAAAAGATTGCTTAATTTCATTAAAGCATGTTAACAACCGCAGTGGTGACAACAGCTCTATACAATTCCATTACAACTAATGTAAAGTTGCGCAAGAGTATCAGTGGCATATCGGCAGCCGATTCACATCTGGTGGTAATTAGACCATCGCTACAAGACGTAGCGTTTGAGTACTTCGTAGTACCTAGTCAGTGCCTACTTATAACGGAGACCTTGTATCGATAGTTGATGTTGATGTATTTTAATTTAGATAATGAGTTCTTAATAGCTTGGAGATCTAAGTCGTGCTTAGTACTTTGCAGAGTATTTTTTTTTTTTTTATGTTATTTGGTAACGAGACGAGCTGGTCGTTTGCCTGATGGTAAGCATAACGCCGGCCCATAACGATTGCAGTGCCACCCAGAACTTTGAAACACAAAGGCCTGCACGGCACTGCAATGCGCTCGTTACCCTGAGACATTAGGTATTAAGTCTCATAAGCCCAGTAATTTCACTGGATACTCTGCTCATCAAACCGGAACACAGTAATGCTTGCACACTACTGCTTGGCGGCAGCCTTCACGAGCAAAGCGGTGGTAACAACCCAGACGGACACTCGCAGAAGAGTTAGTCCTCCCACTAACAAAAATGTTATAAAATTAGATTTTTACTCTCAGCTTTGCTTAACTATATTATGTTGTAAATGTGGTAAGCGAGTAGAAAGTAGAATAGAATACTTTTTAACCGACTTCCAAAATAGGAGAAGGTTATCAATTCGGTGTGTTTTTTTTTTAATTTGTTACCTCAGATCGCCGTCATTTATAAACCAATTTGGAAAATTCTTTTTTATTTGAAAGGATATACTTTCAGATTGGTCCCATAGAAATTTCATCAAAATCGGTTCAGTAGTTTGTGACTGAAGTCGGTTCGTCGCTTTTTTAAAGCAATTTTTATTAACGGACTGTATAGATACCTATAAGTGTTCTTATAAGTATTATAAATTTAGTGCGAATGGGTTTATAAAACAATATATAAAGTAATGTAAAAGATTATTTTATGGTGCCTACCCATGAAATAATCTCGTGTATAAATTCTTGATTATAATGAAGAAAAAGATTCTATTGCACTAGTATTTTTTTGGCTTTGTGTTATTTGACACAATTTTGTTCACAGATATTTTTCCTTGTGCGGGAATGTACCACGCAACCAGGGCCGGATTAACCATGTCGGGGCCCCTAGGCAATGCACGTCTCGGGCCCCCTAACTACAATAATATTATAATATAATAATTTTATCTTCTTTATTTAATAACAGAAAAAATAAACAACATAAACTAAAATAACTAAATAAAATACACACTAATTTATTTACAATCTTAATCTAATAATCCGCTACCAGTAGGCAAAGTTCCCAAAATGCTGGCAGCATTGCCACGTTGAATGGCAATGCTTAATCTTTGACCTAAGTAGAGGCCAGCATTTTGGTCACGTGTGGCTTCGACCAGACGCCCTGAAAGGTCTTTAAAAATTCGATGAGCTCCAGGTCCCCACGGTCCAAGTGTCTCAACCCCAAAAGGCTCAAATATGTAGCTACTATCAAGACTACTATATTTCCCGGTACTCAAAATAAGGCTGGTGCGGCAGCTGAATCCGCTGAGAACCTCAAAAGGCGCAAATATAATAATTTGAAATGCGTTCTGAAATATGACGATA
The DNA here is from genome assembly GCA_907269065.1 of Crocallis elinguaria. Classification (NCBI taxonomy): domain Eukaryota; kingdom Metazoa; phylum Arthropoda; class Insecta; order Lepidoptera; family Geometridae; genus Crocallis; species Crocallis elinguaria. Next base: position 19,628,484 of record OU026074.1, on the reverse strand, counting down.
TAATATAAAAAACAACGCAATATTAATAATATTGTCATTGAAGGTTTGTTATGATACAAATCTTCAATTTTAATTTTCACTCGAAGAAACATTTTCAATTCAAACATTTCAAACTAACAAATCGTTCCTGGCAAATGGTGTAAGATTCTACAACAAAATTCCTAAAGTATTAACTGAATTACCACAAGGAAAGTTTAAACGTATAGTTAAGAGTGTATTATTAAAAAAAGCGTATTATAAAATTAAGGATTATGTAGATGACAAGGATGCATGGAGGCAAACAGCTCAGGAGCCTCCTGGCGACTACTAAACTTTAAATTGTTAGTTGTTAGCATTCGAATCATTGTAAAAAACTACTTTTTTTAAAAAGAATGCCGTGACGAGTTTCTTGCCCTTCTTCTTGCTCGGCCTATACCAATTTGGAACGGGCACGGTGGGTTTCTGGAAGGTTCGTTGACTTTGAGCACGGATTGGGTCTGTTGGTGTCTTTGTCATTTATTATGTTCTGATAAAGACAGCATTAGTTTTAGTCTGTGATTCGGGTAGATGAATGTTGCAGAGGCCGGCTGTTAGAGTCATTTTAACTTTCATAAGTGCTCCTTTGGGGCCTATTTGAATAAAGACTTTTGAATTTGAATTTGAATTTGTTTTTACCGGGGTGTGGGGCCCCTCCTCTGTGCTGGGCCCCTACGCAGTTGCCTACTTTGCCTTATGGATAATCCGGCCCTGCACGCAACCCTTATGCACTACAGATGTTGTCTTCCGAATCAATTACACCACTGAAGTTTTCAAATTACTTAGCAAAATATAATTCCTAAACTGCGCATTAAAAACTCAAGGACCAAACCTTCAGTACACTAAACCATACCCAATGTTAATAGTAATTAAATCATAATCATAACACACACACGCGTCTCCAATAAAAAAAACACTTAAACTGATTAACTACTGAATTACTCAACAGCTAATAATATTTCAACCAAAACTATATTTCAGGAACAACAGAGAAAAATCAACTCTAACACCTATCACTTAAGTTTTACATTCACAAGAACTTACAAAGGCTACTTAAAGCTTTTTTAATAAGTAGGGTAAATCAGCAAATGTTCGACAGTAGTTGCCTAAATCAAAGGAGTTCTTTGTAAAGGCTAACCAGCCCGCCTAAGTATGGGAGCACGTGGGATCGTTACCCTACTTCCAATTTACGTTGGAAAGTGTATATGTAACTTTGCTCGTGTGGTCTGCCATCAAGCACTAATGTGCAAGCGTTACTGTGTTCTGGATTGACAAACAAAGTAGTGAAATTACTGCAGTGCTACACAGGCCTTTGTGTTTTAAAGTTGTTAGTGCACTGCAATTGCTATGGACTGGCATTATGCTTACCATCAAGCAAATGACGCGAAATGACGCGTGTAAAGCCGCGTGCAGAAACTAGTTAATAAATCGCTCGTCAGAGTAAACGACGTACAATCTCCAATACTCCAATATCTTCTTGCTCGTAAGTTATTGCAAGCAGTAAATCTCATCCTCAGACGAAGGCCATAAAAATAGGATTCTAATTCGTTCCATATCGAATAAGTCGCTGACAGGGTGGTGATAGCTTCCGGTCATTCCAGTCATATCAAGGATCTTTATTAGGTAATTATTCGTAGTGACCACCTCGTACGGATGACAAACATATTTGCTTGTTTGTATGGAACTGGTTGGCCTTTTTTTCGTTTAATGGTTTCAGGATGACCGCGTTACCACAAAAACACTTTTAGACGCCTGTTTAGATAAACAGTGTCTAAAGATAAACGTCTAAAATGATTACAAATGTCACAACAGAATGGACTTTGATTACGGTTAGACAATACTTGAATCAAGATTTGTGGTGTTGAGGAGCAGAGTAGCCAATGAAATTACTGGGGTTATGAGACTTAATACCTAATGTCTCAGGGTAATGAGCGCACTGCAGTGCCGCGCAGGCCTTTCTGTAAGTTTTCAGTGGCACTGCCATTGTTATGGGTCGGCGTTATGCTTACCATCAGGTAAACAACCAGGTCGTCTCGTTATCAAATAGTGTAAAAAAAAACTTTGATTCTGGATGATATCCAAGGTCCTGATTGATGATGGAGCTGAATGGTTGCCATACAATTACAGACCAACTACTTTTTATACAAGCTTGTCTGTTGCATATTTATACACAAAAAACTTAGTTTTTGGTAAATATTTTATCACATTATTTGAAAGTGGATGAACCAACCGAGTAGAAATTAGTGCTCTATAATTTCAATAAATTCTTTTCCTGGTAGAGATCCTTTATTGTATCTCCCATGCAAAGGGAGACACAATATATAGATACGATGATAGGAGATACGATAGATGTATTGTAATTTTTTAAGGTCTATTTCTGGTTTTCTTTGCTGTTAAATGTGATAATAAAGCGTGTTAAGAAAACGTTTATATGATATAGTTCCATCACAATGATTTCTTTCACTGAAAGCATAAGCTTACTGTAGGATTCGAACCCTTGATAGGTGGATGAGCTTACAGCCACTGAGCCCTAATCAGTTTGAATTGAAGAATAATTTTATTACTTTAAATGGAATAACAAACATTGAAAACAAACACAGGAAAAAAGAAACCTCTTTTAGCTACTTTGCAGAAATAGGCTTTCACATGCCGGAAACCGTAATGCAATAAAATTAAACAATAAATGAAGCAATAAACTAGGTAACAAAATAAATGAACACAATGGAAGGGATGTTTTCGATGGCAACGTCGCCATAAGACGCGTCCTACGCCACCCCTTAAGGGGAAATCTAAGGAACTATTCTGATGATAAGATGACCATGATTTTTTATACGAAATTTAAACGCCAGAAATAGATAAATACCCAACGGTTTAATACGTGTTGTTGTCGATAACTACTCAATATTCAATCATTACTCAACTAAAGCAAGTGGGGAAGCTTCATTTTTCATTGCCGTATAATAATGCTTACTTACACTATAATTGCATTGGGAATATCCTGTAATAATAGTAGTAATTGAACTTGAATAAATAAATCTAACGAAGTCTTACGTCGCGAGTTTATGTACGTACATAGTGTACATACTTGTACTAACTCCAAGTTTACATCAGAGTTGTTAGATCAGAGTCTAGGTGGAACGCAAATTGAAGCATAACTTCGAGGAGCTGTGTACATAAGGTTCGACAAAAACTTTTTGCTTATGTTTTTTCGATTTTACTTTTAGATAATCGCAAGCTGTTTCCTTCTTCCGTAACGGATTTATGAGCAACTATCTAGAAACCAAGAGTAAATGACTGTTTTTATAATTTATGATTATAAACGTATCGCGCGCAACTCAAATTTAACAATATTTACATGGCATAATATAATATTGTTTCATTAAAACTGGATTCAGATTGTTTTGTCGGGGTGTGTCGTGGCGTGAGAAAACTATATCGAATCCATACATTTAGTATGGACACGACACAAGACGCCCCGACATAATACATTAGTGTGAACCTGACCATATTAAATGTATGAATTTTATATACGACACAAGGTGCCCCGACATAATACATTAGTGTGAACCTGACCATATTAAATGTACGAATTTTATATACGACACAAGACGCCCCGACATAATACATTAGTGTGAACCTGACCATATTAAATGTATGAATTTTATATACGACACAAGACGCCCCGACATAATACATTAGTGTGAACCTGACCATATTAAATGTATGAATGAATTTCATATCGTTCTGTCGCGCCATGGCACACCCCGACAGAGTAATTTAAATCCGGCTTTAGAATATTGTTATAAATGAAAAACTAATGTGACAAATAATTTATTTATGAAGTGACAATGTGAGTCAGGGTGGCAGCACGTTTACTATAAAATGGAAACTACCCTTCCAATTTTTATCCTATACTTTAATGAAATCATGGAGTGACTACCGATAAGTAACAAATATATCACCCACCTTTGTTTTTCCTGAAACTGGGCCGTCCCTCTGAGTTATTGTCCTCTTACCTCACAACGAGACAACCTGGACAGGGGTGGGTAACATGTTTCACGATGTTATAGAAACATAATAAAAAAAAATGTTAGGAATTTTGAAACCAAATATTTACTTATACCATTTTTTTTTTAATTTTTTCGATACGCTAACGACCGGCTCGTCCCGTCATCAACAGTAAAAAATAATAAAAAAATAGGTTAGTCATTGTTTACCACTAATCGCTCACTAGCTCTGATCTTAAGCAACGACATATCGTTGCTTAAGATCAGAGCTAGTGACCATAGTCCAAGATGTGAATATGCTAAATATAGATAAGAACTGGCTCGCAAGCGCACATGCCGTAAAATATCGTTAGGGGCTTGGTGACAGATTTTCATATTGAGGGTGGTAGGTAACCAGAGACAAGCACAAGTAAATGCCCTACCACCAGCGCAGATTCACGTTCGTTGTCCAGCGTCGCGCGCTACGTTTGGCTAAATTCAGTATAGATCGAACTTAGGCCATTAGACATTCTTTATCGCGGAATAAAACTATATATTACCCATATTATATATCTTATTTAAAAATGCCCTACCACCAATATTACCATATGATTTACAGGTTTAAAGGTACTAATGACAAAGGCGATCTGCAAATTTCGTGTCCCGCATGTTTGCAACCCCTGCAAGTCGTCCATCATGCTTGCAGCGCGCAGTTACGTATACCTGACTGGGTATAGATTGTAATGGCCCAATTCGATGAGCGGACCAACTTGTAAATAAGCCGCCAGATCAATGGAGGGCGTAACTTGGCATTATTTAGGTTGGCTATTATATGGATTATCGCGTAAGTTATTGAGCATAAGCGTATAATGCAATAGGTTTTCTTAATGGTATAGTTTCAGAAGCCAAATCTCTGCTCTCAGAAGCTTGAATGCTTAAACGTATGCTAAACAGAATTTGTCCGAGTCATAATCACATTAGACTTTAGTAAGTTGTAACGTCATGTAGTATTTTTCATTTTAAGTAAGGTATACTTACCCAAGCAGGAAATCAAATAAAAGCCTTAGGGAAGATAAGTATTCATTATTATAAGGCGGAAGACGTCCATTGCTGACCTCTCCCATAGAACTATAGCTGTTCGTGTTCCGGTTTGATCAGCAGAGTAGTCAGTGAAATTACTGGTCTTATGAGACTGAATACCTAAAGTCTCAGGGTAACGAGAGCACTGCAATGCCGCGCAGGTTTTTGTGTTTCAAAGTTCTGGGTGGCACTGCAATTGTTAAAAAAAGACTAGGTATCTTCTAGATCTAGACGAACGTGATCCACCTTCGACCGCTTCTTAGCATAAAATCAAGTGATATACATAGTAATCAAACGCAAACCTAAATATACAATAGGCATGTATAAAACAATCTATACTTATTACAGTATCGGGGCCGTTTTTCGCATGCCACGCCATATTTCACCCAAATGACTGCGGCCCTTGAAACACGTCGGGGAGTCGAACCCGCGACCGATCCGCAATTAATCCACCGAGCATTGACAAACGGACGGTGGGTATAAATCTACTGCAAATATAATTAGAAGCGGAACCCTATGTACAGGGCGCTTTGAAAAGGGTGGATAAAAGAGAGGTGTCAAGTTTTCAATGGACCCTTTTGGAAGGGATAGTTTTGTCCAGGTAGATGTAGATTACAAGTATATATATTCTAGGTGTAGTGTGGAAGTAGATTTGACCAATTGGAACTCTTAAGAGGGTTTACATCTTACGGCTTTTCATACAAACTTTCAAGTCAATAATCTCCGAAATGAAGGAACCGATTCATTATTAGCCTCTTACGCTCCCACTACTGGGACTCCGGCCTTCTCTCGGAGAGAGAGGTATGGGCCACAATCCACCACGCGGGCCCAGTGCGGCTTGGTGGATGTCACATGTCCTCGAATTCTGTGGTGCTTGAACATGCCGGTTTCCTCGGTAACCGCAGAGCCGTCAATAATAATAATAATAAAACGTAATAATTATATTATTACAAATTGTTATGATTCCTGGATATATGTAGAAGAACGCCCTGTATACACGAACAAATCCAAAGGTCTAACGAGCGTAAAAAATGAATATTGGTTGTGGAAAGCCAATATTTATCGACTTTTTCATTTTGTTTTGATTCATTTTCTGACTTGGATCAAATAAGGCTCCACTCCACATACAAGTTACACAATTTGTTCGCAAAACAAAATATACATGCATAGGTTATTGGGCGAAATCTGATCCAGTTACAGAAAGATTGCGTACAAAAACGAAACTAGTTTTTAAATGCTGGTTTTTAAGTGATATCTCACTTTTTGTTTTATACATAAAATAAAACATAATACAAAAAGTGAGTCCCACATTTCACATTTTAGAAATCGGGTAGGGTTTCTGAGTACTGTTCTGGGTAATTCTGGGTAGTTCTGGGTAAGACCGCCCATTGTACTCTTAATTTTTTAAAGTTTGATTTGTTACAAATATATATCATTTTGGTGTGTAATAAAGAGTTAATATTGTATTGTATTGTATTATATTGTATTGTAACTACAATGTAAGTAATCAGATTTGAAAAGCGATTCTCCAATCCAAAAGCCATTTTTCTGCATCAAAACAATAACCTCAAAAGCAATTCAATGACATAAAAAGGCACAAAGGCCTTTTTGTGCGATAAATGGCCGCCCAAAAACTCAGTTTGTGCATTTTCCGAGCTTTGTAGAGCTGTGTAAAAGCAGAAAAAAGTGCAGCCACCGTCAATGGCCGCTATAATCTGTGCATGAAATATACCAAGATAAAATCGCGGCAGTTACGTGAATGAAGTCGTTTCCATTCAAATGTGCGCTGAAAACTGTGGGAGAGACCAGTTTAACTGGACCTTTGTTGGTGGTCCAAATTGAAAGCTATGGAGGATACAAATTTAAAAAAATCTTAATTCACCTGATCTCTATAAAAAAAATTTAAGTCTGTTTGTGACATCACAATAACAGCTTTTTACCAAATGCATATGAAAGTATATACGGTACCTATAGTAAAACAACCATTTTTTAAATTTTTGTCTGTCTGTCTGTCTGTTTGTCCCGGGTAATCTCCAAAACGGCTGGACCGATTTTGACGGGACTTTCACTGACAGATAGCTGATGTTACAAGGAGTAATTTAGGCTACTTTTAATTCAGAAAAATGATTAGGGTTCCGCGCATAAAAATAAAAACCACTAAATCTAATATCACCACGCGGGTGAAACCATGGGCAGCTAGTATATAATAAATACATATACAACGCTGGTGAAAGCTTAATTAATAAATACATAGGCTTCCGAACTATTAAAAACGATGATACAGCTTGGCATTCAAAACTTCTAATCGCTAACCGCTCCCTCCCTGTCCCACACCCAACCCCGCCATTAAAGGCAGGTATACATTCAAATCTGGATTTCGATATAGCTGTTAAGGCCTTTACGGGAGCGGCCGAATGCCTGCCGAAATAAAACTGTTTGCCAGATATGAGGCGTTAATGGCGGACGAGTAATGGTTATGAGAGAATAGGTGAGACCAGTTTACGAAGACAGCTTTTTGAATTTTGATTAACATTTAAACGGGAAACTTTTTAACCGACTTCCAAAAAAGGAGAAGGTTATCAATTCGGTGGGTATTTTTTTATGTTTGTTTGGTCAGATCTCTGTCATTTATAAACCGATTAGGAATATTCTTTTTTTATTTGAAGTATATAATTTCAGATTGGTTCCATATAAAAAAAAAATCGCTGATCTGTCGCTTAGCACCATTGTGTTCTATGTATCGATGAGACAGCCCTAATTCATGTTTAGCATATCGGCCATCTTCGGCCACATGATTGCTTGCTTGCAGGCGATAAGTGGCCAAATACTAAGCTATGAAGTGCGAATAAGGGTATAATCGTTTTTTCACTCTTGCCATGGAAGTGTCAAAATACTATCTCTTTTTCTCCAGTTATTTTGGAGTAAGTAATTTAATGAACGAATGTTAAATCCGAACTCAAAATCTTATCGTCTGCACGTTTGTAGGTATAAAAATATACCTATAGGTATAATATTGAATCACAAAATGGGTCTCATATAATTTTGATTGCCCGAAGCAAAGAGGGTTGTTATCAATAAGTTGATTTTGCGCAACCTTGCTCGCGGAGATAATTCCGTTCGAATAAAACATTATTACTCCCCGTCTTATTTTAGGGGTCCGTAGATGTCATAAAAACCGCTGGTACATTTTTTATTTTATTTGGTAACGAGACGAGCTGGTCGTTTGCCTGATGGTAAGCATAACGCCGGCCCATAACAAATTGCAGTGCCACCAAGAACTTTGAAACACAAAGGCCTACGCGGCACTGTAGTGCGCTCGTTACCCTGAGACATTAAATATTAAGTCTCATAAGCCCAGTAATTTCATTGGCTATTTTGCTCATCAAACCGGGACACAGCAATGCTTCTCTATTACTGCTTGGTGGTTGACTTTACGAACAAAGCGATGGTACCTCGACGGACACTTGCAGTTAGTTCTACCACCTGCGGCGCAAGACCAGAACTTTACGATCCATAGCGATCGAAAAATTGACAGTTCGATAATGTAAAATTAGAAAGAGATAGGTCGTTGTTGATTTTTTTCCAAAACGATACACAACCTTTTTCCTGAGAACGAAAACTAATCTCCGAAACTAAGTAGAAAGTGGATACGGCTTAGTTTCGTAGCCGAATCCACTTTCTGCAATATGAACTGAATATTCACATCTCATAATTCGAACGTAAATGTATATTGTCATATCATTGACGGCTCCGTAGCTAAGTTGGTAGTAGCCCTGTCTGCAAAGCGAGTGGTCCCGGGTTCGATTCCCGGTCGGGGCAGATTTTGTGTAAACATAAAGTTTGTTCTCGGGTCTTGGATGTTTGTGATGTGTATCTGTGTGTGTCCATGCCACCTGCGACACAGGGAATCCTAGTGCGGGGGTATGAGTGTAAGCGTTTATTATTTATTATTATTATTTATATGTTTTATCGTAGTTCGCCACGGTCTTTACACGAAAATCACTTCGCGAAATTAGTTATTCGGTCAATGCAATGAAAATTGAACTTCATTGTGTAGGAAATGCAATCGATAACAGATTACAGGTAAAATTTGTCGTTGTCGCAAAACTAGTTTCGGAGATTAGTTTTCGTTCTCAGGAAAAAGGTTGTGTTTCGTTTTCGAAAAAAAATCAAGAACTACCTATTACTAATTTAAATTATTAATTTTGTATTTATTTATTTTTATTTTATTTATTTATTTATTCATATTAGGAAGACTATCGACTATTAACATATTGAAGTAGACACATAGTAAAAATCAAAAGTCATTTACAAGTATGCTATATATATGGTATCAAATATGCTAACCTCGGGAGCGGTTACATATTTGATCCGTTTGGTGTTGAAACATTGGGTCCGTGGGGGCCGGGAGCTCCTAATATTTTCAAAATTTTGTCAGAGCGTTTGATTGATGCGACGCGTAACCAAAATGCTGGTAACTATTTGGCTCAACGGATCAGCATTGCGGTTCAACGAGGCAATGCCGCCAGCATGCTGGGTACGCTTCCTACTGGTAGTGGGCTAGAACATTTGGATTATCTATAGGCCTACTAGGGCTTGTAGATTATCCAACTGTTTTTGTAGCTAGCTAGGTTAGATGTAGTGTTTATTTATGTATTAGCTAGTTAATAAAGGCATTTAGCCGGTCTAAAAAAAAAATTACAAGTCTCCTATATATAACCATCAATTTTATTTATCGAAAAGATCGGTACCTACTTGCCCTGCTGGTATCAGAGTGTTATTATAACAATACCTACTTAATTACATTAAACATACAGAACCCTAACAAACAAAGAGCACCCTCTACTGAATTTTCTTTTATTATCCCCCGTTAAAAGCCTTTCCTTGATAAAGGAACTCCATTACATCAACGCAAGCTTAAGGATACATACGCAAATTGTTTGTTGTACTGCTACAAACGACCTTGTCACAATGAAAACATTTAAACATCCTTACGTTTGCTTAGGAAATTGCAAGCTATTTACTGCGACAAGGTTTCTCTAATTGATTTTACTTTGTATCTTGTCGCTGTGCGGAAATGGGGCGTTTCTTAAAAATATGGAGGAAGTGAAAATTTGTTTATTGCGGTAAGGTCCCATGTTACGAAATGTGTTCATATTTACGCTGCAAGCACTTATGTTAAAATTAAGCTACACGTCGTAGAAATGACAACGTGTTTGTGTAGAGCTGAAAATACACAATCATGTATTTTAGTAGATTTTTTTTGTATAAGAAAATATTAAGAGGAAATTCAAATTCGCTCAAACAAGCATCAAAGAAGCACTTAAAGGAGTTGAATTTATGACTGCCACTGGTTTGGAAAATAACGTAACTTGAAATTATGTGGAATAATTTATTTTCAACGTTATATACTAGGTATCAAGTAAAATAAATCAAACTTGAATTTATTTATGCTACTATGAAAGAAAACAGTCATTTGCTTGATGGTAAACGCCAAAACTGCCGGGAAGAGAGAAAGCGAATTTCAAGTTGTTTGACATCATCTAGAATCAAAGTAATTATAAAGACAAATCATACGAGCCCAAACTCGTTGGGGTTACGTCGTTTCGTTACAGAGTTCCTATGGCCACCTTCCGGCTCCATCATCAGACCAGCTCTGTGACATCATTATATTGCATTATCATCCAGTTTACATAATATGTATGTAAAATTTCGGCCAAATCGAACACCGGGAAGTGGGTCAAATTTAGCTTGCAAGTTTTGACCACGCTTGTAAGAACAGTATGGGTCTTCCCACAAAAAAATTAAACACACCTTAATCCTGTGTTGAACACTGTTTAACGCCTAAACATGCCTTAGTCGCGCGATTAAATATGAGCAACCACAAATCTTGATTTAAGTAGTGTCTAACTATTGTCTAACACAATTCTGTTGTGACATTTCTAATCATTTTTGACGTTTATCTTTAGATGCTGTCTAGCTAAGCAGTTGACTAAAAATGTTCTTTTTTGTGGTAACGCTATAAGTGTTTAGATATTTTAATAGGGTTTTCTGAATCATAGATTTTTTTTTATGTTATTTGGTAACGAGACGAGCTGGTCGTTTGCCTGATGGTAAGCATAACGCCGGCCCATAACATTTGCAGTGCCACCCAGAAATTTGAAACACAAAGGCCTGCGCAGCACTGCAGTGCGCTCGTTACCCTGAGACATTAGGTATTAAGTCTCATAACCCCAGTAATTTCACTGGAAACTCTGCTCATCAAAGCGGAACACAGTAATGCTTGCACACTACTGCTTGGCGGCAGACTTCACGAGCAAAGTGGTTTTAACAACCCAGACGGACACTCGCAGAAGAGTTAGTCCTCCCTCTAACAAAATTTATCCATAAACAATTGCTTATCTAAATTATATGACTCAAATGAAAAAAAAATTTATCTATATTGTACATGAAAATGTTTTTATTGAAACACTCTACCAAAATCTGTACCTGAGATAAGAGAACTCTATTTATAAGCGAAGGTGTTGCCAGGTCACGGCGGGAGAGACCCGAACAACGAGCCGATTCCTGATACAATCATTATTAGATTTGCATTAGCATCGCTACATTTGAGGCCGAAGGTTTTGGGACATTTTTATATATTTTGTAGATATAAACAAACACTGCTATTATATAAAAAAAAATTAAAGAAGTGACGAATTCATTCTCATCAACAGTATTCCGCATATTTTTTAATTTTATTTGAAGGGATTTGTCACTGAACGACCACAGCATCCGGTTGTTGTTGATTATAATTTTTTTTTTGTTTTTTTTTTTTTATGTTATTTGGTAACGAGACGAGCTGGTCGTTTGCCTGATGGTAAGCATAACGCCGGCCCATAACAATTGCAGTGCCACCCAGAACTTTGAAACACAAAGGCCTGCGCGGCACTGCAGTGCGCTCGTTACCCTGAGACATTAGGTATTAAGTCTCATAAGCCCGGTAATTTCACTGGATACTCTGCTCATCAAACCGGAACACAGTAATGCTTGCACACTACTGCTTGGCGGCAGACTTCACGAGCAAAGCGGTGGTAACAACCCAGACGGACACTCGCAGAAGAGTTAGTCCTCCCACTAACAAAACAAATACTGTCTATAATTAGGTGATTTCATATCGAGAATAGGTTCACTTCATTATCTTCACTTGAATTAGGAACTCACTTGAAATTCCCTTGAATATTATATTAGTCCGATTCTGTGTCCCGCAGTGTACGTAGCAAGCTAGCAGCGTATCGGCGACCCTTCGTATAGCTCTCATTAAATTGTAATTTTTCCCTATCAACCGTGACTGGGCCGTGGTGCCGTGGAATCACCCAGAATATCCGGGATACATCCGAGAAATGCGTGCTATTGTTTATATTTAGATTTTTTCGTAGAAAACGTTATGGAAACGTGTTTACTTAAGAACAATGGAGCAATACTTGCTGTACTGTATGGTAGTGAGACGCTTGACTATATTTATCTATACGAGTACAAATAAATAAAATTGAAGTGTCTGTTTGTAATATCAAAATTGCCTTTTATCATGCCTTTTACCAAATGCATATGAAAGTATATACGGCACCTATAACAAAACAACCATTTTTAAAGTTTTTGTTGTCTGTCTGTCTGTTTGTACCGGGTAATCTCCGAAACGGCTGGGCCGATTTTCACGGCACTTTCACTGACAGATAGCTGAGGTTATAAGGAGTAACTTAGGCTACTTTTATTTTAGAAAAAGAATTAGGGTTCCGCGCAAAAAAATAAAAACCACGAAATCCAATATCTCCGCGCAGGTGAAACCGCGGGCAGCAGCTAGTTTATAGAATAAAAATAGGTGCTCGGTTACTGTATTTTTGAATTATTTTATTAATTTATAACTGTTCAATGTTGTTGCTGCTACTAAGTAATATGTATTACTATTCTACTAAGTACTAAGTATTTTGTTAGTGGGAGGACTAACTCTTCTGCGAGTGTCCGTCTGGGTTGTTACCACCGCTTTGTGAGTGAAGTCTGGCACCAAGCAGTAGTGTGCAAGCATTACTGTGTTCCGGTTTGATGAGCAGAGTATCCAGTGCAATTACTGGGCTTATGAGACTTAATACCTAATGTCTCAGGGTAACGAGCGCTCTGCAGTGCCGCGCAGGCCTTTGTGTTTCAAAGTTCTGGGTGGCACTGCAACTGTTATGGGCCGGCGTTATCCTTACCACCAGGCAAACGTCCAGCTCGTCTCATTACCAAATAACACAAAAAAAAATTATCTTTGTTTTTTATGTCTGGTTGTGGAATTACAAATATTACAAATCAGGTTGATCTTTATTTTTTTTGTACAGTAAGTATGATACTGTAGAACTTGCTAAGTAGGTATCTGGTAAGAGCCATATTATTTAAGAATATGACTCGTATACATTTTTTTATTTCCAGGTGTTATAATATCTACCTATAGAATTCCAGAAACATAAAACAAAATCAAAACCAGAATGTACCTTTTCGAGTGACCCTTAACAGAATAATGTCAATTTTAATCTGAAACTAATCCTCATAACACAGGGAATCCTAGTATGAGGACTAGTGACCATTGGCTGTTTTATTTAGAAATAAATAAAATATTGTTAATAGGTTAAGTTTGCCTGTTTACTTTGATTCTAATAAATACATTATTATCATTATCATTAATAACTACAAATAAATTATCTACGCCTGTCTTTTTGCACTCTGTCTTTGTATGGAAGTAGGGGAGGCATAGAACTCGCTTTTGTATGAAATTATGGACGCCACTCAAGTGTTCAAAGGAAACCGCGGTGTATGACATTTATGAAATTCGGAACTTGTACCTATCCCCAGTTTCAAATTTCACGGTGTCTAAAGGTATATAAATTCTGTGTTGTTGTTGGTTATGTTTGTTTTGAATTAAGTTTCACTTAAGAATAATAAAATTGTTGTTTCCCTTTTTTATTTCTTTTGGATAAATTAGCTTGACAATGGTGTCGATTCTGTGATATCATACCTAAACCTAATTTTAGTTTCAATCTCTTTTTCTAAATGAGAACATGAGAAAGAGATGAAATATATTTTAGAACTGTCAAATTAATCCACTTGTTTGTTGTCTAGTGTGAATTTAACGGCACTGAATGTAGTGGCGTCTAATGTATCAAGGGTGGAAGATATTTTGACAGTTCTAAAACTAAATTCAGAACTATGTAACATCTTCTATCTCTTACTCATGTGTGTTTTGGAAAGAGAGAGTGCTAAACTAAAATTAGGTTTAGCTATGAAACGACAGAATCGACACCATCGTGTTCGAATTTAATGAATAAGCTAAAATCATAGTGTTAGGTAGGTACTTTTGTAACTCAACGGTGGTAGTTAGTCAAGAGTACTAGGAAATAAACGCTTACACACTCATAGTGCGGGGGGCACTAGGATTCCCTGTGTCGCAGGTGGCATGGACATTTGACGGCTCCGTAGCTAAGTTGGTAGTGACCCTGCCTGCAAAGCGAGGGGTCCCGGGTTCGATTCCCGGCCGGGGCAGATTTTGTGTAAGCATAAAGTTTGTTCTCGGGTCTTGGATGTTTGTGACGTGTATCTGTGTGTGTCCATGCCACCTGCGACACAGGGAATCCTAGTGCGGGGGTATGAGTGTGTAAGCGTTTATTTATTATTTATTTTTATACACAGATACACATCACAAACATCCAAGACCCGAGAACAAACTTTATGCTTACACAAAATCTGCCCCGGCCGGGAATCGAACCCGGGACCCCTCGCCTTGCAGGCAGGGTTACTACCAACTTAGCTACGGAGCCGTCATGCCCTAACATCGTACTTAAAGTATTATAGTTAACACTAAAACTAAAAACATTTAAGACAGTTCGATACATAATTAATTTTACCGCATTTTTACACGACTGCCCAAAGAGGAGTAGAATGTTTTCAGGGTTCATGAAAGTATGTATATGAGCTTCTTAATTCCACCATAACTTTTAAATGCTTGAGCAGATTTGGATGTATGATCTATCGTTATAATCCTGACATCATCCCGAATGGTATTGGTCTTAGAGGATTAGTGCTGCTCGGGTCACGGAAGAATGCTTGCTTCCCGTGGCCCCAGCATAAGGTGCTGTGCATGTTTTCGTCCCCGGAGGTTTTAGTGGGTATGGGCCGGTAGTGGAAGCCGGCTGGAGCCCCACACTACCCCCGTCTATTGCACCTCGGGCGGGGGTGTGCGTAAACACATTTCCTCCGGGAAAAAAAAAGGTTATTGTGTTTTTTTAATGTTTTCATTCACGTTTGGCTTTAGTACATTTACTTAACTAACTGCGTTATATAAATAAAAAATAATAAATTGTTTATTTGCTCAAAAATTCTGGTGTAGGTACAATTTAGGGTTGCTACATTATAAAGCAACTAAAACTAAGACTAGTACCCTTGTGAGTCTCTGTACCCTGCACTAGGTCTCTTCAGAGCCTGTATGGCAGGACTACAGCCACCCTTTGCGGTCACTATCTGGCAAGTTACCTTGTAACATTATATTAGTACAAAAAAAAAGTACAAAATTTATTTATTGTATATAAAAAAGTTTACAAGAGAATAGTTGAAGCCCTGCCTGCTGCTTTAGTGTAAACGGTGTTGCATAGTGCACATATTATGTTAGGTATTGTCTATAAACAGATGAAAAAATGCATAAAATTAAAACAAACGTGTACATTTAGATTCTTATCCTAAAAATTTGATAGATAGTTGATGATTATACTCGTATAATGAAGATTATTAAATGATAATTGAATTAACATTCAATTATCGTCATCAATCTCACAATGTAATCGATCCACTGTTAGGTATAAGCCTCCTCCAAGAGTGTAAAAGACTATTTTTAAAATTATGACTACTAAATAAGATTATATAAAGTGAGTAATTTATAGTTTCAATTCCGCTATAAATTTATATAATCTTATTTAAAATGGATTTCCGCAAAGTAACGCCTGATTCCATCAAATATCTTATGACAACTACTTGTATTGAAGTCTAAATAATCTAAATAAAGAATTCAATACTTTGACCTTTGACTTGAAAGTGGAATTGAAACCTGATCCTAAATTGTTTTAGAAAAACTCAAAAGCAAGGCTTCTGTCTACTCGAAAAGAAAGAGCGGAAGGGACAAAACTCTCCCCTTAAATACCCTCCGGATGTACAGCAGACAATCTAAAAACGAGCAGAAATTCGTGGAAACCCGCAGGCAGGTAAGTCTTTGGGGACTCCAGCCAGCTAGAAATATAAAACTTTAACTAATTATAGGTAATCCAATAAAACAATGAAACAAGCAAGTTGTTTGATTCATGCTAAGGCACTTAAAAAAATTCCAAATCTATACACATAAATAAAACTGAAGTGTCTGTTTGTAATATCAAAATAACAGCTTTTTACTAAATGCATATGAAAGTATATACGGTACCTAGAAGAAAACAACAATTTTTAAAATTTTTGTCTGTGTGTCTGTCTGTTTGTTCCGGTTAATCTTCGAAACGGCTGGACCGATTTTGACGGGACTTTCACTGGCAGATAGCTGATGTTACAAGGAGTACGGGCAGTTAGCCCGTGGTTACACCCGTGTAGACATTCCCAGAAGAACGGAGAAGCAGGCCTTTGTGTTTTAAAGTTCTGGGTGGCACTGCAATTGTTATGGGCCGGCGTTATGCTTACCATCAGGCAAACGACCAGCTCGTCTCGTAAGCAATAACATAAAAAAAAATCATCATTGTTACGCGAAGGAAGGACAAACTAATAAAGACACTTACATTATGTGCAGCTATAATAGGTTACGCCCTACATTTCCGCTCATAACTGACCATTTTTTATAAATGTCTTAAGTGACGATTTAGTTGCAGTACAGCACGCCTGAATGATATAAATGATTCAAAAGACAACATAACAGGCACCAACTGGGCTATTTTTCCCCCAGTGATCGTCTGTAACAAACACAAGCCTGGCAACAAGACAACTGAATAGTAGACAAGTGCGAGAGTGCAAGCACTCGCAAAAATTGTTCACTCTTTGTGGAGCACCTGCGCTGTCTATTGTCATAGTTAGGCGGTGGCACCTCGTTGGATCGTATACAATGCTGGTTGTTGATTATTTTTGTTTAGGCATTACGTACGTGCCAGACGCCTTAACCACTAGGCTATGGGAGCAATCGATGTTGACTGTGAAATTCTTGATATGATGTATTTCTTTTCGGCTTACAAGCCGAAGCTCCATCTAGCAGACCCGCTTTGTAGCGATTGCCTGCTTCATTGTGATACGTTACAGTACCAATCAAATGGCGCGAGATTTTGCATTATTTAAACTTTATGAAATATATTTTATCGTGTTAACCGACACTAGCGGATGTTCACACAAATATATACATCACCAAAATTTCGCTTCCAACAGGATAAGCCGAAAAGAAATACATCATGTCAAGAATTTCGCAGTCAACATCGATTGCTCCCATAGCCTAGTGGTTAAGGCGTCTGGCCCGGCAAGCCAGAAGACGCAGGTTCGTATCCTGTTGGAAGCGAAATTTTTGTGATGTATATATTTGTGTGAACATCCACTAGTGTCGGTTAACACTATAAAATATATTTCATTACGTATGTGTGTGGGCAGCGCAGTGCAGAACTTTAGCGAATCTCTGCATGGTGCTGCTAATGTATTGCTTTAGTCTTGCGACCTTTACAGTGTCACTGGACGTTGGAGAGCGCAGAAGGCGCTCCAGCCCGAAAAAGTAGTGTTTTTGGCGACTAGAGCAAGGGCACCGCGTGGGATCGAACCACGTCGGTACGGACCTCGGTTTGGGCCGTCGCTGAGAAAGGCAGGTTCGGGAAAGAATAGCCTTGAAACTATTTTTTTTTTATTTTTTCTAGAAAACTATGCATCTTACGGGTTTTATTTAATAGAAGAAATGTTGTTTATGTCGATAAGATCTCTCCTACAAAAAATAAAATCTGATCGAAATTCCGACTTTCATTCCTAAGTCCACCTTTTTTCAATATGGGACCACTGTGCGGCACACGAGTGCGACCGTTTAAAGTGGGCCCTAATCTAGCTAAAGCTAATTCTCGCGGGCCCGAGGTGTGCGCTTGCGGAATTTCGTGTATCTGTGTGTGGTGTGTATGACTCTAGTTGCCTCGATCCAAAGCCTACATCGAGAAGAAGGGCAAGAAACGTAAGCTTATAAAGAATTTAAATAAAAAACTCGACGGTGGTGTGGGAAGAAACGGTAATGTACCTCAGACATTTATCAAGTCTCGTAGTAGCAGACCGCCAGCGGGCGCGCGCTAACGATGCCCACTCGCGACACGAGCGGTGTTTAGCCAACATCTAGGTCTTCTAGGCGCATCTTGTGTATCTGTCAAGGTAAAAATGTTTTATGACTGAAGAGACATGAACGTTGACCACTTTTCTTAACAGGCTTCAAACAAATGAGGTCGCGCAACAACAAATGAAGGCTCGCATTTATTATAGTACTAGCTGCTGCCCGCGGTTTCACCCGCGTGGAGGTATTGGATTTCATGGATTTTATTTTTTTGCGCGAATCCCTAATTATTTTTCTAAAATTAAAGTAGCCTATGTTACTCCTTGTATCATCAGCTATCTGCCAGTGAAAGTCCCGTCAAAATCGGTCCAGCCGTTTCGGAGATTACCCGGAACAAACAGACAGACAGACAAAAATTTAAAAAATGGTTGTTTTGTTATAGGTTCCGTATATACTTTCATATGCATTTGGTAAAAACCTGTTATTTTGATTTTACAAACAGACACTTCAATTTTATTTATCTGTATGGATACTGATACGGATAAGTACGGATATATTACAAACTAAGTTAGTATATTATACAAATTCAAATACAAAATGCTTTATTCAAATAGGCCCCAAAGGAGCACTTATGAAAGTTAAAATAAATGACTCTAACAGCAGGCCTCTGCAATAATATATAATATAATACCTAGTCTATATTAGTATATATTAGAGTTAATGTTATGTTATGTACACATTAGTATAGTTCTAGTGCTTCTGCCTTGCAAAGGATGTTTGGGTCACATTCGTTCGCCCGATTGATGTCAAGTAATTCATCTTACGAAGATTTTATCTACCACAAACAACAAAACTTTCAAATTTATAACATTAGCAAGATTTATCGACACCCTTAGAGATATCGCGTACATGCTAAGCGACTTCAAGATAGCCCAAAACAAATTAAACCCTTCACGCTCGGCATGATAAGGATTGGCGTGAAAGCCCCCATCTTGTACCAAGTTGAAATTGAATACAATCTCTACAGCATATTCCAACAAACTTAAAACATACATTTCAAGAGAAATCAAGTCCAATAATCTGGGTACGTTCGAGTGGGTGGATCAAGGGTTTATGGAAGGGGCCGGTCAGGGTTTGAGTGGCACTACACTTTTAGTAGTAGACTAATCACATTCAGCTTTTATTTTTTACTCTACTCTATTTGACCAATCTTACTTACAGCGCAAGTACGGATCGTTTTTTTTTGTGTTATTTGGTAACGAGACGAGCTGGTCGTTTGCTTGATGGTAAGCATAACGCCGGCCCATAACAATTGCAGTGCCATCCAGAACTTTGAAACACAGAGGCCTGCGCGGCACTGCAATGCGCTCGTTACCCTGAGACATTAGGTATTAAGTCTCATAAGCCCAGTAATTTCATTGGCTACTCTGCTCATCAAACCGGGACACAGTAATGCTTGCACACTACTGCTTGGCGGCAGACTTCACAAGATCACGATATCATTCTTCCTTTATTAAAGGAGCTTGTTTTCCGTGACCCGCGCCCCCATGCCCCAATGACCTGTGCCCCGTGCCCCACGCCCCACCGTGCAAGCCTCCGCCCACGACGTTCGGTATGTCATTCGTAAGTTTAATTACAATTTTGCGAGAGGAGCCGGGAGGTGGATTCGGCTACGTGCCCTGTGTTCGTTATTAGTTCACCAATTTTCATATTAGCTTAAATAATATGTTAGGTTAGGATGTGGGATCGGGGATAGGAGTTAAGCGATCATAAGTTTAAAATGATTATTAGATTTTTAGTGGAATAAGTCATACATCATCATCATCATCATCAGCCGGAAACCGTCCACTGCTGAACATAGGCCTCCCCCATAGATCGCCACTTGGATCCACAAAAAAATTGGAAAAAATAATTAAAATATGATAAAATAAATTCAAACAAAAATATATACCCTATTAAAAACGTGCATAGTAGTACGTGACGTACATTTGTCAAATCTTAATTATTATAATTTAAAAATGGGAATCGACTTTGACAAAAAATAAATCGAGTAACATAACAAAAAAATTACAGAGAAATTGAGAACCTCCTTCTTTGGAAGTTGGTCAAAAAGGAAAGATTTACTATAAAGAATAGTGACTTTGACTATTATTAAAAGCACAATAGTAGTAACAATTACATTTATACATTTTAATTTAAATCAGCACGCGTGCCACATTCCGCCACTCATAATTGTTTTTTACTGAAACTGTTCTTATTTATTACTACTTATTTTGCTATATTTCTTTCATTGTATGTCTTTACAAATCACTTTCACTAGCATTTTATATAGCTTAGCACTTTAGCTTTAGCACTTATACGCTACTTAAAAGTTAAAAGCATGTTGTGTCTCTTTCCGCAGCCAGTTTCTTTACGTGTTGCTGCCGCTAGAGGCGCTGTATCCTGTATGGTCATATCTTAAAAAGAAACGCTGTTGCTTATACGTTGCACGGTGTCAAACTCGTGCGTTCAAGTTACCTTATAACTATGAGCGAGTTGAACGCGTATGCTCTTTACGCTGCAGCCACCTGTATTGTAATTAGTTTAACTGCCGCTACGTGGCGCTGTTGTTGTCTTCGCAAAGTTACAAAAAAACTTTTGGCGAGATTAATTACAGTTTTATAGTAGGAAGACGATTTTGGATAGAGATTAAGTTGTTTTTATTCTGAAAGTAAATTTAGAATGGATAAGAGGGTTTAAGAAGGTCAGTGGTATTGAGGCTGGTCTCGATGATTCGAATCCTACAACGAGCTTTAACTTTTACTAAAGGGAAATATCTTGATTCTATTTTAGCTCGGCTGGGCAGCGTTCGGAAAGCTTCAACATATATTTTCGTCCACCATACCGCAGAGCCTGTAAACCAGGCTTTTCAACCAGTGTGTGTTGCCAGTGATGGCTTATGGCACTGAGACGTAGTCTCTTACTATTAGCCTTATGAGAAAGCTCAGAGTCGCGCAACGAGCTATGGAGAGGGCTATGCTCGGGGTTTCCCTGCGTAATAAAATCCGAAATGAGGAGATCCGCAGGAGAACGAAAGCCGACACAGCTCTCAGAGTTAGTAAGTTGAAAAGGCAGGCCACATCGCTCGCAGAACCGATAACCGATGGCGAAGAAAGGTTCTCGAGTGGCGACCACGAACCGGAAGACGTAGTGTAGGACGGCCCCCCACTAGGTGGACGGATGACCTTGTCAAAACCGCGGGGAACCGTGGATGCAAGAGGCGAGTAGTCGGTCCAAGTGGTGTTCTATGGGGGAAGCCTATGTTCAGCAGTGGACGTCTTCCGGCAGATGGTGATGATGATGATCATGATTATAGCTTGCTAGTAGGCCATTGTCTGGCTAACAACCAAACTCAAGTTGTGTTCAGCGTGCTCACCATCCTCGATCACATTGTCACATTATTGGTAGTAGTCAAACGCTATCCTATAGTGAATCAATTGAACAACCTAGTCTAATCGAGACCGTAAAATTGGCTGACATAGCGTTTTTCGGTTCAAAGTGATAATACAAGATATGTAATTGTTTTATCTGTTTGCAGTCACTAATCTATACAAATAAATAAAATTGAAGTGTCTGTTTGTAATATCAAAATAACAGCTTTTTACCAAATGTATATGAAAGTATATACGGTTACGGTCACAACCATTTTTAAAATTTTTGTCTGTCTGTCTGTTTGTTCCGGGTAATCTCCGAAACGGCTAGGCCGATTTTTACGGGGCTTTCACTGGCAGATAGCTGTTGTTACAAGGAGTAACTTAGGCTACTTTTATTTTAGAAAAAGAATTAGGATTCCACGCAAAAAAATAGAAACCATGAAATCCATTATCTCCGCGCGGGTGAAACCACGGGCAGCAGCTAGTAAAAAATATACTGTGCCTGTAGGTACTAACGGCACAGTTTGAATATTATTTCCTTAACGATTGGGAATGAAATTTATTATTGATGATCAGAAAACCGAGCAACTCTCGTGGTAAAGTTTTTCTGCTTATTTGTTCTTTATACAACACACAAATTTTACAGGAAGTACTTATTAAAGTTTCTGTTACATTTGTCCCAAAAGCACTGTTCTCCAAAACCTATCGTTATATTATTATGAAGACAACGTTTATAGAACGTCCAGTGTCAAATAATACTTATACAACTGTCAAAATTTAAGCAGGATAAGCCGCGGGCTCTAATCTACTGGAAAGATTTGCCATATCATTATCATTGCAATGACAATATAAATTTGGATATGTCATACCTACTAATGAACCTATACTATCGTTTCTCTAAAATCATTTTGTGAATATCGATAACACTTTAGTATATAAATGTGCCTATACATTATTCTCTTCCACACAATTCTGATCAGTGACAAAAACAATAAGTGCAAGCATCATGGTCGTCACAGTCCACACAACCGCCAAGAGTCCTCCTGCTCGAGCTGTCTTAATGACAGCAGACCTAATCGGCCTCAAAATCAAAACAATAGATGTGAATTTAAGCACAAGTGCTCAAAAAAGCCCAGAATATCTCAAAAAGAATCCTACGCATACAGTTCCGTTGCTTGAAGATGGAGACTTTATCATCTCAGACAGTCATGTCATCATGACCTACTTGGTGTCTAAGTACGGAGCAGAGTTACAAGAAACTCTATACCCTGCCGACTTACAAACAAGGGCTATAATTGATCAACGTTTATATGTCGACGCTACGATACTTTTTCAAAGATTACTAGCTGCAATTAAATATATATATCAAGCTAAGAACAAGACTCCAGCGCCGACTGCTCAGCAAATTGAAGAATTTCATGAAGCATATGGCTTTGTTGAAAGGTACTTAGAAAAGACTAAGTTCTTGGCGGCAAATCACATCACTGTCGCAGATATATCAGCTGTATCTACCATATCTGGTATGAATATCCTGGTGCCAATTGATGAGAATAAGTACCCAAAAATAACACAATGGTGGGAGAAAATCAAAACTTTTGACTGGTATCAAAACAACAACGTTCGTGGATTAATAGAGCTTGAGGAGTTCCTCAAATCGACATCAAAGTAGATCGTCAAAAGTTGCTAAAGCTGTGTAGTAATTATCTTAAATTAACTAACATATTATAGATACTTATATATCGGAGCAACGACGTCACAGGCGAGCTTCATGGACGGTGTAAAATGACAACAATCAAAACATGTTAACTTTGGTTTACTAATTAGCGTTTTAAAGCCATGAATTACTCATTGGATTGTTAATAACTTCACTTTAACTTTGATTAACTAATTAATGTTTGCTAACCATAAATTATTCATTGAATTGTTAAAACTAGACAAATGATTGTTAAACTGAACAAATTCACTGTAAACACAATTTTTTAAAAGATTGCCGACAAGTTTCTTGCCCGTTCTTCTTGTACGGCCTATTACTTGGAATGGGCGCCTAGAGTCATTTATTTTAACTATCATGAGTGCTCTCCTGGGCCCCATGTTAATAAAAAGTAATGAATTTCAATTGAAGATTAAAATCTAAAGTGGAATGACAAGATCTAACAAGTTTTATAAAGATTCTTTGTCACAATCTGTTTTGCTATAAATACGAGCGACCGACTGTTGAGGAAAGCAGTGTTGCGCCTACCGTCGGACCGTTCAGATCTCCCATATAACCTTGCCGAAATAAATGGTTGAGATAAAATGGAGCTACTTCGTGTTTTCTTTCTACGAGGGGTGAGCGGTCACCATGATGCTGAAGATGTTGACGTCACCGGTGGTGACGTCACCGTTTTTAAAAAGACCCCTGGACTCGCCGCCCCGTCATCAGAAGTGGGATTGGAACGGAACAACCTAGCTTTCCAATCCTAGCCTTCTCACCCGCTTGTCACCTGAAGTACCAGCGCAGATGGAGTGGGATTGGAACGGAACAACTTCGCTTTCCAATCCTAGCCTTCTCACCCGCTTGTCACCTGAAGGACCAGCACAAATGGGCAATGCAGCCGAGCCCAGTCGCAGCAGAGGTCCCCACATCAGACACCAGCTCCTGAAGATTATGCTGACACACCACCGTATTGGCGACAGATGACCCATCACTACCAGCTCCTGAAGATTATGCTGACACACCAGCCACTCCGTGGTATCAACACGAACGGGCCAACACGTGCAACCAAACCAAGAAAAAGGCGATGGAGACATGACATCAGAATACAGGTGAATCGTAACTTTTTCTACCATATTTTAACTTTAGACTTGCATGCGCATAAACGCAACTTACAACTTACAAATAATCCAAGAGATTACTTCTAATTTCACGAGATTTCTTAGTTTCTTGAGTTTTATTTTTAAAAGTTTTTCACGAGATACCCACAAATACCAAAAATCTACGAGTTATCCGTGTGCTGTCCGCGAGTTATCCCGAGGTATCCGCGAGTTATCCCGGGCAATCCACGAGTGATCCGTGAGTCAATCCAAGTGATAGCCGTGAGTTAATCCAAGAGGTAGCCGCGAGTTAATCCAAAGAGATAGCCGTGAGTTAATCCAAAGAGGTGGCCGCGAGTTAGTCCAAGAGATGGCCGCGAGTGATCCGTGAGATGTCCGACGAGATATCCGACGAGATATCCGGAGATATCCGATGAGATTGTCACGCGATTTCCACGAGATATCTACGAAAATCCATACCTAGTAATTCTAACCCAACTTAATAAAAAGGCCTCCAAATCTTTTCAAGTATGGCAGTGTCTTTAATCGACATCACAATTCTTAATTATTATTATCGCTGATTATTTGTCTTTGAGGTATTTTTGTGAATCTTGTGCAATTTATTCAAGGCGAAGTGCCTGTTTGTATGCTAGTTTGAAAACTTAGTGGCACTAGCGTTCATTAAGTTCTTTCTATTCCGGTACGCGTAAATACGCGATGTGGTAGTTACCAAAATTCATTGACGACACTGAGCTTTCATTGAACTAGATTCGCGGCGTTAGCAACAGCGCGAAGAATGTTACAGATAATTGATATTCGGTTAACAATTCGGGATCCGAATTATAAAACGTAATAATTTTGAATCGTCGGTAAGACTGTACAAATTATTTTATTCCTTGTGTACCCTCTATTTTCGTAATTTTAAATTATTTTATTCCTTGTGTACCCTCCATTCCCGTCATTTTCAGAGCCTCTGCGGACCACGGTCATAACAATAAGGCCCAGACCGCAGCATCGACCTGTATCCCATTTCCTTTAGAGCCTCTGTGGACCACGGCGTACAAGACCGCCCAGACCACAGCAACATCCCTGTCTCCCAGTCTCCATGTCTACGAGAATTTAAAAATCATGCAATGATGCGTGGAGCATTTGCATTGAACCTATAATAAATCTATTCATGCAATGATGCGTGGAGCATTTGCATTGAACCTATAATAAATCTATTCATGCCATGATGCGTGGAGCATTGGCAAAAACAAATACACACTCTGCTCACATTCCCTTGAGCATCAAATTTATTTACGTTTAACTACGAATGTTTGCATGTGAACTGTTATGTTTACAGAATATTATTAAGAAGGTACTAAAAGTTGGCTGATAATTTTGTTACATGAATATGGTTTCACTCTAACATAAAGTTAAATCTTGACAATATGGAAAATAAGCAATGTAGCTTAATTTATGCAGTGATGAGAAACAAAGTTAACAGCTAGTGTACCGGCGTACGGGTACCTACCTCAAAACCAAATTTCTAGTTTTCAGAAACACCGTGCCTGGTGCAGAGCGCGCACCACCTGTCAGAATGGCCGAGTCGGCGCGAAGCGGGCTACGTCTACGGTGTTGAGCAGGGCAATAGGAAACATAACATGTTTACCTACTTTGATTAACTAAATGTTTACCTACTTTGGTTAGCTAAATAGTTTGCTCATTAGATTGTCGAAACTAGATAACTTCACTGTAAAGATAATTGATCAAAGGAAAGAAAGCAAAAAGAAAGAGAAAAGGAAAAGAAAAGAAAAGAAAAGACAAAAAAAAAAAAAAAATTTCGTTTCTCTTTAAAATGCAAACTATTACTCTTGCAAACTTAACTGCAAGCAACGGTGGTTGCTTACAGATACCAAACTCAGAAGGAAACGTCTCATTGTTTCAGAACATAACTGGACTGGTGCAGAGCACGCACCATCTATCAGAATGGCCGTATCGGAGCAACGACGTCACAGGCGAGCTTCATGGACGGTGTAAAATGACAACAATCAAAACATGTTAACTTTGGTTTACTAATTAGCGTTTTAAAGCCATGAATTACTCATTGGATTGTTAATAACTTCACTTTAACTTTGATTAACTAATTAATGTTTGCTAACCATAAATTATTCATTGAATTGTTAAAACTAGACAAATGATTGTTAAACTGAACAAATTCACTGTAAACACAATTTTTTAAAAGATTGCCGACAAGTTTCTTGCCCGTTCTTCTTGTACGGCCTATTACTTGGAATGGGCGCCTAGAGTCATTTATTTTAACTATCATGAGTGCTCTCCTGGGCCCCATGTTAATAAAAAGTAATGAATTTCAATTGAAGATTAAAATCTAAAGTGGAATGACAAGATCTAACAAGTTTTATAAAGATTCTTTGTCACAATCTGTTTTGCTATAAATACGAGCGACCGACTGTTGAGGAAAGCAGTGTTGCGCCTACCGTCGGACCGTTCAGATCTCCCATATAACCTTGCCGAAATAAATGGTTGAGATAAAATGGAGCTACTTCGTGTTTTCTTTCTACGAGGGGTGAGCGGTCACCATGATGCTGAAGATGTTGACGTCACCGGTGGTGACGTCACCGTTTTTAAAAAGACCCCTGGACTCGCCGCCCCGTCATATATAATACTTACTTATACTCGTTTGGGGTCGAGACAATGGGCCCCTGGGTAACAGACGTGAGGCTGTTTTTTAAGGAGTTGTCCCGACGCGTAGTAGAAGTGCAGGTGACCAACGAGCTGGCGCTTACCTCGGTCAACGTATTAGTTTGGCTATTCAGCGAGGTAATGTCGCCAGCTTTCTGGGCACCCTACATGAAGAAGGCGACCGTTTTTTATCTATAAGGTTTTGGTTAATTTTGTGATATGTGAGGAGTATGGTTAGTTTTAATTAATTTAATTTTAGGTGTTTATTGTTTTGTTTAGAAAATAGTTTTATCATAGATACTTAGAATATAAGTTATTGATCTTTAAAGTGTTCACCAACATGTACATTATGATATTTATGTTAATAAACTCATTTATTGTATTGTTATTTGGGATTTTTAATATGTTACCAAGACACACTCATACGTACCCTTGCACTAGGATTCCGGTGTGTTTCAGATGGCATGTACAAACACAGATATATGACGAAACATGCAAGACTTGAGTACAAACTTTGTGCTATCCACACAAACTTTGCCCCGGTTGAGGATCGACCCACCTTAGTTGTAACGTGGTGTCCTTTCGGCTAGCTGACATGGATACCTCGTTATACAGTTATCGAGCCGTCAATATTTGGAAGCACCTACTTCAAATGATTAAGACTTCATGTCATCGAGTCAGCGATATAGGATTGTACTTCGCTGAATCGAATACATCTTATGATTCGTTCAAGGTGTAACATCTGTTTTTTGTACTAAATTATAATTTTGATTTTTCTCGTAAAAGCATTGCTCATCAAACATTATTGGAAACCAATTATTCTTCTAGGTTATGTAGTGACCATTTCAAATCTAATAATAAGACGCGAACATGTTTCTTCATTATCCCTCAAAGTAACCATAAATGACAAGCACCAGCGGTGGTGGCGCCATCTGAGATTAGCTTTGCCTTTCAAATTCAAAATTCAAATTTAAAAGTCTTTATTCAAATAGGCCCCAAAGGAGCACTTATGAAAGTTAAAATGACTCTAACAGCGGGCCTCTGCAACATTCATCTACCCGAATCACAGACTAAAACTAATGCTGTCTTTATCAGAACATAATAAATGACAAAGACACCAACAGACCCGATCCGTGCTCAAAGTCAACGAACCTTCCAGAAACCCACCGTGCCCGTTCCAAATCGGTATAGGCCGAGCAAGAAGAAGGGCAAGAAACTCGTCACGGCATGTGGCTCCCTATTGCGACAGTACGCCAGTCGCCTGCCAAACGAATTGAGAGCTGCGCTGAAGGTACACTTCAATGGTGACTAGGACTTCACACTACGTTCTAAGAAATTCAGATATTATCTATCATCATTGGGATATAATATATCTAATCAGATTGGTGTAACCTGCAAATGTTTACTATTATTTACCTACCGTTAACTTTACTATCGAAGAGCTATCAAAAAATACGATGGTATTCATGTGTAACATACCGATATTATATCTAATCAAATTAAATCTAATCAATACACAAGCCGATAAAAATGTTAGAGACTATTAATAATATAATGATAATATTCAGTAACACAATAACAGTGGAACAGTGAAGTTAAGCATCATGGTTATCACACTTTACAAAATTGATGGAAGCCCTCCAGTTCGAGCAGTCTTGATGACTGTAGAGTTCCTCGGCCTCAAAATCGAAACTAAGGAAGTCAACACTCTCGCTGGAGAACAATTCCAACCGGAATATCTGGAGTTGAACCCTACGCATACAGTGCCGTTGCTCCAAGATGGTGATTTCTTGCTTGCAGATAGTCACGCCATTATAACATACTTGGTATCTAAGTACGGAGCAGAGCTACGAGCAACACTGTACCCTGTTGACTTGAGGACAAGAGCTACAATTGATCATCGGCTTTTCGTTGACGCTACACTAGTTTTTCCGAAGTTAAGAGCCATCCTTGTGTCAGTGTTAAAGGACAAGGCTCCCGGACTAACTGCTCAACAAATTGAAGACGTGCACGAAGCGTATGGCTTTATTGAAAAGTACTTGGAAAAATCTACGTTCTTGGCTTGTAATCATATCACTCTTGCTGATATATCAGCGGTGTCCACTATATCATCGTTAGAAGCCGTGGTGCCAGTCAGCGACAAGTTCCCGAAGGTTGCGGAATGGTTGGAGAAGATCAAATCTAAGGAATGGTATCAAAAAGCCAACGTTCCCGGATTAACGCAGCTGGCGGGTTATCTCAGAATGACAATGGAACAGAACTCTAAAGCAAAAGTAAATTAAATGTATTAAAGAATGTATATTATATTTTTTATTTTGTTATATACCAGCTTTTATGTCTGCGGATTTACACGCGTGGAGCGCGGTCACTAACGCGACCACAACCTGCAGACCAGATTTTTATTAGATTTTTTTTAAATTTTATATGGCATCAGCGCACACTAAGCGGTTAAGAGGCCGCAACCGAGCCACAAGCCGAGGTGGTGCCGCGTTTGTGGCTCGAGAACTCGTTACCCTGAGGCTTCATAAGCCCAGTAATTTCACTGGCTACTCTGCTCATCAAATCGGAACACAGTAATGCTTGGCAGACTTCACTCACAAAGCGGTAGTACAACCCAGACGGACACTCGCAGAAGAGTTAGTCCTACCACTTAGTAAACTTTCTTCACTTCAAGCATTTAGAGATTATGAATACAATTAAATGTCATCACTGGCGATCAAGTGAGCTCGTGATGGACCATCGCATGGCGGTGCAGCATTTTCTCGTGCTCATCTGGTTAGCTATCACCCTCAAGTTGTAAATCTGCCACCAAGCACCTATCAGTTTGTTCCTGTCTAATCTGGGTTTAAATTCAAATTCAAATTCAAAAGTCTTTATTCAAATAGGCCCCAAAGAAGCACTTATGAAAGTTAAAATGACTCTAACAGCGGGCCTCTGCAACATTCATCTACCCGAATCACAGACTAAAACTAATTATGTCTTTATCAGAACATAAGTATCACAGGAGGACACAGGAGTATCTAGTTAAACCATCTTCGACTACATTAAGTATCTCTAAAGATCGGGCAAAATATTGGTCAAATGTCCATCTATCTATACAAATAAATAAAATTGAAGTGTCTTTTTCTAACATCAAAATAACAGCGTACCGTATATAAAAGTATATACGGTACATATAACAAAACAACCATTTTTTAAATTTTTGTCTGTCTGTCTGTTTGTTCAGGGTAATCTTCAAAACGGCTGGGCCGATTTTGACGGTATGTAGCTGTTGTTACAAGGAGTAACTTAGGCTACTTTTATTTTAGAAAAAGAATTTGGGTTCCGCGCAAAACAATTAAAACCATGTAATCCAAAATCTCCACGCGGGTGAAACCGTGGGGCAGCAGCTAGTAACGAATATAATTTGACAAAAACAGTAGGTACAGTTGTGAGCGTCTTTTGTTACGAACAACAATATTTCACTGTTTGGTACGAAATTCGGTCTCAAGTACGAAGTAACCTACTTCGGCGCAACTTCGCCGCTGCTAAACATAATATCCAATTATCATCCAGTAAACAAAGCTTAAACTTCGCACGAGCATCCGACTTTTCGTCCGTGAAGTGCTTTCTTCGTTTCCTTACGGGATTCGTCGAAAATTGACGTGTTTCCGACTCGGAGAGTTCGCGTCTCGTCATTAAAACTTGCACGATTCTACAAAAAATCTATAGGACCAGTAACTCGTCTCTATTTTTAGAATGTGTTTTGTTTTATGAAATATATTTTATAGTGTTAACCGATACTAGCGGATCAAAAATTTCGCTTCCAACAGGATTCCAACCTGCTTCTTCTGGTTATCTAGACCAGACGCCTTAACCAACTAGGCTATGGGAGCAATCGATGTTGACTACGAAATTCTTGATATGATGTATTTCTTTCCGGCTTACAAGCCGTATCTCCATCTAGCAGACCTCGCTTTGTAGCGATTGCGTACTTCATTGTGATACGTTACAGTATCAATCAAATGGCGAGAGATTTTGGCGAAATTTTTGGGATGTATATATTTGTGTGTTTTGTTTGAGTGCGTGGCTGTGTAGAAAAGTCATTGGAAACTTGTATTGTTAAAATGTGTGTTTTGTTTGAGTGCGTGGCTGTGTAGAAAAGTCATTGGAAACTTGTATTGTTATTTAAATGTGTATTTAAAAAATGAGAGGTTGCACGGATAGTGAGAACTTATAATATTATGATAGTCAGTACTCTTTTACTAAACGCATGGTGCAAACATCCAGGGTCTTACCACAAAAAAATGAAACACACTTTAAACCTGTGTTAAACATTGTTTAACTCTGCAACTCTGCAAAATAAAGCATGTTTAGGCTTTAGTCGCGCATTTAAATAGCAGCAACCACAAATCCTGATTTAAGTAGTGTCTAACCGTTGTCTAACTCAATTCTGTTGTGACGTTTCTAATCATTTTTGACGTTGCTTTTTAGACACTGTCTAGCTAAACAGGCGTCTAAAAGTGTTTTTTGTGGTAACACTGCCAACGTTGGATCCAAGAGGCGAGTAGCCGTTCCAAGTATTGTTCTTTGGGGGAGGCCTATGTCACAGAACATATATGTTTAGCAGTGGATGCCTTCCACAACTGCGGCGCAAGTACGGAAGTCCGTTCGATAAATTTGTCGATCCAAAAGACTCGATAATTTTATCGAATGTTGCGAGTACCGAAGTCTGATCGTAAAGTATTGTAGTAGCTCTATATTCTCTTTGGATTCGACCTAGCTATTCGATAACTTTTGTCGAAAATATCAAGGTGCGATAAATTATATGAAAAGTCGATAAAACCCACTTTATCGATTTGAACTGTCAATTTTATCGAATTTTATTTATCGAAAAGATCCGTACTTGCGCCACTGATGATGATGATGTTATATGTAAGTTGCATTACTGTTCACATTAATTGTAATGTGTCGATTTGTCAACTCTCCCGGAATCAACACGATTATAACGATCGCGAGTAGACTTCAGAATAATTATTGTTTTCGAAACGCCCCGGCGTCGCGTTTCCAAAAGTTTCGCAAGGTCCCAACTCTACTTATTTACTGGAATAAACTTGAATTGAAATGACGATAATACGGCCCAAAGAGAATTGAAAACTGATAATAATAGGGTCTTAAAAGAGGGTTCTCGAAGGTTTCTTAAATGATAATGGATTTACTTAAACTTACTCTCTTAGGGGCCGTGCGGTCCAAGCTAAGAATACTGCCACCCCATCTCTTCTTGAGGGTGCGGTACGATCCGGCTAAGGGAATATGCAGGGAATAGGCAGCAGCATTCTCCTCGGTCAATATCATAATCAATTGTGACCAAGACACCTGCCACGATTGGTGTATTATGGCTTGATAACCCCTTCATGCGGAAGGTCAATGTTCAGCAGTGGACGTTTTCGAGCTGATAATGATGATGATGACTTTCTGAGGAGCGATAAGGGCTCAAAAGTGACGTTTGCACCGATTTGTAGGTCAATCTTATAATGAGTTTCCAGTGAAGAAACATCAAATCAAATCAAATCAAAATTCTTTATTGTATACCAGTGTTAAGAAATTAACCGAGTAACAGATCTAAAATTATAGTACAACGGGCGGACTAATCGCTAAAAGCGATCTCTTCCAGTCAACCTTTGGATGGAAAGAGAACTAACGGAGTGTGAGAGGTCGGTGGTGCAAATAGATATAATACTTATCATAACAGATACAACAGAACATCGTGGTGCATGAGGACATGTTTTAATCCGCGCATAGCTAGCTACCGCTCTTGATATGAAAATCTGTATTTAGATTTTTTTATACCTTTTGAGACGAGCTGGTCGTTTGCCTGATGGTAAATGTAAAGCCGGTCTATAACAACTGCAGTCCCACTAAGAACTTTAAAATACAAAGGCCTGCGCGGCACTGCAGTGCGCTCGTTGCCCTGAGACATTAGTTATTAAGTCTCATAAGCCCAGTAATTTCACTGGATACTTTGTTCATCAAACCGGAACACAGTAATGCTTGCACACTACTGCTTGGCGACAGACTTCACTCACAAAGCGGTGGTACCAACCCAGACCGACACTCACAGAAGAGTTAGTCCTACCAACTATAGTAAAGAGATTTAGCGTACCTATTGAATATAAAAAGAAGGTAATTTTATTTTTTACACCAGTTTGTTTATACTTTTTCATTTATATAATATCGATGACTATAAGAAAATTAATTGATAAGAAGCACACGTCACTGCAAATGTAGTTTATTATCAGATAAAATTATATTTCAACTGATTCTAATAATATACTGAATGACATGTCCTTTTTAGCTTGTAAGTAATAGACATACTTGATTGATTATTTAATATTGACCACGATCTCACCTCATGTCAAGCGACAATGCGGTTGAATGAAGCATGCTTATGGTATTTGATGGAATCAGGCGTTACTTTGCGGAACTCCATTTTAAATATTATATAATGTGGGTAATTTATAGTTTTAATTCCGCGATAAGGAATCTAATGGCCTAAGTTAGATCTATACTGAACTAGCTTCTGCTCGCGGTTTTCACCCGCGTTCCCACAGGAACCGTGCATTTTTCCGGGATAAAAAGTAGCCTATGTTACTGTCCGGTTCATAAACTATATCTATGCCAAAATTCACGTCGATCCATTGCTCCGTTGCGGCGTGATAGGACAAACCAACAAACGTACAAACACACTTTCACATTTATAATATTAGTAGGATAGTAGGATTATGTAAGTAAGTATAAGTAAGTATGGATATAAGTACGAATTTCTACCATCAATTAATGTTTTTAACTAGCTGTTAATTGTCCCAAATAAAATTAAATACTATATACCCTTCAAAGCCACCCAGTGTTATATAAGGGGTAACAATGAGTGACGATTTGTCTTTTCGTACTCATATTGAAAAGATATGTGCGCAGGCATTCCGAATGTTAGGTTTTGTGCTGAGGCAAGCGAGACACCTCGATAGTATACCTGCATTCAAAGCGTTATATAATGCTTTAGTTAGGAGCAGGCTTGAAAGTAACGCTATCGTTTGGTGTCCATTTGAGGCCAAGTATATTCAGATGGTGGAAAAAATTCAGAAAAAATTTGTAAGATGGCTCTACCAAAAACAAAACGGGTATTTTGTTGGCTATCCATTTTTATATCCTAGTGCGTTTTTGATAGGCATGGTGGGGTACAATACCTTAGAGGTTAGGCGTATTGTTTCCCTGATGAGTTACATCGTGGATTTGGTGGTGGGTCGTAGGTCTAACTCATCCTTACTAGAGCTTATACCTTTGGCAGTTCCGGACAAGTATATTAGGGCTAGACGTCACAATTTGTTTACGGTGCCTTGTTCGAGAACTATTTTGAGAAGCCAGTCGCCGCTTCCTCGGGCGTTGCGACTGCTCAACGCTCTTTTGCACCAAGGCCATCATTTGGATTTGTTTCATTGCACTCAATCAGAGTTTCATAGCGCAGCTATGAAATTTGCTGAAGTGATTTGTTAAATTGGGATAATTATTATTTTTATTGTTTTTTATAATGTGTACGTGCCTAGTTTTTAAGGACTTGGAGTGAGCGCATTGGGAAACTGTAATGCTCACTCTGAGGTTATGAATAATAAATAAATAAATAAATAAAATATTATCCTAGTTAATTATATACCTACCAGGAAATCGAATAACATCCTCTATCACCAGGAAATCCTAATCATACGATGTCCGGAACTAAGTAAGGACCCAGCCTTCGTTCACGGCCAGAGGAATAATGTCAGTTGTATACATCTGTATGCGTCTAGAGTTAGTCCTTGTTTCTAAAATACAGTTACAGAATTTGTACCACCTTCGATTAATCGACATTTCAGATCAGGTGAGATACAGCTGGTCAAACCCTATCTAAAGTTGTGTGGAAGTTATCGCTCTGAGCGATTAAACTGCTCAATGCGAACTGTAAATTGAATTATTGTTATTTGGTTGTTTTATGTTTCTACACAGAGTAAAAAACACCAACAAAATTTAATTCATTGAAAATAAAAAAAATAAGGCAGGTCTTATAAATAAGGAGGTAAGACGGTAAGTATGTTTAGATTCTACAAATATTCTGCATAAGAATAATTACCTAATACCTATAGAAGATTAATGTGTTGTTGCGGTAGAAAAATATTTAATTAAGGTAAATTTTGTATTTTAGTTTCATAGTATTTTCAGAGATGGCGCTACCTGTAACTGAAAGACGACTTGCTATTTTATAAGTTGCCGTATGTGGTTGGTGTGGCAATAAATTTGAATTACATAATCTAATTTCATTCTGAGTTAAAGCCACGTCCAACAATTTTGGTGATAAATTAAAATAAAAATCTATTTCAAAACCGATTTTCAATTAGGGACCAAAATCATTGTTTACATCTTTAATTTGGAGAAAATACCACAGATGGCGTTACTTATTGCTAACTCAAAAATTTAATTAATAATTAAATTAATAAATTTGATAAATTTTATTAATTTCTAATAGTTACAAATATTTTTATAACAAAATGGTTATATAAACTATTATTTTGTATACGGTATTCTTTATATTTCTCGAAAAATAACCATCGAGAAATTACTTTTCCTAATCACTACAAGTAATAAAATAATAATTATCTTCGTTTAAAAAAGGAGCAGGTTCTGAGTTATCAATTCGTCTTTTTTCCGATCTTACTCTATTTCTTCGCCAATTGTCAACCGTTTTAATAGATTAATTCTCCATGTCAAGGGCGATCCTTTAATAAGTTTTATGATCGAATAATATATAAGAGCTGTAAAATGGGGGATAAATTGTTTGTATCGCGATAATCTCGGCGAAGTCGGTGCCGCTTTTGTAAAAACTATTTTTTACGCATCACTTACCTGATACCGGAAAAATAATCTCTTCACAGGTAAAGAGGCTAAGTCACAACGTAAGAATAAGAGACCTTGCGAGTCTAACCGTGATCCATCTCAAATACACTCCACATTCCTGCTTAGCTAGACATTTCTACATTAAAATGAGATCTAAAGTGAAAGAAATAATATAAATGGGATTCATTTGTAAGTCCTTCAATTTATATTGCTGTAAGAAAATAACTTAGTACCTACCTATTCTATCATAATACAGTTCTTTGAGATAAAGACAATTAACATAAATAAAACGAGTGTATTTTTAATATTACCAACTGAAAACATTTTCAGAGAAGCTACAAAAAAGGCGTTTTGTAAAATATTAGATCATAATATTAGTTTTATAATTAATGTGATAGTGTGTTTGATCGACGTGATTTTTTGCACAAGAAATAGTTTATGAGCCATTGGTAATTTTTTCAGTCAACCTCTTTTTTTTTTTTTGGCTCCACGCGATTTGCGTATTTAGCCAGTGTCAAGTTATATAAATAATAATAATACATTATATAAATCTCCAGTTTTGGTGCATGAAAGTCGTCAAAGTCACGTTAAAGTTTAGTCTAGGCGCGGTCAAGTCGAAGTGATGCTTCAGTAAAGCGGTGGATACTTTACTGAAGCTTCTATGGAGTTTTGGATAGAATACGAAAATAAACGTTTTTCGTCTTTGTACTATTTGCCTTTCACTCATGCACGTTTACGAACAATTAATGGTTAATAATCCACCATTATTACACATTAACACTCGATAAAACACAGGTTTTAGCAAATAACACAAAATCAACAACAACACATCTTCGCATTCCCGCCAAAACTCTCTTTTATTCTATATTTATCTATTTTATAGTAAACCTTTCTGGAACCTCCTTGGGCTTCATGCGGCTGAAACCGTGGGTAACAACCAGTTATAAAGTATTTTATGTAGGTAAAACTCGAACAAAAAAATTATCACGTATTTAAATAATTAAGTCCATTTTCAATAATTTCATTGAAATATTAATTAATTCATTGAATAAATTCATTCAACCGTAAAACGTTTACCTTCTCGGTAAGGGCTTGTTCACAGAACACCTTATTCACAGAAATCGGTTAATGAATATGAAATGAACATCAATTTTCATGGAAAATTCTAAATCGACATCAATACTTATTTAATGAGGCATTCATGACGTTTGATCTGAGATGTTTCTCGTAAACATTAATATGATTGGTCATTGAACCAAAGGCTACTTAGGCGCTGATAAAAAATGTTTTATGAAAAGGACATTTCATTTTGGATCGGCTCTGAAGTGTAACTGCTGAAACAGATCGATAGGTGCTTGGTGACATATTTTCATCTTGACTCTTAGGTAGCCAGGTAAACTCTAGAAAATGCCTTAACACTATGCTGGTGTTTTTCTTCGCCGAAAGCCAAATACATTGTAGGATCCAAGCCATCGTCCTACGGCAATAACTTCGCTGAGCCATTATCATTGCTCTTCACCTGTGTCCCTTCCACATTGACACAGGTGCCACCTCACCAATCGATCGACCGATCTGTGTCATTGATCGTTGATAAATGGATCGATCGACGGTAGAATGGGTGAGTCGACGTAGATCCTTAGTTTTTACTACACCATTGGGGATTAGTCTAGTGGCATTCTAAGCTACGTTTCATCACTATGTCACATACTGATAAGCGAGGATGAAGCAAACTTGTCTAGAAGGTGCCTATTAATTCGTTCTGACTTTGAAAAACCATGAAACTTTCTTTTTAACTGAGGGGTGTTTTAAGTTTAACGCGTTTATCTGCGTATCTGTCTGTGGCACCGCTTTTTTTTTGTTACGTGACCTGCGGTGCAAGTACGGATCTTTTCGGTCGATAAAATTGACAGTTCCAATCGATAAAGTGGGTTTTATCGAGCCTCGAAACAATCGGCAAAAGTTATCGAAAAGCTAGGTCGAATCCAAAGAGAATATAGAGCTACTACAATACTTTACGATCAGACTTCGGTACTCGTTCTTTCGGTTCGACAAATTTATCGAACCGACTTCCGTACTCGCGCCGCTGTACGGGTTTGTTCCAAACTACCATTATCAGCCTTTTTACTATTACCACACCTACTGGTGGGATACCAGCCTTCTTAGGGAGAGAGAATATGAGCCATAATCCATCATCACGTGGGCCCATTGTTTCTTAGCTATGATTCAAGAAATCTGTTTGAAAAAGCCGTTTGAAGATCTGTTTTTGTATTTAAAAAAAAAACCTAGGATTGAAATCCTCGCTAGTTTAGCAGCCCGACTGGTAATATTCTTTTCGGAAATTATTTTAGCCCAATTGCCACTCGCGTCGAGAGCTGCTCCTGACTCCGTCCCGTTCCTTTCCACTCTTATTTTCTGAACGATATTAATTCTAAAGGTTTTACACAAACGCCCTTACGTTTCCCGTTTATTTTCATTGTGTGCCGAACGTTTGGTAATTGAGTGGATTTTTTTTATTGAAACGCGGGATTAAGTGCGTTTAATTTTTAAGTCTGTTAATAGAAGGTATTGAGAGGAAATGTTTGGGTTTGCTCCAATTACTTACGTTTTTTTGGTTCAATTCGATTTTTTGCGACTGTCTTAAAATTATTTCTAGGTTTACTTTTGTGGTAAGTTTTTTTTATGTTATTTGGTAACGAGACGAGCTGTTCGTTTGCCTGATGGTAAGCATAACGCTGGCCCATAACAATTGCAGTGCCACCCAGAATAAAGGAAACCAAACGCCTGCGCGGCACTGCAGTGTGACATTATAATAGGTATTAAGTCTCATAAGACCAGTAATTTCACTGGCTACTCTACTCATCAAACCGGAACACACTAATGCTTGCGCATTACTGCTTGGCGGCAGACTTCACTCACAAAGCGGTGGTAACAACCCAGCCGGACACTCGCAGAAGAGTTAGTCCTACCACTAACAAAATATTATGAACGCGAAAGTTTGTGTGTCAACAAACACACTTTCACATTTATGATAGTAAATAGATACGTTGCTCCGTTGCGGCTTGAACTAAAGACAAACTTATAAAGACACATTCGCAATTAATAACACAAATTTATTAATGTACGGATTCGGCTCAAACAATTGTTATACCTACAGATACTATTGTCTGTTATATATCGAGTAATAATTTGACCGGATTTGCCGGATGCTGGATTTACCGCATCTCTATCGCCAATCTAGCATATGCTGGCACAGCTGCGTAGTTGTCATGAAAAAAATAATTGCCCAGTTTTATTTATGATGTTGTGGGGTGTTTGGAGGAGCGAAGGTAAGTAAAAGGCTGCTGTGTTACTTCAATACTGCATGTTTATTTCGACGATTCCTATTACTATTGTACAAAAACTAACTACGGCAACTAGTGCCGGGCCTATACCGTGCGCGATCTCACGCCTGCGTATGCGCGGCGCAGCGCGGTCAGTACGCGGCCGGCTTGCAATGCCACCGCAGTGCGGCGCGTGTGCGGCGCGGCACGGTGCGACACCTGTGGTGCATGTCACCACATCACCCCCCTTCAAGAAAAATAAAATAAAAATTCTTCAATAAAAGTTAAAACTTTCGCATTTCTTTCGTGGTCGGTA
Source organism: Crocallis elinguaria (assembly GCA_907269065.1). Taxonomy (NCBI): domain Eukaryota; kingdom Metazoa; phylum Arthropoda; class Insecta; order Lepidoptera; family Geometridae; genus Crocallis; species Crocallis elinguaria. The sequence continues at coordinate 19,588,660 of OU026074.1, read as the reverse complement.
AATGATGTGAGTATGCAAAATGGTGCAAGTACATCTGCCTGTAGACTGGGAGCTAGCGACATGCGTGACCATCAGAGTTTAAAAACCCAATTTCAGATTACTGTGTCGGTGTGTGTAGTGGCTTGACAGAACGATATCGAATTCAAAATCAAATTCAAATTCATTTATTGACACAGTTTAAATCATACATAGTAACAGCAATATTTTAGACAAATCTATCCATACATACATACAAATAAATAAAATTGAAGTGTCTGTTTGTAATATCAAAATAACAGCTTTTTACTAAATGCATATAAAAGTATATACGGTACCTATAACATAACAACCATTTTAAAAATTTTTGTTTGTCTGTCTGTCTGTTTGTTCCGGGTAATCTCCGAAACGGCTGAACCGATTTTGACGGGACTGTCACTGGCAGATAGCTGATGTTACAGGAGTAACTTAGGCTACGTAGGCGAAGCTGCGGGGCACAGCTAGTATTATATAAAAACTAAATTTTTTACACTTTACATTTACACTAAGGTGTAGGTATAATGGGGCGCCTTGTGTCATGTCCATACTAAATGTATGAAATGAATTCAATTCCGTCGCGCGTGCGCCACAACAAATAGAATCCAGCTCTCAAGTACAGCAGCAGCTGAAACGTACCTAGAGATGCTAGATTACAGATGTTCAACTTAAGCGTGGTAGCTAGCCAGACGACACAAGAAATTCCCTTGCCCCTTGCCACCATCTGAATTTAAACTAATAACGAATTTATATGTTTAACCGACTTCCAAAAAAGGAGAAGGTTATCAATTCGGTGGGTATTTTTTTTAATGTTTGTTACCTCAGATCTCTGTCATTTATACACCGATTTGGAAAATTATTTTTTATTTGAAAGTATACATATACTTTCAGATTGGTCCCAAATAAATTTCATCAAAATCGGTTTAGTAGTTTATCACTGAAGTCGGTTCGTAGCTTTTTTAAAGCACTTTTTTCGATTTAGAATTCTTTTTTGTTACTTCTGCGAGCATACTTCGATAGATGGTATGATTTACTAATTTAACAACTCCTAACCTTACAAATTGAAGTTATCTATTACCTACGCGTAGGATATTGGATAACCGTATCTACATTATTTTATAAAAGAGAAAGCTATTTGCTAAATTGTGACATGAATATAGCTACTATTAATTCAAAATGCACTATTATTTATGTCTTTCTACTCGTTATTTATATAATAGTTATCATGATATTATTAAATAAGCAAATAACTCCCAGAATTTTATTTTGTTTTATATCCCGTCTCTCTTGATATTAAATTAAAATATCTCTCTTGATGTTAAATTATGAAAGGCCTGCGCAGCACTGCAGTGTGTCCGTTACCCTGAGACATTAGGTATTAAGTCTCATAAGCCTAGTAATTCCACTGGCTGCTTTGCTCATCAAACCGGAACACAGTAATGCTTGCAATTTACTGCTAGGTGGCAACTTCACGAGCAAAGCAAAGGTCAACAGAATACTTCCGAATAGAATAGATAGGTAAAGAAATATATACCAACTGCGGCGCAAGTACGGATCTTTTCGATAAATAAAATTCGATAAAATTGACAGTTAAAATCGATAAAACCCACCTTATCGAATTTTTCGATAAAAATGACAGTTAATGTCGTTAAAGTGGGTTTTATCGATTTTAACTGTCACTTTTATCGATTTTTTTTATCGAAAAGTTCCGTACTTGCGCCGCTGTTTCTACATCGTTTACATTCTATATTGCATAATCGTGTATCCTTTCGTTGTCACCGTGGGCAACTATCGCCACCACTTCTACCACTGCAGCCCCCGGCCGGGACAGTGTTGCGTCGGGACGACTCGAGAGAACATAACTGGGTCACGTGCGTCGGTCGGCGACAACATGTCGCGTCTACCGTACGTGGTCACACACCACAGCTGATGTCGCACCTGCCACAGGTGTGACAAGTGCATGCGTGCGGTGACCTAGGGTAAATTGGGATAGGTACAAAAATAAAACAAAAATTATTATTTAGGAAAATAATCCATTGTTGGAGTATTTTTAATTAAGGAATCTCTTAATAAAATTATTTATATTCACAATACTTTGTTCATGAACTTCTTGGTTACCGAAGATACTCCACCTGCCTGTCCTTGTCCCATTTTACATGGGGTCGGCGCAGTAAGTCTTTAAGAACTGCTTTTAGATTTTGGAATTTTTTTGGCCACCTGCCTGACCAATCCTTATTGGGAATTCTGAGAGTATGGGGCCAATGCAGCTTGGTGGGTATGTCACGACTCACATCATGCCCTTCAATTGAGTAATTCTTAAACATGCGGGTTTCCTCACGATGTTATCCTTTACCGTTTTCAGAGTGAGTGTGACAAATCCGCACATAAGTTGATTTAAGATATTGGTGCAGGGCCGAGTAATTATATAGGCCAAAACAACACTGCTCCATTTCACAGTATTTGAGTTCTGTTTTAAAAAGGAGCTCTATTGTTTAAAGGAGTATTGAGCTCATTCTGTTATCAATAGGTACCCTCCTGGGACAAAGTCACCAAATGACCCCAATCTCCTCTAAATACATCGTTTGCGCTTGCGCAGGCCCAGTCAACCAATGACGTGCAATTCCAATTATAAAATTCCTATTTGGCCATCAGCTGACTGCGCGTTTGGATGATTCAAAAATGGAATTTTATTTGTGAATGGGACCCCGTACTATTGTAACGGTTAACGCACGTGCAAAAACAGCTGTTTTGCTAACAGCTGATAGTCGTATAACGACTAAAGGTGATGTATGCTCTATGTTTGAAATTTGAACATAATGTGATGTTCATTCATGATTTCTGGGAGAATACCTTTAAAGGGTTAGATGAGAATGGTCCTTAAAGCCGCACGTGTCACCTCTTTTGTAACTACTAATGCTCGTGTAAACTGGTTTCGGTCAAATGGAGGGCTTCGTGGCTGAGTTATGCCCTGCGTGTAGAGCGAGAGGCCCCGGATTGGATCCCAATCATACTTTGTGTGAGCATAAAGTGTGTTCTCAGGTCTTGGTTATGTGTTGTGTATCTGTGGGTCTCCATGTGACCTGCGACGCAAGGAATCCTAGTTCAGGGGTATGAGTACGTACAGGCGGAATGTCGAGGACAACTCGATGGCGCCTCACAGTTCGTCTGAAGTTAAACAAAATGATAAGTATTTGGTGATTTAGGTGATAACTTTCGCGATTCTGTCGACTATTCAGCTGATTCAAGCTCCTTCCTTATCTAAACCTGTGTTGTAACCTGAGTTTTTTCAAATCCCAAGTGAAAAGCTACCTTCTAGCACCTTCTAGGTAAGCGTGCTTCGTCGTCCACCGCATCGTCGATTATCAACAAAGATTTTGAATGAGAATTTGAAAAGAGGTTGAATGCATGCCTAAAACAATGTATAATGAATTACTCTAAAACTACCCACAAAATAACCCACGTCTTTACGAATGTAGGGTATTCAAGACACGTGCCAGCTAATTGACAGCATGAAATACCTTTGAAGTACATGACGCGAACGTGGTCATAAATTTCCTTGCAGTAGAACAAGTTCGCTTATAATAATAATTATACAATGTGCTTTAGAAAAGTGTCTTGTTTTTAAATATTTGTTTTAATTCTACTATTATAAATGCTTGTGAGGATATTTGTTCCTATTTCGTGCAAAAACTACTGAACGGATTTTGTTGAAACTTTACAGTAACATAGCTTTTACATCAGAATAGTACATATACCATATACTATACTATATTTATAAAGATATATACTACGCAGGCAGAGCCGCGGCTGGATACTAGTTGCTTTATAATCATGTACAAAAAGTTATATTACCTACTACTACTTCCATGCTGTGACTTTGGCAAATATTTTTTTATTTTTTTATGCTATTTGGAACGAGACGAGCTGGTCGTTTGCCTGGTGGTAAGCATAACGCCGGCCCATAACAATTGCAGTGCCACCCAGAACTTTGAAACACAAAGGCCTGCGCGGTACTGCAGTGCGCTCGTTACCCTGAGACATTAGGTATTAAGCCTCATAAGCCCAGTAATTTCAATTTCAGTAGTATAATGGTCAGTTCCTTCCTTCTTGTAAAGGTATGAGGCCAACCCTGGGTAATAGAAGGCCAAGATCCTAGAACAAACCTTATATTCACCACACAAAGTTTGCCAAAGCTAGGAATCGAACCGGGGCCGATTCCTTTACAGGCATGGTTACTACTTATCAAACTTAAGCATAGAGCCGTTAAATCATGTATTTGGTATTTGAATAAAGTATCACACATTTTTTAGGGCTCCACACCTATGCATGTAAAAACAGAACCCTAAATGTTACCCTACTGTTTTGATGTTAACTGCGCTCCACATCAACGGTTACATTTGGCACTTTCTCTCAATTTATATTGATGTTGTAAAACACGTGCAGAATTGTAACAAGTCAATTAATATTTGAATTGTAACGGTCTTCGCCAGAGTTACAGTATGACATAACACGTTATACAAAATCAACGGTTTAAAATTAAACACTAGCTTAACCCGCAGCTGAACATATTTCACTTGGCGGATGATTGGTTTTAGTAAACAACACAAGTTCTAAAAAAGATCACACAGAAACAAGAATCACCTGATAGGGGATATTGTGATTTTTTTTCCAGTAAATATGCTTACGTTTGACCACTATCTTACCTGATGTTAAACGACGATGCGGTCGAAGATGTAGCAAGACTCCCAGATTGTAGTGTTCAGAAAAAAACAGCAATGAGTTCCAATCTAGCTGTCCGCGTGATGAAGGCCAAAGCGAAATGCTGAGTACGGGTAGGAGGAATGTCAACTATAAGTGGATTTCGAATTGCCGTATGTCTGATGATGGAAATGGGAAGGGGGAATCAAGTGATGCAGTACCATTGCATACGTTCAAAGCGGTCACATGACCACTGATTGGCGGCGTTTAAGGAGTTTATTATACGAAATTAACAGGCAGTTCAATTTATGCTGTACATTGACTGGAAATAAGAGTTCATAATACACCCCATCATCATCATCATCAGCAGCAGGAAGACTGAACATAGGCCTCCCTCATAGAACGCCACTTGGATCGACTACTCGCCTCTTGCATCCAACGGTTCCCCTCGTTTTGACAAGGTCATCGGTCCACCTAGTGGGCGGTCGTCCTACACTACGTCTTCCGGTTCTTAGTCGCCACTCGAGAACCTTTCTTCCCCATCGGTTATCGGCTCTGCGAGCGATGTGGCCTGCCCATTGCCATTTCAACTTGCTAACTTTGAGAGCTACGTCGGTGACTTTCGTTCTCCTGCGGATCTCCTCGTATCGGATTCTATCACTCAGGAAAACCCCGAGCATAGCCCTATACGCCCATAATACGCCTGCTAATCTTATAAACGTAACTTGTTACACGGACCCTAATTTTCAACTGAGAATTCCTCGCAACTATAGCATGTTTCTACAAGCTGCATTATTACCTAATTAGCTTGTCCATAACTATGTAATCGCTAGCTATCTCTATAATGTAGTTGTTGATAATTACTGCTTGTTAAGATGTTACACATTAACTGAGCTTTATTAGTACATTACAACTGTAGTTTATCTGATAATGAATGTGTTTATATATTGTAGTAGGGGAAGACACGCGAGCTTTGTGTAGCGTTGCTTGTTTTTTGATATTACTCATGTATTAAAAGATTAATTTGATTTATGAAATATATTTTATAGTGTTAACCGAAATGTTTAAATAATGCTAAATCTCTCGCCATTTGATTGGTACTGTAACGTATCACAATGGAGTAGGCAACCGCTACAAAGCGAGGTCTGATAGATGGAGCTACGGCTTGTAAGCCGGAAAGGAATACATCATATCAAGAATTTCGCAATCAACATCGATTACTCCCATAACCTAGTGGTTAAGGCGTTTGACCCGGCAAGCCAGAAGACGCAGGTTTGAATCCTGTTGGAAGCGAAATTTTTGTGATGTATATATTTGTGCTAGGTAGGACGCCCCGGCGCATGAATGCGTCCTTTAGTAACGGGTTCTAATCTAGCTAAAGCTACTTCTCGCGGGCCCAAAGCGGGCGCTTAGTATTAACAAATTGCGTAATAAAATAAAACGATAACCATCCAAACAATCACCATCCGAATAGTAAAACTGCACCAACCCGAGCGTGACCACATAGCATCAAAACAAACAGACGAACAGAACATAACTATCATTCTCTAAACTTAATTAAACATTTCCACCGCTTTGGATAAAAACAATTGAATCTGGACATCTTCTAAAACAACGCAAAATCAAATAAAAAAATCAACCTTAAAAATATGATCCCTTATTTTGTGAAGCATAGAGTTCAATTTCAAATTTGAAGGCAGTTTCAAAACTGCTCTCCTAAGGTTGTAGATCGTTTGATACGCATCGCCGGTCTGCGCACGCGCTTGTGTCATTGACCTCCGAAACTGTGACCTTTATACTACGTGTCACTATGGGGTTACCTGTGACCGTGAAAGCCTCTGAATGTACTATTTGGCTTTAACGTGAACCTTTTTAAAATTGTGTATTTTATGCTACCCACTAAACCTAACCCTCTTAAATCGATTACTCCCGTAGCTTAGTTGGTTAAAGCATCTGGAATAAGACGATAGCAGATAGACATTTTTAAGATTTATGCGTACACTAGCTGCTGCCCGCGGTTTCACCCGCACGGAGATTGGATTTTATGGTTTTTATTTTTTTGCACGGAACCCTAATTTGTTTTCTAAAATAAAAGTAGCCTAAGTTACTCCTAATAACATCAGCTATCTGCCAGTTAAGGTCCCATCAAAATTGGTCCAGCCGTTTTGAAAATTACCCGGAACAAACAGACAGTTTTTTTTTTAAAAAAGGTTATTTTTATTTAGGTACCGTTACTTTCATATACATTTAATAGAAAGCTGTTATTTTGATATTACAAACAGACACTTCAATTTTATTTATTTGTATAGATGTATATCCCGCTATAGCGTGGGTTAACACGTACTACTTTGTCCGGATTTTGTCGACAGATTTTGAACTTAAGAGTGAAAGAGGATAATAATATCGTATAAAGTTAAAAGCATTTACCTACCTCTAGAAAACGTAAAATAAAACCTTTCTCTGAAGTCCCCGTACTTAAGTAATATCACTTCAAGAGCTTCTTTAACTTCTTTCTGAGAATCACGGCTTGAACGTCTAAACGTAGGCTATTTAATAAGTAGCCGTTTCTAAGAACCGCTTCCACGTTACTCGTCTGGCGCAAAGCCGATTAAGAGACTAGCTACATAGACACCCTTCGTCTTGGAAAAACTAAGTATTTTGTATTAAATCGGCTTGAATATGACCTGATTTTAGTAAGGACTAGCTGCTGCCCGCGGTTTCACCCGCGCGGAGTATTGGATTTCATGGTTTTTATTTTTTTGCGCGCAACCCTAATTATTTTTCTAAAATAAAAGTAGCCTAAGTTACTCCTTGTAACATCAGCTATATGCCAGTGAAAGTCCTTTCAAAATCGGCCCAGCCGTTTTGGAGATTACCCGGAACAAAAAGACAGACAACAAACAAATTTTAAAAACGGTTGTTTTGTTATAGGTACCGTATATACTTTCATATGCATTTGGTAAAAAGCTGTTATTCGAAGAAGTACCATGTTAAATTGTCGCCGGCGCTCAAGTCCAGCACGGCAGCGGGATCACACCGATCATCACCAGCCAGAAACTGTCCATTCCTGAACATCGGTTTTCCTCCATGCTTTTGCCACGCTTAACCGCAGTCGGCAGGCGTCATCTTAATTGCAGTAGATTTCGACCAAAGAGAATGCTGCTCCCCATATCCCTGGCTATTGCTTTAGCGGGTGCTTACGGCGCCCACGGGATGGGATGGGGGGGGGGGGGGGGGGGTACTTAGGAGTAACTTAGGCTTAGAAAAAGAATTAGGGTTCTGCGCAAAAAAATAAAAACCATGAATTCCAAAATCTCCACGCAGGTGAAACCCCGGGGCAGCAGCTATTAAGATATAAAATCGCAACTACAAATATGATGTTATGATTTCTATTTCGTCAGAAATAACGTAATGATTCATAAACCTTATGATGTAAGAGGTAGAGTTTAAATCGTAATTGTATTTAATAAGTTTGTAAAGATGACGAATTGGCTAAATATTCAGTTTGAGAACACATAATTATGCCGACTAATGCTGAGAGATAGTGCGTGACAAACTCTAGGGTTGTCAAAGGTTTGAAATTTTCATTGGTTTTATTTACTTCTTCAATTAAAATTGGACGAAAAAATCAAATTAAAGTACGTAAAGTTGTAAACCATTTGATTTATTTTTCAGTATCGTTTGTTAAAACAAAATGTTTCAATTAGGGTGTTTTTTTTGGAAATGAATAGTTCTTCAATTAACATTTTTAGATTAACCTCATACAAATTTACGCACACCTTATAATCTCTTTGGAATTTAGGACGATTAGTAGATAATTCTAGTCAGTATTAAATTATCATTGAACTTATTTTCTAATTCTAACAAATATATAAATAGATAGCATAGGATAGCCTATTTTGGGAAGACGGTGTGACATTTGCCTTATAGTAAAAGAAGCCATAGTGTAGAGTTATACGATGTATCAGGCTATTAATTATATCAGAACATAAGCAATTATAACTTAATTGAAATAACTTAATTAGCACCATGCTTAATTGAGCTTTATTATTTTTATATGATACTAGCTGCTGCCCTCGGTTTCACCAGCGTGGAGATATTGGATTTCATGGATTTTATTTATTGCGCGGAACCCTAACTCTTTTTCTAAACTTAAAGTAGCTTAAGTTACGCCTTTTAACATCATATACCTGCTAGTGAAAGTCTCATCAAAATCGGTCCAGCCGTTTCGGAGATTACCCGGAACAAACAGACAGACAGACAGACAAAAATTTCAATATTGTGTTTTTGTCATAGGTATCGTAGGTATATACTTTCATATGAATTTATTAAAAAGCTGTTATGTTGATATTACAAACAGACACTTCAATTTTATTTATTTGTATAGATTATAATAATTTAAATTTTTATAAATCGAGATAAATAGGTTTTCTAATGATTGGCAGCCCTATATATGGTGTTTATTTTTCACCGGGACCGTTCGGTTCGGCGCTGACGCATCCCGTGACTCACTCGGTTTAGGTAAACTCCTATTGCTACCTACCGCGGCATTACGAGGCACAACATTTAATTGCTTCATTAGAAATGTATGTTTAAACAAACGTTCATCATGGCAACTGGAAGACACTCACTGCAGAACCTAGGCCTCCCTCATAATGGGGGTGTGTTGCCATACACAGCAGGCTTGGCAGGTGTCTTGGTCATGACAATAGCTTATGATGTTTACCGAGGATAATGCTAACGAATCTGTACAAATAAATAAAATTGAAGTGTCTGTTTGTTTCTAATATCAAAATAACAACTTTGTACTAAATACATATGATATATAATATACACTCATAGAGCAACGAAAAAAAATTCTGTCTATCTGACTGTCTGTCTGTTTGTTCCGGGTAATCTCCGAAACGGCTGGACCGATTTTGACGGGACTTTAACTGGCAGATAGCTGATGTTACAAGGAGTAACATAGGCTACTTTAAATTTAGAAAAATAATTAGGGTTCCGCGCAAAAAAATAAAAACCATGTAATCCAAAATCTCCACGTGGGTGAAACCGCGGCGGGGCAGCAGCTAGTAATTAATATTATTATAAAGAAGTGGTGAAACGAACCATAACAATAAAGCGTACTTAAATGTTCCCAGTCTCTCTACCAAACCTAAATAAAATAGCTCTAAACCTGTCTCATAATCATTATTTAACGCGACAAAACGTCGTCTTAACTTACCAACCCCCTAAACAAGCATAATAACTCCAATGGACTGAAACGTAGCCTACAAATTATTTCCAACAGATGTCTTATTCCAACTAAACAACGCTAAGAAATTTCAATACAACCTTAAGCGATAATCTCACAGAATCTATATAACACTAAAATCATCTTTATTGCAACGAAATAAGAACAACACATTGAAAAAAAAATTAAAATGCATTTAGTTTCATAAGCAGGTTTCTTTTTTTATGTTATAGGTAACGAGACGAGCTGGTCGTTTGCCTGATGGTAAGCATAACGCCGGGCCATAATTACAATTGCAGTGCCACTCAGAACTTTGAAACACAAAGGCCTGCGCGGCACTGTAGTGCGCTCGGGGCCCTGAGACATTAGGTATTAAGTCTCATAAGCCCAGTAATTTCACTGGCTACTTTGCTCATCAAACATGAATACAGTAATGCTTGCACAGTACTGCTTGGCGGCAGACTTCACTCACAAAGCGGTGGTAACAACCCAGATGGACACTCGCAGAAGAGTTAGTCCTCACTAACAAAAAATGAAAATGCACTTAGTTTCATAAGCAGGTGTGAAGATCGCACATAGATCTAGTTTAGTACTAATAAATAATTCATTTATCTATATAGAAATGGTTGTCTTGAACGATATTATGTCGTTAAGATATTTATTAGCGTGCTTTTATGGTAATTGTCGTGCGATTGATTGTTAAGACATAATAAAGATAAACTTTAGGTTCTATAAACGGTGGGTTAGCACGGAATGGAGATGAACATTCATATTGGTGGCTTATTATACGACTGCACACTGAATGAATATAATAATGTGTTTAGGATCCATGTATGTATGTGAGTTTCTTTATTCCACCATAACTTGTAAACGCCTGACCCGATTTGGATGTGTGCAGTATCGTTAGAATTTTATGAAATATATTTTATAGTGTTAACCGACACTAGCGGATATTCACATAAAAATATATACATCACAAAAATTTCGCTTCCAACAGGATTCGAACCTGCGTCTTCTGGCTTGCCGGGCCAAACGCCTTAACCACTAGGCTATGGGAGCAATCAATGTTGGCTACGGCATCACGTTTTTGTGATGTATATATTTATATCGTTAGAATGCTTACATCATCCTGAGTGACTCTGGCTAGGACAGTCGTGTTTATTTATGTAATTTTATTTTTATTTTGATAAGCAGCGAAATCTTGAGGAGGTTTAAGGTTGGTTGAATCGAAGTTAACATTTCAAAAACTGCTTAGTTTTTTAATCAATTTTGGACGAATTATGAAACGAATTTGGTTATAATTATGGTAATGGAACTTTTGTGCTACTGCTCTTAATATATTTTTTGAGCAAATAATAATGAAATTATTGGGCTTATGAGACTTTATACCTAATGTCTCAGGGTAACGAGCGCAATGCAGTGCCGCGCAGGACTTTGTGTTTCAAAGTTCTGAGTGACACGCGCAATTGTTATGAGTTGGCGTTGTGCTTGCCTTCAGGCAAACGACCAGCTCGTCTCGTCATACAATATAAAAAAAGGTTAATATTTGAACACTGGCCGTGTTACCACAAAAACACTTACATACCTATTTAGCAAGACGCTGTCTAAAAGATAAACACAGCAATACAACTTTTTTATGTAAATTGTAAAGTATGTTGTATGGAGTAACAAATTATTTGATTTGATCTGGACTTTCACATTGAAAAAGTTTAATATTAAAAATAAATAGAATAAATCAAGGTATCTGGTTACTTATATTTAAATACTAACTGGTTCCCGCGGTTTCATCCGCGAGGAGATATTGTATTTCATGTTTTTATTTATTTTTGCGCGGAACCCTAATTCTTTTTCTTAAACTAAAAGTATCCTAAGTTACTCAACATAAGCTATCTGCCAGTGAAAATCCCATCAAAATCGGCCCATCCGTTTCGGAGATTACCCGGAACAAACAGACAGACAGACGAAAATTTTAAAAATGGTTGTTTTTTATAGGTTCCGTATATACTTTCATATGCATTTGGTAAAAAGCTGTTATTTTGATATTGCAAACAGACACTTCAATTTTATTTATTTGTATGCCTGTATTTATGTATATAGATACGACAATCATGTTTAAGAGTTAGACCACAAATTATTAAGGCCTATTTGCGTTTAACACAGCTTTACGGCAAATTCTCATATTTGTGTTACGGAACGTTAACGTAGCATCAGAGTTCTCATTTTACCAACCCTCCATCACGTAGAATCAATGAACACGTGCAAATCTACGTTCCTACGTTGTGTATTATATGTAGAAGGGTCGCAAAGGGACAGAGTTCGACTTATTAATAACACCCCGTGAATAGAAATAGTCGACATCATTATTGAGGGTGTATATTGGCTAGCCCTTTGGTTCGCGTTCAGATTGGGATACAATTATATCTAGTTTGTCTATTTGCAAACTGTGTCAAAATTTTAAAGCTGAAACACTTTTAGATAGATAGGATAACACTTTATGGCACAATAAGGAAAAAAACTGTAAAAAAGCTCATAATATTTTCAAAATTTTGTCAGAGCGTTTGATTGATGCGACGCGTAACCAAAATGCTGGTAACTATTTGGCTCAACGGATCAGCATTGCGGTTCAACGTGGCAATGCCGCCAGCATGCTGGGTACGCTTCCAACTGGTAGTGGGCTAGAACATTTGGATTATCTATAGGCCTACTAGGGCTTGTAGATTATCCAACTGTTTTTGTAGCTAGCTAGGTTAGATGTAGTGTTTATTTATGTATTAGCTAGTTAATAAAGGCATTTAGCCAGTAAAAAAAAAAAAAAATTTGCTGCCTCATCATTTAAACAGTGCTCTATTTCAGACCATTCAGGCAACTGTAGATTATTTAGAATCACGTCTTTTAAATACGTAAGAATAGTTTACTTGGGAATTATTCATTTAAAGGCATTTGTTAAATACGTAAGAATAGTTTACTTGGGAATTATTGATTTAAAGGCATTTATTAAATACGTAAAAATAGTTCACTTGAGAATTAATCAATCAAAAGACATTTTTAGTATTAACCTGGCTGACTACCTACAAATTTGAGAGTCTGCTGTGGAACACTGATCAGTGTGTCCGGGACACACTGATCAGTATTCCACGGCAGACTGCGTCTGAGAGTCGGTCCTTTCCTACGTTTTATGCGTTTACCAAACCCGGCCGCGTTATCACATTTTCTGGTCAGATAGTGGTCAAACACTACCAAGGGTAGATAGTGTTTGACCGGGAATCTATAATAACAAAATTGAATTGGGAAAATATAATAAAATATGTTTATACTTCACTATATACTAAAATTATAAAAAGGTGAAGTTTGTTTGTAGGTGGTCGCGTCTGGAACTAATGATTCGATTCTGAAAATTTCTTTACTGATATAAATCTATAGTATCCTCGAGAGAAGCTGTTTTATTTTGACGCTATCTACCATCAGTAGTTACGTTGGCCCTATATTTTGGTACATTTGTTCGTGCAAAGTCATGGACAAGAGCTAATTCCATATTAAAGTAGCCTAATCACAACTTGGAGCCCCAAAGTCACCACACAGGCGTTCAGCGCCGTGTGAATACGTTCATGATGGATGGTGCCATCGCTCTTCCATCGCCTCTGAGCCTCATTGTGCTGGACGCACTACCTACATTGAATTGCAATTTACTTTTGAGAGGCTTTCTGTAATTTTTAAGGGATTGGATCGTAACATTAATGTGAATAAAAATTGAACTTACCTTCGACTAACAAATACTAGATTATATACAAAAGCTCCTGGATAAAAAAGCCTCTGTAACCGATATAGGAGCTTTACAAGTGTGTTTTTGGAAATGATGAGAAACAGCACAGGAAACTAGTTTACTTATTGGGGCTTATTTCATTCTCTGGATTGTAGGTATGCTGATTTTATTAACTACTAGCTGCTGCAATGGTTGGTACTAGCTGACACGCGGATTGGATTTCATGGTTTTTATTTTTTTGCGCGGAACCCTAATTCTTTTTCTAATATAAAAGTAGCTTAAGTTACTTCTTATAACATCAGCTATCTGCCAGTGAAAGTCCCGTCAACATCGGCCTAGCCGTTTCGGAGATTACCCGGAACAAACAGACAGACAGACAAAAATTTAAAAATGGTGGTCTTGTTATAGGTACAAAACCGTATATACTTTCATATGCATTTGGTAAAAAGCTGTCATTTTGATATTATAAACAGACACTTCAATTTTATTTATTGGTATAAGTAGAGTATAAATAAGTAATTTAAGAACTAATTTAGTTTATTTACCACAAAATGATGGAGTATCTAAGTTAGCTAGCTCATGCTGACAAGACTCTCTATGAAAGTAAGAAAAATCTACGCTGTTAGGTATACCATAAAGGCGTGAGTTATCTTTAGATATAGTTAGGTACACATAACATGCTACGAACCGATCCCAATTCAGCGTTTATAGTGACTGCAGTTGCTTCGTTCCAAAACCACCGAGAAGAAAGGCTAGAACTCGACGGCAGAGTATAACAGTCTTTTTCTCGGAGCTTTCTCAGGGAAAACGCAAGTCTGGTGGCCAATTTCTCCGTTATAAGGACGTCCTCAAGCGACATTTGACTGCATGTGGCATTGCAAGTGACAGCTGGGAGAAGATCGCTCAGAAAAGATCAGTTTGGCGCAGAACCATTGAGAAAGCTGCGTCGGTTTTTGAGAAATCTCGCGTTGAGAACCTTGATGCGAAGCGCCAGTTGTGGAAGACTCGAACTAAACCATCCTACAATTACACACTCAACCCTTCTGGACAGCTGTTCTGTGCATGCTGCAACCGGGTGTTTAAGACTAAATTCGGATTCGCGAGTCACATACGCTCGCATCGGAGTTGACTAGGTTCGCCGTCGACGGACACGTCGTGGAGGACATCATCATAACTTTAGTCAATAAAAATGGCAGGCTTTTGTATAATAATTACTCCACAGCCTTCGTAAATTGGTACGTCTTTGAAGGCATTGTAAAACCGTTTCCCCCAAGTGTTTACCATTCCGGCCGACGTTTGCGAATGCCAATAACGCTCACAACAAAATTAGCGCCGAGGCCCGCGCAGCAAAACAATCTTAATTACACGCTACATCTACTAGTACAAATATAATATCACCCCCGTTATGGACCCGAGTCTACGTTGAGGTCGTGGTGGAGCAGTAAGGATAGTCATGTGTTTTTTATGTTGTTTGGCAACGAGTCGAGCTAACGTAAGTATAACGCCGGCCCATAACAATTGCAGTGGCACCCAGAACTTTGAAACACAAAGACACGTTACCCTGAGACATTAGGTATTAAGTCTCATAAGCCCAGTAATTTCACTGGATACTCTGCTCATCGAACCGGAACACAGTAATGCTTGCACTAATGCTTGGCGGCAGACTTCACTCACAAAGCGGTGGTAACAACCCAGACGGACACTCGCAGAAGAGTTAGTCCTACCACTAACAAACTTGTTCTGTTATAAAAGGGTGATCAGGGATTAGGTTTCCTGGATAGTTCCTTATCCACTCCGGTATCCACGGGAAGAGATTGGATGGTCATATTTAGAGGTCGACCTCTACCGTTCCTTGCAACCGTCCGTAAAACCGTTCTCGAGAACGGTTGCAAGGAACAGTGTGCATGACACGTGTGATTGACACTAGTACCCCACCACCCTTACTGCTCCTCACATTATGACAGACGCGCGAATAAAAGCAGCATTAAGCGGATATTGCCACGGCTCGGCAATCACTGATTTCCGCTTCCCGCTACCAATAATTCGCAGCGTATCGACTCGTCCGCCATTTCTGTTTGTTTTTGATGTTTGCAGGAGGAATCGCGCAGTATCTTTAAAGATGGTAGTGGAACTTTACGCAAGTAGGCTGTGTGGTATTCGCTTTCGTAAATATAATTCCTACGCGATTGTGTCTGTTATAGTTGGTCTTTCTTTATGAAGCAATGGCAACGGATCGACTTGATTTTGAAAGAATATGAGCGAGTCCTATTCTACATTATTAGCACAGATTATTTATAGTCTTTGATTATTAGTAAAGGTATTGGTGACAGATTTTTATGTTGAACATAAACGTTATAAGAAAACCAGAGAATTATTCAATGTTTGTGTAAGAGTAAGTAATTTCCTGCGATTAATTAAGTTTCCGGGTGTAATTTGATAATTTAAAATTATGCTGGATTTGCTTTGATGCAAATGATATTTAATTATGCGCAGAAAGTATTGACAATTTTGATAGGTCAGAAATTAATTAGTGAAAAGTACGTGTTTCGCCTGAACCAGTTTTGTTAACCGACAGAGAAAATTATTGAATATATCTTTTCAAAACAAGTAAATAGTCTGAGAGAAGAAAGAAACACGACGGAAAAATATTTCAATTAAATAAATCAGGGTAATTATTTTAATTAATTACTTTTACTTACAACACCTACCGAAACGTGTGGTACAATTCTTAGCCGAGACACCGCCTCAAATCTCCTTCATAATAAATCATGACTCACTACATAAGGCTTCTACCTTATCTGATAGCGTGTTACAGTTAAGCATTCAAGTTACACGGTCATTTGATCCGTATTTGCAGAGGCTTAACTCAAATCGATTAAGTTAGATGTTGTACGGTTTCAATTGTTTTGCTAAGTTAAACTTGAAGCGAATTGTTACTGGAGGAGGGTGTTTTAGTTGTTAACATCGATCGTAACGATTCATCAACTTCGTAAGCGGTACTTCGTAAGAAAGAGTTGGAGACCTCAATATTAATATTAGAAAGTAGCTGCTGCCCGCGGTTTCACCCGCGCGGAGATATTGGATTTCATGGTTTTTATTTTTTGCGCGGAACCCTAAATCTTTTACTAAAATAAAAATAGCCTCAGTTATTCCATGTAACATCGGCTATCTGCCAGTGAAAGTCCCATCAAAATCGGTCCAGCCGTTTCGGAGATTACCCGGAAAAAATAGACAGACAGACACAAAAATTAAAAAAGGTTGTTTTGTTATAGGTACCGTATATGCATTGTGTCCAAAGCACGCTCACGGAAACGACTTGGACGGTTTTATAAAGCGAAAACATAATTTTGTTTTATACACTTTGCGGTACCTTATTTTGTTAACAGCTATAAGTCGACCATCCAAAAATTAAGCCATAAATCAGAAGTCAGGATTTAATTGCCATTAAATCACACAGTATAATGCGTGCGACGGCACCTCACACAATACCTCAGAAACAATCGAAAGATTTAGCGTTCAACCCCTATTTATTGGTGTTTATTATTATTATGTTGAAAATGGTTCGTTGAGGTGAAATTCATAATTAATTTTGGAGATTAGTGATGGAGGTTATGTAAAAGAACTAGGTTAAGTTATAGGCCTATTTTTGATTTGATATCAACTAAAACTAAAACAGATTCTTGAACATGCGGGTTTCCTTACGATGTTTTCCTTCACCGTTTTAGAGCGAGTGTCAATAATCCGTACATAACTTGATACAAGTCATTGGTACGGGCAGAATCGAGGTTCGAACTATGGTGCGTCGGATTGAAAGTCGCACAAGTTCCCGCTCGGCCACTCTCACTAACAATAGTTATAAAGATTAAAGCTAGTAATACCAGCTCTGCTGATGCACATCCCTACTAATATTATAAATGCGAAAGTGTGTTTGTTGGTTTGCGCTTCTTTCACGCAGCAACGGAACAATGGATCGACGTGATTTTTGGCATAGATATAGTTTAGGGACCGGAGAGTAACATAGGCTACTTTTTATCCCAGAAAAATGCACGGTTCCTGTGGGAACGTGGGTGAAAACTGCGGGAATAGAATGGCCATAGACAATAAAAAAATTTGACAGATGACAGCCAAGCTTATTATTTGTCAAAACTGTCAAAAATGACGTGCGATGACGCTATACTTTTATAATGTTGCTGCTTTTTGGATATTTTTAGGAACGCAGTGTTGCTGTTAATTTATTTTGCATTTCTACTATACGCATTTTTAAAAGTAGTAATTTTATAAATGCGAAAATGCACGGTTCCTGTGGAAACTTAGGTGGAAACCGCGGGCAGAAGCTAGTATATTATAAAAAGTTCGAATACAAACTTGAGAACAAAAATTGATGGGATAAAATCACACACATACTGTTATCATAGGAGTTTTCATAGACATCAGTTCCCTAGTTATTGAACACCATAAAGCCCCATCCCCTGTTGTTTACAGACACAAATTATCGGCTCCAATACGTTAGAAACGTGTTATTGTTATGGTGTTTTTTCTATTATATTCTGTAATATGAGACATATGGTGTCCCGTGGAAATGGGACGAAGGGTGAATGGACGCAGTCACGTGGTGGGAGTGTAAATGATGAAACGTTTAGACAACGGCAACATGTTGATGGTGGGCTCCACCATCGTCAGTTTCGTCACTTCAATAATCTATACATCTTCTATACAAATAAATAAAATTGAAGTGTCTGTTTGTAATATCAAAATAACAAATTTTTACTAAATGCATATGAAAGTATATAGAGTACCTATTACAAAACAACCATTTTTAAAATTTTGTCTTT
Organism: Crocallis elinguaria; assembly: GCA_907269065.1. Taxonomy (NCBI): domain Eukaryota; kingdom Metazoa; phylum Arthropoda; class Insecta; order Lepidoptera; family Geometridae; genus Crocallis; species Crocallis elinguaria. The sequence goes on along the minus strand of OU026074.1, from coordinate 19,570,125 downwards.
CTGTCTGTTTGTTCCGGGTAATCTCCGAAACCGCTGGACCGATTTTGACGGGACTTTCACTGGCAGATAGCTGATGTTACAACGAGTAAATTAGGCTAGTTTAATTTAAAAAAAATTAGGGTTCCACGCAAAAAAATAAAAACCATGAAATCCAAAATATCCACGCGGGTGAAACCGCGGGGCAGCAGCTAGTACCTACTACGTATCACTCGGTTGGATTTTTTCCTATCGTTAATAGTGTATAGGTGTTTGCTATTGAGCACACATTGAATTAGGTAGGTCTACTCCGTGACCACGAACATGGGAAGACACGCGATGTAATCCGTTAGAAGTTGTCAATGAAACCTTTTTTAGCTTTTGTTAGTGGTAGTGGGAGGACTAACTCTTCTGCGAGTGTCCGTCTGGGTTGCTACCACCGCTTTGTGAGTGAAGTCTGCCGCCAAGCAGTAGTGTGCAAGCATTACTGTGTTCCGGTTTGATGAGCAGAGTAGCCAGTGAAATTACTGGGCTTATGAGACTTAATACCTAATGAGGTGAAAAATTTTGCACTTGAACCACTGGCTTCGCTCGTGGTTCAATCTTAGAATCCTTCGCTGCCTCTCTCAGGTTTCAATACAAGTGTACTCGCGCCAAATAACAACTTGCCTTGCAGCCGTATAACAGATAACTGTTTCACCCGAGTTACCAACGAGTTCTACACCCAGTGGATCAGTGTATCTCGGGAACTATGTAGGAATGTATATTTTTTATTTTTTCTAGATCATCATCATTATCATCATTTTCGTCATTATCATCATCATCGTCATCAACAGTAGGAAGACGTCCACTATAGGCCTCCCCTATAAAACGCCACTTGTATTGGCTACTCGCCTCTTGCATCCAACGGTTCCCCGCAGTTGTCAGGTCGACGGTCCACTTTTTTCCTAGATAACATTCATCTTTAGCAAAGTAATGGCTCTTCCTCTACTGATTCTTCAAAATAAACCATAAAAAATGTGTTAATCACCTTCTGCCGAGTAAATTAAATTAAAATATATCCGTTATTAGCATAAAAATAAAATAAAAATAAAGCCTAATTTGGACCGGTCCATAATTTTAATGGTTTCCGAGATACCGAAACAATGACTCAATAGTACCTGAAGCGCTAAGCTGTGATCTAAACAGGTAGAGTTAGCAAAAAACGTGGGCATTATAAAAAAAACGTCATTTTACAATGTTAGAAAGAAAGAAAACATATAAATGTGACAGAATACCTTTACAAATGGAAAAGGAAAAAAAACAACCACTGTCACAAAGCGGCCCCGACTCAGCATAATGTGGTCCATTCAACCATATTTTACGACTCCGTAGCTAAGTTAGTAGTAATCCTGCCTGCAAAGCGTGGGTTCGATTCCCGGCCGGGGCAGATTTTGTGTAAGCATAAAGTTTGTTCTCGGATCTTGGATGTTTGTGATGTGTATGTGTGTCCATGCGCCCTGCGACACAGGGAATCCTAGTGCGGGGGTATGAGTGTAAGCGTTTATTTATTATTATATTATATCTGAGGAATGAACCACGGTCCAACCATCAGATACGAAAGAAAAATGTCGTGAGGATCCCGCAATTCCCTCTCGTAATAGTTATAAGTACTAGGTATGGTCTATTTCACCAGGTGGTAAGGACTAACTCTTCAGCGAGTGCCTGTCTGGGTGGTTACCACCGCTTTGCTCGTGTAGTCTGCCGCCAAGCAGTAGTATGCAAGTATTACTGTGTTCCGGTTTGGTGAACAGAGTAGTCCGTGAAATTACTGGGCTTATGAGACTTAATGTGTCATTATAACAAGCAATTGTTATGGGCTGGCGTTGTGCTTACCACCAGGCAAACGACCAGCTCGTCTCTATATCTATACAAATAAATAAAATTGAAGTGTCTGTTTGTAATATCAAAATAAAAGCTTTTTACCAAATGCATATGATAGTGTATATACGGTACTTATAACAAAACAACCATTTTTTTAATTTTTGTCTGCCTGTCTGTCTGTTTATTCCGGGTAATCTCCGAAACGGCTGGACCGATTATGACGGGACTTTCACTGGCAGATAGCTATAGATAAGGAGTAACATAGGCTACTTTTATTTTAGAAAAAGAATTAGGGTTCCACGCAAAAAAATAAAAACCATGAAATCCAATATATCCGCGCGGGTGAAACCGCGGGCAGCAGCTAGTCCAATAATATAAAATCCTAGCTTGGACGTGGGCCTAGACGGGGCCTATCAAATAATTACCCCAAACGGTGTATAAAAGGGGTAGTTAAAATTTGATGTTTTGACAATCGCGTTTACAGGGTCTTGACCTCACTCACCTTAAAGGTTTTGGTATTTACCAAACTATTTGGTATACAATACCATTAACATTTATGGAGTAATCAAATTTCTGGTAAAACCAAATAGCTAATCTTTCAAACTAACCTAAATAAACCTTTTAACCAATTATCAGAGACTAATCGCTGCCCGCAGTTTCATCCAAAAGTTTTCTACTAGAACCGTGCATTTTTTCGGAAAAATACCTATATGTCTCCGGTCTACTATCTCTATGCAAAAAATTGCGCTGATCTGTTTGTGTGTGTAAGAACAAACCAACAAACAAAGCTACATAGATTGATAGCCAATTAATGATAATGAAAATATTTTTTTTTTGCCATTTGGTAACGAGACGAGCTGGTCGTTTGCCTGATGGTAAGCATAACGCTGTCCCATAACAATTGCAGTGCCACTCAGAACTCTGAAACACAAAGGCCTGCGCGGTACTGCAGTGCGCTCGTTACCCTGACACATTAGTTATTAAGTCTCATGAGCCCAGTAATTTCACTGGCTACTCTGCTCATCAAATCGCAACACAGTAATGCTTGCACACTACTGCTTGGCGGCAGACTTCACGAGCACAGCGGTGGTAACATCCCAAACGGACACTCGCAGAAGAGTTAGTCCTAGCACTAACAAATTGAAGTTAGAAATAAAAATAACAACGTTAATAGTATGTGCCACAATGAGTAGTTTTATCGCATAGAGATCTCTTCTCTGTACATATTGTACTCCTCCTCCTTTCTGACCTTGTCCCATTTTACACGGGGTCGGCACAGTACGTCTTTATGTAAAGACATACTTACTACTTTTATGTTTTGGAATGAGGTCATTTTTTCAGCCGGCCGCCTTCGTCACACCAACCCTCCTTGAGAACTTATCCTTATTATAACTATTAAGTACCTACATTATTTGAAAGGAACAGGAGAGAAATAATTTAAAAAAAAATGGAAACACTTTGATGATATACTTGTTCATAAACCCATGAAGCAAAACATTTAACTATGTATGTATGGATGTAGATTTTAATTAGAAAAATAAGAGGAAATTTTATTATAATAATGGGGTATCATGAAATCATGGTCTAGATAACCAGAAGACGCAAGTTCGAATCCTGTTGGAAGCGAAATTTTTGTGATGTATATATTTGTGTGAACATCCGCTAGTGTCGGTTAACACTATGAAATATATTTCATCATAATAAAGCCAAAATTAGTCATCTACATTAAATTTAATATTTCTCAGTTTTCAGTCGGAATCGTTTTCAAAGATTTCTTTCTTTCTTCCGAAACAAACATTCCAATGCTGGAATGTATAGTCAACTCCAACAATGTAACACACTAAACTGTTTTATTCCTAATTTGTGAACTAATTTGCATGTTTTCAGTTCGCTACACAGGTTTAATATTTCAACGTCTCACTCCGATACAATCACAGCATAAATAACTCAACAAACAAAAGTTTTTCTTCTGACTGTACTATTGTATGAGTACCTACACATATGCTACAGAGTTAATGTGAAACAGTTACTTAGCTCTAACGCTAGCTGATGCATGACTTGGAGCTGTGTTAGGTATGCGTAGCGTCAAGAATGCTAGATTGAGAACTTTTTTGCTGTAGAAAAGAAAAAAGAAAAAGAGAAAATGGTTTAAGAGTTTTTCTATTTTACACTAGTAGCTGCCCGCGGTTCAGCCCGCATGGAGATATTGGATTTCATGGTTTTTTTTGGTGGAACCCTAATTATTTTTCTAAAATTAAAGTTGCCTTAGTTACTCCTTGTAACATCAGCTATCTACCAGTGAAAGTCTCGTCAAAATCGGTCTAGCCGTTTCAGAGATTACATTATTATTTTGATATTACAAACAGACACTTCAATTTTATTTATTTGTATAGATAAACGTTATCTATTATCAGTGTTTTGTATGCTACAAAAAGATATCACTACGTCTTCATGTGTTTTTTCTGTTTTCGTTGGAATTGTTGATGCTTTACATAAGCATATTTTGAGTTTTCAGAATAGTTTGCGAGTGCCATCAATACCTTTCCACCTCACACGATTTTTGAAAGCTAAATTAATCTCTAGAACTGAACAGAAGCTAGTTTTGAAAAAAAACTGCAAGGCGTACCTAATACCTTGCCTAGGCAGTGATCCTACTTATCCTACTAATATTATAAAAGCGAAAGTGTGTTTGTTGATTTGTTGGTTTGTCCTTCTTTCACGCAGTAACGAAGCAACGGATCGACGTGATTTTTGGCATAGATATAGTTTATGGACGGGAGAGTAACATAGGCTACTTTTATCCCGGCAAAATGCACGGTTCCTGTGGGAACGCGGGTGAAAACCGCGGGCAGAAGTTAGTGTGACATAAAATTGACATTGACAGCTGTCAATTTGACAGCTGAAAATAAAGTTTTATAATGTTGACAAGTTGGTTTAATTTGACAGTTCGGTTTGAGGGTTCCTGTGTGAAGGCGGGTGAAAAACGCGGGCAGAAGCTAGTTTCCTAAATTTCACAGATAATAAAGTTTAAGCACTGTCATTTTATATATAACATGGTCATATAATAAGTTGATAAATCGAGTACGATTCGCTTCGGTTTCACTTCGTTTGGCCGAGTCCCAGTCATCACCGTTTTATCGCATTCTTTATCTTAACAGATTTCTGGTTTTTGTTGAGTCAGGCAGCTAAGCCAGCGGTTCCTGTAACTCCCTGTGACATTCACAAATGCTATAATTCCTTGTCGACTCTAGTTCAGTGTACATTCTTTGGTCAACTTTATAGTCATTCAACTTTATATATTATTATAACTGGGTTGGTACCACCGCTTTGTGAGTGAAGTCTGCCGCCAAGCAGTAGTGTGCCAGCATTACTGTGTTCCGGTTTGATGAGCAGAGTAGCCAGTGAAATTATTGGATTTATGAGACTGCCTCTGGGTAACGAGCGCACTGCATTGCCGCGCAGGCCTTTGATTTGCCGCGCAGTCGCCCTTGTGTTTCTAAGTCCTTAGTGGCGCTGCAATTGCTATGGGCCGGTGTTATGCTTACCATCAAGCAAACTACTAGCTTATCTCGTTATTCAATAGTATATAAAACAAATGTATGATGTACGACGAACAGTCAAGAAAAAAATTCCTACCTGTTTTCTTCGTTGAGAACCAAAATAATTTTGTTTAAATATTTGTTAGGCTCACGTTTGACCACAATCTCGCCTGATGGTAAGCGATGATGCGGTCGTAGGTGTATCACGCTTGCCTAGAAGGTAGGTACATGTTCACTCTCGTTTTAAAGACTCCCAGATTACATTATATTTGTTCAAAAATAGCTTTATTCTATAATACGACCGCTGATGTAATGGCCGCACCCCATAGACTCAGGATTAATGACATCGTCTCGGCACCACCATTAATATTTAACGTTTTCATGCACATCGCGTGACAACCATCGGGACGTCTACCCTGCCGCCAAAGGTGGACAGCGATGAAGAACGGTATTTTTGTAAAACTTTGAGGAAGTGGTAAATTTTGATAGTGGTAGTTTTGAGTTAGGTAGGTAGGTAAAACTATTTTATTTTTTAATGTTGATTTATAACTAATCCATAGATCTTCAATGTTTGTGATGTCTAAAAATGTGTGTATCAAAGTAACATAGGGAATCTTAGTGCACGATTAGGGATTCAATGGAGGGCACATACCTTGGATCCAAAAAAAGACGTAACTACCAAAAATTATACTTTAATTTAAAGAATTTTGACGTCTTGTGTCAAAGATAGCTCTTGAACTGCCGAACAAGTGAACGCCGTTCATTTCACATTTGATGATCTCTGGAATAAGCCTTTGGCTGAAAAATAACACGCTGAGGTCTAAAACAAGCCTAACACTTGATATTCAACCAATGACCTGCTCGTTGTTTCATAAAAATATGGAATATGGACATCAATTTATAATGGCGTCCTTCAAAACTATAATTCGACCCTGATCACCAACCACCATACTTCCGCAATTAGTACCATGTCGAAATGAATAACTGTATTGTTTAAACATAATTATTAACGTGTTCATGATAACATCTAGCAATGCCAGAATAGTTGTTGAGTCATTTTGTTGCGTAATTAATATTTAAAGTGCATATAACATCAGCTTACTACCATGTCACTGTCACTGTCACTGTCTATTTAGTTCTCAATAAGAATGGACTAGTAAAGAACACGTAAAGTTATTGATTGCGACAAAGTTCTAAATTGTAAAGTTGTCGTTATCTTCACGTCATAAAGCTCAAAGGAAGCCGGGCAGTTTTGCAAAGTAACGACGCATTTAACAACGAATTAATTACTATTTTTTAATTTATTTGGGGTTTGAATGAAAGTTTTGATTGACCACGTAACTGTTTGGGTGTAGAAATGTTATATTATGTAAAATTAAAGGTCAGTTCAGACCTAAGTGGCAATATCGAGCGCTATTTCGCCGGGTTTTCTGGAATTTTCTGTTTTCTCTACCGCAGGCGGCAGTGAATAACGCTTGCTCTCTGAACAGACCTTAAAGCACGAGAGGATAAATTCATTTCCTAAGAACACAAAAATATATAAGTAAATTATACAAGCATATTAATACGTCTTTATAAAGAAAGGGAAATGGGATCACATTTACAAAGCTGTGTAGTGTGTCTCTTGAGACATAGATGGCGTTACTAGTATAATATTTATTGTGATATTAGGCACACAGATTACTATATATGTATCTAGATTAGGCATATCAAATGTTTTTGCTGAGATGTTATCTCAGAGGTTGTGGACAACCATGATCATCTCAGAGGTGAGATGCTGATCCGTATGGTAGGTGGTTCGAATCCTGAAATAAGTTTGAGGTTTCGGTAAAGAAAAATATTGGAATGCAACCATAGCATGGCGGTAGAGTATATTTATAGTGCTCGCCATGCTAGTTACCACCGTCAAGTTGAAAATCTATCGCCAAACAACTCTCAGTGCGTTCCGACAACTACATTTGGAAGCAGTTGTTCTTATTCTTTAGGTTTTTTTATGCTATTTGGTAACGAGACGAGCTGGTCGTTTGCTGATGGTAAGCATAATGCCGGCCCATAACAATTGCAGTGCCACCCAGAACTTTGAAATACAAAGGCCTCCGCGGCACTGCAGTGCGCTCGTTACCCTGAGACATTAGGTATTAAGCCTCATAAGCCCAGTCATTTCACTGGCTACTCTGCTCATCAAACCGGAACACAGTAATACTTGCACACTACTGCTTGGCGGCAGACTTCACGAGCAAAGCGGTGGTAGGTAACAACCCAGACGGACACTCGCAGAAGAGTTAGTCCTACCACTAACAAAGCAAGTCCATCACCATCATCACTGAAATGATGATGATCAAATGTCAATCTATCAAGAGTGTTTTACTCTTGATAGCGCTTCCTCTCCCGTAAGCGAATTTTCAATCCAAACTCAGTCAGTATTCTTTGATTGATTCTTATGTTGTTTAAGCTTTTTCCAGCACCTGCAAAAGACAAAATCGATGACTATTCGCCTGACATTTTCCACGCTAGTAGATAATACTGGTTAGGGTCGCGTGTTCTATGAAAAATGCACCATATTACCTACCTTTTATATTTACGTTGTAATATGCAATTTGCTAAAGTGGTTGTAGAAATTGATTTTTAATAAAAATACGTGTTTCTTCACCAACATTTTAAAAGATTGCTTCGTTATGATAAAAGTTGACGATGTATATGATGACTAGCTTCTGTCCTCGGTTTTCACCCGCGTTCCCAGAGCAACCGTGCATTTTTCCGGGATAAAAAGTAGCCTATGTTACTCTCCGGTTCATAAACTATATCTATGCCTAAAATCACGTCGATCCGTTGCACCGTTACTGCGTGAAAGAAGGACAAACCAACAAACACACTTTAGCATTTATAATATTAGAAGGGATAGGGATTAGTAGGTATATAGAGTTTACAAAAAAAAAACACAAAAAATCTAAACACGTATTAAACCGCGTCTATAATGTCCTTAAATGTGCCTTAGTCGCGTGTTTAAATATGAACCACCACAAACCTTGATTTAAGTAGAGTTTAACCATTGCTGAATTGTATGAATCCATTCTGTTGTGACATTTCTAATCATTTTAGAAGTTTATCTTTAGACATAAAAATTATAAAGATTATTTATTAGATTATAAAGAAGTTTGTTCTCGGGTCTTGGATGTTTGTGATGTGTATCTGTGTGTGTCCATGCCACCTGCGACACAGGGAATCCTAGTGCGAGGGTATGAGTGTAAGCGTTTATTTATCTTTAGAGACTGTATAGCAAAACAGGCGCCTAAAAGATGTTAGTGATAACGTTAAGTATCTATTATTTAAAATGAGGTAATAGAGTAGAGGGGAATTTGTCATAATACCGCATACTTGACAGACATGTTGGTGTTCACAGATTATGAAGTTGAACGAGAAGAATGCTGCTGCGCGTTTCTTGGATGAACTTTTTTTCCCGAGAAGAAATCTTCTGGTGATACCCGGCTGCCAACGGGAGGGCCCCGGGCTCTCCAATGGACCACACCTGTGCCCCAGCACTGCACCCTCCCTGCCGACCTCCATCCACGTCAGTGTGTGCCACAACGAACTGCCGCTCTTCCAGGGCTTGCTTGGTTGGGTGATTAGAGCCCCATCTCCAACCACCCACACGCCCAAAATGTGCCCTTTTAGTCGCTTTTTACTTCTTGGATGACCTTGGATGACTCTTACGGCACTCACGAGAAGAAAAGGGATGGTACTATTCGAGACCACACGATTTTGGCCAATGGCTTGATTAGTTGAAGCTTTCTAACTCTAATATTTAAGGTATATAGTTGTCCTCCAAGCACCATGACCGTGGAACCATTATTTATAGACGTACAGATAGAAGCTGTATACAAAATTTAAAAGGGCTCAGTGGCAATAATCTTACAAATTCCAAGCAAGTAATAATTTCTGTAAACTTCTAATCTTTCCCACAACGAGTCAAATAACTTTGGGACGCTGTTTAATGACGTCACGAGCGGGAAACCATCACCAGGTAGGCCGGGGAATCTCTATACATCGGCTCGGACATGAGTTGTAAACCGCCGGGGTCTGCCGGTGAAAAAATAGTGCGAAGAAGATTAAGAGTCCAGATGTGGCTACTGAGAACGTTCCTCTAAAAAAATACCTATATAACTTGAAATGTAGGTATGAGCTTTTTAGCTGATTTTTCACTCTATGAGCTCTATGGGGCACCTTAGACGCTCAAGCAAACGTACGTTTGCTTGAGCGTCTAAGGTGCCCCTATGGATGCTGACACTTTCGAAATCCAATGAAGTCTAAGAATGGGTAAGCACGTTGCCGTATTTTCCGGCAGCCTTATTCGAATGATTTCGTTTCCGTTTTTAGTTTAACCGGGTACTAGATTCAACTACGTCATTATCTAGCGGGTCGTTTGCGTGACGTCATCCCATAACAATTGCAGTGCCACTTAGAACTGTAAAACACAAAGGCATGCCCCGCAGGCCTTTGTGTTCAAGGTATTAAGTGTCATAAGTCCAGTAATTTCACTGAATGATTTTGGTCATAAAACCAGAACACAGCACATTACTGCTTGGCGGACGGCTAATCGAGCAAACCGATGGGACCCACTCAGACGTACACTCACAGAAGAGCTAGTCCTAGTACTTGGTAAACTGTGACTGCAGACAAACGTTAGATAACTTTAGTGAGAATTAACGATGATTAAAAACAGGGACATAATTATTTAAAAAAAAAACCATCAAGATCATAAAAAATATTGACATTAATAAATAAATAATATTAAATAAACGCTTACATACTCATACCCCCGCACTAGGATTCCTTGTGTCGCAGGTGGCATGGACATGGGGTGCTATGCCGGGGAACCTCCACGCGGTGCACCCTGGGTACCCGTCAGCAACATCTCCCGGTTGACCTTTCGGTCCCGGAGGGGTTGCTGACGGGTAGCTGATGCCCCGGCGAGGTGGGCCCCTCCGCGTGTTCCTCTGATTGGGTCAGCAGAGGGCACAGCAGATGGGGCAGAGGGGTTGAGCGGGACCCGAAGGCCGCAGAGAGGGACGGGCGCGTCGTTGTCAGCTTGCGACGCGCCACACCGATGGTGAGAGAGAGGGGCGCGCTGTCTTCCAGCGTGGGACCGGGGTGAGTAAAGCACCCCGCTCCCGCTGGCAGCGCGCGTACAGGACGAGACACAGGAGACGGACAGCCCCTCTTATTGGGGGGGCTGACGAGGAGGAGCGCGCTGGCCACCAGCGTGGGACCAGGGGGTGACCCTTTGGGTATACGGACCCCCCTGCTCCCGCTGGCAGCGCGCCAATTTTACCGGACGGGACACAGTAGGAGGACAGCCCCTCTTATTGGGGGGGCTGTACGAGGAGGGGCGCGCTGGCCACCAGCGTGGGACCAGGGGGCTACCTTTTTGGGTAGTGAGTCCCCCTGCTCCCGCTGGCAGCGCGCCAACAACATCGGACGAGACACAGAAGGAGGAAGCCCCTCGCCCTGATTGGCCATAATCGGGGTGGGGGCAACACTGGACTTGACTTCAGAGGGGGGGGGGCTGATACCCCCCCTCTGCACCGGATCTAGATGAGGCGGAGCGCGCGGCCGTGTTTTGCGACCGCGCGCCACTGACGGTGCTCTCATGAGCACGGAGACGGGGGCGCGGTCTAACCCCTCCGTCTCCACCGGGAGGACCTGGGGCGTTGGATGCGGGGGCATTCGGCGTCCCTCACCTGCGTATAGGTAGGGTCCTCCCGAGGCGGAGGCGATGCGCTTGCGTTGGGCGCATCGCCTGGCCGTGCGGGGGAGAGGTGCTCTCCCCGCGAGGCGGGTCCGCCCTGGGGGGCAGACGACGGCTGACGGGGTCCTGTGCGGAGTGCGAAAGCGGAACCGCGACCCCGTCCAAAAGCTGAGCCGGAAAACGTCCCAGGGTTTTTTAGTGGGTAGGACGGCTGCGCGTGGGCGAGCGTGAGTCCCACACTCTCTCCGTAGCCCCCCCCGGGGCGCGGAGGGGTAAGCTCGCAAAGGAGTTTTTCCCTGGGAAAAAAAAAAAAAAAAAAAAAGGTGGCATGGACATACACAGATACACATCACAAACATCCAAGACCCGAGAACAAACTTTATGCTTACACAAAATCTGCCCCGGCCGGGAATCGATCCCGGGACCCCTCGCCTTGCAGGCAGGGTTACTACCAACTTAGCTACGGAGCCGTCATTAATATCACTTATCATCTTAATTTGTGGAATAATGTACGAACAAAGTCACAGTCCTACTAGACCTATTCTAGTAATCCTACTCCTACTAATATTATAAACGCGAAAGACTGTGATGGATGGATGTTTGTTACTCTTTCACGCAAAAACAACTGAACGGATTTAATAGCTTATACATCAGAATAACACATAGATTATAAATTACAAAGATAGTATACCACGCGGGAAAACCTGCTGGTGGAAGCTGGTTAACGGGATATTTACCACGTTTTCGGGTTCTGTTAATTGTCACTTTGTTTATAGTGTTGTTGCCAATGTCAGTTTAAAAACCTGTAGATTTAATAGATTCAATTAAATAATAATATAGAGTTTTACACAATCTCAAAAATATTGACGTGAGATAAAGACAAATAAAGACGTTATGTATAGTTTTCATTACATGCTAAAATAAAAGTAAAAGATTCAGATATATAAATTTCATCATCCAAAACTACTGTCGCTTCTATCTCATAATCTATGCCCCCACAGCGGATGCACAAAAGCCGGGCCTGCTAGACGGGTTCCCTGTTTTTTTCTCGTCACTCACACGCACACGCGTCTGCGCGTGCGCATGTGTGCGTGATCAGCTGATGCACAGCTGTTCTCCATAAGGGGCATGGCAAATCGGTTTAAGTGCATGGTGGTGGAATGTAGACCCGTCTGGCAAGATCTAAGGCAATTTGTTAAGGAATTGGTTAGTTTAGACTTGTGGAGTATCAGGTGCTAATGGCATTCTCTAGACAAGCGAGGCCAAGTATCTGTGCTGTCCAATACTAACAGCATCCCACCTCGGGATGAACCCGACGAGGGTCGAGATGAATCTGTAAACAATAGGACATAGTCCACCTATTCTCAACAGAGCCGCTAACAGGCAGCCCTCGAGCACAGCCGTAGCAGCTCACCCCAAACCCCCCAGGGGCAGTGTTCCCCTGGCGTCCAGCTTTGGCAAAGGGATCAAGTTCCCGAGGCCTCACCTCACCACGCCACAGAAGGTGGTGGAAGAACTATTGAAAATGACTAACAGCTTGACCTGATGTTGTATCGCCACCTCCAAGCGTACTTGAGTAAAATTTACTAATTGTCTGAACTAAAATTGTATTTGGTCAGGGCGGCATTTCTACAAAACAAATGTTTTCAAAATGACAATGGTTTCATTGCAAACCGATGCACGCCGCTGTGGGAGTGATATGCATATTGCTTAAGTGGGGCTTTGCTACCGATGACTGCGTCTAGTGCGAATGTGGTGCCCCGGTGCAGACGATGGCTCATTTGTTGGCATGTCCTGCATATTCCGACAAATGTTCCATGAGAGACTTGATGGAGTCTACAGAGAAGGCAAAAGAGTTGGCCACGTTTTTGGGCCAGAAAATATAATTTATTTTTAAGGCTGAATGTTATAGATACGAAGAGAAAAAAAGGTCAGCAATTCGTTTCAGTTGGTGCTGTGCTTTATTGCGTACTATTGTATAAAAGTCGTTGTAGAGACAATTAAGAAACGGCAATAGATGATTGACTTTTTTTTATGTTGTTTGGTAACGAGACGAGCTGCTCGTTTGCCTGATGGTAAGAATAACGCCGGCCCATAACAATTGCAGTGCCACCCAGAACTTTGAAACACAAAGGCTTGCGCGGCACTGCAGTGCGCTCGTTACCCTGAGACATTAGGTATTAAGTCTCATAAGCCCAGTAATTTCACTGGCTAATCTGCTCACAAACCGGAACACAGTAATGCTTGCACACTACTGCTTGGCGGCAGACTTCACGAGCAAAGCGGTGGTGACAACCCAGACGGACACTCGCAGAAGAGTTAGTCCTACCACTAACAAAACTTTTTATGATAGATGAGCGCTTAACTAATACTATTGTTTGACGTTGAGGACGTGCGGCAGAAGATGCAGGTAAGTATGCTAAATCTAGAGTAGGATGCACGAAACTCGCCGATAGATGCATGATGGCAGATATTCCACTAGAGAGTGGCAACTAGCATCAAATAACAGTTTAATAGTAATCATTTCACATCTTTATTTCCGCCAGAAGCTTGCACATAGCACTTAAATTCTATCTATCTATATCGAAGCAGTATCTAATTAATTTAATTAGGAGAAAAAAGATGGAATTCAAACATTTGCTTCTCAAAGAAAGCCGCAGCATTCATAAATTCAACCTGCAAAACTACTGGCAGGCTGACTGGCAGAACGTTCTAGGCTAGCAAAAAAAAACTGACCAGACGTCACACATCAGTCACTCAGGTCACAATTTAAAAATCGAACGTGCAAGCAACGTGCACCTTGCCTCCCGGCCAGCTCACAAAAAGGAACACGTCAACGACGAAAAAACTGAATACCCCATCCCTCTCGCACTCACTTAGCACTGCCACAAAATTGTATAAAGCTCTCTCCCTCAGTCTACCCCAGATCTCATGCACGTTTTTTCGAAACCCTCTCATTATGTGAACAGTCAACATCCTACGACTACAAGCTTAGTTGGTTCGTGTAAACACACGGCATGTTTGTTTATTTGTATGCCGTGTGCGTTGGTGTGGGTAGTCAGCTGAGTAAATCCGTGTAAGCAACACGTGTTTGCGTGAATGTGTGCGTGGTGGTGAAGTGGTAACGCATGTAGCGGGATGGGACGTGTTTGAGGTGATTTTGAGGGCTTGGCATGAGGTATGGACGCGAGACATGGTTACGACCAAATAGCTCTAGGACTGAAGAGGTCATTAAAGGAAATCGTTGGTTTTAAGGATAGTAATTATACTAATCAAAACCCTTTTTTGAGAAACCAACTTCTCGATAAGAATATTTTCTTAAAAAGCCTTCCAGGTAATCGCTCTTACCTAGAAGTTAAAGATTCGTATCTTTACGGTCTCATCTCCGCTTTTCACAAAATTATAAAGAACAAGTTATTACAAGTTATCAAATTCAAGCTATCCTACAATCGAGTTCATATTATGTATCTGTAAACGACAAAGATAAACTTCTTTGATAAGAAACAACGTACATTTGCCCTTTCTTTAAGTTTACCTTGTGGTCATTTAAATACCATGCGCTATACTATATAGCATACGTGTGCATAACTTCTGCCCGTGGTTTCATCTGCGTTCCCACAGGAACCGTGCATTTGTCCGGGATAAAAAGTAGCCTAGTACGGATAAGCCGTTACTATAGCATGTCCGAAAAATTAAACACAACCTAAACCTGTGTTGAACAGCATTTAACATGCCTTAGTCGCATGTTTATATATGAGCAACCACAAATCTTGATTTAAGTAGTGTCTAACCGTTGTCAAACTTAATTATCTTGTAACATTTCTAATTATTTTAGATATTTATCTTTAGACACTGTTTAGCTAAACAGGCGAAGTGCTGATGGCTCAGTGGTAATGACATCGGCCGTCAATGTTTAAGTCGATGATTCAAATCCTACAATGAGATTTTTTGAGAGTAACAACGTGATGTAACCTTAGCATAGTGGAAGGGCTATTATAGTTCTCGCCTGGCTAGTTACCAGCCTCAACTTGAAAATCGCCACGCACCAATTTGTGTGTTCCAGCTTCACTTGAGACTAGCCCTAAGATTCAGAGACGAATCATATGTCAAAATTCTATACAGTTTTGACATATGGACGCAAAAGTCCACGCTTAGACTCGTCTCTAAATCTTATGCCCTTTCAACAACGACGAATAAGGCGACGCCTAAATAAGTAACTCCTAATATAAGCAAAGTCCTAAGTATAAACCGTTAGAACACTCCCTAAAGGAGGTGAAATGTTTTTTTGTCCTAGACAACTTCTAAATATTTTAGGCATCCGATTTAGGCGTGTTCTAGGTTTGTTGAAAACGGGCATTAGCTTTAGTCCCTCACTAGGATAATCCTTAATTACCATCTTTAACCACACCAGTTAGACAATTTTCCAACGTTTCTAAAGATTAAAAAAATAGACCTGTTACTCAATTGAAAAACCTTAGTTCTTCATCCCCTGATGTTTCTATTTCTTAAACGTGATGTAGAGACAAGGCCTTATAGCTTTATACTTATATTCAAACATTTAATTGCAAAGCTAAATCAGCCAAAAAATAAATGTACTTAGATACGACAAATCAAGTCAGTATGTATCTTTTTTTTTATTGGTTATGAGACGAGCCGGTCTGATGCCTGATGGTAAGCATAACGCCAGCCCATAACAATTGCAATGCCACTCAGAATTTGAAAACAAAATCCTGCGCGGCACTGCAATACGCATTTCATTCGTATAAGTATAGGTACGTATTTGAAAAAAATTTTCAAGTTCATCTTTTTAAGCTCCCTTATTTAAATCAGGAAACAGTCTCCCGGCAAGTCTAAAATTAACCAAATTTACGAGCTAAACGCGTGTATATTTAGAAACTTTGAACATTTGAAACTAAACATTTCTCGTAGGTCAAAAAAAAACATCCCACAGGGTGTCCTTGAAATCATATGGGCTGCGCCGGCGCAAACAGCTGATGCTACCTGACACTACTCGCACACTACCGTAACTGTGTGTTCGTGTGCGTTATGTTGAAGTTACACTCATACACGTTTAGTTGTTATTGTGTGGGTGTTGGAAGATGTAAGGATCGAAGTCCACCGGGTCTTTTCGAGTACCTGATAGTAAATATTATAATGCCAGGCCATAACAATTCTAGTGCCACTCAGAATTTTGAAACACAAAGGCGTGTGCGACACTGGTGCACTGCGTTCGTACTCTGAGATATTAGTAATTTCACTGACTACTTTAGCCATCAAACCGGAACACAGTAATGCTTGCACATTAGTACTTGGTCGAAGACTACATGAGCTGAACGGTGGCACCTGTAGGGTTATTTTAATTGACTCCGAATGATATCCGTGTCGGAAGCGACCGTCTTGATCGTTTAAACTTCGAAATCATATACTGTAAGGAAATTTCCAGTTTAGTTTCGACAACTCAGTTGCATGGATATAATTCCGACAGTATTTCTCTGTCGGGATGCGATTCCAAGATATAAACGATCAGAAGTCGCTGCCGGAATCATTCCGAGTGAAATTAAATCACCCTGCTGGAAACCCTAAGGCGGACAGATGCAGAAAAGTCCTGCTACCTGGTAAAACAACTGTAGCCATGCTATCTATGCTGTTATCATGACGTTTTCTTTCACCGACATCTGAAGCTTCTTGTAGACCAACTTCACTCCGAAGTTGGTATACGATGAGCTGCACTGACTCAACATCGCAGCATCATACATTTATATCAAAAAGAAAAACAAACCTTCCTAACTTTTTGCCCAACTCAAATAGGATCCATACTTTATTTAATATTATAAATGCGAAAGTGTGTTTTTTGGTTTGTTGGTTTGTCCTTCTTTCACGCAGTAACGAAGCAACGGATCGACGTGATTTTTGGCATAGATATAGTTTATGGACCGGAGAGTAACATAGGATACTTTTTATCCCAGAAAAATGCACGGTACCTGTGGGTACGCGGGTGAAAACCGCGGGCAGAAGCTAGTATATTGTCCATACTAATATTATAAATGCGAAAGTGTGTTTGTTGGTTTGTTGGTTTGTCCTTCTTTCACGCAGTAACGAAGCAACGGATCGACGTGATTTTTGGCATAGATATAGTTTATGGACCGGAGAGTAACATAGGTTACTTTTTATCCTGAAAAAATGCACGGTTCCTGTGGGAACGCGGGTGAAAACCGCGGGCAGAAGCTAGTTTGTATATATTCGTTCCATATGGCCACAATATTTCAAAGCCACATTTTACTCACATTGAACTGGGCTCAGTGAGTTCCGATAAAAAGGGTACGTGGTTCCTGCTGATGCAATATTCAATAGGCATCTAGGCGTTTATTCAGGTCCAGATATGCCGATGAATCTAAAGCAGCTTCTAGAGAATATGGTCTACAAAACTTTAAAATATGTTAGGACTTAGGAGAGAAACAAGGCTTACAAATCTCAACAGCAGAAAGTTATTTACGAAGTTTTTTGGCTTTTTAACGTTTCTTTATGAGCTACAATGCTAAAGAGACATATACGAGAAACTATGGCACAATGATCTGCCAATCCGTATGTCGATATTTTGATAGTTGTATGTGTTTGAGTTTGTGTTTAAAAGTTCTGGGTGGCACTGCAAATGTTATGGGCCGGCGTTATGCTTACCATCAAGCAAACGACCAGCTCGTCTCGTTATCAAATAATATTAAAAAAAACTATCAACTATTTCAATTTTTTTATAAAATTTACCTATGTATAAAACTCCATTATAAATTTCCATTATTATATTTTTGTAAAGTACGCTTACTAACATTTCTATAGGTAAAAGCTGTAAAATAAATAGACATAAAATCAATTTAAAAATAATTTCATTGGGTGTTCCAGGATTAGCTTCAATAGAATACATCCCTCAAAATAAATTGGAAATTGTCAAATCATTGCTTTCAACTTCAACTTTTTGTACAGAATTTGACTGATTGATATTTTTATTCGAATCGTGTACTCGGGAGAGTGATTAATATTTGTCAATTACGAATAAAATTCACTTCGTAATGGCATTGAAAAGTCTGTTGTCATCGACATTTCAATTGCCTTGGGAATGAAGGTGATAAATCAAATGAAATCGTGCGAATTCTTTGCTTCGAATTCTGGCAGTTGAAAAAAGTAGTTCGGTCTTTGTGAATTATAATTCTGACTACCTACTTGACATTGGCGAAATTGTGACTAACATTCACAGAAGCCAGGAAATAAAGAAAGAAGAAGAAGATAATTCTGACAGTGTGTTTTAGAAATTTGGATTTAAACGTTTGAGCTATAAAATACCGAAAGTGCCAAAAGTGATAATTTTGTGACGAAACCAATGCCATTTTTAAACCATTTGTTTAGTAGAATAGGATTCCGGGTTGCTATAGCCATTACATTAAGCAGACATTTAAGTAGGTATTTGGTGATATGTTTTAAAAGCATTTAATTATGTTACCTGCACAAACATGATATTGAGATGGCGCTAGCAAATTCTGACTACATACATGACAGAATTTACTATATTACCTCTAATACTAATATAGCGTTTCCTTACCCTAATAATTATAGGTTTGTTTAAATCAAGCTTACAAATGAAGCCAGTGGAACATTCATGTGTATGTATATCAAAGTTCGTTCGTTTCAATGTCTCTCAAAGGCTTTATCTTTAGTTTCAAAAGTTCCAAACTTCGACATAATTACGAGTAAACTCAACACATACGATTAACAAATGTTTGCACCAAATTATCAGAACTCTGCATCCTGCCTCCTCGAGACTCGTTCAAACAGCTGATGTTTTATCACCAACATTGCCTTTCACTTTACGCAATTTTCTATTCTACTTACCAGCAACATACGAGTCAAAATCGTTTGAAACATCTTCCTAAATACGTGTTTGTTTATTTTTTGTATCTACACGTGTGTTTCCTTGTGTGCGTCCCTCCTTTTTTTTCTTGTGTTTCCAGTTTGAAAGGGTCATTTTACACAAATAGTAAATGCTTTGAATTGAATATTGTTTTGATTCCTGTATTATGTTTTTTTATATTTATCTTACGGTCAATGTCCTTTGAAGTAAGACTAGGGGAAGCTTCTGGGAATTTTGAATAGATTATGTAAGAAAGTGACTTACGTGGAACTGGTCTTAGTGGTCATTCTGTTGATGGTTAGTGACAATAAGGTTTTGTTGATGGTCAGTGAATACGAGTCAAAGGAAAATTATTTAATGATGCCTTTAATATTATTGTTATAGCCCTATCGATGTAAAAAATATTGCATAAATAAGTATCTAAACTTGTTACATGTTTATACATTGAGCATATTTTTCAAATGCTACAATATCAACCACCACCGTTTTGCTCGTGAAGTCTGCCGCCAAGCAGTAGTGTGCAAGCATTACTGTGTTCCGGTTTGATGAGCAGTTTCCAGTGAAATTACTGGGCTTATGAGACTTAATACCTAATGTCTCAGGGTAACGAGCGCACTGCAGTGCCGCGCAGGCCTTTGTGTTTCAAAGTTCTGGGTGGCACTGCAATTGTTATGGGCCGGCGTTATGCTTACCATCAGGCAAACGACCAGCTCGTCTCGTTACCAAATAACATAAAAAAAAACAAAATATTAGAGTAAGAAATATAAGAAAATTGTTAGGTACTGATGAATCAAATCTAAAACACGAGCTTTGAATGTAGATGGTAGCGTATAATTATATAGATAAGGAAACTAAAACGCTCATGTGGCTTCGAGCACAGAATATATATCCAGTAACAACTGCTACAGGGTATCACACATATGCATAATAATCAGTAGTTTACTTTTCAAGCTTGGTACCTGAGGCGCGGGTGGAAGAGGATTTTCTTCGAGCGCGTCGGACAGTCTGGCATGAGCATGCTAGCATTGCTAGTATCACACTAGCATGCTTATTACTAGGAAATGTTAACAGCTGTAGAGCGTATTAGTTTTAAGCATGCTTGATATGAGCATGTTAGTCACTATTATAGAGCGATGATGTTTCACTGGGCTTACACTGAGTACATATGGTAAGATTAAATACTGATGTTCAGATTAATGATTCGAATAATATCGATCGGGGGAGTGGGTGAGGTATCGATGTAGACATCCTTCCTTCTGCGGCACCTTTAGGGGCAATTGCCCTACGGTCTTTTTAATACCCCGTGTAGGCTACACTGATTGATTGCTGCACTGCGTTGAGGTCTGGTGATTGGAAGTTCACTTCGTTGACTGTCTATGATTTAGTGGTTGCTTGTGGAAGGTTCTTGCTGCGGCTATAGCTCACCAGGCGCCGGGGGAAAGATGGTCTCCTCTCCAGCAGGTCTCTGACAAATCCATTATACCATAATTTCAATAATAGTAGGTAAGTTAAATGTAAATTGCTTATTAGCCTAATTCTTTGGCTAGATTGTAATATAAATAGGGTTAATTAAATAATTAGCCCGAAGGAAGGAAAAAAACAAAAAAAAAAAAAATAATAGTAGTAATTGTGTTGTTAACGGCATCTTCAGCAACCCGATGCGTATATCATTATACATATTCAGTTGCAAAGACGTGAACGTATCCCTAAGAGTGATATTCACTATACAATATTAACTTTCAATTGCCAAGTTGGCGTTCAAACCCACATCAATCCTATCCGACCATTACCTCCATAGTCACCCAAATGAAACACTTCTACGAACTAAACAAATCCATTCGCAAGTCAATGGTCCGTCAGGTGGGGTGTTCCATACAAATGCAAAACACTCATTGCATCTGAATCGGTATAATGACCATTACCATACAGTTATTGTATGGAGTTTGGACTCCCATACAATTAACACGGTATGTCGCAAAACTGGTTCGTGAATAACTATTAATATAATGCGGGATTGGTAGAATTGTGACCCTTGACTGCTGTGTCTATGAGTTTGCAAAACAAGGTAGATAAAATGTTTTTTTAAACACAAGATAGTTAGATGAGCTAGAGGCTTACAAGATTAAATGATTGCATGATGTTATAAATAAGGGTCCAAATTGTTCCACTTTGAAGCACAGAAATAAGCAAGTAGAAGACATTTTAAAGACTTAACCCATAAATAAGGATATTTTTTCATCAAATCAAATCAAATCGTTTATTTGCTAGAATACATATTAGCGTAAGGTCTTTTGATCAATGTATTCAACCTGCAGGCAGGTGTGCAAATATTGTTATACATTTTACACCTCAAACTTTTTTCATTTTTCATCTCAAAAATTTCTCTGCCAAAATGACTTGAAGATACATCTCCTGTCCAGCTCAGTGGTCTATAACAGCAAACTATCGGCGAAGACATTCCTGAAAAGTAGATTATGTTTTCATACTATTGGATAACGAGACGAGTATGTCGTTTGTCTGATGGTAAGTATAACGCCAGCCCATAACAATTGCAGTGCCATTCAGAACTTTGAATCACAAAGGCTAGCTTTGCGTTACCCTGAGACATTAGGAACTAAGTCTCGTAAGCCCAGTAATTTCAGCACTGACTAATTTGCTCACCAAACTTTTATACAATGTAAGAACAGAACTTCTTCTTTCCTTTCACTTTTTTACTAGTCATTTTTTAATAGTCGTACCTAAATATATTACGTCATAAAAATGTCCTACTACACCAAGCGCCATGGTCCCTTCGCTCAAGTTCTAAGCAACCCGGTTCCCATTATTTAGAACCGAGCGTTCGGAGGGAGCTCACCGACTTACTGGCTTCACCACGTGTTCTGGCCTTGTTGTCTACGCTTTCATTTGTCGCAAACAAGAACCAACGTAGAACATGAAAGGGAAGGGGGAGTTTATCCTTAAACATTTGTCCTTGTAACAGTGTTAAATTCTACCAGTATTATAAACGTGAAAGGTAGGTGATAGTAGTCAATCATGTCGTAACAGTTGTTTTTGTTATTTTCGTTAGGATATCTGACCAGTATTTCGCCTGCTCTTAAGCGAAATGGTCGAAGATGACGGATATGCTACTGAATGTATAGTACCTACCTATTTATATTTGAATTTGAGTCAAATGGTTTGTAAAACCATAAAGCACAAGACACTGATATCATTCACATGGCTTTCTTACTCTTCGATGATGGAGGTTTTGGTTTGCAACTAAAGTCACTACAACGTCTACGATCGCCTGTATCAGGCCTATACGAGTTGCTTTAGCAAGATTAGTGCTCACTTCAATCCGAAGCATTCAAGCGCCAGCTTTTATTTCCCGATCCTATGGGGTCCGGCGACGGAAGCCGAAAAGCATACTGCCAACTTACCATGCAGCCTATTTAGCGCCCTTGAGCTAATCTTTATATAGCTATTTAGAACTGAACGCCCTCTCCCAAGTTTTGTTGTCAGTAAATTCATTTGAAACAAGCGAAATCATTATAAAGAAAACAAAAAACCCGCCTGCGTGGTAAAACTGAAAAGAAAGTAAAATATTATAACCTATGTCACCCCCACAATCAACTCAAATCTAAGACCTCTCGTGCCAAAGAAATAGACAGACATACATCATACACTCGAAAAACTTTACCCTCCTTTCCTTCGAAATAAATAGCGTGATATTATAAAGTGACCAGGCACAGTAGGAACACTAAGGAACACTATCTGTTTAGTGTCTTTTTTTGAAGACCTCTTCCTCCCAACTCTAGAACATCCATGAAAAAAAAAACCACTAGCAGATATTACGCCTTAATCAAGCCATCAAAATGTTCCCAAACAACAACACAACAAGAATAATTACAACCAACGCGCTTCCTCTTTCAAATTATATCATTTCCGGTACGTGTCGCGGAAATTTTGATTTTCAAACTTTTTACGGCCTCCCTTAAGATGGCAAAAGTAATTTTTGACCAAGTTTTAAGAATGATTAAAGTTGTTGTTTTATAATTTTGTAAACGCCGTGAGCGTGACTTGTGTTCGCAACGTGATTGGAACACGTGGGGTAAAGTTGCTTTGTGTTCAAGTTGACAAGGTGCTACCGAATTAATTCAAGTTGGGTGGTTGAGGAAACGTCAAAGACTAAGCAGTTTATAGGTTTCTCGTTACGAGATTGCGGATTGTGTAAACTTTTTGTAAGGTGCAGAGCTTGTAACTACTTGGAAACCGTCTCACTGGTGATCTAGCAAACTGACACTCAGGTAAGCAACGTGTTACCTCTGATGCCCTACCTGAGATTAATACAAAATATGTCACGCACGTTTGCCCGAGCTTAACATTTTTTTATGCTATTTGGTAACGAGACGAGCTGGTCATTTGCCTGATGGTAAGCATAACAATTGCAGGGCCAGTCAGAACTTTGAAATACAAAGGCCTGCGCGGCACTGCAGTGCGCTCGTTACCCTGAAACATTAGGTATTAAGTCTCATAAGCCCAGTAATTTCACTGGCTACTCTGCTCATCAAATCGGAACACATTAATGCTTTCACATTACTGCTTGGCGGCAGACCACAAGAGTAAAGCGTTGATACTCTTCCAGACGGAGAAGAGTAAGACAGGAGTCGAAGAAGAGTAAGTCCTATCACCTGCCAAATAAAGTTAGTAGAAGTAGTTTTCAATCCAATCGAAATTCATTCAATTATCCAAATTTAAGCCTAGCCTCGCTTTGAAGCGACATCCACGTAAACTGCCACCTTTACTCCCCCAATAATTTATTCGAAGGCTATTGAAGGCAAAAACCAATTTATGCCTGCCCTTAAGGGATCACCCGTAACCAAAAAACTTCTTAGAAATCACATCCGAATTCTTAGAACTACCTGCTACTATACAAAAATTTTTTGTGCAAGTTTTTTGTTTGAAAATCTTACTAAACAAGCCCAACTTACAAAAACAGCCCTAAACATTATCTGTGATACTTAATTCGTTAGTCAGAAGGTTTAATTTCGATTGTTTTTCGGTTCGAAGTAACCAAAGGTGAAAAAATAAGGGTAGAAATGAAACAAAAGTGTAGATCATTCTAAATGGGCCCAGGGGCGGTTATAAATCAATATTGAATATCGGGAGGATATTTTTTAATGAGAATCTTTTGGTTTTGAGATAGCTGCAGGCAAATAATGTCAGATTAATGATTTTAAAATGTCAGTTCTAGAAATAACATGCATACTAATATAATGACGGTTACGGGCACCTGTACTCGCTAAATGCACGTTGTTTAAATTATTTATTACAAGTGTCGAGCTGGTCGTTTACCTGATGGTAAGAATAATGCCAGCCCATAACAATTTGCAGTGCCACCCAGAACTTTGAAACGCAAAGCCCTTCGCAGCACTCGTTACCCTAAGACATCAATTATTATGTCTCATAAGCCCATAACTACTTTGCTCATCAAATCGGAACACAGTCATGCTTGCACATTACTGCTTGGCGGGAGACGAGCAAAGTGGTGGTACCCACTCAGACGGACACTGGCAGAAGAGTTAGTCCTACCACTTGGTTTGGTAAGGAACATTGGAGAGAAAGATATATCACTCACACATCGGCATTAATACGAGCGAGAGAGTTAGATGTTTACTTTTTAGCCAACAAATAAGAGAAGAAAGAAGAAGAGTAGAGTAGATAAAGAGACTAAAATTTAGAAGTAGTAGTAGAAATGTAGAGTAGAGAAAGAAGAAAAAACGAAGAACAACTTTTGGAAAAAAGGAGAATGTTTTCAATTCGTCTGTATTTTTTTGTGGCGATGTTACTCGATTTCTTATTATCTTCTTTAATTACCTACTCATCCTATTTGTCAAAATGACCTGACTAGCTGCGCACTAGACTGCACTAGACTTGACTAGACCTGCGACTAGCTGGACACTGTCATGCAGCGATCGACATGAATCACCGGTATTTATGGGTATCACCGGTAGGAATGAGGAGAGTATATACACCATTGAAGTAAGCAACTGTCTAATCTAGATAATCCACCATAGGTACATCCACTTTTTAACACAACATCCTTAGAAGACTATCGTCACAAGTTCACTGCTATCACGAATAAAAAATATGAAGAAATAGACAATAACTTTTTTCTATTAACAATTACCACACACCCATAAAACAAGTGAATAATCTCGATAACTCTCCCTCCACCCCCCAAAAAGCACTTCATTTAAAACAGCAACTCAACAAACAACTAAACAACGGTTAAAACTAACCATTAAGATAGAGAACATACTGTTTGTACCAACAAATCTCTTTAACAACTAGAAACGAATAGCCGTAATTCTGTACTGCACTAATTCACAATTAATGTTCTCTCTGAACCGGTTAAGATCCGGTTTAGACTGGTTAAGTAGATACTAACTAATGGGGCTTGCACTACGTACGTTAAATTAAATCTTGTTGGCTGGAAAAAGCAAAGAATAGGAGCAGTTTTGTTGACTTTTTTCTAGGATTTGGACTGAATGCGTCTATTCTCTTTTATTCAATTTCTTTCAGACTTTCAAGTACAAGAGAACTAAAAACCTATCGGCTTGGTATTTTGCCATTTAATGTTGCTCTTAAAAGTTATGTATTATGATAAGCAAAGAAGTCAGTGAAATTACTGGACTGGATGTCTCCGGGTAACAAGTGCAATGGTAACGCAGGCCTTTAGGTTATGGTTGATTATTGTGGGCTAGCGTTTTGCTTATCATCTTACTTTACTTAACGCCTATAAATCTTGTGTCCTGTGCACCGAAGCATCCGGAAATTACTCTCTCCGTACGAAAATAGAGCGTAGGACTATCGCGAACGAACTTGATGAGCTACCACTCCGCATATGCCTTTTTGTATACCCCTCTTTCCGGTCCTGCGCTAAACGAATCAAAAGCTCTACCACCTGGTAAAGATTTGTTTTGAAAATGTTTAATTACCATGTTAATCCTTCAGTAATCCCCCGCAACAACCCCTAACGCCGACCTACCCTGTGATAACAAAACAAACACAAAAGTCCATTATCTGCCAATTCAAAACTTACCAAATTATTTTCCTTCATTCCAACATTTACATCCCTTTTGTTTTATGAACAAGCGTCTAGTCTATTGGAAAGTACAAACCAACCTAAACCGAAACAAAATTCGATCTACCCTCGCAACAAACGAAAATAATCTCAACGTCTATATAAATTAGGGTCAGTTGGACTGCGTGTGAAACTTTGTTTTATTCTTCATACAACAGATGTTACTGGCACTTTATAGAAGTCGAAGAACTTAAGTTTTGCAGTCGCCGTCGGTCCATGAGATGAAATTTTATTTGGCCTTTTTGAATATTCGCTGAAAGTTTCGACTTTATTGTCCGGAGTTAGAAATGCGACTGCTTCTGGCAGCGGTTTGAAATTGAAATACACTATGGTTTTGGTGCGTTTGTCTGAAATTCTAATGTAACCTAGCTTCGTGTAAATAGACATGTAACTACTGGTAAAATTTAATACGTAATGTCTTAGAGTAAAGAGCGCAATGCAGTACCGCGCAAGTATTTGTGCGTCAAAGTTCTGAGTGGCATTGCAATTACTATGGACTGGCGATGGCGGCTTGGTATAGTTCGAACGACTTGGGAAGGAGTCGAAATACACCAAGATACGAGATTAGGAAACTGACTAGACGCACAAAGTGACGTATTATTGTATGTAACCAATAGACGACATAGCAAATTTGACGAATGGTGACCTATATCCACAAAATCAGATGAGAATCAGACACTATTTCACACAGAACATAAAAAAGTGCTTCCGTAACAGTTTTCTTTCAACCTTACACTATAATGACACCGTATTATCTCGAAAACAGACGAGATAGCTCCTAAAATATAAGTTCCCTCGTCAGCCAGCGCCCTCTATCAAAGTGATGGCCAACTTCCATTGATACGTCATCCGTCATCGTTAACCGCCCATTTGGACCTCCACCTCGTGAGTTATTCTGGTTTAACAGATGGAAGGTATTTCTTCGTATATATTTCCTCTTCTGTAAATAGGTATCTGCTAGGTGAGCGTGCTACATCGTCGCTTACCTACAGGGCAATTCTATGTAACAAAAGTTACATAAAAAACCACTACTGCCTTAACCAGTGTCACTCGGGATGTTGTAACATATCCAAAGCTGTTCAGCAATGAAACGTGGAAATCCCACACGGTGCGATTCTCGCGATCTTTTCTGCCGAGGACTTGCAGATTATGGAATGAGCTCCCACCTGCGGTTTTTCCGACAAGATACAATATGGGGCTCTTCAAAAGAAGGATGAACAGAGTCTTCAAAGGTCGGCAACGTATCAGTAATACCCCGAGTGTTGCAGATATCCATAGGCGACGGTAGCTGCTTACCATCAGGCGGGCCGTCTGCCTGCTTGCCACCTATGGCATAAAAAAAAAGGAATTTAAATGTTGTGGTGGAATAAAGAAACTCACATACATACATCGTACATGAACCCTAAGAAATACACGTTTATTTGTACAAATCATTCACCGTGTCACTATAAAAAACAACTTTTATACGACTGTTTAGCTAGACAGTGGTGTCAATTCTATTATTTCATACCTAAACTATTTTTAGTTTTGTTCTCTCTCTTTCCAATGCATAACATGAGAAAGAGACGGAAGATGTCTGACAGATCTAAATTTTGTTTTAGAGCTGTCAAATATCTTTCGATCTTGATAAATTAGATGCCACTGAATTCATTGCCATTAAATTTACACTACACACAAGCAAGTGGATTAATTTGACAGGTCTAAAATATATACCATCTCTTTCTCATGTTACGCATTGGAAAGAGAGAGAGCGAAACTAAAATTAGTTTAGGTATGTAATGATAGAATTGACACGAATGTCTAAAAATAAACGTCCAAAATTATTAGAAATGTAACAACAGAATGGAATTAGACTCTGTGTTTAATTTTTTTGTGGTAAGACCGTTAACTTGTAACTGTGATTCTTTGTGTATCCTTTTTGAAGATCTCTTTATAATAATAAACAAATAAATGGAATAATTGTCATTTAAAGTCCAGCAACACAGCAAATTAAGACCAACCACAGCGCTTACTATCACACAAATGACCTGTTTGCCTACATTTGTAAAGAAACACACAGCAACCATCTCCATATCCAATAACCAAACACTCGCTCCAATAAGGCTTGCGAGGATTAACAACCGCTCAGCTCGTGCCTCACTGCGAAGCGATGCTAATAAAGCTATAAAGCTACGACGCGATATGTTCCGCACAAATTAATCAAAGAGAAATATTCATGCCGACACATGCCATGAAATGATAATGAACCCGTATTGGTGATTGGATTAAGATAGAGGAGCAAGCGGGAGCGGTTTTTATTATTCCATTTCATATTTGATGGAATCAGCCGTTACTTTGCGGAAACCCATTTTAAATAAGATTATATAATGTTGGTAATTTGTAGTTTTAAGTCCGCGATAAAGAATGCCTAATGGCCTAAGTTCGATCTATACTGAATTCGCCGACCGGCGGGACTCTCGTTCCGGCGCGGCGGTCGGCGAGTCAACCTCCTGCGAATGCCTCGTGTAGAGGCGAAACACGTGTCGAAGATCGGGTCGGGTTGAGTTCTGTTCACGCTGAGAAACGTTGCTTGTCCAGCGTCGCGCTTTACGTTTGGTTAAATTCAGTATAGATCGAACTTAGGCCATTAGACATTCTTTATTGCGGAATTAAAACTATAAATTACCAACATTATCTAATCTTATTCCATTTCATTTTATATCGACGGGAATATACATAAGTTAAATCCTTCGATACATCAACTACATGCCCCATGGAGCTGTAATATTTATAAAACTTTACAAGTAGTATGACCATGACAGTTTAAAATCCTATTGTAATATGTGATTATTAGCTACCAAATTAGTTATTTATATGTTTTCCTGTAAGGTTACAATAACAATCATCATTAGTATAATTTTGATAAACCATTTATTTGTTTACATATAAATATTTACAAATACGTAATTAAAATCTTTTAAAATTACTTTAAAAAAGCGACAAACCGACTTCAGTGACAAACTACTGAACCGATTTTGATGAAATTTCTATGGGACTAATCTGATAGTATAGGATTTCCAAATCGGTTAATTAATGAGTGAGATCTGAGGTAACAAACATTAAAAAAATACCCACCGAATTGATAACCTTCTCCTTTTTTGGAGGTCGGTTAAAGAGGGTAGGAAAAGCTTTGTTTTGGTTAATAATCATGGTCAAAACTGAACTATTGCAAAACGCTCTCGCATGAAATCCCTGTTGAAGTCATATTTCGTTGTCAAATTCAAAATAATTACTATACGCATGTGCTCACAAAGTAAAGAACTTTGGTCTTCGTTTTTTTAGATCATGCAAGATATTTAACGTTAACCAAGCATATAAAAAGCTGCCCATTTTGATATCAAAATCTCATATGTCGGGGCTGAAATTCCAACCGCATTTTTCTCGTAACTTGCGCCGTTTTCCACACAGGGTTAGTACGTTATGTGTAAAACAATACGGTACACGTCGGCAAGTCTCCATCTGACAGGACAATAATATAATTAGTAGACAGTTATGCGCTTTGACCTATTCGATTCACTTCCAACAGTGAATAAATTTGTGTCTTTTAGGACTGAAAACTTTAGTTTAAACGGTATAAAGTACTACCATATTAAATGTTATGTTGTAGTTGTTTTAACTCGTAACTCTAAAAACAAACAAATATACTGAGTATAGATTTTATGCTTGACTTTTATTTCCTGGACATCCATTGATTATCAAATTCTTCCAGGTACAAAAAATTTAAATTACAGAAAAAACAGCTTTACAGTCTGGTATGGATAGCTTTTCCTATGGTCTCTTAATGTTCATTATTATACGTTTTCATAGCTTGTCCAGAATTCTTGTAATTTTCATAATCAAAGGAGTTAATTATCCTCAATATACCGTATTATTTTAGTTATTCGGTCCCTAATTACCATTGATATCACGCGTTTTCAATATCACGTCGATTCGCTTTGACATTAGCAGATACCTAGACTGGTCTTTGAGTCTAATATTGCTGGAATTATTTGATGAAATTCTATTCGATCTATATAACAGTATGGGAGATACGACGTCAAGTCTCTTCAGGACATATTGGTGTCAATTCTATGGTTTCATACCTAAACTAATTTTAGTTTCGCTCTCTCTCTCTTTCCAATGCATAACATGAGAAAGAGATGGAATATATTTTAGACCTGTCAAATTAATTCACTTGCTTGAGTGTAGTGTAAATTTAATGGCAATGAATTCAGTGGCATGTAATTTATCAAGATCGAAAGATATTTGACAGCTCTAAAACAAAATTTAGATCTGTCAGACATCTTCCATCTCTTTCTCATGTTATGCATTGGAAAGAGAGAGAGCGAAACTAAAATTAGTTTAGTTATGAAATGATAGAATTGACACCATTATCTTCTATAAAAGTTCACTCGTACTCAGTTGAAAGCCCAACCTATAAACAAAGTCGAGGGTTTTCTCGTGTCGTGTGTCGTGTATGCAGTAAATATGATGATAATATCCCATAAATATTGTTGCTGAGAAAGTTTGGATGTCCGAAAAACGAAACTAGATATGTACTTAGCCCATTTACATGAACATACATCTTGATTCGAATTGGCAGAGCAGCATATCGCAGCTGGTATAAAACTTTTTTAACAGGCTAACTGCCTTTATTAAATAGCTAATATAAAAAAAATAATCAAGTGAATAATAATAATTTTTTTTTTTAATCTTTTTTTTTTAAGGTGCTTTAGTCGCTTAGCGATTATGCCAGCACCATTGTATACAATCATTCTTAATTGCTATCCTTAACTAAATCAAACACCATTCTGTAAAGCGCTCTTGCCGCTTCACAGTGTGGATCTGACAACACAGCTTGCAATGCACCAACAACAAGAAAGTTGAACCCATATTGAGTGAGCATGTCTCTTCTAATTGACCGAATAATAAAATTATGAGGAACTAGGTAATGCCCTTACTTGTAAATATATCTATTGAGTCTCCATTCGTTATATTGAAAACATAGGTTTAAGGTATTACAGGAATGAAAGCAAGCTTAGCTTTCAAAGCACCTTTGTTTGTGAGTACTGTCGGATATATATGCACCAGGTCCAGTCTTTTAGCAGATTATTATATTAATAATGATTTTCAGTAACCTTTGATGGCATTCATTTGTTTATGTGGTGTTAAAAAATTTGTAACAGTTTTATCGCGTATATTTTATACTAGCTGCTGCACGCGGCTTCACACGCGTATCATGATAAGATATAGTCAATGGAACCGATAAAATAACTTTCAATTAGTGAATGAATTTTTAGATTTGCAATAGTGGTTCAGATTAGAGAGAGGTACCAAACAAAAACCAACAAACTTTACCTCTTTTTAATACTTATTAATTAACCCTTTGTCAGTTAATTCAGAATCGAATCTAAGCGTGGACTCATGCTTCCAAAAATCCACGCTGATTTTTTTTATTGGTAACGAGGCGAGCTGGTCGTTTGCCTGATGGTAAGCATAACGCCGGCCCATAACAACTGCAGTGCCACCCAGAACTTTGAAACACAAAGGCCAGCGCGGCACTGCAGTGCGCTCGTTACCCTGAGACATTAGGTATTAAGTCTCATAAGCCCAGTAATTTCACTGGCTATTTTGCTCATCAAACCGGAACACAGTAATGCTTGCACACTACTGCTTGGCGGCAGACTTCACTCACAAATTTGGTACTAAACCAGACGAGCACTCGCAGAAGAGTTAGTCCTCTCACGAATTTAAAGTAATATATCTGTCAAAAAACACGTTCAATATAGAAAGAAGATTTAACATTATAATTTTAGATTCATAACATTAGAATGGATTAATTCCGGGTACAAACATGAAAAAACCTTTTGACAGCTTAATTAAATTTTTCATATTAATATAATTTCCCAGCACAACCCCACTGTTTGTCATAACACGCTGTTTGTATGTTTGCTAGCACGCATCGCAGCGTCGCTTTGACGCCGCTTGCGGATATCGTGCGTAAACTTGCCGCTGAGCAAATGTTTGCAACATCGCCGCGCGTGCGGACGGCCTTATATTTGTTTGTGACTGGGTTATATACCTAAGTTATATTAGGGGGTATGTTTACAGCGCGATTTTGCTACTTTGTGGACTGTATTTAGGAACGAAAAAGGCGCAGAAAAAGCTGAAGGCATGACTGCGCTACAAGAACAAACAATTCTGTTTATAATTATAAACAGAATAATTATATATTATTTATAATTATATATTTTTGTTCAAATTATTCATCTATACAAATAAATAAAACTGAAGTGTCTGTTTGTAGTATCAAAATAACAGCTTTTTACCAAATGCATATGAAAGTATATACGGTAAATATAACAAAATAACCATTTTTAAAATTTTTGTCTGTCTGTCTGTTTGTTTGATCCGGGTAATCTCCGAAACGGCTGAACCGATTTTGACAGGATTTTCACTAAATCTCACAAGCCCGGTATAATTTCACTGATTACTTTGCTCATCAAACCGGAACACCGTAGTGCTTGCACAGCTTGGTGGCAGACCGCACCAGCCAAGCAGTAGTGCCCACCCAGACGTACAAATTCAAATTCAAATTCCAAATGCTTTATTCAAATAGGCCCCAAAGGAGCACTTATGAATGTTAAAATAAATGACTCTAACAGCGGGCCTCTGCAACGTTCGTCTACCCGAACGACACTCGCAGAAAACTTAGTCCTACCCGGGCACCTATAGCAAATGTCACAATCGTCAGTTTTTTATATTTAGTTTAATCTAGTACTCAACAGCCACTTAAGTTGGTGCCGTAGTTAATTGAAAATAGCTGTCAAGTGCTTCCACCTGACGGAAATGAGCATCAGCATTGCTACTTACAGGGATGCAATTTAGCGGTTCGTGCAAACGTCGAGCGCTGAATTTACGAGTGAGGTAGTTCAGTCTTAATTAATGTAATGTATCATACATTATATTAATATTTGGTACATCTCAAGTTGTGACAATGCAGGGTTAGAACGGAACTTGTGGTGCAATAAGGTTGAATCAGCTCCTACAGTGGATGGAATGTAGATTCTCTGCGAAGCATCAAATACACAAATATATACAATCTCAAAAATTTCGCTTCCAACAGGATTCGAACCTGTGTCTTCTGGTTATCAAGAGCAGGGGACCGATTTTTGAATTTCACGAGTGATTTCGAAATCATCGGTGACAAGATTCTCAGCGATGTCTTTGATATCACTAATTTGCAAAAGTCGTATTTTTGAAAGTCATACCTTGTATATCAACATGCAACTATTTCTCAGCTTAGATCATAGATAAACTTATGATTGTGTTCTATTCAATTTTATTTTTTATGTTGGACATTGTTTTTAAGTCGAAATGGTCACTAAATACTCATACCTATGATATCGTTTACGAGTGGGGGTACCCATTCGTAAACGATATCATAGATATGATAATTTTAGTCACCCGCTGAGATTAAAAAATACGACTTTGTAAATCGATGACTATCGGTCATATCGCTGATATTTAGTCACTCGGTGACATTCAAAAATTGCACCCCTGACGCCTTAACCAACTAGGCTATGCTATAACTATCACTGTCACGTCAAATGTTGTCTTATAAGAGTACGTCTTACTGTCACCGTGTTTCTTGTTTAGTACAAATACTAGGTTTTGATTTTTATTCAATGATCTGTTCTTGTGTATCTTCTGTGATGTCACCGAAGCGGTCCTAACGGAAGACCAGCACCGGTCGATTGGCCAAGCGTGCTGTATTATGGCAAAATCCCTCTTCATGGGGAGATCGATGTTCAAAAGTAGATATTTTCCGCGAACGCAAAAATTACCTTCTACTAGTAATTTGCTTGAAAAAGAAAATCCCAGCTTCCTTTCACGCCATGGCGCAAGTTTGTAATCAGTCATTGAAGTCCTTTACAATGGAGCTCTATAAGCGAAGGCTAATTGGAAATTGACCTGTCAACGGCAGAGCACACGTTGCACTCTCCCAGACTCTACCAGTTCATTGAGACAGGCGAGCCGTCTCTACGTAGAGTTGAAAAGCTTTAATCACCATTCCGATATATGCGGTCTTTAGTTCTCAATGCCGCCCTATGGGTTTCCATACAAACTTTCAAATCCTTAATATCTGAAATGAATGAATCGACTTCAACGAAATTTTATATGCATAAGCAAAATACATAGTTGTATGTAGTAAGTATACATTAAAAAAAGCATTAAAACCTTATTAGAGCATCACAATTTAAGAATATAAAAAAAACAACACCAATACAACAACAACAAAATAATAAAAAAACTGTTTAGTTATAAATAATTAATATTACTTTGACATTACGGTTACTAATCAGTAATTAACAATTTGAAATGTGAACAATATATGATTTAATGAATAACGACTAAATATTTGCACACCTAACGGTGAACATGGCGATCATATGATAATTTGTTACCCCATATTTATTGAAATAAATTAATTTGAATTTGAATTTGAAAAATTAAGTCGTCAGTAGCCAGAAGATGTTCACCGCTGAATACAGGGCCTCTCCACAGGGCCTCTCCCATTGAACGCCACTCGGACCGTCTACTTGCCTCTTCCAATAGGTCCCAGTGATTTTGACAAGATCATTGGTTACCTATCGTGGAGGTAGTGTATTCATATAGTTTATACATAACCATGAAACCACAGATCTCTTATATTTGTTAGTGGGAGGACTAACTCTTCTGCGAGTGTCCGTCTGGGTTGTTACCACCGCGCCGTGAGTGAAGTCTGCTGCCAAGCAGTAGTGTGCAAGCGTTACTGTGTTCCGGTTTGATGAGCAGAGTATCCAGTGAAATCACTGGGCTTATGAGACTTAATACCTAATGTCTCAGGGTAACGAGCGCGCTGCAGTGCCGCGCAGGCCTTTGTGTGTTTCAAAGTCCTGGGTGGCACTGCAATTGTTATGGGCCAGCGTTATGCTTACCATCAGGCAAACGACCAGCTCGTCTCGTAACCAAATAACATAAAAAAAAAAAAACTCGTCGCATGAAACGCATATTATAAACGAAACTCTTAAAGCACCACCAAACGGCATAATCTAACTTTTCAACGCCCAAAAACAGAATATCCCGCCCCATATTGATTTATGAATGTGTAAATTTACTCCACTACCATTAAAAGTAAATCAGACTGCGTTGTAAATCGTCAAAGCTCACATATAACCAGTTTAAATGGAGCTCTAAAATCAAC
The DNA here is from genome assembly GCA_907269065.1 of Crocallis elinguaria. Classification (NCBI taxonomy): domain Eukaryota; kingdom Metazoa; phylum Arthropoda; class Insecta; order Lepidoptera; family Geometridae; genus Crocallis; species Crocallis elinguaria. The sequence goes on along the minus strand of OU026074.1, from coordinate 19,534,713 downwards.
CGCATGTTCCCCTGAAGCTGCAGTTTCGAGTGGTGATGGGAAGGGGTGGGGAGGTTCGTGTTTGTTGGTGGTTCGGTCGGGATAAAGCTTAGAGGTACCACACAAACCGCGTTATGCACAGTCAGCATTCTGCGTATGCATCGCTGAAGGCAATAAATATAGTTTTTTTTGGTAAATATTTGTAGTACGATTCAGTTGGAATGTTTAATAGCTAACGATTAATGCTGCTGAGTTTCTTGCCCTTTATCTAAGCTGACGAGTTTCTTGCCCTTCTTCTCGATCGGTTGATTACTTGGAACGGGCACTTAAGAAAAAAAGAAAAAAAAGGAAGAAATATTTATATCGGATATATCTGCAGCACACAACAGCTTAAGCAAATAATACTACCTAAAAATAAAGAAAATAGATATAGTTGAAAGAAACTAAAAGGACAGAGTTCCACCTCCTGGTTCCATCATCCGGACCTCGACACCAAGTGCAATCTATTAGACGCGTCAAAACGAATTACTTGCGCCCGAATTACTTGCGCTTGACGGCTCCGTAGCTAAGTTGGTAGTAACCCTGCCTGCAAGGCGAGGGGTCCCGGGTTCGATTCCCGGCCGGGGCAGATTTTGTGTAAGCATAAAGTTTGTTCTCGGGTCTTGGATGTTTGTGATGTGTATCTGTGTATGTCCATGCCACCTGCGACACAGGGAATCCTAGTGCGGGGGTATGAGTGTGTAAGCGTTTATGTTTTTTTTTTTAAACTAGAAGGGTTTACTTGTAGCCACTGAAGAGTTCCCCTATCCACCTCCTGGCTCCAACATCAGACCATCTCCATGATACAAAATTATTGTATTGTTATCCTAACTACAATATTCATACAAAGTTTCATTTCGATACGACACTTACAAGTAGGTTAAAATTGAATTCCAAGATTCCATTACACATTATAATGTGTAATAATAATTACACAATTATTATTTGTGATTTAGATTAATTAATTGAATTTCAAACAATGTATATTGTTACAATTACTTTAGCAAGCTCTATTGAGAGTTGCCACAGCACGCAAAAAGGTATTAGGTATTTTAAAGGGACTAAGTACCTATCAAAGAACAATATTATCAAGAAGAGGTAGGAGTAATGTTTATAATAATAATATTCTGACAATAGTAATACGAAACTAAGGCTTCTGCGTAGCAATTAATGTTTGTTCTGATGTATAATGGGAGAATGGGGCCTACTGTGTGCACAGTTCTCACTTATCTACTACTGCGGCGCAAGTACGGATCTTTTTAGTCGATAAAATTCGATAAAATTGACAGTTCAAATCGATTAAGTGGGTTTTTCGAATTTTTATGTAATTTATCGAACCGCAATACTATCGACAAAAGTTATCGAATAGCTAGGTTGAATCCGAAGAGAATATAGAGCTACTACAATACTTTACGATCAGACTTCGGTACTCGCAAAATTCGATAAATTTATCGGGTTTTTCGGTTCGACAAATTTATCGAACCGACTTCCGTACTTGCGCCGCTGCACTCGTCTCGTTACACAATAGAATAAAAAAAGAAACTTAGTTTAAGTGTCAAAGTATATCGTATTTTTTATGGATTGGTTTTCGTAATTAGACGCCTGATCTATACAAATAAATAAAATTGAGGTGTCTGTTTGAAATATCAAAATAACAGCTTTTTACCAAATGCATATGAAAGTATATACGGTACTTATAACAAAACCACAATTTTTTAAAATTTTTGTCTGTCTGTCTGTTTGTTCGGGATAATCTCCGAAACGGCTGGACCGATTTTGACGGGACTTTCACTGGCAGATAGCTGATGTTATAAGGAGAAACTTAGGCTACTTTTATTTTAGAACCTATATATCTACTACATGGCTTAGGCCTTTCAACCTTCCATCTTTAAATAAACAAGTCAACAACTATTATGTGCACACGTATGGAAGCTGGTTTCGATTTATATTCGTTCTAGTTCGAAATCCGATCGACTTCGCATAAATAAGTAGTAACATCAACCTTTGAGCTTTTCCTCATTATTGTTGATAACTTGCCAAATGATAACAACCATTGTCTAGTATTATTTACACTTAGTTTTTACGTCGTTCAGTCTCAGACTTGTGCCTAAAGGTAGACTTCCGATCAGCACGACAACGACCAACAAAGAAGTACACGAAAAAATCTTCTCGCAGACCATGATCTCTATATTATTCAACGGACTTACTAGAAGAAAATAACAGGGGGCAGACAGGACATAAAAGTTCGATTTGTCCCAAATGAAACTTATTCTTCCTGTTTGTCCCCCTGGGGGACAGATTAGGGGGACAATCAGGAATGATCCCTTACTAATAGGTAACGCATCTTTGTAGAGAATACGCCAAACCTAGAATACTGGCCTAGGAGACTGAGAGATAGGTCGAGTAAGTAAGGTAGAGTGCTAGGTCACACCGATAGGTTTTCATCTTGAGGTTGCTGGATAGACAGATCAGCGTTGAAAAATACCGCACCTAAATAATATAATACCGCACCTCAATAATATAATACCGCACCTCATTAATATAATACCGCACCTCATTAATATAATACCGCACCTCAATAGTATAATACCGCACCTCAATAATATATAACCGTACCTCAATAATATAATACCGCACCTCAATAATGTAATACTGCACCTCAATAATATAATACCGCACCTCATTAATTTAATACCGCACCTCAAGAATATAGTACCGCACCTCAATAATATAGTACCGCACCTCAATAATATAATACCGCACCTCACTAATTTAATACGTTTTCCTTCACTGAAATCTCAAGCTCTTTGAGCCATTTGAGACACTGAGCCAACATCAAAAAAATCTACCTTTTGAGGACTCTGTACTTAGTTTGTTTTGTTACATTAAGATATTATAATAAATAATTGTTACGCAACGATGGAGCCAGTACGCTACTTTGTTTAAAGCATGAAATTGTTATTAAATTCAAAATACTTTACTTTACATGAGCTCCAAATAAGTTACATAAACCTAAATCGTCTAAATAAATCTAACTCGGTCCATCCGTTTAGCTATATAAAATGACACAGACACCGCTCCTATTTTGTGTCGGAGGTCAAACATTTTAACTACTGTTTCTAAATTTTTAATGAAGATATTAGGTATTTTTTCACACGCCATTACCAAAGTGAGTTAATTAAGATATCCAGTAGTAATTAGAGTTAAATATTAAAGCTCTTCATTATCACCACCGCACGTGTGAACCATCGATCGGGCTCTTGAAAAATTCACGGTAATTGCCGGGTGGGGTAGCGCCATACATTTGTGCTGGCAGTAGGGGATCTTTATATCATTTACTACGTACCTAATAACTACTTGCAACTAGGTGAAGCGTCGACATACGCAAGATTGCGGTAGTGTTGGAAAATATCGAAAGATCGGGCTGCCTTGGGAGAGTGAGAGCGGACTGACCCAAAGCTGAGCTTTGCTCATCACAGTTGATGACACAGTATTACTTGCACATTACTGCTTGGCGGCAGACTACGAGCAGTGCAGTAGTACCCACCCAGACGGACACTCGCAGAAGACTTTGTCCTATCACCTGGTAATAGATTATGAAATGTAACACGAAAAGTAGTCATGTTTAGTTTTAGACGGCTCCGTAGCTAAGTTGGTAGTAACCCTGCCTGCAAGGCGAGGGGTCCCGGGTTCGATTCCCGACCGGGGCAGATTTTGTGTAAGCATAAAGTTTGTTCTCGGGTCTTGGATGTTTGTGATGTGTATCTGTGTGTATGTCCATGCCACCTGCGACACAGGGAATCCTAGTGCGGGGGTATGAGTGTGTAAGCGTTTATGTTTATGTTTTTATGTTTATTCGCGAGAAACCAGATGTTTTTTTTAAATTAAATCACAATTTGTTATCACATGAGTGTTCTCGCTTGGTCTTAGATTACGATGGACGGACGATTGTGCTTGGGGTGCTATCACCCAGACAGGCACGAGAAGTTAATGCCTTAATGCAGACCGTAGACGCTTATGCAAACGTACGTTTGCTTGTCAGAATAACAACGCTTTTAAGTCAAGCGCGCTAGTCGAGTATCACGAAATCCAAGCTTGACGTAAAAGCGTTGTTATTCTGACAAGCAAACGTACGTTTGCATAAGCGTCTACACTGCCCTTTACAGTGCCTATGGTAAATGCATCACAAAGTTACCCCTTAACAAAAGCTTGCTCACTATTGGATTAGAACCTGAACCTACGGACTAGCGGTCGACTTCACCACAACAAAGCCATCACTTAAATTTTTTACGACTCATAAGCAGTACTTGCCTGAAGTTAAGCCACTGTTACATTACTGTATGAAGTTGATGGACGAATTTAATAGGTGTGACTTGTGTCATTACTCGGTAATAACTGTAAAACGGTGCGCGGTGCTGAACTGAAACTTTAATCAGGGAAGTAGCTGAAGACCCAGGAAGTAATATTATCTAGGTAGTGTCCCGGAAACGATGATGGTTCAGCCTTAGTAAGTCAACCACCGATCTTTAGGTCGGTACCTAGTAAAACCAACGTAACTTGAGCTTTCAGTGCAAAGACAAACTCGTGCCGCAATCTTAGCTCGGTGGCATAACCATGTATCCTTGCTGGACACGGGCCGCGCTACAGCTGCAAAACGTCACCACATGAATCTTATAGGGTGATTTAAATTCACCCAACCATCTGGTTTTAAAATGTGAACGTAAGGAGTTAAAAATAAAAATACTTTGTCAGTGAGTTATACCTACTAAGTTGCGTTGTTTATTGTGTTGACGTCTGTAGATTTTAATTTGGTTTTGTTATTTGGTAACGAGACGAGCTGGTCGTTTGCCTGATAGTAAGCATAACGCCGGCCCATAACAATTGCTGTGCCACCAAAAACTCAGAAACCCAGAACAGAAACACAAAGTCCTGCGCGGCAATGCAGTGCGCTCGTTACCCCGAGACATTAGGTATTAAGACCCTACTACGCCCCAATGGCCTTGCTCGAATGGGTGGAGTCAATCCCACTTCACCCGCGCGGTCCACACTTCGTCTTTCAAGAACATCGCAAAACCTAACGTCATAGAATACGCGGATGAACGAATGCGCGTGCGAGTAGCGCGCACGGCATCTTCTTTGCCTATAATTCTTTGAATTCATTTAGTGGAAAGTTCTTCATTGAAAGTGAAGTTTGATCATCATTATCCATACTATCCATACTTCCATACTAAATATATCCTATATCCTACTCTATTATAAATGCGAAAGTTTGTTTGTTGGTTTGTTAATTTGTTGGTTTGTCCTTCTTTCACGCAGTAACGGAGCGACGGATCGACGTGATTTTTGGCATAGTAATAGTTTATGGACCGGAGAGTAACATAGGGTTCTTTTTATCCGGAAAATGCATGTTTCCTGTGGGAACGCGGGTGAAAACCGCGGGCAGAAGCTAGTTATATTATTAATGCGAAAGTGTGTTTGTTGATTTCTTGGTTTGTCCTTCTTTCACGCAGTAACGAATCAACGGATCGACGTGGTTTTTGGCATAGATATAGTTTATGGACCGGAGAATAACATAAGCTACTTTTTGTCCCGGAACAATGCACGGTTCCTATGGGAACGTGGGTGAAAACCGCGGGCAGAAGCTAGTTCGTAAATAAACGGGACGGACGCACATGAGATCATACAACGTTGAGATTTATCTCAAAACATCGCTCTGGACTATAATAAAAGTACATACAGCCAATTTGCTCCGTAACGTTGAAATTTGTTACACCTTTTGACCCAAAAACGAACGTGTACGTAAATAAATGATTTTCGGGTTATTTTTTATTTTTTACTTTTGTAGTCATGTTTTTTATATTGATGTCATTTACGAGGTATCGAGTCATCTGCGAGTGTCCGTCTGGGTTTCCGTTTTGTTCATGAAGTCTGCCGGCAAACAGTAATGTGCAAGCATTATTGTGTTCCGGTTTGTTGAGCAAAGTAGCCAGCGAAATTACTAAGATATGAGACTTAGTCATGAGCACACTGCGGTGCCGCGCAGGCTTTTGTGTTTCAAAGTTCTGAATGGCACTGCAATTTTTATGGGCCGGCATTATGACTCCCATCAGGCAAACGTCCAGCTCGTCTCGTTAACCAATACAATAGAAAAAATAGACAAGTGTGGGTTGGACTCGCGCGCCGAGGATTCCGAACAGACTTGTAAGCATGTAAATAGTTCGTTCAAGACTGGAATCGTTAGGTCCTTTTACAGCTACATTCAACAAAATAATTAACCCTAAAAAATTGTACACAATACACTCATTGATAATGTGCGTGTGTGTGAGTGCGTGCGTGCGTGCATGCGTGCTTGCTTGCGTGCGTGCTTGCTTGTGTGCGTGCTTGCTTACGGGCGTGCTTGCTTACGGGCGTGCTTGCTTAAGTGCGTGCTTGCTTGCGTACGTGCGTGCGTGCGTGCTTGCTTGCGTACGTGCGTGCGTGTGCGCGTGTGCACGTGTGCGAGCGTGTGCGTGAGCATGTGTGTGCATGCGTGCGTGCGTGCGCTTGCGCGTGCGCTTGCGCGAGCGTGTGCATGCGCGTGCGCGTGTGTGTGTTATACATAATTAGTTTTCGGATTTTTCGCTTTACTTGTGGTATAAGACAATACTTCTTGCCAAATTTAATGATTCTAGGTCTCCGTGAACCACCCTATAGGTCTTGAATGGATTTTAAATCGTTATCATTTCCGATATCAGCACCCCGAGAAACCTAGAAAATGGCACCCATATTATCGATTTCCTAAAAAAAAATCCGCCATCTTGGATTTAAAAATGGTTGTCATTTCTGTAATCAGCACCCCGAGAAATCTCGAAAATGATACCCATACCATTTTATTGAAAAAAAAAATGTCCGATATCTTGGATTTTAAAATTGTTATCATTTTCGATATCATTTTTACTGTAGATGGCCCTGATCGTTTGGTGGTCGTTTGCCTGATGATAAAGATAACGCCGGCCCATAACAATTGCAGTGCCAATAAATACTTTGAAACAAAAAGATGCAGTACCGCGTTGTGCTCGTTAACCTGAGCAATTTTACTTTTCAATTTGATTTCCAGTCTTTCTTAAACAGTTCTAAAACTCCCGATATTCCAGTAGCTGCCGCTAATAATTTGTTTACCAATACATATATTTTCCACTCGTAAAAATGATGTAAGTACGTAAACAAGAAATTGTAATCTTAAATGTAACCCATTCAATATGTTTACGAGGAGCGTCCACGCGCAAATCACGGAATGAATCACATTTCACCGCTCTAGACGCTACTCTTTGAGCAAGCTTCAAACCCACACGAAAACAAATACTTGTATTGTATATCATTCACGCACACAAATATGTAACGTCGGCGGACAGCGTTTGCAGAGCAACGAGCGACACAACCTCCCCGTCTGAATGCCAGTGCATGACTGCCGCGCGCGCCCGCGCAGAGCACCTCTGAGACTTGTACATTTGGAATTCAGTTTTTTGATCATTTCTTTGCGAAATATTGCTCTATGCACAAATGAAACGGCCAGTTTATAGAAAATTTTCTTCCTTATTTTTTGGTGTAAAATTAATCCCAAACGTCTAAGTCATTTAGAAGTTTTAGGGAAAATAGTTTTAAAACAGCATGCTGTTAAATATTTTTTCAAGCCATAAGTAATGGTAACACAAAAAAATCAATCAGTGAAATTAATGCCCTTGAATTGATCATTCAGGTAGTATTTTTTTCAAGTCGTTAAACCAAGCCGTGTGGGAGTTTTAGGAGGAGAAAGTAGTCGTTTTGGCGTCCCTAGCCCCTTAAGTCTCATACGCCCAGTAATTTCACAGGATACTCTGCTCATCAAACCGGAACACAGTAATGCTGGCACACTACTGCATGGCGGCAGACTTCACTCACAAAGCGGTGGTGAGAACCCAGACGGACACTCGCAGAAGAGTTAGTCCTCCCACTAACAATCTATAGATAAGTTGGTAGTACGTAACCGACCTCTGGCTGGGGCAAACTTTGAGTGGTGAACCTGGGTGGGCATTCAGGGCTTGGATGTTTGCATCGTAGATCACTGTTCAATGTCACTTACTACACAGAATCTTAGTGCAGGGGTACCTAAGCGTTATTTGTACTTACTGCAAGTGCGAGTATCTACATGTCCATGATTCATCGTCCATCGCCCACCGGCGTGCTATCTGTATGTACCACTTGCGTAACACAGCCACGTGCACTGAGCGTAACTTGTACGCAAAAGGGTGATAACTTACTAGGGTACAGCGATAAAGGGGTTAGTCATTTATAAGACGTGATTTTTAACTGCCTACCAAGGGTTACGCCTGGTCTTGAAGATATTGATTATGAACCATTTAACAGTTTTCCTTAAAAAAGAACCACAGTTTTGCTCATCGTTCAAATTGCCATAACACATTGATGGATATTTTTAAATAGTCTCTATTTACCTAAGATCTACCTGGAAGATATTGCTCTTACGTAAGAGGCTCCTTGTAAATGATTTCAAACAAAAAATAATAAATAAACTTAAGATCAAGCCTTGAACATCGGAGTAGAGTTGCTTGCTTATCGATGTTTTATCGGTTGCATTTCGGTGAGTGTGCCTCGGAGCTGCATAACTTAATTCCTCCTTCCCCCTTCCACCATCAGACAACCAGACAAACGGCAAGACGGCATCGATGCCTTGTTGATATTCCTCCTTTACGCACGAAGCGTTTTGCTTCTACATTCATTTGGCGTACCGCTAAAGAGTGGAATGCCTTGCCTGAGTCTGTGTTCCCTCATCGCTATAACCTGGGTGCCTTCAAGTCATGAGTGAAAAAACATACTACATACAAATAAATAAAATTGAATTGTCTGTTTGTAATATAAAAATAACAGCTTTTTACCAAATGCATATGAAAGTATATACGGTACCTATAACATAACAACCATTTTTTAAAATTGTGTCTGTCTGTCTGTCTGTTTGTTCCGGGTAATCTCCGAAATGGCTGGGCCGATTTTGACGGGACTTTCACTGGCAGATAGCTGATGATACAAGGAGTAACATAGGCCACTTTAATTTTAGTAAAATAATTAGGGTTCCGTGTAAAAAAATAAAAACCATGAAATCCAACACCACCGCGCGGGTGAAACCGCAGGGGAGCAGCTAGTAAGATCACGTTTTATTTTAAGCGATAACGTTCTAACACTCTATCAACTAGCAATATTATACTTCACAACTCTTCGTAAGGCATTCGGCATATCGCGTGGTGCAATAAGGCCTTTATAATCATGTAAGAAAGTGGTCAGACGCTAACTAGTCTGAACCAGTATCGATATTCCCTCTGTATGTATTTAACAGGACAGATCTTTGACCTACATTGCAGCTGATAAGGTCCCCGCCATACGTGACGATAAGCAGGCATGACAAATGAACAATCGACTCGGTTTCACTTTACCTTTGGCAATATTATTATTGTTTATGTCAAACGATATATGTCGGCTTTATTGTATGTACAAAAATTTAATTATACTTTTGAAACTTATACTAGACGTACTTAGTTATGCTCAGAGGTAATTCTAACCATACATTTTTTGTTGAAATAAAATGTAAAAATTATGTAGGTAATAGGTATTAAGGACCAGCTTCCGCCCGCGGTTTTCACCCGCGTTCCCACAGGAACCGTGAATTTTTCCCGGATAAAAAGTAGCCTATGTTACTCTCCGGTCCAAAAAATATATCTATGCCAAAAATCACGTCAATCCGTTGCTCCGTTACTGCGTGAAAGAAGGACAAACCAACAAACACACTTTCGCATTTATAACATTACTATAGTAGGACTAGTAGGAAGGATTACACGACTCCCCAAAAAAGGAGTTTAATGGTTTCATGGTTCATGTACGTACCTATATAAGTGAGTTTCTTTATTCCCGCGTCACTTTTAAATGCCTGAAGATATTTGGATGTATGTGGTATTGTTTACTTTTAAGAACGTGACTTAATCGCGATAAAAACACAGGTTTATATTTACCGTTCTTAAAAGTAAACAATGTTTTCGAATAGCGAAAGTTTAAAAGTTAGTATGGGGGGGTTCTTTCACGCAGTAACGGAGCAACGGATCGACGTGATTTTTTGGCATAGATATAGTTTATGGACCGGAGAGTAACATAGGCTACTTTTATCCGGGAAAAATGCACGGTTCCTGTAGGAACGCGGGTGAAAACCGCGGGCAGAAGTTAGTATGACATAAAATTGACATTGACAGAGAGATCAATAAAGTTTTATAATGTTGACAAGTTGATTTAATTTGACAGATAACTTACGCTACTTTTATCTTAGCCCAAAAAAATATAATAAAACCCATGAAATCTAATATCTCTGCGCGGGTGAAACCGTGGGCAGCAGCTAGTATTTTATATTACCCTCATTTTTTTAAAACTCGTGTATTTTGAAAAACGTTCCGGTCAAAGCCGATTATAATCCCGCGAGATCCGCTTCACACGGGAGGTGTTTTAAAGTAGCACATGTTTTTTTTTGCTTCAGAGAAAAACACCTGTGTTAATCGGTTGAGGGTTATTTTGGTTTAGAATAAGGGAGTTTTCATTTTTTTTTATGAAATAGAATGATAACCCTAGCTAATAATATGTTGGTGGTAGGCTTATTGTATATTGTTACTTTGTTGCTAGTCCATACTTTTTTATATAATGAATACAAAAGTGTACATTTGTTGGTTTGTCCTTTCAAACAGCAACGCAGCAATGTATCGGCGTGATTTTTGGCATAGAGCTAGTTTATGGACCGGAGAGTAACATAGGCTAGTTGTTATGTAGTAGATAATGCTTTGCAAACTATAAATGGAATAAAACCGTGGCTAGTAATACTTAATTTCGTATCGTATAAACGTATAATCAAGAACGTATTATATACGTTCGTATTATAAATACGGCGTATTATAAATTTAAGGATTATGTAGATGACAAAGATGCATCGAGGAAAACGGCTCAGGAGCCTGAGATAAGTTGTAGACTTGTAGCTCACCATAACCCAACTAATAAATGAGTTTTGGCATTTTAAACGCTAATACATTTATTATTACGTTCACTCGAGCTTTCCTCAGCTACGCACCTCGACTGAGTATGACATTGGACAGCATCGTAGTTTTTGTTAGTAGACAACAAAATTCTACAGCCTTGAACCTCTTTTATACTCCTTGAGTAACACTTAGGCTAAGATTCAGAGACGATTCTAAGCGTAGACTTTGGCTTCCATATGTCAAAACTGTATAGAATTTTGACGTATGGAAGCGTGAGTCAACGCTTAGATTCGTCTCTGAATCTCGGCCTTAGGGTAATTAAAGATACCACATTTTGGAGATAGACTGGAGTAAAACTGAGTTAAGGTATTTTGAAGTAAACGTTCCAAAATACCAAGCTATTTATGTTACCAATTGAATCTTTAGCATTTCGACATCAGTTTCTCCCTTGCTTAGTAGGTATTTAGCTGTATTATTTGTACAGTATTTAGTAACGGCAATATACACTGGTGCTAGTTATCAACTGAAGCAAATATCTTACGCTGTTACCGTCGTATACAGAGCTGTTGGATCTTGTAAATTCTAATTTACAAGCTCCTAAAATATGAACTGTCTAACACTAAGAAAAGGGTAAGCGGAGTTGGTAAGGGTGGGGCACTATGTTATATTTTAGCGGGGTTTCATTGTTATCGTAGTGGTTTGGCTGTTAAACTCAACTAGTGATATTTTTGCATTGGGACAAGCTGTTTTCTAGAGTTGTGCCTTTGAAACTCTGAAACATAATTGCCTGCGTGGTAGTGCACTGCGCTCGTTACCCTGAAGTCTCATCTATACATCTATACAAATAAATAAAATTGACGTGTCTGTTTGTAATATCAAAATAACAGCTTTTTACCAAATACATATGAAAGTATATACGGTACATATAACAAAACAACCATTTTAAAAAAATTTTCTCTCTCTGTCTGTTTGTTCCGTTTAATCTCCGAAACGGCTTTTTTATTGTATTTATTGTATTGTATTATTATTAGTATTAAGTCTCATAAGCCCAGTAATTTCACTGGCTACTCTGCTCATCAAACTGGAACACAGTAATTGCACACTACTGCTTGGCGGCAGACTTCACTCACAAAGCGGTGGTAACAACCCAGACGGACACTTGCAGAAGAGTTAGTTCTAGCTAGTCATTAATAATTAGGATTTAATTTTATTTATTACCATTCCCGCTACAATACGCGCCCTACCCTCCAGTCCAGCTATGGCCGCTCAACAACGTAATATATTATGTATACCGCGGTCTTTCGCGGATGAGTTTTCACGCCAGTTTTAACACTAATTATACTCAGGAAACTTTCGGGTTTCGGATGATGAAAACTTTTGATTTTTTCCCTTCACTTGATTACGTTGATTATGCTGCGGAGGAAGGGAAACTTTTGATGCAAAGGCAAAGTAAGTGATAGCTTTGTTTCTTGTCAGCTAGCGGTAGGAAAATATATAAGGGCATCGTTGTTCATCACTGTGTGTGGTTTTTTGATGGTATTGCATCAAGCCGTGCTTGCGCGTGTATTACATCATAATCCATGCTTGTTCCAAAATCATTGTTATTTTGACATCAAAACGCAAACTTGCATAAGCGTGTATGATCGACTTTTTTTTAAAACTATTTTGCTGTGCTAGCTCTAGGGCTCGCACCTTTTTTTGGTAATTAAATTATCGTATACAGAAAAAACCTTACTTATCATCAATTTAACAAAAGTAAACTTACTCCGAAAGCCTAACTAAAGTGTCGTTCACATAAATACATGTATATATACTTTTATATAAATACAAATATTACAATTAATGTTAACACTAGAATACTTAATTGAGTACACAATCGGAGCGGACGAGACGAGCAGCACCCGTTCACGAGTGTGACGCATGTGCCAGCCATCGCTCTCCTCAACCATTTTGGAGGGAAGAGGGCGACCCGCCACACGAAGACGCCGCTGCAAGCAGAATCATTCCAGTGGCCATGGCCACGTCGGTTGTTCACCCAATTTGGTATGATCCACCTTAGACGGTACAATATGCGTGAAGCGGTGATCGTGGACTTTCACTGGTTTGCGCGTGGTCAGTGATTGATGCTTGCGTCTAACGGGCGCTTTACTCACTTACTTCACCGAAAGCTTTGAAGCACTAACTTACGACTCAGCTTCCAACATCACTACGTTTCAAATCTAACATTCCATCAACACCAATCCACTTCAAAGTTGTATAGAGTTCTTAGTAAACTATTAGCAACTTAACTATTCAGTAGTACTATCCAGTGTATTCTGCTGCTACGAACTAACGACTACACTATTACAAGTGCAAATATGTACCTACTCACTGGATCTTTGCACTTCGCTTGCGTAAGCTGACTTGAAACTGAGCACGGCTCTATAATCACAGGGAGTAGAAACTTTTGCTGGAAATAACGGTAAAGTGCAACTAAACTATTACTATAGATATACAGACACATAGATAATATCTCTTTACAATGCAATATAAAAACTCATTATCGTATAATAATAAATAATCCTACTTCCTACTAATATTATAAATGCGAAAGTGTGTTTGTTGATTTGTCCTTCTTTCACGCAGTAACGGAGCAACGGATCGACGTGATTTTTGGCATAGATATAGTTTATGGACCTGAGAGTAACATAGGCTACTTTCTATCCCGGAAAATGCACGGTTCCTGTGGGAACGCGGCTGAAAACCGCGGGTAGAAGGTAGTACAATATAGCCTATGTTGCTCTCCGGTCCATAAACTATATATATGCCAAAAAACACATCGATCCGTTGCTCCGTTACTGCGTGAAAGAAAGACAAACCAACAAACCAACAAACACACTTTCGCATTTATAATATTAGTAGGAAATAGAATTAGTAGGATTTAAGTTAGTTACAAAATCCATACGATGCTTAATAACTTTAAACTTGACAAAAATGAAGAAGCTGGTTATTACATTTAGTTCGCCCACAACGAGGACATATTGGTATCTAATCGGTGGATCTCACACATATAAATGCAACCATGTAAACGCAAACTTACGCACACAACGTATCACAAAATGCATGTATGTGCATTTTCAAATCTCATGTAGGTACCTATATCAAAGCACAATCAAATGATTTTATTAGCTGTACCAAATAAAACATACACCTAAATGTGTTAGCGATAAAGGTTATTTTTGATTGTTATATTGGCGGGTTCAGTAGCCGTAGTTTGGTAGCAGTATTTGATTACAAACGCTCAACGAAAACCAACACTGCGTTAAATTCTAAGCTCGACCATTCAGGTTGGAGATACATCAAAATCAGTTTGAGCCGTGGGTTTGTTAATGCAAGAAGCGATTTAAAGTTATAGGAACGTGACGAAAAGAAACTAACATTAAATGAACCATGTGAGTGGACAATGTTATACTATCACATGGTCGATATTACAATACAATACAATACAATACAATACAATAATACTTTATTGCACACCAAAAAAATTTACAGGAAAATAATAAAAAGAAAACAATATATTCTTATCTTATTCAAGATATTCTTCTCTACTATTTCACATTCTGTTTCAAAAGCTTGTTATATTTTCAACTAGTTGCTGCCCGCGGTTTCATCCGCGCGGAGATATTGGATTTTATGTTTTTTTTTTGCGCGGAACCCTAATTATTTTTCTAAAATAAAAGAAGCCTTTGTTACTCCTTATAACATCAGCTATATGTCAGTGAAAGTCCCGTCAAAATCAGTCCAACCGTTTCGGAGATTACCTGTAACAAACAGACAAACAGACATACAGAGTTTTTTTTTTAAAATGGTTGTTTTGTTATATGTTACGTATATACTTTCGTATGCATTTGGTAAAAAGCTGTTATTTTGATATTACAAACAGACCCTTCAATTTTATTTATTTGTATAGATTAAGATTGGTTTAAGTACACTCTAATTTTAATAAAAACAAAACATTTGTTTAAGGGTCACCTAATTGCATCCATAAAACCATTCATTACCTTCTAAATAGTAACTGGATTGGGTAAATGTTTGTTTAGATGACTCTACACAGTCGTATTTATTACAAACTTATAAAAGTTTTTCAAGACAACATATAATGTTCCCCAAAGAACATTTTCCGCTACTTTTAACGCCAGGTTATCGCTCCTTCTCTAATCTGTAAACACACCCCAACAAGTGATAGGCATGTGATAGTGACGCGAAGACAGACAAGTTAATCGGCGCCCTCGCAATCTGCGCAGGGATCTAAATTAATGTAGCCACTGCCCGCTGCCCGGGGCCCGGCTAGCTCAGGCTTGGACGTTTTTTAAGAGCAAAAGATTTTACGCCATAGTTTTTGACCACTATCTCTTGTGATCATGTGGTCGAAGATGGTAGAAAATCTGGATTAGAACAGGCACTCAAGGGCAGCCGGAACACACCGCTAGGTTTTGTTTTTAAGTTATTTGGTAACGAGACGAGCTGGTCGTTTGCCTGATGGTAAGCATAACGCCGGATAACAATTGGAGTGCCACCCAGAATTTTGAAACACAAAGGCCTGCGCGGCACTGCAGTGCGCTCGTTACCCTGAGACATTAGGTATTAAGTCTCATAAGCCCAGTAATTTCACTGGATACTCTGCTCATCAAACCGGAACGCAGTAATGCTTGCACACTACTGCTTGGCGGCAGACTTCACTCACAAAGCGGTGGTAACAACCCAGACGGACACTAGCAGAAGAGTTAGTCCTACCACTAACAAAACAGTACACAGTTAACAGTATACAGTCACAGTAATTATGTATTTTGTGTTTCATGCAACTACCCTATAACAAGTCGAACCTCAATCACAACCCCCTGATCAATCGGAAACGTTTACACAACATTAATCAATAACAAAACGCTGCTGAAATGTTTTAATTAAACACGATCCGAAAGCGCAAACAACCGCGTAACTCACAAACTAATCTAGCACAATAAAACCTATATTACTACGTAAACTATAATTTAATTTGTTAACCCTTAGCTTCGGTTTATATCCGGTTTGATTGCTGGCTGTAAACTCGTGAATGTTTTCACGAAGTAGGGGTTGCTGTTATTCGCTTGTCTCTAATATGAATAAGGA
The DNA here is from genome assembly GCA_907269065.1 of Crocallis elinguaria. Classification (NCBI taxonomy): domain Eukaryota; kingdom Metazoa; phylum Arthropoda; class Insecta; order Lepidoptera; family Geometridae; genus Crocallis; species Crocallis elinguaria. The sequence continues at coordinate 19,518,514 of OU026074.1, read as the reverse complement.
ATAATCGACGACCCAAAGATTAGATAAGCCTAGATCACAAATATATACATCACAAAAATTTCGCTTCCAACAGGATTCGAAGCTGCATCTTCTGGCAAGCCGGGCCAGACGCCTTAACCAACTAGGCAATGGGAGCAATCGATGTTGACCTCGAAATTCTTGATATGATGTATTTCTTTCCGGCTTACAAGCCGTAGCTCCATTTAGCAGACCAGCTTCTAGCACCTATAAAAAAACAACCGTTATTTTAATTTTTGTCTGTCTGTTTGTTCCGGGTAATCTCCGAAACGGCTGGGCCGATTTTGACGAGACTTTCACTGGCAGATAGCTGATGTTACAAGGAGTAACTTAGGCTACTTTTATTTTAGAAAAAGAATTAGGGTTCCGCGTAAAAAAATAAAAACCATGAAATCCAATAACTCCGCGCGGGTGAAACCGCGGGCAGCAGCTAGTAAAATTCAATCAATATTAAAATGAATAATATACGAGCGTTTTCTACTAAAGTACTATAAGCCTAGTGCTAAGAAGGTATGTTTGCCTTGGCAGCCCAAAGCACTGGGAAAACCCTAACATTTCTCTTGGAAATGGTATACCAGCGCTTCCAGCGCTGAGCGTTTCGAACCACGAAACACACTTCTCATTAGGGAGTTCGCGTGATTTTAATATATAAAAGCGCGAAGCGTCGGGTGGCAATTAGACGGAATTGCTTCCTAGGTGGCATTCGTCGACGATATAAATGTAGAGTGACAACGTTTGCGGATGGTTGGAAGTTTGTGTTGTTGGAAAAATAAATCCAGAAAATATTTTTGCAGCAAACTAAAAACGTACATTTGCTTTGATAATCTTAAACACTTTTTAAAACCGGTTCAACGAGGCAATGCTGCCAGCATGCTGGGTACGCTTCCTACTGGTAGTGGGCTAGAACATTTGATTACTCGTATCTATAGGCCTACTTGGGCTTGTAGATTATCCAACTGTTTTTGTAGCTAGCTAGGTTAGATGTAGTGTGTATTAGCTATTTAATAAGTAATAGTAATGTAATTTTTTTAATCTATACAAATAAAGATCACTACTTTTTAAAACGTTTTTTTTATCTAATTGGTTTCTCGATATTGCCGGCTTCTGGGCCCTATTTAATAAAGCTGACAATTCGACATATATGTCAAAAAATGACATAATTGTAGAATTGTCGCGCTTAGGTTGTTTAATAAAAGTGACAAATATGTCAAAAACCGACCGGTGAAATCTTGACATATTTGTCATCTAAAAACGCGTTTAACTCGACATATGTCAAAAAAACACAGTCTTTAATCTGACAATAAGAAAATTGTCGTGACAAATTTGTCGATTTTCCACCGTGACAATTTTGTCGCCTGTAAGTTTTATTAAACAGAAAAACTGTCGAATTGTCACTTATTGACATATGTCGGACTTGTCGGATTGTCAGCTTTATTAAATAGGGCCCTGGTATAAGCTCTTGAGAGCCGGTCCCTCCTTCGTCGACATCGTCATTCGCCACTTAAAATCAGGTGAGATAGTGAATATACAACCTGAGTTCAAATTGGTACGTGATCCCGAAAGGGGTCAATGTACTCCTGGAGGTCAACAACATTTGCTTTACGAGTTTTTGAAATTCGGAACTTTTCATTGAAGAAAAGGCATTTAACGTTTACGTCAAAATTCTACTACAGAACTTCCGGGCAACCCTAGATCAGCTGATTCACTTGAACTATGTTGAACTTTGTTAAATGATAATGTTGATTAGAAGAAACTTAGAAAAACATTCAGAAAATGCCGCGTACTTCACTTTTGAACAGAAGGCTCCTTGACAACGTATTTTCAGGTGTTTGCTCACTCTACAGTCCTAACCACCAGTAGCTAGGGCTCCGCCCCGCCTGTCAGCAGTACTCCAGGTTTATATTATTTATAATTTAGTGTTTTTAATAAAAATATTTTAAAAATTCTAAATTTAAACAATCATAATCCATACTTCCATACTACTATACTATCCTTACTACTAATATTATAAATTCGAAAGTGTGTTTGTTGGTTTGTCCTTCTTTCACGCAGTAACGAAGCAACGGATCGACGTGATTTTTGGCATAGATATAGTTTATGGACCGGAGAGTAACATAGGCTACTTTTTATCCTGGAAAAATGCACGGTTCCTATGGGAACGCGGGTGAAAACCGCGGGCAGAAGTTAGTGTGACATAAAATTGACTTTGACAGCTGTCAATAATTTGACTGAATAAAGTTTTATAATGTTGACAAGTTGATTTAATTAGACATATCGGTCTGACGGTTCCTGAGGGAACTCGGGTGAAAACCGCGTGCAGAAGCTAGTTATAAATAAAGTAGATAGTATATTTTTTTACATAAACGTTCGCTAAAACCATCAAGCACATATAACTAGTCCGCGGCGTTTCAAGTCGACGGCGGAACTGCAAATTTACATATTTTTATTGTGCCGCCGTCGCGCAGGATTGCGAATGAATTAAACAAATGTATTTGATTTAGTTGATTGTTATGAGGGGAAGCACGAATTTTTTGTCCAGTTTATGAGACAGGCTTTTGGTTTCCGGAAATGAGGATTGGGTACAATGTTTAATAAGTAATCTATATCTATACAAATAAATAACATTGAAGTATCAGTTTGTATTATCAAAATAACACCTTTTAACAAAATGCGTATGAAAGTATAGGGTAAAACCGGGATAGATGCCGCAGTGGGATAGACGCCTCGTGTTCAAAAAACCTAATTTCCCAAACTCGCAACTAAGAATTAATAATTTAAATAAGAAGCGCAGGCGTCCCACACATTTGTCCCCGCCGCGCAGGTTGTCTTGCGGAGCGAAAGTGTGTCGCTTGTGCGTGTGATTATCTCCGCAGCAAACGCCGCGTAAGCTTAAAATTTTCAAAAGTAAGTATTTGCCGTGATATAACTTTATAAGTAGCAATAAATTTTGTTATATTTTTTATTATTTAAATACACTGGTTCATTAAGTGTACACCTAGGTGTAAATAATAGCTCTTTTGTTTTTAGTTTATTTAAGAAATAAAAGGGCAACTATCCCTTTCAAAAAGGATAGTTGCCCTGATTTTTTGAGGTATAGGTGCCCTTAGAGGCATCTATCCCCTCATACACATATACACATGACATTCTTAATGTTTTTTTATGTTGTGTCCGGTGACACAACATAAATCTTTAGGAAAATATATGAAAGAAAAGAAGATTTCTGAAAGGATGATAAAACAAATAAAAAATAAGTTAGACAAGAGAAACAAGACTCAAACTACAAACAAAAAGGAGAAGTTAAAAAAACAAATAAAGGAATCAAAGACAATAATGATAAAAATATGAAATTAAATATAAATTATTGTAGTGAAGAAGACGATAACGAATGGACTGATCTTTATGATAAAGAAAATGATAATAATTTAAAAGTAAATAAGGGTCGAATCTCACGAAAAAGACAAATTATGTACAGTTCAAACAGCGAAGATGACGAAAATCCATCTAAAAACGACTATAAAAGTAAAGGAAAGACAATTAAAGATTTAACTGTAAAGCAAACTAAAAGAGATGAACGAGAAGACGCTTTGGAAACTATAAAAATCAAAATCCATAGAAAATTTTAAAATCTAATATTTTTGTTAGACAAATTCTTAAGTTTGTTATGGTTATGCGTGTCATAATAGAATTATCTTTTAAAGATTACTATTAAAAAAATTTAAAACAATGGATTTTTCTTATTTTATTCGATAAGGCATCTATCCTATAATACAGGCATCTATCCTTCTTAGCATTTTCATGGTGGGGCATCTATCCTCAAAAATAGGCATCTATCCTCAAGAGACTTGGTCTGCAATAAGTTAATTTCTAAAAAATCTGTAATTGTTAGGTCAACAAAAACAAGTGATAAAGTAATATAAAAGATTAAACTAGCTATATTCATAGAGATTATTCATGATCAATTAATATTTTTGAAATTAGGAGCGTATTTCAAAAAGTGCGGCATCTATCCCGGTTTTACCCTATACGGTACCTATACATAACAAAACTAGCTTTTAATAAAAAAAACTGTCTGTCTGTTTGTTCCGGGTAATCTCCGAAACGGCTGGACCAATTTTGACGTGACTTTCACTGGCAGATAGCTGATGTTACAAGGAGTAACTTAGGCTATTTTTATTTTAGAAAAACAATAAGGGTTCCGCGCAAAAAAATAAAAACCATGAAATCTAATATCTCCGCGCGGTTGAAACCGCGGGCAGCAGCTAGTGAACAAATATAAATCGTTTACTCAAATCAATTTTAGTGTAAAGATTTGTGCAGCTAAAAAATTATTTTGTTTAAAATATTGACGGCTAAATAACAACGAATTCTACAAAAATAAACTTGCTGGTTTCATTGGAGTCGATGAAAAACTGCCAATACCATTACATCCCAACATCTACCCCACTTTTAACACAAAAGTCCAAAACGCTACGCAATTTAGCTAAAAGCAAAACAAAACTAAAGCCATTGAAGGTATTAAGTTAAACACAAGTTTGGGAACCGTTCCCGCTCGTAAACGTTAACGCAACCGAAACGCACGAGAGTTACGTTCTGTCGTCACCGGTGGTGACACTGCGACAGATATGGGATGGCGGCACGCTATTCGATGTAGTTCAATTAATGTGCGAACTTGGCGATTTGTTATTTATATACAGCTTTCCTTTCTTCTTCGTTACTAGCGAAACTTTAAATTGTTAGTTGTTAGCTGTGCTCGTGATGTCTGCCGCAAAGCAGTAATGTGCAAGCATTACTTAAAGGAATCTATTTTCGTAAATAAACTAAAAAGATTTTTGATTGATAAATGTTATTATTGTTTAAATGATTTTTTTAAAGACTAAACAAACATGTTCTGTTTATGGAATGGATCGGTTCGCTCTGTTGCTTTGTGTTGCTATACACTAACAGGGTCATATGTGAACTTCACTAATAATATAACATCTACATATAATGTACATATGATTGCAATAAATGATTGAGTATTGAGTACTGTGTTCCGGTTTGATGAGCAGAGTAGCCAGTGAAATTACTGGGCTTATGAATGTCTCAGGGTAACGAGCGCACTGCAGTACCGCGCAGGCTTTTGTGTTTCAAAGTTCTGGGTGGCACTGCAATTATTACGGGCTGGGGTTATGTTTACCATCAGGCAAACGAACACCTTGCCTCGTTATCTATTAGTATAAAAAGTATAACGCCAGGCCATTGCAATTGCAGTGTCATCCATAACTTTGAAACGATGCCTGCGTAGCACTGTATTACCCCGAGACATTAGGTATTAAGCCTCAACTGCCTAGTAATTTCATTGACAGTTGTTTTGTGAAGCGTTGATAGGTCATTGGCAGTCAGATCGCACACATAACCTACCGTGTTGTGACAGACGGTGACTGATGAAAATATGGATAATTTTATCATCCGAGCGCTGACTGACGTCAGCATCGTCAGTCACTGACTGGGGAATTTCCATCAATGATATGAGTTGCCTTGTATTGGACGCCTTATAACTATGTAACGTATGCCTTATCTACCGCTATAGTAATTCGATTTCTTAAAAAGTGAATGTATCTGTTTTTACCATTGTAAGCAATTGAATTTAATATTTCATTAGTTTTAGGTACAGTTTTTCGTCAAGTTCTCACGTTTCGTGGCCACGGCACTAGCCAGAAACATTAAAAAGTTAAACTGTTAATTTTCAGGTCAACCCTTGATTTCGTGCCCAAATTGATGGTGAAATGGGTTTCCTCCCTTGAGGCGCTTACCTTTTAGATACGTGAGTAGTCCATTTTGAAATCTATTCCATATAGGCTCCGAATGAAAACTCGAGTTATAGAATTTCCTATACTATAATGATAGATATTAAAACTGTATGTCAGACTAGCTGCTGCGCGCGGTTTCACCCGCGCGCATATATTGGATTTCATGGTTTTTATTTTTTAATTCTTTTTCTAAAATAAAAGTAGCCTAAGTTACTCCTTGTAACATCAGCTATCTGCCAGTGAAAGTCTAGTCAAAATCGGCACAGCCGTTTCGGAGATTACCCGGAAAAAACAGAAAAGCAGACAGACAGATAGACAAAAATTAAAAAAATGGTTGTTTAGTTATATGTACCGTATATAGTTATATACTTTCATATGCATTTGGTCAAAATCCTGTTATTGTGATATTACAAACAGACACTTCAATTTGATTTATTTGTATAGATTACCAGTAAATACAGAGAGACGAACTCTTTGTTGAAACACTCTAAACAAGGCGACTTAAAAAAGATACACAAAACAAGCAAATAACATCTTAATTTCTTCGTAAACTAACTTCTACCCACGGTTTCACCTGCGTATACAGAACAAAAAAATCCATACCGATAAATAAAATTGAAGTGTCTGTTTGTAATATCAAAATAACAGCTTTTTACCAAATGCATATGAAAGTATATACGGTACCTACTACAAAACAACCATTTTTAAAATTTTTGTCTGTCTGTCTGTTTGTTCCGGGTAATCTCCAAAACGGCTGGATCGATTTTGATGGGACTTTCACTGGCAAATAGCTGATGTTACAAGGAGTAACATAGACTACTTTAATTTTAGAAAAATAATTAGGGTTCCGCGCAAAAAAATAAAAACCATGTAATCCAAAATCTCCACGCGGGTGAAACAGCGGGGCAGCAGCTAGTATAACAATAAAATCGCAACTAATTACGTAAAACGTACAAAACTTATAACAGTGTGATAAAATTCAAATTGCCATAAACACACTTATACATACAACAAGGGAAACGCATTAAACATAAGAGTCATAAAATGAATTAACTCTCCTACACATAATTATGACAGGACAACCTGATTTAAGTTTATAATATTTTGTGACATCAATGTAAAATTCCTAATTGTAAAATAATAAAAAAATACATTAACGGCGCCTCATGGGATACAAATCATTAATAATACGAATTCGAACCTGCTTCTCCGCCATTTTATCCGGATAAACAAGAGCCGCGAGTGTCGCGGTGGGCCCGGTTAAAATGGCCGCTCCACACTATGTGTTTGAGCGATCGTGAGTGCATGCCCAGAGGCAATGCAGTCCGTGGGTTTTTTTTATTTATTACCCTAGCCGTTGAGAGGCGGGCGTTAATCAATACTTTGTGCAGAGTGGAAGCAAAAAAAGTGTGTCTGTATAAGGATAATACCTTTTATCCGGACTGGACATGGGAAAATGAATGAGCTGTATGAACATTTTCATTTGCAGGCTCTGTTGCTGACAGTTGTTGTGTAGTAACAAATTGAATATAATTAATGCTGTTGAGGATGATAAATCTATGACTTTATTTATCTTGATAAATAAAGCTATGGCTGTGTGATACATCGGCGGTATGCTGATTGGCTTGAAAGAGAGAGACAAACAATGGACGATATCAGATCCGGTCTTTTAGATTTATTCCTAGCGTAAAAGACCTTACCTATACCGTGCTATCTCCATTACGTATGTATCTTTTTTTGGAATTTTCAATTAAATTTTGGATTGCCGTATAAAAAGCCACGTCTTAGCCAACTTCAAAAAAGGAGGTTCCCAATTTGTCTCTATGTTTTTTGTGACGATGTTACTAGAATCCGCCAATTGTCAACTGATTTGAATGAATATTTTTTTCATGAGTAGGGTTATAACTCAAGGGTGGTCCTTTCATAAATTGTATGAAAGAATACCCTCAAGCGTGGAAAAACGGGGATGTAATTTCATATATCGCAGTGTTTTCGTCGAAATCGATTTTTTTTATAATCATTGGATTATTATATCTCCTGATCTTAGTCGGAGATATGGAATAGAATGGGGATGGAGGGGGGGGGGGATTGGGAATGGGGAGTGGGGAATACCCCACTATATTAGACTACAACTGGATTTATTTTCTTCTCCACCTCCTATTGGCGAAAATGAAAGAAATCATTTCTCTAATGAGGGCATGCCATTTAGAGATAGGATGTGTCAAGCTATTGCTAGGTAATTTTGTTAGTGGGAGGACTAACTCGTCTGCGAGTGTCCGTCTGGGTTGTTACCACCGCTTTGCTCGTGAAGTCTGCCGCCAAGCAGTAGTGTGCAAGCATTACTGTGTTCCGGTTTGATGAGCAGAGTATCCAGTGAAATTACTGGGCTTATGAGACTTAATACCTAATGTCTCAGGTTAACGAGCGCACTGCAGTGCCGCGCAGGCCTTTGTGTTTCAAAGTTCTGGGTGGCACTGCAATCGTTATGGGCCGGCGTTATGCTTACCATCAGGCAAACGACCAGCTCGTCTCGTTACCCAATAACATAAAAAAAAAAAAAAAAAATTAAATATAACATAAAATTATAAATTCAAAATCTTCTTTTCCTGCAATGTCTGTGGATGCATTCACACAATATTGTTTAACTTTCTAAAATCAACCTTCCATAATTTAGTTCGACTCCTGAACTACTTCAAAACCTAGTATGCTTTTAGCCTATGAAAGCAATCATTTAAACCGTAGAGCTAATTTTCTTTTCAGCTTTTTAAGTACCAACAGAAATCTGGACCAAGAGCACTTGCTTTTATACGTACCAGCTGGAACCCTCAACTTATGCGCTAATGGCTAAACATTCTGTCCATGGGCACTCGTGAGGGAAACTTTCCTCCTCAAAGGGCTGGCCACTTGGCCCTTTGCCGAGGAGCACAGGCCAAGTTTTATAAGGGCTTTTTACATCTACACGTGAAGCTTTTTTGCGCGTTTACGAGTCCTTTTCTTTTTTAGATCGAAGACGCTGTTGTTGAATAAAGTTTTGTCTGAAAAGACAAGTGCTGCTTCGAAATTTTAATCACGTGTTATATTAATTATGATATAATTATGTATGTGCAAAATTTAATATTTTATTCTAAATTAAATAATGTTCTATAATAACAATAATCATCTAATCTAAATAATGTTACCAGGTGGTAGGACTAACTATTCAGCTAGTATCCGTCTGGGTGGGCACCACCGTTTTGCTCGTGTGGTCTGCCGCCAAGCAGTAGTGTGCAAGCATTACTGTATTCCGGTTGGATGAGCAAAGTAGTCAGTGAAATTACTGGGCTATGAGACTTAATACCGAATGTCTCAGAGTAACGAGCGCACTGCAGTGCCACGCAGGCCTTTATGTTTCAAAGTTCTGGGTGTCACTGCTATTGTTATGGACCGGCGTTATTCTTACCATTAGACGAACAGCTCGTCTCGTTATCCAATATTATAAAAAAGCACCGAAAAAATGTTTTCTGTGCAAAATATTTCGACCAAGCCAAAAGCAATGCGGATCAAAATATAGACTCCACCATTTTGGAAAACTATTAGAATACAAACTCTCAATATTGGATTGTATTTCTTCTCGGTTTATGCGCACACTGCAGTCATGACAAACCTGGAGTACTTCAGGCTGTGATTTGACTCCCTTTGACAATAAAATTGGACTATCTACGTGTGCGTAACTAGTATCCATTGCTAACGAACTAGTAAATTTCCAAATATTTTTCACTCGTGATAGGAAACCAATACCTTTCCTGTACCAATTCTGGGTATAAAAAATAGGAAGTAATTGAATATTCTTCGTCCACACGTTTGTATGTAAACTTTGAAACAGAATTTAATACCAAAACAAAATCCCTGAAAAATCCAAAAGCGTGCGATGGTTATTTGCGTCACAGGGAGGTTTTATACAAAAGTGGGTAACAGTATGGAAGAAGAGAAAAATGTTTAGAGAAGATGATAAGAGATGTCATAACTGGCTTCTGCCCGCGGTTTTCACCCGCGTTCCCACAGGAACCGTGCATTTTTCGGGATAGATAGTAGCCTATACTACTCTCCGGTCCATAAACTATATCTATGACGAAAATCACATCAATCCTTTGCTCCGTTACTGCGTGAAAGAAGGACAAACCAACAAATCAACAAACACACTTTCGCATTTAAGTAGGAACTAGGATAGTATGCATTGTTCATGATCTTCTTACTGTGTAGAGCTGGTAAAACATGTTTTCCTCTTCATTTTATGCCAAACGGCCATCTAATTAATTATTTAATTTATTTGATTAAATTCAATAAGTAGTTATTTTTCACTCTTTTTTTTGCACATATCAACATGCACACGATCTATGATCGAAAGGATTTTTATTAGATACTAGCTGCTGCCCGCGGTTTCAACCGCGCGGAGATATTGGATTTCACGGTTTTTATTTTTTTTGCGCGGAACCCTAATTGTTTTTCTAAAATAAAAGTAGCCTTTTTTTTGTTTTTTACTGTTTTTTTTATTATTATTAATTGTATTATTTTAGTTATGTATTTGATTGTTGTTATTTTTATACTGTTTTAATTTGTTTTCGTCGTCCTTACGTTCGTGATGTCATGATGGGTTCCGACTGAAAATCAGTGACTAGGGTCCTTGACCTTAGTTAGGTGCTGAGTCGGGACCTTTTCCTGACATCACAACATTACATTGTTTATTTTTAGTTTTAAATTCTGTTGTGTTATTTGTTATCTGATGTGATGTTGTGTTGTCCGGAAATAAATGTATTTTCTTTCTTTCTTTCTTCCTTAGTTACTCCTTATAACATCCGCTATCTGCCAGTGAAAGTCCCGTCAAAATAAGTCCAGCCGTTTCGGAGATTACCCAGAACAAACCGACAGACAGACAGGCAAAAATTTTAAAAATGGTTGTTTTGTTATATGTACCGTATCTACTTTCATATGTATTTAGTAAAAAGCTGCTATTTTGATGTTGCAACAGACACTTCAATTTTATTTATTTGTATAGATATAGATATAGATATTGCTTTTAACGATATCCCTCGATACCATTTCTTAAAATTGTACTTCAAGCAAAAAGGGTCTAACCTAATAGAAAGGAAGAGTAGTTCATCACAAAGTAATCTAAAGAAAATAATATTAGAAAGAAAGAAAGAAAGAAATATTATCCAAATATTGACGCACATTTGCTCAGCTCACGGGTTATATTTTTTTACTGTATATAGGCCCTTATATAAAGGTATATTAACCCTTACTGCAAATATGTGTGTTTGAACATTTTTACTAGACAAAATATTTTTTTTCGTTATTTCGACATTTTCCCGGCAAAACAAGGCTTTGTAAAGCCCGAATGAACTAAGAGTATTAGGGTTGCCACAAAAAATAATGCTTAAAGAGCTTTGTGATTTGGTAATGTGGCTTTATATTCCAAGACTACACTACTGGTTGTCAGGTGTTCGTGGATTCTCTATGTTCTACGGGGAATCTATATATTCGTTAGTATTTATGTGTATATTATTAAAAACAATGCCGTGACAAGTTTCTTGCCCTTCTCTTGCTCGGCCTACACCAATTTGGAACGGGCACGGTGGGTTTCTGGAAGGTTCGTTGACTTTGAGCACGGATTGGGTCTGTTGGTGTCTTTGTTATTTATTATGTTCTGATAAAGACAGCATTAGTTTTAGTCTGTGATTCGGGTAGATGAATGTTGCAGAGGCCCGCTGTTAGAGTCATTTATTTTAACCTTCATAAGTGCTCCTTTGGGGCCTATTTGAATAAAGCATTTTGAATTTGAATTTGAATGTTTTTGCATATCTTTTTGTTTTTTCTTGGGTTGCAGACTAAAAATGTGAGTCATCTTTTTCTTTCCTTTTCACATTCACCAAATGTTTTAATACTATCTTGGCCATAGCCAGACATTACTTAGTGTTAAAAATCATGACATAGTTTGGCAATGCTTATAACTAATTATTTAGCTACAACAATATTCGGACAAAAAAAAACCTAATCGATTATGAATTTTAATATTGAACTGATTTGTCATCCTTGAGTAAATCCAAATGTCAAAAAGAAATGATTTTGCTTTTTCTAATATGTCAACCCTAGATCCAGTCCGAGCATTAGCCAGTGGTGCGAGGCTATCTTACCACAAAATGCTGAAAAAATCGCTACCCGCACTACTAGAAGTATCTAGGCCTCAAATACTGGCTACTTGATCGAGAGCTGGTACGAGTGTACTGGCACATGTGGCTCTGAATGTGGACAAAAAAGTTGCGTACAAGGAAATATCGACAGCTAAATGCTACTGTGAGCTTTTTTTTTACTCTGCAAGCTCCAGGGCTCGCTCCCTTTTTTTGCTAATCAAATTATTTCTTGCAATTTTCACATCACATCATTAAATTAACAAAAAGAATACTCCGAAGCCATAACTATGGTGACATGCATAAAAATAGTGTTATTGTTAGTGGGAGGACTAACTCTTCTGCGAGTGTCCGTCTGGGTTGTTACCACCGCTTTGCTCATGAAGTCTGCCGCCAAGCAGTACTGTGCAAGCATTACTGTGTCCCGGTTTGATGAGCAGAGTATCCAGTGAAACTACTGGGTTTATGAGACTTAATACCTACTGTCTCAGGGTAACGAGCGCACTGCAGTGCCGCGCAGGCCTTTGTGTTTCAAAGTTCTGGGTGGCACTGCAATTGTTATGGGCCGGCGTTATGCTTACCATCAGGCAAACGACCAGCTCGTCTCGTTACCAAATAACATAAAAAAAATAAGTATCGTGTTTTTTTGACATCATCTCTCACTGCAGTGAGATAGTGTTAAAGCGCTATTGCGATTGCGAAAGCTAAAAAAAGCGGAACTTTTATCTCTGACTAGCTGCTGCCCGTAGTTTCACCCTCGTGGAGATATTTGATTTTATCGTTTTTATTTTTTTGCATGGAACCCTAATTCTTTTTCTAAAATAAAGTAGCGTAAGTTACTCCTTATAACATCAGCTATCTGCCAGTGAAAGTCCCATCAAAATCGGCCCAGCCGTTTCGGAGATTACCCGGACCAACCAGACAGACAGACAAAAAATTTAAAAATGGTTGGTTTGTTGTAGGTACCGTATATGCATATGTATTTAGTAAAAAGCTGTTATTTTGATATTACAAACAGACACTTCAGTTTTTATTTATTTGTATAGATTATGAGTTTGTATTTTAAAAAAGCGAACTGTATTTTATGGTTTCTTTTTCATTCGTTACACTCGTTTTGAACTTAACAAACGCTAAATATGTTAAACACAAGTCTAATGAAAAGCAAAGTCTATATTGTACTAACCCTCGCGCGTTTAAAGTTGCTCTCTCACTTTCGAAAGTTAATATGAACTCATACGTCGCTTACACTAAACTGCGGTTATTTTCAATGAAAAAACGAACGGGTAAAATTCCCCGCGTCGGGAATATTTGAATAGTTCCCATTTCAGTGGCCCCCGGGCGTTTTGCTAGAAATATGTATTTCAAAATTTCAGCGGAGTTGGGTGTTGCTGGGATATTTGCTTACAGTGAAACATGATGTGTTGATCGTTTACCAATACTTAATACCAAAATAGTTTGACAGAATCTTTGCCGATTTTTCAATCACTTTTTTTTAAAACAATATGTACATAAACATTTTTGCCTTATAGTAAAACTATTTATTTTTAAACGTTTGAAAATGTTTATAATTCAAATGTTACTACTTTTTCTACTTGTTGAACATTTTAACTTAAGTTCAATTTTAGTATAAGTTCAATTAATAATATCTTTATTTTTACAAGGAGCAAACTTAAATTTATTTGTTTTTCTTGCTGCTCTCGGTCATTAATTTGATGGGAATCTCACTGGAAGATAGCTGATGTTATAAGGAGTAACTTAGGCTACTTTCATTTTAGAAAAAGAATTAGGGATCCACGCCTAAAAATAAAAACGATGAAATCCAATATCTCGGCGCGGGTGAAACCGCTGGCAGCAGCTATGTTGTTTTATATAACATACTTCTAGCAATAATCTGACTGCTCCATATGGCATTGAAATATTTCGCGGTAATTAAACTGCCCATCACCTCCCACACTAAAATATGTATTTCAAAATTTCCAACGTAACCAAACCCCTTTGCTCCGTCAGGAATTCTGCATGAACTTTCATTGCCAATAAAATTTAATGAATGAAACTTGTTTTATACGGAGTTTATTTTTCGTTTCCCGTCGCGGTGTGCGAGGTGTTTTTGGAGGAAAATTCACGGGATTTTCCGGGATTTTCGCTAGCTTTGGTTGGAATATGCTTTGTGTTCGGAGTGAAGTATGGTCTTTTGGTTAATTAAATTTTGCTACGTGGTTGGCGGTGGAAAGGTACAAGTGCGGTGGTAGAAACGGTGACGTGGTTGGATGCTGTGTGGAGACATTAACGTCGTCGTGTGGTGGCGGTGGCGGGTTTGAGTAATGGATCCCGTGTTACCGCAGCTAAAGCCACGAAACTTTGGATGCAAATGATAACAATCCGATAATTGAATGCACACTCTGTGAACATGAGTAAACTGGATATAATTAACAATTAACAACGGTGGTTATTAGACGTATCGCTGTCCGGAGGTTCGTGATGTCATGGGTGTGGGTTCCGACTGAAAATCAGTTATTAAGGTCCTTGGACCTTAATTGCATGCTGAGTCGGGACCCTTATCATGGCATCACGCAACATTGGGTTTTATTTTTTATTTATGTACTTGTCTGTCCCTTATTTTCATTTTTTATTTTTATTTTTGTGTAAAACTGTAATGTTGTGTGATGTCCTGAAATAAATGTATTTTCTTTCTTTCTTTCTTTAATTAGTGATTATCATTTCTGAAGTTAATTATCGTATTTAGAAAGAAAGAAAGAAAATAAATTTATTTCAGGACATCACACAACATTACAGTTTTACACATAAAAAAAATGAAAATAAAGGACAGACAAGTACAGAAATAAAAAAAACCCAATGTTACGTGATGCTATGATAAGGGTCCCGACTCAGCATGTAATTAAGGCCCAAGGACCTTAATAACTGATTTTCAGTCGGAACCCACACCTATGACATCACGAACCTCCGAACATTTACTACAACTATGTTCTATTTTGTTTATAAGTATATGAATTATTATCCTTAAACAATATAAATTGTGATAACTTGTGACTGTGACTAGTGATAGTAATTATGTCAGTTCAAAAAATCATGTTGCTCCGTTCCTGTGTGAAAAAACGACACACCTACAATCACAGTTGCATTTATAATACTAGCTTCTGCCCGCGATTTCATCCGCGTTCCCACAGGAACCGTGTATTTTTCCGGGATAAAAAGTAGCCTATGTTACTCTCCGGTTTATAAACTATATCTATGCCAAAAATCACTTCGACCCGTCACTGCGTGAAAGAATTACAAACCAACAAACACACACTCGCCTTTATAAATATATTGGTAGGATTAGTAGATTGTTGTCTCCCGGAGTGTAACATAGACTACTTTTATCACGTTTCCTGTGGAAACCTCAAATAATCATTTATTCACAAAGTTATACGTCAAAATATTCTATGAATTTTGTATAGGTATCTATGGATGTCAGTATATTTAATTAAAACTTAAACTAAATTGTTATTTAAGAATGTTTTAGTTTTATCAGAACGCTACGCTTTCGTAACAAACAAATACTATTAACAAAATGTATTTCCATACAACTTTTAGTAGACACAGCCTCTAATCCCTTTCCATTTGCATTGAATGAACATAGAAAAATATAGAAGCAGTTGGCTATTGACAGCACAAAACATAAAACTGAAATCGCTACTAGTGCTCTTGAACAATTGACCGAGCATTGGTAGTGGTGCAAGTGACGAGCGAAGTGGATAGAAAAAGTAAGTTAGGTTTAGGTTTAAAGACATTTATTCTCAAAAAAGACATTACATATCACTTGCTTGAGAACAATTCCAAACATTAATAAAATTATCACAACATCGTCCCGTCCAGTAGATTATACCTACCCACCCAGCGTATTCATTTCCTTATGAGATTGTGATCTGCTATTAGGTGTTGAGCAAGTTGTTTTTTAAATACGTTGAATGAGTATACATTTTTTATGCGTGAGGGTATCTTATTATATAGTTGTGCTCCTTCAAATGTTAATATTTTTTTGCCGTAGTTGGTTCTAGCTTTTGGTAAGGCTAAAAAACTAGCCCGTCGGGTGCTTCGTTTTGTAGTTTCTCTTATTTTTGTAAAAGAAATATTACTGTGAATGCTTTTGTTTAGAGATTTGCGGATAAAAATACATACGGTATAGATATATAATTGTTTGACATTCATTAAGTTAAGTTAATTTGGCCAATATACATTTATAGGTAGGTACCTATAATAGAACACCGATTTCTGATTGGACATAGCGAGAAAATAGAGATGTTGCATGAAACACAAAATACACAATTACTGTCATTATAGAGGTTTAAGAACATCACATTAACAAAAAAAAAAAACACAAAAATATATAATTTCCACAAACATAGGTCTAAAAGTTTCCTAAATTCAACGTTTTTTTTATCATCCAATAGTAATTTAAATGATACCATAAGATTCTTTACATTTTAATGAATAAAATAATGTATGACAACTATGTACCTAAGCGCAATTTCTCACGGCCAAATCAACAAAATGAATTTAGTAAAACTTACAGCCCGCCAGTAAACCACTGACGTCAGAATTGTTCAGCCCAATTTGTATAGTGCTCAGTAGATACGCCCGACTTCGAGTCTCATTTTTTTATTATTATTTGGTAACAAGACGAGCTGGTCGTTTGCCAGATGGTAAGCATAACGCCGGCCCATAACAATTGCAGTGCCACCCAGAACTTTGAAACACAAATGCCTGCGCGGCACTGCAGTGTGCTCGTTACCCTGAGACATTAGGTATTAAGTCTCATAAGCCCAGTAATTTCTGCTCATCAAACCGGAACACAGTAATGCTTGCACACTACTGCTTGGCGGCAGACTTCACGAGCAAAGCGGTGGTAACAACCCAGACGGACACTCATAGATTTCCAGTTTTTTTTCGATATATACAACGACACTCGCACTGCACGCTCTGTGGCAGACGTGTGTGTCAATACACTATCGTGTGTAACGCAAGCCTATAGTAAACCGCCCATTGCCCATGCCTTGCTCCCTTTAACTTAATACCACTCTTGGTTCGCTTCAACAATGCGCGGTACATTGTAAGCGCTGGTCGAAGCCCAAAGCCATTGTTTCATTCGGTTTCGATAGCTCGCCTATCTTTGGGTACCTACTTTACGTGCACGTGTGTTCTGGGATAAAGGAAATACTGGGAAGGAAATGGGAGGCACTGCTAGAAGTGTCAGTTTCTGTTTGGACTGGTTAGTGGTTTGGAGCCTTTGCTTCTGAGGCGATGTTTCTATGGGCGAGATTTCGGCATTTTCAAGGCTTCCTTGGATTTCCACTATCAATACAAAACTTTAAAGTGAGTTTTTTATGCTATTTGGTAACGAGACGAGCTGGTCGTTTGTCTGATGGTAAGGCCCATAACAATTGCAGTGCCACTCAGAACTTTGAAACACAAAGGCCTGCGTGTCATTACGGTGCGCTCGTAATCCTGAGACATTAGGTATTAAGTCTCATAAGCCCAGTAATTACACTGGCTACTCTGCTCATCAAACCGGAACACAGTAATGCTTGCACATTAATACTTAGCGGCAGACTTCACGAGCAAAGCGGTGGTAACAACCCAGACCGACACTCGCAGAAGAGTTAGTCCTACCACCAAGCCCAAAGCCATTGTTATTATAATCAGTTGATCTTATCATCACTATTGTAAGTTGAGCCTTAATCATAAGAGTATCTCTACTAAAAAGAGTTCTGGATTTGTTGGAACTTTTTACGTTTAAGTGAAAATTAATCTTTCAAAATAGATGACGACTATTTACAACTATGCAACGTCGTTCGAAGCGATGATTATTTAGTGTTAGTGACGTCGTCTATAGTTTGATGGTATGAATCCTGCAACTAAATATCGTGATGCTAACATAGGTTGTGTCATTTTCTAGCGCCCGCCTAGCTCTACCATCCCCGAGTTGAAAATATTATGTTGCCGATCTGTTTGTGTGTTCTAGAAGCTGTTTTTAAGAGTCGGTTGCAGTTCTAGGTAAAGCGTGTTTGATTACACCATCAAGTAATGCAGACCGTACACGCTTATGCAAACGTACGTTTGCTTGTCAGAATAACAACGCTTTTATGTCAAGCGCGTATTTCGAGTATCACGAAATCCGCGCTTGACGCAAAAGCGTTGTTATTCTGACAAGCAAACGTACGTTTGCATAAGCGTCTACGCTGCCCCTTAGATGAGTTAGTAGTACACGTCAACCTATCAAGAGTAGAGAAGCGACTTCAAAATAATGTTTTCTACCTTATGGCTATGTAAAAGTTGAGTACAAATTAAAAGTTAAAGGATTCGTTTTCCGAGAAAAAGAGTAAACGCAAACTGTGAAATTCCCCTTTTCAGTGTTCACCTTCACCTTTTTACCATTGTACTGAAACGTAATGAAGCCAAACTAGGTAGAATTTCTATTGAAAATACAGTGTAAATGAAAATAATCATTTTTTTCTTATTTACAATTATATGTGCCCCGCGGCTTCACCTACGTAGCTTATGTTACTCCTTGTAACATCAGCTATCTGCCAGTGAAAGACCCGTCAAAATCGGTCCAGCGGTTTTGGATATTACCCGGAACAAACAGACAGAAAGACAAAAATTAAAAAATTGTTTGTTTTGCTATAGGTGCCGTATATACTTTCACATGCATTTTGTAAAAAGCTGTTACTTTGTGATTACAAACAGACCCTTCAATTTTATATATTTGTAGTGTATGTATATAATAATATGCTAACTTTAATGACGTGATCATATTTTTATTTGATCTGCATGCGCCGATGAAGACGAAAATTTTCACGGAATTGCACAGTCCTTGGTTAACTGATACTGTGAAGTTCATGATGCGTCTTCGGGACGCTGCTCTTACCAGATATCGAGACACCAAACTAGATAGCCATAAATTATTTTATAAAGACCTAAAGCACCAAGTCGTTTTTGCACTGTACAGTGAGAAAAAGGCTTTCTTTAAAGAAAACATTAATAAAAACATTAAAAACTCGAAAGTATTGTGGAAGAATCTGAGGTCGAAAGTCCTACCACCTAAAACTGCCGAGCTTCCACCACAATTTGACAACCCTGATGCTATCAATGAACATTTCTTGAAAGTCCCTGGCACACTGGGTGTCAGTATCTCTGACCTCACCTTTTTTGAATTTTTTAAATTTGGTTCTAGTTTATTTTCCTTTAAGCCCGTTAGTTCTTCGACAGTCCTTAAATTTATTAGAGAAATTAAATCGAATGCATCTGGTGTAGACGGAATATCGCTAGATATGATTACTTTAACACTACCTCATAGCTTAGATGTTATCACAAAAATTATTAATACTTCACTAGATTCCTCAATATTTCCTACAATTTGGAAAACGGCTATAGTAAGACCTATTCCTAAAATACCTACCCCGCTTGAAATAAAAGATCTACGACCGATCAGTATCTTACCGTGTCTGTCTAAAATTCTAGAGAAAGTTGTTAGTTATCAAATAGTTGAATATTTAGAAAAGCACAATATGTTACCAGACATGCAATCAGGTTTTCGTAGAAATAGAGGCACAAACACTGCGTTATTAGATGTCACGGATAATATAATTGCTGCCCAGGACAAAGGAATGGGCACAGTTTTAGTTTTGCTAGATTTCTCCCGTGCATTCGATTCTATCAATACATCTCTTCTACTTTCTAAATTAAGCTTCTATGGTTTTGATCACAATGTGATTCGTTGGTTTGATACATATTTAAGTAATCGAAGTCAATTTGTTGAGATCAAGAGGGATAATGGAGAAGTTTTGACATCTGAGAGATGCGAAGTTCTTCGAGGCGTGCCACAAGGATCGATCCTGGGTCCCTTGCTTTTTATTTTATACAGTGCAGATATTATCAATTGTATACAGCATTGTAAGTTCCATATTTATGCCGATGACATTCAATTGTATCTATCCTTTCGACCAGAAGACACCCGATCTGCAGAGGCAAAGCTTAATCAAGATTTGGAACGGGTTCATACATGGGCTATGTCCAACTCATTATTACTTAATGCAAGTAAGACAAAATATATGGTTTTAGGCACTAAAAATTTAATACATAAAATCACATTGGCGAATCCACTTCTGGCTATCGATGGAGTGCATATCGAACGTGTCTCTGAAGCGCGAAATCTTGGTCTTGTCATGGATGAGAGGCTTAAGTTCGAACGTCACATTATAGAATCTGCCAAAAATTGTTTTTACCGCTTGAAAGTCTTATACAAAATAAGGAATTGCCTGAGTACAGACCTCCGTATAATGTTGGTTGAATCGATTATTTTGTCCAAATTTAATTACGTTGATTCAGTGTATGGCCCCTGCTTACTTTCCAAAACATCTCGTCTCATTCAAAGAGTTCAAAATGCTTGTGCTAGATTCTGTTTTGATGTGCCTCCGCGTAGTCATATTTCGCCTTTTCTGAATAAATACAATTTATTAAATATGAAACACAGAAGAAACTTGCATCTTGCTACTTTGATGTTTGGGGTGGTGAACTCTCAGAAGCCATTATATTTGTACTCTAAGTTTGTTTGGGCTAGTGACTATAGAAGATATCAGGCCAGGGCATCGTCTTATTTGCTAAAGACACCACAACACGGTACTGCTTCATTTCGAGGTAGCTTTCGTTTCTGTGCCACAAAGTGCTGGAATTGTCTGCCCCCTCCTCTGCGTAATCTTAGATGTAAATTTAATTTTAGATTAAAATACAAGAAACATCTGTTAGATTTACAAAAAACTGCCCCATAAACAGCGTTTTTTACGAGTCACGAGTGAACAGGTATCTTCTAGGTAAGCGTTCTACATCGTCGACCGCTTTGTCACTTACCACCAGGTTAGATACCAGTAAAACGCAAGCCTATAGACGCTATAGTAAAGAGCACACAAAACAAAGTCATTGGTTTCCTTTTTATTTTTTTAAATGTTTCACAGTCGAATCTAATGAGTTAGTGTGGCATAAGATAAACATAACAAGTAAGATTGATATATATATATAATTATATATATGTACTTAATACGGGTTGTGGTGGCTGACCTCACAAGCATTGTATCTGCCATTAGCAAATATATACACATATAATAAAGTTTTATTTATTTTTTTCCTTTATGTTATTTTTAAATATGTCAGTATCATGGTTTGTAATATAATATATTGGTAATGTAATATGATTATTATTATTTATTGATATGTACTAATTTTTAATATACTTTTTGTTTTATTGTCCGTGCGTCACTTACTGGTCGGAGCTGAAAATCAGCGCTGTGTTCAGTTCACTGTTCACAGCACGTGCTGAGCTCCGACCATTTTCGGAACTCCGCACATGGCAGCGGTTCACATCTTAATTTTATTAACATATTCAGTATGTATTGTTATCACGTATTTATTTGTCTGGTTTATTGTTTCTGTTTCTTTCATTATTTCCTATTATATTATGTAAAAATATTTTTGTTCTCTTTGTTGTGACTTGCTCAAGCTGTGTGTGTGTGTCTAGTTTCGAAATAAATAATTTCTTTCTTTCTTTCTTTCTTTCTATAATTGTATGTATTTATTATTACAATAAGCTTGCGTTTGATCCAATCATTCCGACACCCCCTCCCTTGCATCCAAATCTGTTCAGGCATTTAAAAGTTATGCTGGAATGAAGAAACTCACATACCTACATACATACACGAACCCTGAAAGCATTACACTCCTTTTTTGGATAGTTTTGTAAAAAGAAAACAGAGGATTATTCGATTCGAATCCTGTGGTAGCGAAATTTTTGTGATTTGTATATTTACTAGCTTCTGCCCACGGTTTCACCACCATTCCCGCAGTATCCGTACATTTTTCCGGGGTAAAAAGTAGCCTATGTTACTCTCCGGTCCATAAACAATATCTATGTCATAACTCTCGTCTATCCGTTGCTCCGTTGCTACGTGAAAGAAGGACAAACCAACAAACACACTTTCGCATTTATAATATTAAATAAATAATTTGGTAGCGTTAACTTTAAATTAAATTTATATAGCGTTAAATTTAAGTTAACGTTAAATTCATGTTGTTTAAACCCCACAAAGGTCTGAAGAACAACTATACCTTATGCAGGGTGAAATAACTGCATTACTATTTATATAACATTATAATAAATAAACGCTTACACTCATACCCCGCACTAGGATTCCCTGTGTTGCAGGTGGCATGGACACACACAGATACACATCACAAACATCCAAGACCCGAGAACAAACTTTATTCTTACACAAAATCTGCCCCGGCCGGGAATCGAACCCGGGACCCCTCGCTATGCAGGCAGGGTTACTACCAACTTAGCTACGGATATTATGAAATATATTTTACAGTGTTAACCGACACTAGCGGATGTTCATACAAATATATACATCACAAAAATTTCGCTTCTAACATGATCCGAACCTGCGTCTTCTGGTTATCTAGACCAGACGCCTTAACCAACTAGGCTACGGGAGCAATCGATGTTGACTGCGAAATTCTTGATATGATGTTTTTCTTTATATAGCAATCAAATTGAAAACGAGCTACAGTTAATAAATAATACCACCAGGAACTTCGTAATAAATTTTCATCTTAATGTCTAAAGGAAATGAAAGGTAAACTTGGCACTCAAACAAATAAAGCAAGTTATTAATATCAAAAATCATCGTGGTTCCACCGCGGACGGCTAACTTTGACCGAGATGGCTGTACACGAAACTTTACTTAGCATCAACTTAACTCTAACGTAGCTCTAACTTAGAAAGTTACTGCATAATTTACAACGAATAAGCTCGCTTCGCCCTTGGCTTCGATTCTGTTGACATAGATTATAATGTAATTTGGTACAGAAGCGTTTGACTACGGTCTAACTTGATGTAATAATATGTGTAGAGTCGTGCTCTTGAGTGAGTCGAGTCATATCGGTTAGTCTTATTCTGACCACCGAGGGGAGCGGTATTGATGGGTCGAATACAGGGATATTACGATAGTATATTTTAAAATGGTAAATAGGTACGTTAAACTTAAAATAGGAATGATTAACAAGTGCTTTGCAACAGATTTACAATTTTACAGTGGTAGCTAGCCGGCCAGCACTAGAAAACGCACTAACACCGTGCTATCTTGGGATACGATGTTTGGCTTTACCAAAAACGCAAGCTTACGGATAAGCAGGCGACGGCACTCGCACTGAGTCACCATTGCTTCTAATCTTACTTGCGTCATTTCCCTGATGGTAACCATAATGGCGGCTGATGACAATTGCAGTGCCATTCAGAACTTTGAAACACAAACGCCTGCGCGACACTGCAGTGCGCTCGTTACCCTGAGACATTAGGTATTTGTCTCATAAGCTCAGTAATATCACTGACTACTTCTATACCTGACATCTGGCAGGACTGATCGATATATACTTAGCGTCCGGTTTTAAATCTAACAAATGGGTAAGCTAATTCTTAGTATCCTTAACGATACTAACAGACACAGAGGCGCCGTGTAAACACACAGGTCACACACACACTAATACGCTTCCAATAATAACACGTGTCGCAACAAATCAATTAGTAATTAAAACTACAAATTAAAGTACATACGAGTTTATCGCCGGTACATGCAGATAAATGTTATACAAACACCTGGCAGGGTTGTTCAATTGTTAGGCACGTATTGGTTGCTTTAAGATTAATTTATTAAATGTTTTTATTATCTTTTGTTTTATCGTGTACCAAAGTTCGTCTGCTTCGTTGGGAATATGTCTAGAGGATAACGAGTTCCGGGGAATAAGCTTGGTGGATAGAAAATTCTTTATTGTACACTGCGAGCGTCCGTCTGGATGGTATTAGCAAATACTCTTTGCACGACACTTTTTTACCGCTTTGCTCGTGTATAAATGGCTTTATTGCGTTTTGTTTTGATAAGCAAAGTATTCAGTGAAATTATTGGGCTTATCAGACTTAATCCTACTTCCTACTAATATTATAAATGCGAAAGTGTGTTTGTTGGTTTATTGGTTTGTTGGTTTGTCCTTCTTTCACGCAGTAACGGAGCAACGGATCGACGTATATTTTGGCATAGATATAGTTTATGGACCGGAGAGTAACATAGGCTAGTTTTTATCCCGGAAAAATGCACGGTTCCCCTGGGAACGCGGGTGAAAACCACGGGCAGAAGCTAGTACCTAATAACTCTGGGTAAGGAGCGCGCTGCAGTGCCGCGTAAGCTGTGTTTAAAAATTCTGACTGATTCTGAATGGGATTGAAATTGTTTATGGGCTGCTTAACATTAGGCAAAGTATCCACCTTCACCCGATGATAAAGTCTACGGTAGTGGTCTTAATATATATTCTCCATTAGGTGTTATGTCGCAGTCCCTTCTGCGATCCATAATCTATGAAACTAACGCGAGCTAAGATTACAAATAAACACAGGAGTGTGGATTTGCATATCTGGAGGTAGTGATGTTGGACTTTGAAATCTAGTGGCAGATTGTGAGGCTGTTAGGAAGTGTAGAGAAAAGCCGCTAATGTTGTTTATTATTGTTGCTTTATTATTGTTGTGGGTAGTGTAGCTCTACCAGATTACGTTAAGCGCCTTTGAAGATTGACGTCATCACAGTAAAATTATTAAGTTTATTTATTTATTTACTTAATCCACAGCTCTTAATAAAACTTAGAATATCTTATTGCATGCTTAACTTACAGCCAAAAAAGGATTAACATTATATAGAAAGAAGGACTAACATTATATAGAAAGAAGGATTAACATTATATAGAAATAAGGGTTAACATTATATAGAAATAAGGATTAACATTATATAGAAAGAAGGCTTAACATTGTATATAGAAAGAAGGATTAACATTATATAGAAAGAAGTTATTGGAATATAAAAAATATGGCTCTTAACTAAATTCGTAGTAACCTTGCCTGGAAAGCGACGAGCCCCAGTTTCGAACCCCGGCCGGGAAATTTGATCTCAGGTCTTGGATGTTTGTGTGTTGTCATGTGTCTGCGCCACCTGTGACAGAGGGAATCCTGGAGAGTGTAAGAATTTAAGTTTATATAAAACATAACCTTTTTTTACCCAAAGCTTCATCGCTTCACAGTGACTAGTTTTGCGATGACGACAAGTTTTACTTGTAATCTGTTATCGATTGCATTTCCTACACAATGACGTTCGATTTTCATTGCATTGACCGAATAACTAATTTCGCGAAGTGATTTTCGTGTGGAAACCATGGCGTGCGACGATAAAACCATTTATACATTTAATATGTTATATTAGTCTTCGTTCCATAAACCAGTCTTCGAATTGTGAGGTACGAATATTCACTTCATATTAATAAAGAAAGTAGCTATCAATTATAAATATAAAAATTAAAAAATAAATAATTAAAATTTTATTTATCAAAAATATTAGTACATGCGCTGAAGGTTAGATCGTGGCCAAATACTTATGCAGTCTGTATTTAAAAAAACAGAATGCCTTTTCAACTAAGCACTTTATAAATACTAGGCACTGCTACTTACACCTAACTAAACAGCTATAAAAAGAACTGAACTGTCTGCAGCCTACTTACTATGCGGCCATTTACACAGTATGTTAAAATATTATGTAGCTATTGGGATATTACAATAAAAATTATACTTTAGTGAGTAGGTACATCTAAATTACTGTGCAAGATTAAAATTAATGAATTATTTGCCACGTAAGCATTAAAAACTGATGTCTCAGAGTCACAAACTCAATGAAACGCAAGACATAGCTTTTGCCAACACAACGGCATATGCAGACCGTAGACGCTTATGCAAACGTGCGTTTGCTTGTCAGAATAACAACGCTTTTGCATCAAGCGCGGATTTCGAGCTTCGGAATCGACGCTTGATGCAAAAGCGTTGTTATTCTGACAAGCAAACGCACGTTTGCATAAATAAGCGTCTACGGTCTGCAATACACAACAAAATAAACGGCGGTGGTGTGGTGTTTCCATAGTTTACGCGTGGACCGTGATTGATAATCACCAATCGTGTATAAAAGGGTCTAATAAATGTGCCACATACAGATCATTTTCTATGACGTATATTCTCGCTAACTATCAAGCAGCAGACCAGCTCATTATGCCCAAGTAGAGCTAGACCATACAGCTGTGACTCCAACATAAAATGCCAAACAAAGATGACCATTACGTTTTCCAAGAACCATATAACTATCCCTTGCAATTATCTCTACATTTAGCAAGGCATCCATTATCCAGCTTATTGCACGCCAAAAAAGCTCTTGCGTACACTCTTAACTACGGTCATATTATCATAGTATTTATGGGAGTAGGCCGGCGAAGGATGCCAGTAGAAATGGTGAGAGAACAGGCTTTTTGGGATGTTTACAGGCGAATTTTGTTTGCTCTACTGGGCGTACGAGATCACAGAATATATAATAATTAGCTTCTGCCCGCGGTTTTCACCCGCGTTCCCACAGGAACCGTGCATTTTTCCGGGACAAAAAGTAGCCTATAGGATAAGATAATAACTATATCTATGTCAAAAATCAAGTAAAAACAGTAATGCTTGCACATTACTGCTTGGCGGCAGACTTCACTCACAAAGCGGTGTACTAACCCAGACGGACACTCGCAGAAGAGTTAGTCCTTCCAGTAACTAGAAGGCCTCATTTATTAAGGCCTCTATAGTACTTAAGTCTTTCTCTCTCTGTATTAAAGAAAGTTTGTTTTGTCCTTTCACGCAGCAACGGAGCTACGAATCTACACGATTTTAATGCACATATAACATATATAGTCTATGAGCCGGACAACAACAGCTACTTTTCCCTTAAACAATGCACGGTTCCTATTGAAATTAAAATGTCAGTGAAACCGCCTGCAATAGGTAATGAAATTGACGATACGAACCTTGACGTCTTCGGGTAACTAACCTAATTATATTTATTTAACAAACTAAAGAATACAGCTATACTTTTCTAAACACTTAACTTAGTTTCGTTCGTCGGAGGACTAACTCTTCTGCGAGTGTCCGTCTGGGTTGTTACCACCGCGCCGTGAGTGAAGTCTGCCGCCAAGCAGTAGTGTGCAAGCATTACTGTGTTCCGGTTTGATGAGCAAAGTAGCCAGTGAAATTACTGGGCTTATGAGACTTAATACCTAATGTCTCAGGGTAACGAGCGCACTGCAGTACCGCGCAGGCCTTTGTGTTTCAAAGTTCTGGGTGGCACTGCAATTGTTATGGGCCGGCGTTATGCTTACCATCAGGCAAACGACCAGCTCACCTCGTTACTTATAACATAAAAAAAAACTTAACTTAGTACCTATTAGGTTCCGTAGGTAATCAAAGTGTAGTTACAAGTACACAGATTAGCCAGCAGTTACTTCAGTTCACAATGCCCTTCGATTGAAGGTTGTACGGAATTCTAATTTGTTGTGGAAATAATGAAGCTTTGGACCTTGAGGCGCTTCGAGGAATCGACTATGTACTATGATTGTATTTAAATTTCTTACTTCTGTTTCGTTTGTTTTGTTTTTTATAGCTTAAAGTCTTTAAAGCGTAGGAGGTAAGTTATGCCTAATTTGATTTTATACTGTATGGATAATTTAGCTAATCTATACAATAAATAAAATTGAAGTGCCTGTTTGTAATATCAAAATAACAGCTTTTTACTAAATGCATATGAAAGTATATATAGTACCTATAACAAAACAACCATTTTTTAAATGTTTGTCTGTCTGTTTGTTCCGGGTAATCTCCGAAACGGCTGGACTGATTTTGACGGGACTTTTACTGGCAGATAGCTGATGTTACAAGGAGTAACTTAAGCTACTTTAATTTTAGAAAAAGGAATAGGGTTCCGCGCTAAAAAATAAAACTCACGAAATCCAATATCTGCGCGCGGGTGAAACCGCGGGCAGCAGCTAGTAAAATATATTTTTAAATTCCGCGCAGTTTTGATTTCACGTACACCTAGTTTACAACGTTTTATTTAAACTATTTGGGAGAAGAGCGGGTCGTTGGACTAATTGTAAGCGTAACGCTAGCCCATAACAGTTGCAGTGCCACTCAGAACTTTAAAACACGACGGCCAGCGCGGCACTGCAGTGTGCTCGTTGCCCATTAGGTATTAAGTCTCATAAGCCTAGTAATGTCACTGACTACTTTGCTCATCAGATCGGAATACAGTAATGCTTGCATATTACTGCTTGGCGGTACACGAGCAAGGAGCAAGGTACCCACACAGAGCGCAGTGGAGTCATTTCTGCCACCAATGAAATATTTTCAAAATATCAAACAAACAAATGCTTACAAACTCTTACCCCTGCACTTATATGATTCCCTGTCTGTACCTGTGATTCAGTTCTACCAACCTCGAGGTTTCGATCAAGTTTTTTTTATGTTATTTGGTAACTAGACGAGCTGGTCGTTTGCCTGATGATAAGCATAACGCCGGCCCATAACAATTGCAGTGCCACTCAGAACTGTGAAACACAAAGGCCTGCGCGGCACTGCAGTGCGCTCGTTACCCTGAGACATTAGGAATTAAGTATCATAAGCCCAGTAGTTTCACTGGATACTCTGCTCATCAAACCGGAACACAGTAATGCTTGCACACTACTGCTTGGCGGCAGCCTTCACTCACAAAGCGGTGGTAACAACCCAGACGGACACTCGCAGAAGAGTTAGTCCTCCCACTAACAACAAAAAAGTTGCATTGATATCGCAAAGAGATATTATTTCTGCAACGCAAACTCTTTTTTATCTTACCATGAATCCGATCCGTGAAAGTAACTGTACCTACTCATAACTCAAATCATCAGTAAGCACGACACGTCATTATCGTTTGCAAAGCTAACCACCGCAAATAAACCTCACACGGGAACTATTAAAACCGGGAACCGAGTACCCACAATTATTAAATTCCCGGTGACAATGGGTGAATATAATCGTAAACGTCATTAGGGGTGTAGGCAGATAAATTATATTTTTTCCGTCATGCCGAGTCGTAAACTTTCCCGATGGGCTACATTGTAAAAGTGTGGATTAATATCGCTGGATGAAAGGTTTCCGGCAAAGAATTTAATAAAAGCTTTATATTTTTTTAAAACATATTTTTGATTCGAAAAATGCGTCACAAAAACTAAGATTTGAATGTATTTGAGTTTACTAACGTATTTTTATTTAGAAGCAAAATTAGATAGTTTAAAGTGAGTTGTAAGCGTTCAAGAACTATTTGCATGGGGTACTGCTAAAATTGATTA
The DNA here is from genome assembly GCA_907269065.1 of Crocallis elinguaria. Lineage (NCBI taxonomy): Eukaryota > Metazoa > Arthropoda > Insecta > Lepidoptera > Geometridae > Crocallis > Crocallis elinguaria. The sequence goes on along the minus strand of OU026074.1, from coordinate 19,489,215 downwards.
CGTTAATCTTATTTTAATTTCAAGATAATTACTTTCTATCATAATTTATACATGCGAAAAACAATTAACCTAATTCTTGTTATTTTTTACCTATAGGACGTCTAAAAGGGAAGCTCCATAGTTTCCTGTGTTTATTTTCATGTATCATTTTCTTAATCAATTTTGGGGATTATTCCATTAATACTTGATTTTTTTTAATTAAGTACTAAATGCAATTAACTACACATCTACTTTACATTTCGACTATAATATATATAACAGAATGGCTAATAATAGGTGTTCCATTGTTTTGTTTTGTGTTCTAGATTATTAATTATTAGAATTGATTTAGTAAGTAAAATAAATCAACCTGTGCATAGAAATGAATTTTCTTATTTTTATCAAAAGATAGAGCAAACTAAACTAAACCCAAAAAAATTATATTGGAACATCATTCAACTATTTCATATCAGTTTTAGTGCTTCTAACTTCAAATAACTTTAATTTGTTACCAATCGGGAGTAGGTACCAAACAAGTCTCCCATCTGCGGCACATAATCTTTGCCCAATGATTCACAATGCGCCCGCGCCGCCGTAAACCGGGATCGACGCGCAGTTGACATAGAGCGATAAATGCCAAAAAATCATAAATTACAACAATAATACCTCCTTATGACCGACAGGAGAATATGCAATATGCACTTCGTACATAAAAATAATATTTTCGGAACGTTTTCGGCACTCGCTGTCTTTTGTGTAGGGATTTAGAACTTCTTTGTAATTTCAGTTTTACGATTGGCTAAAACGATTTTGAGTGTCGAGTTGAGCGTGAGATTCTGTTCCTTAAAATCCTTTTAATAAACAAAGGAGATTGACTTGGGAGAGTCGTAAATTTGAGGTTACATTTTTATTACCGTGATGGTAAATAATTAATAATAAAGTCACAATTAACGGGATATTTACAATGAATATTGTTTTTAGTGAGTTTCAGATAATTGTATAACAACAATTATTATACATAATAACATGTAATCCATACAGATACAGATAAATAAAATTGAAGTGTCTGTTTGTAATATCAAAATAACAGCTTTTTACTAAATGAATATGAAAGTATATACGGTAACTATAACAAAACAACCATTTTGAAAATTTTTGTCTGTCTGGCTGTCTGTCTGTTTGTTCCGGGTAATCTCCGAAACGGCTGGACCGATTTTGACGTGAATTTCACTGGCAGATAGCTGATGTTACAAGGAGTAACATAGGCTACTTTAATTCTAGAAAAATAATTAGTCGCGTAAAAAAAAATAAAAACCATGTAATCCAAAATCTCCACGCGGGTAAAACCGCGGGACAGCAACTAGTTATTTATACTATTTGATAACGAGACGAGTTGATCGTTTGCTCGATGGTAAGCATAATGCCGACCCAAATCAAATGGAGTGCCACTCAGAACTTTGAAAAACAAAGGCCTGTGCGGCACTGCAGTGGTTCTACACTTGAGAGCCAGTTCTCAAGCTCAACTCCGATCATAGATAGTGGTCAAACGCAAAATAAAATCTTTTGGAATAAATTTCTTCGCAGCTGCCTTTATGTTATCGTATCTTAAAGAAAGTAATGACAAATAATGTATTTATTGCTAGATCATATATACAGTCATTTTATAAACGCTTCAGCTGTTTCCAATTACAAAACATTAGTAATGATAACTAGCAGAAGCCTTATCTCCCAATAATAACTTCATCATTACGTTCCGTATTCTTCTTCATTACGTTCCGTATCATATCCAGTAATTTAACTTATAAATTCACATAAAACTGGGTAAAAATTAGACGTTAGACGGCTAGACTGTAAATGTAATTGTTGACTATTACGCACATTATATTATTTACTGAGCAGTATTCTGTGGTGCAGTGTGAAGATTGCAGAAGCACGACTATCGGCTCTACATAGCTGAATATAGAGGATGCGGCTGAAACCAAAACTTGTTGTTCCTTGTTCCTCTTCAATCCCTCCTGTCCCCGGTATCTTAAGGAACGTTTTGATTTTCTTCATAATATCAACACCTTTTCACTTAGATCAGCAGAAAATCTTGTACTTATGATCCCTTCGCATGTGAGCTCTTTTTATGATAAATCTTTTACCATTCAAGCTGTACGCCTATGGAATGCGTTGCCAGTAATGATTAGGCAAGCACCATCACTCTCTGTGTTCAAGGATAAAGTTAAAAAGTTATATCTTTCTAATAGCTAATATATTTTATTTTTATTTATAAATATATTTTTCTGTCGTTGTTATATTTGCTGTCAAGTATGTTCGTTCATGGTACACTAGTATACATTATTACCTATGTTTATTATTTAGCCTTTGTATTTTATTTACTGTCATTTTTTTAGATTGTGTTGATTTATGATTATATTGTATTATTGATTTGCTTATATTTATATATATATACATATATATATTTATATATATTTATATATATTGATGTGTATTTATTTATGTTGTTTATAAGATAATAATTTTATAAACTAAATTAATACACCACCGTCGTGTACCCTTTCTTAATTCCTCTCCATCCAAAGGTTGTCTGGAAGAGATCGCTATTTAGCGATAAGACCGTCCATTGTACTTAATATACCTTATTTAGTTATGTTCACTTTTGTATTATGTTGGTGTACAATAAAGAGTTATCTATCTATCTATCTTGTTTTAACTTCTACAATAGAGTTATTAATGAGATGTATTTGCTTACTTATCATTAAAAAAATGCTGTAATAATGATAAAAAAAACTAGCTTTAAAATAAAAAAAAAAACAGTGAAACCGCGTTAGCAAATAATTCACAACAGCTTTCACACCCAATTAATTCCTAATTAGACATCCTTAAAATAACAATCGAAGCTATTTCCAATTTCCAGTAAAGTTTGTTAGTGGTAGGACTACCTCTTCTGCGAGTGTCCGTCTGGGTCGTTACCACCGCTTTGCTCGTAAATTCTGCCGCCAAGCAGTAGTGTGCCAGTATTACCTACTGTGTTCCGGTTTGATGAGCAGAGTATCCAGTGAAATTACTGAGCTTATGAGACTTAATGTCTTAGGGCAACGAGCGCACTGCAGTGCCGCGCAGGCCTTTGTGTTTCAAAGTTCTGGGTGGCACTGCAATTGTTATGAGCCGGCGTTATGCTTACCATCAGGCAAACGGCCAGCTCGTCTCGTTACCAAATAACATAAAATAGTGCTACTGCGTTCATTTACCCTGTGTCCTGGCAACACGCGCGGCAGCCGCAAGCATTAGTGGTAACTGCTGGTATGGCATTACGCAGATGGCATTAATGTCCTTTATGCCTTGTGACACCTGGCAGCTGCGTTAGATGGCCACTAGTGGTGCGTAATCGCTTTCTGCGTTTAACTGTGGCAAAAAGGTGTTAGGTTATAGGTCTGTGGTAGATTTAAGTTAGCGTATAAATACCTGATGTCACCCGCTTCGTTTGAGGATAATTACTATTAGATACTTTTTATCGATCCAGCGGCGCAAATACGGAAGTCGTTTCGATAAATTTATCGTATAGAAAAAACGGATAAATTATCGAGTACCTACCGAAGTTTGATCGTAAAGTAGTATTGTAGTAGCTCTATATTCTCTTTGGATTCGACCTAGCTATTCGATAACTTTTGTAGATTGTATCGAGACTCGATTAAATTATATAAAAAGTCGATAAAACCCACTTTATCGACTTGAATTGTCAATTTTATCGATTGAAAAAATCCGTACTTGCGCTGCAGGTGAATATAATGTGAAATGTACCTACGTTTTGATATTTTTTTTTGGTTGCGCTTACTGCTTCTATGAATTCTTTAACATAGCCTTTATATATTTTAAAGAGATCAATGATACAGAAAAAGACATTTATATTTTTATGTATAAAATTCCCGAGGATCTTGAATAAAAATAAAACCAAATATTACACAATAAACAATAAATATAAATAACTTTCTGCACTATTTGATTATAGAGATGACATTTGGTTGGAGAACTAATATTTATTTTGATATTTTAATATTTTTTTTTTTTTACTGGCACACGTCACTTTTTCTCGCAGAAAAAAAAAAAATATGTTTAACTCTTTTCTTTGCATTTTTAAAAGTAAACTTTTTTCTATAATTATTGTAACTGGTATAAAAACAGCGACCACCCGAGACAGCGGCTCATAAGACACGCGAGCATCCGTGTCTCTCTCAAAGGCCCATTTAAATCTCCCAATACGAACTGCAAAAGAAAAACAGTAACATTATTTTATATTTCTTAACAAAAACCCCTCGTTACTGCAAAGAATGTTCGGTTCCGAATGACAATGAAAATGGGAAAGTATAAATTACGTAATTCATGCAAATTTCGCGTTCTGCCCGGATTCCGCGCGGGCCTATGCCCTGTTTAAAATTCCGCAAAAATATTAACGGGTCACGATTTGTTTTTATGAAAGGAATTCCAAATGAAGGTATTGTAGCGGAATTCTTTCGCCGTTTCCTTGTCGATAATTTTTCGAAGATTGTTGGGGACGCGTTCGCTTTGTACTGCAAGGCGGGACGAGAAAGTCGTACCAGCTACGCGCTGTTTCAAATACTTTCATCGAATTATGAGCAGTTCTTACCGTAGTGCATAGTAGTTCAGTGTAGTGTTAGAGGCCTCTCCTTGACGAGAAAGTTACGGTAAAGAAAGTAATTACCTAAATACGTATTTTACCTTGATATGATGTATTTCTTTCCGGCTTACAAGCCGTAGCTCCATCTAGTAGACCCGCTTTGTAGCGATTGCCTACTCCGTTGTGATACGTTACAGTACTAATCAAATGGCGAGTGATTTTGCATTTGAACTATTTTTAGACCATTTTGTTGTGAGATAGTTCAAACGATTAATTATATTCTTATGTTTTTTATTGATTGAGCTCTGTTTTAGTTTTTATTGTTTTCTTTTGATTATTTCTCTATTTGACCTAATTACAAATAATTGATGAAATAACCGCCTTCAATGCCGTCTGATGTTACGTCGGCCCGTCGTCTCCCACATTGGAAACGAGCCCTGAGCGTAAATCTTTCCCTGTTCCCTTGTCGATATTTCCCGAAGATTGCCAAGTTATTGTCTCGGCGCGGCCGGCGGTGACTTGGGGCCGTAATTGCTGAGTTCATTAGGGGTCTTTTGGCTGATTGTTGTCTGATTTTTTGACACGATTCGTTAATTTGGATATTTTACTGGAAATATTTTTCTAAGTTTTTTTTTTTTTCAGTTTGAATAGTTGCTTCAATTGGCCACGGTCAAAATAATCATGAACAGTTTAAAATGTATAACTTTGCATAACTTTTGTATAAGAAGATGCTGTTTAATACGTTTATTGGGTTTTACTTCTTTTATTAAAACCTGATTTTAAGAGATGTGAAAGCCGACAAGCTTAGCCTAGAGCAGGACCTGTAGGGCTAACATGCGCACCGTGAAAAAATTTTCTCGATGCTTATGTCGTGCATTTGTCTCATGTTCGCGAGAGAAAGAGCGAGACAAAACAGTAGACAGAATTTTGTCGTGGCGCGCATGTTAGCCCTGCTGATAACATGTTTTGACTAGAAAGAAAGACAGAAAATACATTTATTTCCGGACAACACAACATCACATCAGATAACAAATAACACAACAGAATTTAAAACTAACAATAAACAATGTAATGTTGTGATGTCAGGAAAAGGTCCCGACTCAGCACAAAACTAAGGTCAAAGACCCTAGTCACTGATTTTCAGTCGGATCCGATCATGAGATCACGAACGTAAGGACGACGAACAAACAACTAAAACAGTATAAAAATAACAACAATCAAATAACTAAAATAATACAATGAATAAAAAAAACAGTAAAAAATAAAGTATGTACAAAATACAAAACAAAAAAATAAAATAAAATGAGAAAGTGGGAAAATGGGATTAGATCTCAAATGCGGCTGTCAGAAGAGTCGAAAACTAGTGCCCCGGCTAAGGATAAGGACTACCACATCTCTTCCAATGGGCAGCGCATCTCCTCGCTCAACATCATAATCTATATACTGGGATCACCAAGGCGCTTCACCACGTGGTGTGTCATGGCAAAATCCATCCCCCTTCATGGAGAAGGCTGATGTTCAGCAGTGGGCGTTTTCCAGGTGAAGTTAACTCAAAACGCGCCCTTAACGCCTTATCTAGGTTAAGCATTTTCACCATCTCCGACCATAGTCGCTAAAGATCAAGCGATACAGTGGACAAACGCTAACCTTTCGAGTAAAAAAAAAATTTACTAACTCTATAAAGGGTAAGTTTTTGAAATGATCGATTCAATTAAAAACAATACCATGTGCATCATTAAAACGTAGGATCTACAATGCTCTACATTACTCTGAGAACTCTACGAACATTAAAATAATGTCGTCACGACTGCGATCTCTACCAATCGTCCAGTTTCAGATAATTATATAGTAGAGTTAATTGCGTTCTGGATCTAACGGTTATTGTGATGGTAGAGATGCTATCGAGTATTTTTGCTAAACAACAGCTCTACCTATGTAATGCTGCCATTAGACGCTAATGCACGTCTGCGTTTTGCTGTCGAAATAACCATGGTTTAGCAAAAAGCACGGATTACGAGGTAACACGCTTACTAGCGGTTTGAAGTAAAACCATCAAAAATGCTAGAAACAGACAAGAACAGCACAGCCAGATAGTGCCATCTCCTTCACATCTCAAAGCCCTGCCTGGGTTCGAAGCGACGGTATACATACATCACTTGCGCATCGCCGCGTGTTTACCGCGGCTTTTGCACTGAATGCGCAATGATTATGAAACTATTTTTTTGAGTAGAGGTCGTAGAACGTTGTTTTTCCATGGTTTGCGCTTGGTTCATGATTGGTGCATGGCCATTAATCATACATTACCGTCTAATGGCCGCTTTAAAGTTTGGTCGAAGATGTTAAGATGCTGTCAAAGGTGAACATGGTATACCTAGATTAGAACTAGCTCTCAAGTGCAGCTCCTGGAACAGCTCAGGAGCCTCCTGGCGACTACTATAATACTTAGACTTAAATTTTAAACAATTGTTAGCATTAGCAACATTGTGAAAACTATTTGTTGCATCAATGCCGACGAATTTCTTTACCTTCTTCGTGATCGGTCTATACGGGCACTTAAGTCATTTATTTCAACTAACATGAGTGCTCCTTTGGGACCCATGTGAATAAAGTGATTTGAATTTGGAACACCTCGATAGGTGCTTGGCGAGTAACTGTTTTATGCAAGTATGTTCTAATGATTAAAGGTTATAATTATTCTGAGGTTGTAGTTGTATGTACACACATCAAAAAGGTCTACGCAGCATCTACTGATTTTTTAATATTTAAAACTTTATAGATTTTTTTTTTGAATAATTTCGGTTCTATTTTATCAAATACTTATTCTCTGTTGTTTTTAGTAAACAAAATCGTTAATTTTATTTATTAATTTAATTTTTTTTTTCACTGGCAGATAGCTGATGTTGTAAGGAGTAACTTAGGCTACTTTTATTTTAGATAAAGAATTAGGGTCCGCGCAATAAAATAAAAACCATGAAATCCAATATCTCCGCGCGGGTGAAACCGTGGGCAGCAGCTAGTCGTAAATATAATTGTAAAATCCTCTCACACATTTTCCATTATCTGATAATGTTGTACAAGTTAAGGTTACTTATCTTTTTAATATTCTATATAGAATGCGTACTCCATGGGCCATTGTATGCGCATACCAACATCATTTAGCGAGATACCATCTTAAGAATTATTAAGTCATTATAGAGTCCGCAAAGGTCACGTCGAATTTATCTGTGACTAGAATCAGCCTATTTTATAATGTCGATCGATGGTGTTGCCAGAACGGATTATTTTCAATGGGCATGTGGGAATTTAAAGAATAGGATTTGCCTTCTTCGTGTCAAATACGTAGGTATTTTGCGAGATAAAGATAGGAAAATGGTTGCAATTTTTTTTGAACTATTAGATAATGAGGGTCGTTTTTCTGATGGTAAGCCTATAGGCTACTTATAGCCTGTGGCACTGCAATGGTTATGGGATCCAGATCTTTGAAACACAAAATCCTGCACTGCAACTCTGACTCTGCTCTGGAAAACGGTAATGCACATTACTGCTTAGCAGCAGAGTTCACGAGCAAAGTGGTGGAGCAAAGCAACGGATCGACGTGATTTTTGGCATAGATATAGTTTATGGACCTGAGAGTAACATAGGCTGCTTATTATCCTGGAAAAATGCACGGTTCATGTGGGAACGTGGGTGAAAACCGCGGGCAGAAGTTAGTGTGACATAAAATTGACATTGACAGCTGTCAATAAAGTTTTACAATGTTGACAAGTTGATTTAATTTGACAGATCGGTTTGACGGTTCCTGTGGGAACGCGGGTGAAAACCGCGAGCAGAAACTGGTACAATAATATCAACTACATAAACCGCTTTTGGGTTATATTTTTAGCGGTATAAGCCGTACAGCTTTTGCCAAGACTACGTGTTATTGTTTTGGTCCAAACAAAAACATACAGTCAACAGTGAAAGTGTAAATCGAAACGTACAGGCCACGGCTGGCAATTAGGCTCGAAATGCCTATGATTTACAATCACAGACTCTCAACGTTTATTACAATAGCCGTTTGGAGCGCTGCCCTTAGGAAAATATCAACGCGTGACTCGGTCCACGGGCGGTCTACAATGGCAGCAGACGCTACAATATTTTTTTTTAATTTTATTTGGTAACGAGACGAGCCGGTAGTTTGCCTGATGGTAAGCACAACGCCGGCCCATAACAATTGCAGTGCCACTCAGAACTTTGAAACACAAAGGCCTGCACGGCACTGCTGTGCGCTCGTTACCCTGAGACATAAGGTATTAAGTCTCATAAGCCCAGTAATTTCACTGGATACTCTGCTCATCAAACCGGAACACAGTAATGCTTGCACACTACTGCTTGGCGGCAGACTTCACGAGCAAAGCGGTGGTAACTACCCAGATGGACACTCGCAGAAGAGTTAATCCTACCACTAACAAAAATGTTGTTGAACTGATTTTTTTTAATATATGATTCGATAGTATGATTCATGATGTTTTACCAGGTGGTAGGACTAAATCTTCTGCGAGTGTACGTCTCTGTACCACTGCTTTGCTCGTGAAGTCAGCCGCCAAGCAGAAATGTGCGAGCATTACCGTGTTCCGGTTTGAGGAGCAGAGTAGTCAGTGAAATTACTGGGCTTATGAGACTTAATACCTAATTTCTCTTCTAGTGTTTCAAAGATCTGAGTGTCACTGCAATTGTTATGGGCCGGCGTTATGCTTACAATCAGGCAAGTGACTAGCTCGTCTCGCTATCAAAAATTATATAAAAAAAGAGTCGAAGCCAAAACAAGGAATGCGCGAACAGTTTACTTATGGAATTTTTTTTTTCATGTCCTTTTTGACATTTATATATTTGTATGTTTTGTGCTACGGGCCAGTAAAATCTATTCGTAAAGATTGGTAAATTAAAATATTTGATTCGTTATTTCGGATGAAACAACCACAAAACACGTTCAAACATCGACATTACATCCCAAGGCTTTAACAAAAACCTAAAACCGAACGCAATATATAGTGTAACTGACAAGCAAGCTGTTTTCCCGAACCAAGTTCTAAACTATATCCGCTGATCTGTACACGTTTCATCTTGATAAAACAATCATCTGACTATTTTTTCTTAAAAATCCTGTTTGTATATGAAGCTTTTAGTTTTCCGGGTCTCTTTATCGTTCGTTATTTGTTTAACCTACAAAAATAGTAACTACAAAAAATATAGTAACAGTAATTTTACATTAATTAGTAATTCAATATAATTGATAGTAATATTAATAATAATTATCTAGTGACTAGAATTTGGAATTTTGAAACATAAAGGGACAAAAATAAAAATAAAGAAATGTGGCCACTGTAGCACGGCCTAGACGAGTGCACGTGCGATGCGTGCCGCGACCCAGTCGAAGAGTTCAAATCACTCGCACTCCGCAGCCCTCGCTCGTTTTATTTGGACCAACTCTCGTATAATATGGACAAGAGTGGGTTTCATGCTTTATTTTACCACGTTTAATGATCATGCTCATGTTTACCAGGTGGTTAGGACTAACACGTCTGCAATTATCCGTCTGGGTGTACCACCACTTTGCTCATTTATTCTGTCGCCAAGCAGTAGTGTGCAAGCATTACTGTGTTCCGGTTTGATGAGCAGAGTAGCCAGTGAAATTACTGGGCTTATGAGACTTAATACCTAATGTCTCAGGGTAACGAGCGCACTGCAGTGCCGCGCAGGCCTTTGTGTTTCAAAGTTCTGGGTGGCACTGCAATCGTTATGGGCCGGCGTTATGCTTACCATCAGGCAAACGACCAGCTCGTCTCGTTACCTAATAACATAAAAAAAAAATTGTGCAAACATTATTGTGTTCCGGTTTGATGAGCAAAGTAACCAGTGAAATTACTGGGCTTGTGAGACTTACGAAGGGTACGTAAAACTCGTCCAACTCCTAGCGCCGAGTGGTAAATATTGTTCCTGTTTCACCACGAGCAAGACGGGGCGCGTAAAGAGAAAGACAGCACGTCTAGCCAAAGATCAAGAAGTTGGTGAAGCGCAGAAGCGAATTCGACAGACAGGCCATAGAGTAATAAATAACCTCTCGTCTCAAGGTGATGAGTGCAATGCAGTGCCGCGCAATTGACTCGCTCAAACTAACGAGTACTATAAAAACGCAACACCATAGCAACAACGTGATTCGCCTATTCAACAACCTTTTAATATTCTATAGGCATCATCATCATTAATCTGCTCCAAAGATCTTCAAAACTCGATCATCGATATCAAGGTCGAATGGTTTCGAATCGATTCTTTCAAATCGATATAATCGGGAGATGCGGTTCCGCGATAACGATGCGAGATCACGATATTGACCTGCGGTTCAATAGATTACGTATTTTGTTCGTTATTAGAAAAAAGTAGTTACCTATTTTAGATCTATATATAATTTTTACTCTTGATTCGTTGGTGTTTAACTGTTAATATGTAGTTAGGATTCAAAAGCAATTTCAAAATTCTTTATTTACTTCGGCCCCAGAAAAGCGCGCAAGAAAGTTAAATGTCTCTCTAAAACTCAGAGAAGAGTCTAAGCATACTTCCATAATGTCAATTTTTTTTATTTTTTTTAATGTTATTTGGTAACGAGACGAGCTGGTCGTTTGCCTGATGGTAAGCACAACGCCGGCCCATAACATTTGCAGTGCCGCCCAGAACTTTGAAACACAAAGGCCTGCGCGGCACTGCAGTGCACTCGTTACCCTGAGACATTAGGTATTAAGTCGCATAAGCCCAGTAATTTCACTGGATACTCTGCTCATCAAACCGGAACACAGTAATACTTGCACACTACTGCTTGGCGGCAGACATCACGAGCAAAGCGGTGGTAACAACCCAGACGGACACTCGCAGAAGAGTTAGTCCTCCCACTAACAAAAATTCTATTGAGTTCTGACATGGAACAGAGAATCCATTCTACTAGTCTCTGAATGAGCCTAAGTAGGCATCCGTTCGAACTAGGTCGCGCAGAACGTCAAGTAACTCATAGGTATTATTTTAGAAAAAATAGAAACTAGTTCTTAAAAGTGATTCCATTGAAATTCCAAAGATTCAATTCCACTGAAACCTATAGGCCGACTTACATACACGCTTATGCAAGTTTGCGTTTTGCTGTCAAAATAAACATGATTTTGCAACAAGCGCGGATTACGAGATAATACACGTGCAAGCGCGGCTTAAGGCGAAACCATCAAGAATGCACATAATAGACAAGAACAGCAGGGCAGTCAGATAGTGCTGTCTCTTTCACTCCCTGTCTGGGCTCGATGGCACGCGACGGCTTGACGTAAACCTAACATATCTGTATACTTTTTGACTGAACTTTTTATACTGAAGTTTTTTTTATTCAGATCAGATGGCGCATTGTAAAGGGAAGGCGATGAAATTTTTAAAGCATTTTATTATTTATCATATCTATCCCTCACATTGTTGAAAAGGTATGTAGGTAACAGCGAGCGCTGCTCGCCGGCCGCGCGGTCGCCACAACTCACGTAATAAGGCATACCTCGCCGCAAATAAGTGCGGTCAACTTTGGGACGTGCTATACGGTTTGCAGAAACAATAGGTTTTTTTAATATTAGTTGATAGCGAGACGAGATGGTAGTTTGCCTAATGGTAGCAGCCCATAACATTTACATATTAACTTTACAATTAAAAACAATAATTAAATTAAAATTCAAGAAATTAAACAGTGTTTTCCGATTTTTATCTCGTTTGTGTGCTTGTGACCTGTTTCCAGTAATAACTGCAAAGTGTTTAAAAAGATGGTGTCAATAATGTTATCCTTTTAATTTTTTCCCAACGTTGTACCTATATTTATTTAACAAAAAAACTGATTAAAGTACATAAATTACTTGCCGTCAATAATTGAATGCCAAAAAGGCTTGTAATTAATAAACAATAAATCTGACCAATTGACCAAAATGCTGGCCTTTACTTAGGTCAAAGATTAAGCATTGCCATTCAACGTGGCCATGCTGCCAGTATTTTAGGAACGTTGCCTACTGGTAGCGGATTATTAGATTAAGATTGTAAATAAATGAGTGTGTATTTTATTTAGATATTTTAGTTTATTTTGTAAAAGTTTATTAAGTAAATAATAATTGTTAAATTATGATTAAAATATAAAATAAACAATATTTATAATACAAGAACAAGTGTAACTCAAGTTCTGATTACGTTTTCTGTCTCTTTCATTATTTGTTATTTTATTTTTTCCTGCAAAGTCTAAAAATGTTGCTTATATTTTTTGCGCTGACTCTACCGCGGGACGCGCGTTCAGCTGATCTAGAGTAAGATATCCTGACCTGCGACCGGATCGCATAAATCGACCAAATATTATGCCCGTCCCCGGATTATGCGTGACCGTGCCCTACCTAAAGTGTACCTTTCTCTACGTAAGTGCAGAGTATTTGGGTGTTACCTAATTTCACTAGGGAATTTATGGCTGAATGACATTGGGTAGGGTGTCTATTTTGGTTGGCTTAAAAACGCCCAAGGTTCTTATTACTGAACAGAAAGGGTCTTTCACTCAAAACTTGTTGTGAGGTCGAGGTCTATTTGAAGCGCGAAGCCTATTTTCCCTCATGGTAGGTGTGGCGAGGTAAGATTTTAGGTTCTTCAATATGAATTGTGATCGCCATTAGACAAGATTGACATAGTTACCTACAAAGAAAGCAGGTGGTGAGAAAAACGCGAAAAGAAAAAAAGAAACAGAAAAGCAAACGTTGCTTTTTTAACCGACTTCCAAAAAAGGAGAAGGTTCTCAATTTAGTGGTATTTTTATGTTTGTTGCCTCAGATCCTCGTCATTTATAAACCGATTTGGAAAATTCTTTGTTATTTGAAAGGATATACTTTCAGATTGGTCCCATAGAAATTTTATCAAATCGGTTCAGTACTTTGTCACTGAAGTCGGTTCGTCGCTTTTTTAAAGCAATTTCACTTGTTATTTTAAGGTCTGTCGATCTTTACAACGTCAAAGAACAATGAATGAGCGCAGAAGGCACTCAGCCCTAAAAAAGTGGTGTGTGGCGAGGAGATAGCAACTGTAAAATGAGCAAAACCTGAAGGCAGACGTGAACTTAGTTGACGGCTTCTATCTCAGTCTCTCATCACCATTCTTGTACCTATCTCTTTCAAGAGAATACTTCGCACAGTACCTGTTGGTGTCGTCCAGAATACAGAATTCCGTGAGTTTTTCATCTTGGGAATGGTAGCTAGCTGTCACATCAGGCAATGAAATTCGATTTCTCGGTCGAGATCAGTTGCACGTACTGCTCTAAATTTCGAATCAAATCAAATCATTTATTTAGACACCAAAATTTTACACATAGATATGTTGAATCCATAGCCTCCCGAACTAGTATTCACTGTGTTTCAGGAGTCAGTGGCTTCTCTTATTAACCTGCTAGTCTTATGTCATACATAAATAAATGAAAGAATTACAATTTATATATAATTGCATGTTATATAGGTGTGCGTATGTGTGTTATGTTATTGTGAGTTGTGTATGTCAGTGTCATGTATGTGAGTGGCATGTATGTGTGTGTGGTGAATGTATGTGTGTAATGTGTGTTTGTAGTGTTCAAATAAGTTGGTGGGTTTATATCTCGTGTTTTATAGTCTCAAATAATCAGGGTCTTACCACAAAAAAACTAAACACACGTTAAACCTGTGTTAAACACTGTTTAACGCCTAAACACGGCTTAGTGGCGCGATTTAATATGAGCAACCACAAATCCTGATTTAAGTAGTGTCTAACCTTTGTCTAACACAATTCTGTTGTGACATTTCTAATCATTTTTGACGTTTATCTTTAGACGCTGTCTAGCTAATCTGGCAACTAGCAAAGGTTTTTTTGTGGTAACACTATCAGTCTTTAATTCACTCTAAATAGATTGACATTCCAAACATACATCGATAGATAACAATAGGCTATAATAAAAACTCTCCATCAAATAAGTCGTATGCTAGTTAGATAATGCTATAAAAAGTGCTTCACATCAAAGTACCTACTCCAATATAAAAACCATCCAAGAATAACTTATAAAACTAAATACTGCTACGTTCAATAAAAATAAAATCACGCTTTAACCCAGGTAATGGAACGTAAATGAAATAAAAAAATAACCGTGCAACGGCCGATCAGTCAACGAATCTATAAAATCTATCCATACATCCATACAGATAGATAAAATTGAAGTGTCTGTTTGTAATATCAAAATAACAGGTTTTTACTAAATGCATATGAAAGTATATACGGGACCTACACCACAACAGCCATTTTTAAAATTTTTGTCTGTCTGTCTCTCTGTCTGTCTGTCTGTCTGCCTGTCTGTCTGTCAGTTTGTTCCGGGTAATCTCCGAAACGGCTGGGCCAATTTTGACCGGACTTTCACTGGCAGATACCTGATGTTACAAGGAGTAACATAGGCTACTTTTATTTTGGAAAAAGAATTAGGGTTCCGCGCAAAAAATAAAAACCATTAAATCCAAAATCTCCACGCGGGTGAAACCGCGGGGCAGCAGCTAGTGTTCAATAAAAAAGGAGACATAATTTGTTCTATAATACCTCATAAATCTTTTTGACGAAGTTCAATACTTTACACCAAGATATCTTACTACTCAAACAATAAAAAATCGTTCAAATTTCAACTTTATCTTCAAGCAACAAAACCTTTATATCCTTTAAAGAGCGTCACTACAATTTGGTTAAAATAGTTTTATGAAAACAGCGCGTTTTATGACTACATACGAAAGGCCTAGTTAATGGTAAGTAAATACCTTTTTGAATCAGCCGAATAGCACCTCTATCGTGATAAAAATTAGATTGGTTTTGTATTGGAGGTAGAGGCTTTTGAAAAACACGCATTGTCAATCAAGAGCTATGAGTTACGGTATAAAAAGTAAAACAATTTTATATATTTGTGGCGTTGTAAAAGATATTGGTGTTCACAGCGTACTTTTGATAAGACGAACATCTCAACTGCATGAATTTATTGAGTTGTAGACGCAATAACATTTGTGTGTGTTCGCTATAGCCTGCAATATGTGTTCTGATCGCGATAACCTAAGTTTCTTGTGGATATAGGTATCTTCTAGGTAAGAGAGCTTCATGGTCACCTGCAAACCGGTGAGACAGTTGTCAAACGTAAACGTTTTTACACTGTAAAAAAAAGTTGTACTAAGGGGCACATTAGACGCTAATACACGATTGATTGTGATGCATCATAAAAGTATGAAAAGTAAAAAAATGCTAAAAAAACTAATCATGACAGAAAAGAATCATGATTTGTAACTTCAAACAGTGTAGATCTTATAAGGTTTTATCATAAAATCAGAGAATACAATTTCCTTCCTCATGTTCAATCGAATTAAATTACAAAATTGTGTTTATACAATACATGTACAATGTACATTGTACATTCTTTGTTTCAATATTCACAGGTTATTAAAAATATTTCAGCTCGTTTCAGCATTTTCCCCGAATAATATTCAATATCAAAATTTCAGGAACCCGACAGCAATCCTTTTAAGTTTGTAAATCGAAGCAGAATACAGGCTTCATCTGACTGACGTTCGCCAAAACCACTTGAACTCTTCCCTTCTGGAGTACTGCATCCAAAAACCTGAATTTAGTACACGAGAGAAGGACGTAGTAGCTCATTTTGTAATGGACAAAATATATGCAAGAGATCTCTGGGTCCAGTTTAGGTTGAGCTTTTCGTTTGGAGTGTTTGTCTCTATGTTGTTCGCTGGTAGAGGTGGCGGAGGGAAGATGAGGGGTCGTGTTGTGTTGGTTGCAGCAGGGATCCTTGTACAATGAATTGCATTAAGCGACAGGGCCTCTACGAGCTATGAATGTTCTTAATGTATGGATACGATTTGATCGCTCGAGGCGTTTAGGGATGAGACAAGAATTTATCGATATAGAGCACAAAGTAATTATTGCAAATTGTAATTGCAAAGCTAAAATTGTAGTCCAAGTCGGTTCCCGCTTTTTTAAAAGCAATGTTTAATTAATTTAGTTTTAATTTAAATAGCACAGTCAGCAAAAAATAAAGTTTTTTTTTACTAAACGTGTCTCGTATCTGCTATAAGACAGGTAGGCTGTTGCAGGATTAACATGCATAAATGGGGTTTGCTTCAGATGCCTTAATGTGCAAACATAGACATATAAGCTCATACAAACATGCAAACATATAAGCTCATATAAACATGCAAACATATAAGCTCATATAAACATGCAAACATATAAGCTCACATAAACATGCAAACATATAAGCTCATGCAAACATGCAAACATATAAGCTCATATAAACATGCAAACATATAAGCTCATGCAAACATGCAAACATATAAGCTCATATAAACATGCAAACATATAAGCTCATGCAAACATGCAAACATATAAGCTCATATAAACATGCAAACATATAAGCTCATGCAAACATGCAAACATATAAGCTCATATAAACATGCAAACATATAAGCTCATATAAACATGCAAACTTGCAAACATATAAGCTCATATAAACATGCAAGCTCATTTGTGCGCATACCCTTCCTGCCCCGAAAACTTTTCCATGACGGACTTAATGAAAGCTTGAGACAATGCAATTGGCAAGTAGCGATGAGAGGCCATAAAAACCGATCTATCGATAAAGCAACAGGCATCCTTGCTCCAGCGAACGCTCCAAGTCACGACTGGTTAGCTTTACACAAGGCTCTTATTATTTCTTGCCATTCTGTGTGCTTCGTCTACTCATTTTTCAATTTTAATATAAGAATACTTCAAGCTAGGTATTTTTATATGAAGACGTTCTTCGGAGTTATGAAGGTTATGTTCGCAGGTGGGTTTTAATTTCTTTAACGTATGTTATTATGAAGTAGGATAAAGCTTTTTATCACTATTATTTTGTTATATTAAGACTATGGGGGCAGATGTTTGGTAGATATTTGTGTCTTTATAATTGTTCATGTTAGGAGAGCTAAGACTGTTAATAACTTCATCGCTGCGTTACAAAACGAAATGAAGTGTTATTCAGCTGCTATTTCTGCTCATGAGAAAACTTATGCGTGATTTCCATTAGTAATGTAGATTGATCAAATTTAAGCAGATTGGTTCGGTCGGTTGGGCCCGTTATTACAAAGATGGATGACCGCTACCTGGTAAATACATAAAACCGGCATAAAAATTCTGACAAACTGGTCACTTGCATATAAAAAATCGGAGTACACAAAAATATCCCGATTTATCGAAGAAGAAATAATGCAAACGTTTAGTTGTATGTTTTCCGTCTTTTAAACGTGCAGAATTTATTTATTACTAGCTGCTGCCCAGTGCCGCGGTTTCACCCACGTGGAGATATTGGATTTTACGGTTTTTATTTTTTGCGCGAAACCCTAATTCTTTTTCTAAAATAAAAGTAACCTAAGTTACTCGTTATAACATCAGCTCTCTGCTAGTGAAAGACCCGTCAAAATCGGTCCAGCTGTTTCGGAGACAACCCGGTACAAACAGACATACAAAAAATTTAAAAATGGTTGTTTTGTTATAGCTGCCCTATATAATATACTTTCGTATGCATTTAGTAAAAAGCTGTTATTTTGATATTACAAACAGACACTTCAATTTTATTTTTTTGTATTTGTATAGATAATTAGCTGCTGTTATCTTCCAATCGATACGTTATGCTCTAAGGTCTCAGGGAAAATAGATAAACCGAAATGAGACCGCGGGGTTCAACTAGTATCTAACATAATTGTATATCTACAGTTCCGTCACTACCAGTTCTATCTGGATAAAACCGATCTGAACCCGGTCTCCAAATATGATATATTATGAAGCAAACAAGTTCTAAAATTTCACGGCCTCGTATTGTTACGGAGAGGAAATAGAATCGGTACAAAACAGGCTTTTAATCTAAACAGATTGTGTGTGTGATACAATGTGATAGATTAACGGATGGTTACGGCGCGGAAACTGTGGAGCTGGGCCTGCAAGCTGTGCCCGGGACTAAATGGCCAGTTTATTTTTATTAGTCAACTAGCTGGGCCCTCAGCTTTATCCACGTAGCCTAAGTTACTCCTTATAACATCAGCTATCTACCAGTGAAAGTCCCGTCAAAATTGGTCCAGCCGTTTCGGAGATTAGCCAGAACAAACAGACAGGCAGGCAGACAGAGAAAAAAATTAAAAAAAAATGATTTTTTTGTAGTACCGTATATATTTTCATATGCATTTAGGAAAAATTGCTTTAAAAAAGCGACGAACCATCTTCAGTGACAAACTACTGAACCGATTTTGATCAAATTTCTATGGGACCTGAAAGTAAATCCTTTCAAATAAAACAAGAATTTCCCAAATCGGTTTATAAATTACAGAGATCTGAGGTAACAAACATAAAAAAAAATTGAAAAAGTTCCCGTCGAATTGATAACTTTCTCCTTTTTTGGAAGTCGGTTAAAAAGCGGTTAGTTTGACAATACAAACAGACACTTCAGTTTTATTTATTGGTATAGAGTCTATACCAATACAAAACTGAATTACTGTCTATACAATAGAAAATTCTTCAGTTTTTCACCATGTCCTAACAATACGTAGTTTAACCAGTACCCTATCTATCTCAGTGGCCATTCATCATAACAGACCGCTGGCGTAGGATTTTGTTACTCCTGTTACGGCCAGTCTGACTTGCCAGGCACGTTACAATCTTACCTCTACAATAAGCAAGTTATGTTGAGTAAAGCTGTGTGATCTCATCAAGCATTTATCTTTCAATTGGGATGTTGACTGATTTTGGGAAAGTGTTTAAAACGATGCGTATGGGCCTAATATAACACAAAATATTTTAATTTACTTTTTAAAACAAGTAATATTTTAATTATCATGTATTTTAAATGCCGTTTTAAATTTCGCACCAAAACGCCAATACTGGTCACGTGGTCGATGTGACGTCACGATTCCTGGCACAGATAACTATATTCACAGAAATCACTTTAAAATACTAGGCAGAAAGAATAATATGCTCATTCCGATTGAGAAAGTGACGTCACGCGCGTTTTATGTCACGTGACTTCGGAGTGATGTCATTACGTTTTGATTATTAAATTAAAATTATATTCCTTAAAAATAAATAAAAATATTGTGTTTTATAGGATTTCTGTCACAAAAACTACCGTTTCGTCGCAAAATTATATTTTTATTTGAATACAGTCAACATCCCAATTAAGGCCTAAATTGTAGATATATGTAGTTGGCCTATGTAGTCTAGATAATAAAGGCTTTTAGCGAGTTGAAAAGAGTCGATCTAACCGACTTTTATATAGCTTAGCGCTTTTAAATTTTTCTTACTTAAGTTAATATAACTTTGAGCTGGGATCTCATAGTATTGGTTTTTTTATACTACTGGATAACGAGACGAACTGATCGTTTGTGTGGTGGTAAGCATAACGTCGGTCTATAACAATTGCAGTGCCACTCAGAACTTTGAAACACGAATGTCTGCAAGGTACTACATTGCACTCGTTACCTTGAGACATTAGGTATTAAGTCTCATAAGCCCAGTAATTTCACTGTCTACTTTGCTCATCAAACCAGTACACAGTAATGCT
Source organism: Crocallis elinguaria (assembly GCA_907269065.1). Taxonomy (NCBI): domain Eukaryota; kingdom Metazoa; phylum Arthropoda; class Insecta; order Lepidoptera; family Geometridae; genus Crocallis; species Crocallis elinguaria. The sequence continues at coordinate 19,468,927 of OU026074.1, read as the reverse complement.
TGCACATTACTGCTTGGTGGCAGACTACATGAGCAAAGCGGTGTCCACTGTCCAAGTGTCCACCCAGACGGACGCTCGCTATACCACTAGCGCAGTCCTTCTTTCACGCAGCAACGGAGCAACGGATCGACGTGATTTTTGGCGTAGATATAGTTTATGGACCGGAGAGTAATATAGGCTACTTTTTATCCCGGAAAAATCCACGGTTCCTGTGGGAAAGCGGGTGAAACCTGCGGGCAGAAGCTAGTCTTTCACATAAAATAACAAAATGTTAACTTAGCAGCAGATAAAGCTGTCCGTGCTAGCACCACTATCGACATGCAAAACACCGTAATGGAATCGCTCAATCGAACTAATGTACGGATAGTGGAGTGATTTATAACTCCTCGAATAAGAAAAATGACTATAAAATACAATCTGCCTTTTAGAGGGTACGACACGACCAAATCAAAATGCTTTAATCACACGGCTGGGCCGTGGAGAGTTATGAAAGTTCGTAAATATTAACCCATCCAATGTCGAGGGTCCCAAAGGAGCTGGTGGGGGGGAAACCAGGCCCTTGTTCACGGTGATGATAAGGTTCAACATAATTACCAAATGTATTCAATTAATTAGTTGAAGCCGACATTTCACGGGTTAAATGACTAGTCGCCCGTTCCAAGTATACAACATATTTTATTGATACATCATAATAGATGAAGACAGAATTCGTGAAAAATATATTTATGTTTTCGAGAAGTAGAAAAATAATTAGAAATGTTATCTGGACATGTTTTTCAAATTAAACCGCTTGTAGTGATTGTATTGAAATCTTTATTGAACATCTTAAATAAAATAACAATCGTTTAGCTTCAACTACTCCTTCGCATAATAAAATATATATGACTAGCTTATGCCCGCAGTTATCACCCGCGATCCCACAGGAACCGTGCATTTTTCCGGGATAAAAAGTAGCTGTCACTCTCCGGTCCATAAACTATATCTATGCCAAAAACGACATCGATTCGTTGCTCCGTTACTGCGTGAAAGAAGGACAAACCAACAAACCAACAAACACACTTTCGCGTTTATAATATTAGTAGGGATATGTATAGCTAAGGAATGGAATTCTTTGCCTGAGTCTGTTTCCTATTCGCTATAACCTTAGATGCTTCAAGGTACGAGTGAATGGGTGTCTTCTAGGTAAGGATCGTCGATCGCATCGTCGATTATCACCACTGAGATAGCGGTCACATGTAGGCCTATTCTGTATAAAAGCAGTAATGCAATTTAGAATTACATACATCAACAGGCGATCTTATCGTTCAGAGCGATCTCTACCATGACTTTCGATAGAGAGTACTAACGAAACATAAAGTACGTTTTTATGGCATGGGAGCCAATCTTGCGCAGAACTCGTCCAACAGTCGACAGGGGGCCGGCCGAGATGTTTTTCCTAAACATAAACATAAACGCTTACACACTCATACCCCCGCACTAGGATTCCCTGTGTCGCAGGTGGCATGGACATACACAGATACACATCACTAACATCCAAGACCCAAGAACAAACTTTATGCTTACACAAAATCTGCCCCGGCCGGGAATCGAACCCGGGACCCCTCGCCTTGCAGGCAGGGTTACTACCAACTTAGCTACGGAGCCGTCAAACGGTCACGGAATCGTTTCGAATGTCGTATTGTATAAATGGCTTTTACAAAAACGTCAGCTCTTTACCGGATTATAAGCAGGGTAGCTTTTCGGTTGATTTAGATTTATGCTCCGCAGTCTAATGAACTATCTCTAATGTATCTATAGCTATACAAGGACGAGCAGTACTGGAACTTAGGACATCGCCGGCCTATATGTATAGGTACCTCGTTACTTGTCGTTCAAAACACTACAAACATTAATAAACACATTTTTAAACAACTTATACTGATATCTTTCTCGACCGATTTTATAATAATTGAAACTGTCACTTAGAATCATTTAACTTTCATGAGCGCTCTCTTTTTTTTAATCGTAATTATCCCATTTTATCACTATTTCACCTGATCTCAAGGAACATGCATGTCATTTTAGTTGCCTAAAAATGTGCGAACCTTAAAGTAGGTAAGATTCATCATTCAGTCATTTCCTACAAAGTTCCCATACTGTTTACACAGTATCGAAGCCCTCAGAAATAGGGAATAATATTGATAGATTGTTTTGCATTAATATTAATTTTTGCGGTCGACGTTGGTTTAAGCGATTTCAGAGTGAGATGGAAGATGGCTTTTGGGGTTTCCGGTTATAAAGAAGAAGTAGCATAAACTATTTTAAGGGTAATAACCTTCTTATGCGATTTTTCCGTGAGCTTATCTCACTCGCTGTGCGTACTTGTGGCGTAGCTTGACCTACCGTTTGTAACCGTTCGGAAGAGGTAAGCAACATTCTTTGCGGTCAATAATTGGATGGGTGACCGCTATGTGGTTGTAAATACAACTGAGTGCTTCGGGGGAGACTTTCGTAGGTCCTTGTTGCTCTAGTAAGATAATAATAGCCTTAAGCATTAAGACTGGACATATGTATATGTCTACAGGAAACGGAAGGAATTTTCACTAAAAACGCAACGTGAAAACCGCCAAGAGGGAGTATGTTAAGCTTTTAAAAAATTGTGTTTCAAAGTTCTGCGTGGCACTGCAATTGTTACCGGCTACTTACTAATAGACAAACGACCCACTCGTTTATCTCTTTTTTGTGTTATTTGGTAACGAGACGTGCTGGTCGTTTGCCTGATGGTAAACATAACGCCGGCCCATAACAATTGCAGCGCCACCCAGAACTTTGAAACACAAAGGCCTGCGCGGCACTGCAGTGCGTTCGTTACCCTGAGACATTACGTATAAGTCTCATAAGCCCAGTAATTTCACTGGCTACTCAGCTCATCAAACCGGAACACAGTAATGCTTGCACAGTACTGCTTGGCGGCAGACTTCACTCACAAAGCGGTGGCAACAACCCAGACGGACACTCGCAGAAGAGTTAGTCTGTAATAAAAACAGAAAATGAAAAATACCTATGGCGAACGCTACAAAACAAGACAGTTTCAAGTCACCGTGGATATCAGAGAGAATTATAAATGAAGAAAGTGAAGTACATATTTCCCTTCGTTCAAGTCCGACATGTGCAAGTAATTGGCCTATCAGTAAAATTTTCCTAGTAATGACGCAGCCTGGCCCTGTATAATTTGAGGCAATTTAAAGGCAAAGCTAGATATACTTACAATTTATTGTCAGTTCCAATCGTCGATGTATCTATTAAATGTCTAGATACTACGACCAGGTATATTTTTATATGAACTTGTTCGTTTAATGCAATTAGGTGACGAAGCGAGTAGGTTGCTTGTCTAATGGAAAGCGTTAAGCTTGGCTATAACAACGTAAGAAACGTTCTATCTATAGGTCTTATTCTCACAGTAATTTTACTGGCTGCTTTGGCCTTCAAACTGGAATAGAGTAATGTTCGCACATTTTCCTCACCGGTTTTGCAAGCGATGTGGCTACGCCTTCCCATTTCAACTGTTTTTTTTTTTAATATTATTAGGTAACGAGACGAGCTGGTCGTTTGCCTGATGGTAAACATAACGCCGGCCCATAACGATTGCAGTGACACCCAGAACTATGAAACACAAAGGCCTGCGAGGCACTGCAGTGCGCTCGTTACCCTGAGACATTAGGTATTAAGTCTCATAAGCCCAGTAATTTCACTGGATACTCTGCTCATCAAACCGGAACACAGTGATGCTTGCACACTACTGCTTGGCGGCAGACTTCACGAGCAAAGCGGTGGTAACAACCCAGATGGACAATCGTAGAAGAGTTAGTCCTCCCACTAACAAAAATTCACATACAATTTCAACTGTTACAATACTGGTGAAATAACACCTATCAGTTCACACTTATTCAAGGTACATCTGTGCTAAAGGCGCCACGAACTTTGAAAACCCGCTTAGTAAAAGAGGAAAAGGAAACGACATTTATACCCGATTGATGTACCACCTACAGCGAACGAAATTGCCTGAAACATCAAATTTTAAATATAAAAATTACACAAAATATTTAACATCACGTACATTTACCAGTAAAAGTCTGATGACAATTTACATGATGCTTTCAACTCCGCTTTTGCCGTCGCGTACAAATTTATACCCCTTTGAAGTTATGAGGTCGCTCGATATATGGCTTTTGATTGCATTCAGTTGCAGCATTGATTAGACTACTACAGGATAGTACAACGGGGTAGATAGGGTAGTAAGCTCACCATGGCAAACTGACGAAAACAGGGTATTTCGTTCGATTTCGTCGAAGAATATCTAATTTTTGTTTTTATACAAACATCCTTAATAACGCTGTTCATATCATCATCATCATCACCATTCGCCGGAAATCGTCCACTGCCGAACGTCGGCCACCCCGTGAAGGAGGATTTTGCTATAACGCACCACAATGTTCATTATCATAAAAACTTAGTTTAAGAACATTATATGCCTTGGATATACCTATTATTAGCGTTTCAAAATTCCAAAATCCGTACGTAAAACACGCACGTTGTTTTTCTTGATCAATCAAGATTCAAATGATGCGCATTGGTGGATGATTACATTACTACTTCAACATCAGGAATAAAGAGAGGAAGGAGATCTCTGATCAGCAGTCTTACTGCTAAGGATGAAGTCAGCATAACTTCAAATGACAAAAAGTTTTATATTCATATTCAATCATTTATTGCATCATATTATGTACATTACAGAAAGGTCTTAGATTAGTAGGTGAGCTTACATATTATGACCCTAGTTAGGGTATCGCAACATAGGTGACGAGTGGGCCGGTCCATTTTACAAGCATAGTAGCAAAATTTTCTTTATGAGTTGGTACTATTTAATTGTGGGTCATTAAAAAAATCCGTCAAGCTATAATAACATTTGTCATTTAAAAAGTCCTTTAATTGTTTTAAAAAGGTTGGTTTTAGAGGACAGAAAATAATTTGCTGTTATAAAAATAGTGGGTATTGGCGCTACAACTGCAGTAGCATTGACTATCCATTCCGCAGCGATCCACGACCTCAAGTATCGACTTTGCTTTCCTATCGTACATTTAAAATGTTTACGAGTGACGATTTATTTTCAAAAGTTATGGGTTTGTGCATCTCACGGTAGACGTTATGAATATTAACTGATTCCAGGCAAACACGGTGGTATATTTAGTAGTTTGTATAGCGTAGTAGAGAAGCTATTGGTCAATTTACTAATGTTATTACTATGATGTTTTTTTTATTCAAATTATTGACCACTAGCTTTTGCCCGTGGTTTTCACCCGTGTTCCCACAGGAATCGTGCATTTTTCCGGGATAAAAAATAGCCTATGTTACTCTCCGGTCCATAAACTATATCTAAAAATCACGTCGATCCGTTGCTTCGTTAGTGCGTGAAAGAAGGACAAACTAACAAACACACTTTCGCATTTATAATATTAGTATGGATTTATCGCATTCTGTGGGACTTATTGTCTCAGGAACGCAATGCCGTGCCGCGTAGGCATATTTTGCGCCAAACTCTGCGGTCCATGGACCGCAACTACATCTTTCCTTGAACAAAACGCGTAAGCGCCGTGAAATTAACGGCGCTTTCGACCTTTTGGTCGCGAGAAAACTACACCTTAGACGCAATCTAGCGCTACATGTTTTATGTGTTTGTCTAGACGACATAATTATGGTATTAGCGCTGCAGCGGACTTTAGCTTAAACATAAAAAATGGAACAAGACTTGTGTTTCACATAGCTCCTCTAGTACGTCAGTACATATTACCTAGATGTATGGGATAGCGTTATGCTTTCCATCAGGCAAACGAACAGCTCGTCTCGTTATTTAACAGTATAAAAAATAATACACGACATCAGACTGCGTAATATTATAGCCTATGATTCAATGTCGTCTGATGTTATAAAGCGATGTCGTTGAAGGTGGTCTCACGTGCCGTGTGTTTTTTAGGGACCTCTAAAATGTGACTAAGAATGGCAACTAGTTTAGAGATAACTAGAAAATGGGTTGCTTACCATGAAATGGTCGAATCACAGTGTTCTTTTATTTCCGTTACTATTCACTTCGTCAGTTCCAGGGTTATTTTTTGGTTTTTTATTGTCGACTAGCTGTTCGCGGTTTCTCCCGCGTGGAGATATTGGATTTCATGGGTTTTATTTTTTTGCACGGAACCCTAATTATTTTTCTAAAATTAAAGTAGCCTAAGTTACTCCTTGTAACATCAGCTATCTGCTAGTGAAAGTCCCGACCAAATCGGTCCAGCTGTTACGAAGAATGCCCGGAACAAACAGACAGACAGACAAAAATTTAATAAATGGTTGTTTTGTTATAGGTACCGTTTATACTTTCATTAGCATTTAGTGAAAAGCTGTTATTTTGATATTACAAACAGACACTTCAATTTTATTTATTTGTATAGATAGGGTAGCGTTTGTCTAGATACTATCTACTATCTTGCCTTATCCTACCTATCTAGATTATGCTTTTTACCACTGACATCGTGATTCGTGAGTAATACGATGAAGGTACGTATTATAACTTTGTAACTAAATAAACAATGTAGGGCGAAAACACTTCACTCGTTATCAAACTAGGCAATTGCCTCCAAATGGTTACCCTTCTCTACACAAAACGAAGTTTTCAATTCCTATTTTACGGCACCGTATTTTGGTACAGAGATTGTAAAGTGCATCATTTAAAATATGCATTCACACTTATAGGATCAAATTGAATGTTGAATTCTATACGCTTCGCTTTGGTCACGTCTTTTCCAGACGGTATCCGTGATAGGTAGATACCAACTTGGAACGGGCACGGTGGGTTTCTGGAAGGTTCGTTGACTTTGAGCACGAATTAGGTCTGTTGGTGTCTTTGTCATTTATTATGTTCTGATAAAGACAGCATTAGTTTTAGTCTGTGATTCGGGTAGAAGAATGTTGCAGAGGCCCGCTATTAGAGTCATTTATTTTAACTTCCATAAGTGCTCCATTGGGGCCTATTTGAATAAAGCATATTGAATTTGAATAGTACGGTTGAGTACGTTAATGCCTGTCAAATAAGGAATAGACCCAACTCCCAATTATTAAACAAAATAGGAGAATCTATACAAATAAATAAAATTTAAGTGTCTGTTTTGTAACATCAAAATAACAGCTTTTTACCAAATGCATATGAAAGTATATACGGTACCTATGACAAAACAACCATTTTTAAAATATTTATCTGTATGTCTGTCTGTTTGTTCCGGGTAATCTCCGAAAAGGCTGGGTCGATTTTGGCCGGACTTTCACTGGCAGATAGCTGATGTTCTAAGGAGTAAATTAGGCTACTTTTATTTTAGAAAAAGAATTAGGGTTCCACGCAAAAAAATAAAAACCATGAAATCCAATATCTCCGCGCGGGTGAAACCGCGGGCAGCAGCTAGTAATGAATATATCATAATACGCACAGTTATTTACACTTAACTAGGATTATTTGCGTCTAGGAATTTAGAAATAATGAATGAGTGTAGGTAGTACTGTCGCATCTTTTTTGCCTATCCATAAACGGTCTTAGCGCAGTGATTGTAATAATGGTCATAAATTAAAACAAAATCGTATAAAAAATCTTTAAACTACATCAACAAAGTTGCATTTATTGGCATTTCCATACAAATATGGCTAAAACATAGACTAGCGAAATTATACACTTGCTTTGAAAATAACCTAACAATGATACAGCTTCCTTAACAGGCGTTCCATGTAGGGTTGTCATTATGCTCTTTATATTGAGCCAACCTGAGTTTAAAGAAGCATATTGTAGTCTAAATATTGTTATCGATCTCTGCAAAAGAGTTGTTTTGTTTTGGTACCTACTAAAATAAATATAAAAACAAACCAGCTGCCTTATCAGCTAACAATCTCGTGTTCGTTTTCAATACCAGACCGATTAAAACCAGCGGTCACTAGTCTTCGTGTGGAAGGAGTTGTCAATAGTTTTCGCTTCTTTTCATTTTGTAAGAGCTTATTTCTTTAATAACCAGCGAAAATTCTAGACTATTCCTTCCTCACGAAGACTAGTGACCGCTGGTTTTAATCGGTCTGGTATTGAAAACGAACACGAGATTGTTAGCTGATAAGGCAGCAGGCTATCAGTTGTTTTTTTTTTGGAAAGAGGTTTCAAAATATATATATCCTGAAATGAAATTATAATTTTATAGGCCTGCGAAATACGATAGGAGATAGGCAAACTGTAGATTATTGGAAGAAAAAAAATATATCTTGTAAAGCAAGTGACCGGATCTACCTGATTGAAATTAAAATAAAGATTTTGAATTGATTTTGAAAAATATCTGTGTCTCCGTTAAATGTTTGTTTAGCATCTTCAGATACCTTGGACCAGTAGTCTAACTCAACTCAATTGCCAAGAGTTAAACAGAATCGTGGCAGCCCTAGTGTGATGGTATACCTAGTGCAACACACACTGTAATTCGATACGAGACTGGTGTATACTTTAATTTGATCTGCAATGATTTTGCGGCATGTGTGAAAAGTGAAAATTGCTGAGAATCGTGTATGAACATATATGAATAAGTCTTTATCGGGAAGTACAGTTAGCAAGAAAACCTTCTAAAATTCTCATCCCATGATAGTTCTTATAAAAAGGTTGAGAGATTTTGTTTTAATTTTCGTTTAATGTTATCTGGTAACGAGACGAGCTGGTCATTTGCCTGATGGTAAACATAACGCTGGCCCATAACAATTGCAGTGCCACTCAAAAGTTTGAAACACAAAGGCCTGCGCGGCACTGCAGTGCGCTCGTTACCATGAGACATTAGGTATTAAGTCTCATAAGCCCAGTAATTTCACTGGCTACTTTGCTCATCAAACCGGAACACAGTAATGCTTGCACACTACTGCTTGGCGGCAGACTTCACTCTCAAAGCGGTGGTAACAACCCAGACGGACACTCGCAGAAGAGTTAGTCCTCCCACTAACAAAGCTATAGAGCTACAAAAGCTTCTAAAAACTGATCTCTATCTATATTTAGACTATAAACCAATTAGTGGCTCCATATTGTATCAGTTAACAACGGTATAGATTGCAGAGGAGTATAATGCTATCGTATCATGTGTCTTATAGACGTACTGATGCCCATCAGTAGCTGCGTATGTTTCTATGTAATTCAATAATGTTAATCATGTTGTTTCATGATTTGATTGATGGCTTAGTAGAAGCGAGAATACCCATTGATTCGTAAGTTGAGTGTTAGAATCCTAATGAATTTGCGCTTTCAGCGAAGGAAAACATCGTGCTCCAACCACAATAGTACACAGACGTGAGCGCACATCTGACTGACATCAACCCTCAAGTTTAAAGTGGTCGCCAAGCGCCTATTGGTAGGTTCCAGAAGATGCACTTGAGATCCATCCCTCATTGAAGGCTTTTCGTGTTTACAACCTTAAACTCGTTGTCACTTATATAAGCGGCGCAAGTACGGATCGTTTCGATTGATTAAATTCGATGAAATTGACAGTTAAAATCGATAAAGTGGGTTTTATCGATTTTAACTGTCAATTTTATCGAATTTTATTTATCGAAAAGATCCGTACTCGCGCCGCAGATAGCATACTAACTTTTAGGGCAAAACGTGTTTATGTGTACTTGATCTATCGTGTGTGATAATTGCGAGCGCTTTGGGGTTACCTGTTGCAATTTGCATTGTGTATCATCAAATAAATAAATTTAAAAAAACTGCAGTGCTCTGCGCTCGTCATCATGACACGTCAGGTTTACATTGAGGAGCAATTCTACAACATCAGGTGTTCAAAGAAAAACGGTCCACATTTTCATCATAAGAACTGACCAGTTCTCACACAACTATCTTCTCCCATTTAAAACGGCGATTACATCTGACCTGACATCGGCCAATTGGGTCGAACGGGACCACTGAAGAGTTCACCCCAATATCCGTAGTAATATCTCCAATTACTGACACAAATTGAGCCAGTCCGAGGCAAAGCCAAGTCCAGTGTAAAACCAGTACCACTTTGTCTACATACTGTATTAAACCCCGTTAAAGCTATTTTGTGGTACAAGTGGGAGTAGAAGCGATTTAAATAACCTAAACATACTTTTATATGATATTTGGAGTCTGTTTCAGATATTTGAAGCAACGTCTAAAAGACACATCCACACACATGATATCTATCGTATCAATTTCTATCAGATCCAAATTATAAAGAAGTACCTACAGTGCTTTCTTATTTAAAACCCGGCCAAACTAAATATTTAATAATAAAAACTGCTTTATTTATGAATAATATATGCTAACCTCGGTAGGAATTACAAATTTAAGCCAGTTGGTATTGGAAGATTGGATCCGTGTGGGCCAGGAGCCCATTGTGTCTTCCAAATTTTGTCGAAACGCCTGCTTAATGCGACAGAATGCTGGTATTAATCTGGCCATTGCAATTTAATGGTGCAATGCTGCTCTCAAATCAAATCAAATCATTTATTTGCTAGAATACATGTTAGCGTAAGGTCTTATACAATATTTTTGATCAATGTATTCAACCTGCAGGCAGGTGTGCAAATATTGTTATACATTTTAAGTCCAGTGCATGTCATAATTAGTTATTAAAATTAAGTTATTGATTAGTTATTAAAATAAAATTATTGTCAAACATTATTTAAAGTTAAGGTATTCCTTTACACTATAGAAACAATTTTGCATTAACCACTTATGTAGGTGTAACTTAAATTTATTACCCTGCAACAATTTAATATTTTCTGGTAAATTATTATAAATAATTATACACATATTATATACATTTTTCTTATAAATCTCTTTATGGCAAGTTGGTTGATAAAGCTGATTATGAAATTTTGCTCTTTTTTGTCTTAAAATAACCTCACTACGTTTTGAAAAGTAATGTGGATGAGCTCTAGTAAAAATACATGCGTCTTTTATGTACATACAAGGGAGTGGAAGGATGTTACATCTCTTAAACAATGGTTTGCAACTATCCAAGAACCAAGCTTTATTTATCACACGAACACACCGTTTTTGTACTTTGAAGGCTTTAACAGAATCAACAGAGTTTCCCCACATTTCATGCTGGATTTACTATCAATCGGCTTTGTTTACTTTGAGTCGCTAGCCGTTGACCGTAGAGGCAGTGTATCATCATCAGCCGGAAGACGTCCACTGCTGAACATAGGCCTCTTCCATAGAACGCCACTTGGACCAGTTACTCGCCTCTTGTATCTACGGCATTCTCGACCTACGCATACTAAGGCGTAGGCCAGCCAGCGTGATAAAATCTGAAACGAGGACATCCGCAGGAGAACGAAAGTTACCGACATAGCTCTCAAAGTTAGCTAGTTGAAATGGCAGTGGGCAGGCCACATCGCTCGCAGAACCGACAACCGATGGGGAAGAAAGGTTCTCGAGTGGCGACCACGAACTGGAAGACGTAGTGCAGGACGGCCCCCCACTAGGTGGACCGATGACCTTGTCAAAACCGCGGGGAACCGTTGGATGCAAGAGGCGAGTAGTCGATCCAAGTGTCGTTCTATGAGGGAGGCCTATGTTCAGCAGTGGACGTCTTCCGGCTGATGATGAGGCCAGCCTAGAGTACGTCTTTCAGATCGTGATCATCAGTTGAAAACTCGTGTATTAGGCAGTATATTAAAGGTTAAATAGTGTAACGTTACACTTTCGTGTAACGCACAAGTTAAAAGAAGGAAGCCTTCACCTACCTACGGTCCTAAGGGTGAAGGAAAAGAACAGGTTAAAGGATACAAATTTATTTATAACTAATTTTAAAACGAGACGAAAATAATATAAGTACTTAAAGGGTAAATTTAAAAAAAGGGAGAAGGAGTCCAAATGTCGGATGATCCAGTCCAAGTGATAATTTCCGAATGATAATTTCCAGTTATGATAATTTCCAGTTATGATAATTTCTAGTTATGATAATTTCCAGGACTATGCTGGAACGATGATAGGCTCGTCTAGCACCTCTTGCCAAGTTATAGGTCCGACTCGCCAATTTATAGAGTCCAGGTAATATGGCGGAGCTATGCGGTGACAGTGATATGGAGTTGAGGAAGGTTACTGACCTTGAGATTCCTCCAGGTTCTATTATTTAAGATTATTAGTTCAAGATAGACCCTCAGGAGTTCCTTTTTATTTCTCTCTCTCGTTTTTCAGTTGCCCATCTTTTTTCCAAGTTGTCATCTCCTCGTTCTCATTCCTTTTTTTTTCGTTAAAAGTCAAATTTAGTATAGTTTGGATCACAAATCAATGCAACCTCAAGAATTTCACAGAAAAAGAATATAAAAGCACTGACATTGTGGCGTTTGTCAAATGGTGACAGCTGTTTGTTTACAATATGAATATATATAAAAATGGATAAAAAGCAAGTTTTACAAAGAATACAAATGATTTAACGGGATAAAAAGGCCAAACACACAAATATAACCAGCAATAAAACACAAAAAGGTAAAAAATTGACAGCAAGTATATACAAAATAAAAGTAATATTACATTTCCCCCACAACCCCAGAAAATTTTTAACTCTATTAAAAATTTTGAGGTTAGGAATACAACCTTGACACAAACATACATCGTACGTCCATCATCATCCGAAATCAATCAAGCACTCATACTATCAGAGGAAGGGGATATGGTTCACGACTACTACGAGATCAATGACGCATACTCCACAAGGAAATATTCAATAGATATAACTAAGGCTTATTTTTTTTAATTAGGTGTCGTTACCCGCACCTTTTTGAAAACCCATTAAAAAAAATTTACAAATTTAAAGTTATAAGTTAGATAGAATTTGCAAGACACAAAGGCTTATTTATAGAGTTGTGTACCGCTCATTAGAGGAAATATCCTCAGGCTCAAGGCCATTAAGATTAAGATTTCTCAAATTGAGAAAGTGGTTTAATGCAACGTGTGCTTAGAAAAATAAATCAAGGAGAATAAGTAATAATGACGAAACAACAAAAAAAAAAATGTAAAACAAATAAGCCGAATGAGTATAGTTCTTTGTGAAGTAAAATAATAAAATATTAACTAAAATCATTTACAGAATATACAAAATTTAAAAGTTAGAGAAATAAAAAAAATACATTAAATTGACATTTACATTTTAAAATCTTTAACATGCCATTTTCCCCTCACGCCGTTAAGATCTTCCAGAATAAAAACAAGTGGTGAAAGCTTTTCAATAACTGTAGCTTTAACATATTTCGGAGCCAATTTGGCGCTGAAATAAGTGCCGGCATTACTCTGTACGTAATTTTTACGCCAAACAGTATCACCAACGTTAAATTCCCTAAAGCTGTGTCTCGTGTTGTAATGAGCAGCGTTTCTTGTGTGTGCTGTATGTAACGCAACTTGAACTTTATCGAAGGTGACATGTAATAATCCTAAATTAGCGGCATAAATATCTCGAGGGAGAAAAATGACACTATCAAGGTTAGAACAATTAGTGTACAGAGAACCACACGGTACCGTTTCTCGACCAAAGACAAGAAAAGATGGGGAGAAACCGGTCGTGGCATTTACTGAACTATTTAATGCGAATTGAATTTTTTGCAAAAATTTATCCCATGCTCGGTGATCATCTCCGACTAATTGTGATAGAGCGGTGATAATCGTTCTATTATATCGTTCCGTGGGATTGACTTGAGGGCAATATTTAGGTGAATAAAAAATAAAAGGAACTTTGTATTTGTTCAAAAAGCTTTGAAACTCATTTGACTGAAATTGTGAACCATTATCCATTATAATAGTTTGTGGAACGCCGTGTATAAGAAATACCGAATTTTCTAAATGTAGAATGATATTAGAAGTTGTAGCGCGTTTGATAGGAAAAATAAGACAATATTTAGAGAAGGAGCATGTAACCACGAGAATAAATTGATTACGTTGTCTAGTCAAAGGAAAAGGACCCATTAGATCCAAGGAAATGTTTTGAAAAGGTCTTGAGCAAATTTTAGGTTTACCCATAAGACCAAAAGGCGAGTGATTTGAATGCTTATAAGAAAGGCATGTATCACAAGTAGAGCAGACTTTTGCCACATCTTTAAACATACCCGACCAATAGTATCTTAAGCAAAGCTTCTTATAGGTTTTGAAAATACCAATGTGAGGATTACTATCTGAGTCACCGTGACAAGATTTCATAAGATTTAATCTTTCAGAGGGTTGTGGAACCTCTTTCCAAGCAAAATCTTCGTTAAGGTAATCAGATGAGATAATGTGACGATAAAGTTTACCATTAAGAATTTTATAATTTGGAAAAGAATCAGGGTTATCTCGACAATTGTTAAAAAGTTTAGTAAAAGGTTCCAATTGAGACATATTGTCTCCAGATATTGGTTCAACACCACCGATAACATTTGTATCAGATATTTTATGGCGTGAAAGAAGGTCTGGAACGACGTTATCCTTACCCTTCTTATGTTTCAGATCAAGATTAAAACAAGATAGACGAAGAGTCCATCGTGCAAGTCTTCCAGAAGGATTAGACAGATTTTGAAACCACTTTAATGCTGCGTGATCAGTGTAAACTGTAAATCGTTTACCATTATCAAGATAACAACGCCAATGTTCAAGTGCAGTAATAACAGCTAAAGTTTCGCGTTCAGTAGTTGAATAATTTTGCTCATGTTTATTAAGTGTTTTACTCATATATGCGATAACTAATTCTTTATTGTTTTGTTCTTGAGTCAACATTGCGCCTATACCAAAGTTAGAAGCATCACAATGAACAGAAAATGGAAGGTCAAAGTCAGGGCAAGCTAGAATTGGTGTTGAAGTTAAGCATTGTTTTAGTTTAGCAAAAGCAGAATCGGCATCATCATTCCAGATAAATTTTTTAGGGGAGTTTTTCCCCGAAGATGTTAATTTGCAGAGAGGTGAAGCGATAGAACTAAAATTAGGTATGAAGCGGCGAAACCAGCTGCATGTACCTAAAAATTTCCTTACTTCTTTTTTGGAGGTAGGAGCAGGATATGCTAAAATGGATTCAATTTTACTAGGATCCGCGCGTAAACCTTGCTCATCTACTATGTATCCAAGGTATTTAAGTTCTCTACGGAAGAATTGACTTTTTTTAAAGTTAATAGTCAATCCTGCAAGAGAAAGTTTTTGATGGACTTTCAGTAGGAGTGAAATATGTTCTTCAAATGTCAAACTTATTATGATTATATCATCTAAATAGCAGAACACTTTATTATCAAACTCTGGAGTAAACAAGCTGTCCATGAGTCTTTGTTGGGTCGCAGGAGCGTTAGTCAAACCAAAAGGCATAACTGTGAATCTATACATGCCTTTTTTTTTTTTTTTTTTTTTTTTTTTTTTTTTTTTTTTTTTTTTTTGTAACCCAGGGAAAAACTCCTTTGCGAGCTTACCTCTCCGAGCCCCCGGGGGGGGGCTGCGGAGAGAGTGTGGGACTCACGCTCGCCCACGCGCAGCCGTCCTACCCACTAAAAAACCCTGGGACGTTTTCCGGCTCAGCCTTTGGACGGGGTCGCGGTTCCGCTTTCGCACTCCGCACAGGACCCCGTCAGCCGTCGTCCGCCCCCCAGGGCGGACCCGCCTCGCGGGGAGAGCACCTCTCCCCCGCACGGCCAGGCGATGCGCCCAACGCAAGCGCATCGCCTCCGCCTCGGGAGGACCCTACCTATAAGAAGGTGCGGGACGCCGAATGCCCCCGCATCCGACGCCCCAGGTCCTCCCGGTGGAGACGGAGGGGTTAGACCGCGCCCCCGTCTCCGTGCTCATGAGAGCACCGTCAGTGGCGCGCGGTCGCAAAAGCACGGCCGCGCGCTCCACCTCGTCTCGGTCCGGTGCAGAGGGGGGCCGTGAGTCACCCCCTCTGATGTCGAGTCCGATGTTGCCCCCACCCCGATTATGGCCAATCAGGGCGAGGGGCTTCCTCCTTCCGTGTCTCGTCCGATATTTGGCGCGCTGCCGGCGGGAGCAGGGGGGCATACCCAAAAAGGTATCCCCCTGGTCCCACGCCGGTGGCCAGCGCGCCCCTCCTCGTACAGCCCCCCCAATAAGAGGGGCTGTCCTCCTCCTGGTCCCGTCCGGTAATATTTGGCGCGCTGGTAGTCAGCGCGCCCCTCCTCGTCCAGCCCCCCCAATAAGAGGGGCTGTCCATCTCCTGTCTCGTCCGGTCGCGCGCTGCCAGCGGGAGCAGTACCCTGGTCCCACGCTGGGAGACAGCGCGCCCCTCTCTCTCACCACCGGTGTAGCGCGTCGAATAGTCGACAACGACGCGCCCGTCCCTCTCTGCGGCCTTCGGGTCCCGCTCAACCCCTCTGCCCCATCCGCTGTGCCCTCTGCTGACCCAATCAGAGGGACACGCGGAGGGGCCCACCTCGCCGGGGCATCAGCTACCCGTCAGCAACCCCTCCGGGACCGAAAGGTCAACCAGGAGATGTTGCTGACGGGTACCCAGGGTGCACCACGTGGAGGTTCCCCGGCATAGCACCCCGAATCTATACATGCCTCTACCAGGTACATAAAACCCAGTCTTATCTCTGTCATCAGGATGCAAGGGAATTTCCCAAAAGGCTTTGGCAATGTCAATACTTGACAAATATTTTGCATTTTTAAGATTATCTAAAATTTCTGATACAAAAGGAAGGCTGTAAGCGTCTTTACGAGTAATTGCATTTAACTTCCTACTGTCGACACAGAAACGCCATTCTCCATCTTTTTTAGGTGTAATAAGTACAGGAGATAGCCAAGGGCTTTCACATTTTTCAATTACTTTTAATTCTACCATTTTATCGACTTCATTGATTAAAGCCTTTTGTTTTTCCGGAGAGAGACGATAACAGTGCTGTTTAATAGGTAATGCATCACCAGTGTTAATTCGATGACTAACCAAACTGGTACGACCTAATTCGCCCTTTTGTTCAAAAGAAATATCTTTAAAACGTTGAATAATATCTTTAGAAATATTCATTTGATTATCAGAAAGATGATCAAATGAAGTTATTTTATTTTCAACAGTACAAGCTGTAAAATCTTTACGCTCAAGATTGAGTTCTGGAGAAATGTTTTTAGGAGATAATTCAAACTCTTTCCAAAAATCCCATCCAAGAATCAAAGATGGATGAATGTCAGGAAATACATAAGCTTTAATAACACGTGTCCGATTATTAAATCTCATCGGTAAATGAAAATAACCGGAAGACATCGTTTTTTCTTTATTAGCAACCATAACTTGAGTAGATGACTTGAATAGTTTAAAACCTAACAATTCTATATCTTTATGAGAATTATTTCCTAAAATAGTAATACAACTTCCGCTATCTAATAAACCCGAAAAAGATACATTATTGATAGATACGTTAATAAAAGGTCTATTAAAATCTTTTTCGCTGTCGTAAAACACCGAAGTTGTTTTGTAACAGTACATAAAATTTCGGATAGTATTTAACCATTGATTCCAATCATTAAGATCAAAATTATTATGTTTAGGTTTAGTATAACTATTCAAGTCATTCATTAGTTTTTTTTGTTGATAAGTCGGAGCACATTTAGGGCAGTTAGTTATTTTCACGCCTTTATGACCACATTTGAAACAAATCAAGTATCTAGGCATAGTACAAGTCTGTAAAGAATGACCTGAGATGCGACAACGATGACAGTATGGGTCGTTAGAGTTTTCATTCATTTGAGAAAAAGAACCTGATTGTTTATTACCTTGAACTGCATTAGTGTATCTTACATTTGGAGAAGTTCTAGAGGTTGAAGGGCGATAAGCAAATTCAGCAGCGCAAGAAATGTCATCATATCTAGGTTCTCGAAAATTTTTATCTCTTTCCGAAATTTGTTCATAGTTTTGACAAGTGGCTATCAAAGAATCGACTGTTTTAATATCTTTAAGGGCAATAAAGACTGAATAACATGGTCTTATGTTGTGAAGTAAAATTTCTAGTTGTTCGTCCTCACTAAGTTTTTTTGAAAGTCGAGCAAACATTCCGAACATAATAGACACATAAATAATAATGGTCTCGGTTACTCCTTGTGTTCTGTTTCTTATAGCCTCTAGTAATTTATAATCATAATCATGTATTCCGAAATCCTTAATTAGTAATATATGGATTTCGTTCCATGTTAAGGCAGGTTTCCGATTATATTGAAATCGAAACCAATGAAGGGCATCTCCAGTAAAGATCTCAAAAGCATGTTTACAAAGCATCGCTTCTGGGATGTTTCGAGAAATCCTAAATTCTTCCAATTTTTGAAGGAATGATCTAGGGCACGATTTTCCATTGAAGGAAAACATTTTTAATTCCTTAGCGAAATTATAAGAAGTGTTAGGATATTGTACCATTTCGTAAACTTGTGGGATGGAAGAACTTAAAGCAGTTGAAGGTGGAGCGGCCTGATGAGAGGTGAAAACTTCAGAGGTTTTATTCATTTGTGTCAAAGAATCAAATTGAGTCGAAGTAGGAGGATTGTGTAATTCGACTAGCACAACTTCAGAAGGTTCCGTATAATCAGAAGTTAAGGCTTCAAATCGTTTTTGAAGTGTGAAAAAGCGAGATCTTATGTTTGAACACGATTCAACAAAAGGTGGAGTCGCGTTAAAACGTTCAAGTCGATAATGAAGATGGTTCACAAAAGCTTCAAGTTTCTTTAAAATATTTTTGTCACTAGATGATTCAAGTTGTGAGATTTTATCTTCAATGTAATTGAGTGTACTCTCTGCTTGAGAAATATCACTTTTAAGAGGAATAGGAGAAGATTTTATATCCTCAGGGAGAACATGACAAAGTTTCGATATTTGTTCTTTAAGAGCCGATAAAGTTTCAGCTGGATTTTCAGCCCTAATAGTCACTTCATATTCAAGTTCAAGTTTGTTAAGAAATCCGTACTTAATTGGTCTAGCCATGTTTAGTAAAGAGTAAGTCGCAAGTTTAAGATATAAAAGTTGAAGAAACTCCAATTACCGAACAATAACAGTGTGTTCCAACCTTAATGGTAGAAACGACAAACCAAAGAGTATATAATATAAAATATAAAACGGTAGTAAATGGAGACGAATGAGTTATGTTATGCCGAAAGGAAAAATCAAATAAAGGTATGTACTTGGGCAAGTATTATTTTAGAATTTAGAAGAAGAGCGTGGGTTCAGTTAAATTGGGCGCCAAACTGTAACGTTACACTTTCGTGTAACGCACAAGTTAAAAGAAGGAAGCCTTCACCTACCTACGGTCCTAAGGGTGAAGGAAAAGAACAGGTTAAAGGATACAAATTTATTTATAACTAATTTTAAAACGAGACGAAAATAATATAAGTACTTAAAGGGTAAATTTAAAAAAAGGGAGAAGGAGTCCAAATGTCGGATGATCCAGTCCAAGTGATAATTTCCGAATGATAATTTCCAGTTATGATAATTTCCAGTTATGATAATTTCTAGTTATGATAATTTCCAGGACTATGCTGGAACGATGATAGGCTCGTCTAGCACCTCTTGCCAAGTTATAGGTCCGACTCGCCAATTTATAGAGTCCAGGTAATATGGCGGAGCTATGCGGTGACAGTGATATGGAGTTGAGGAAGGTTACTGACCTTGAGATTCCTCCAGGTTCTATTATTTAAGATTATTAGTTCAAGATAGACCCTCAGGAGTTCCTTTTTATTTCTCTCTCTCGTTTTTCAGTTGCCCATCTTTTTTCCAAGTTGTCATCTCCTCGTTCTCATTCCTTTTTTTTTCGTTAAAAGTCAAATTTAGTATAGTTTGGATCACAAATCAATGCAACCTCAAGAATTTCACAGAAAAAGAATATAAAAGCACTGACATTGTGGCGTTTGTCAAATGGTGACAGCTGTTTGTTTACAATATGAATATATATAAAAATGGATAAAAAGCAAGTTTTACAAAGAATACAAATGATTTAACGGGATAAAAAGGCCAAACACACAAATATAACCAGCAATAAAACACAAAAAGGTAAAAAATTGACAGCAAGTATATACAAAATAAAAGTAATATTACAATAGACTATTGATGCCCCCGCTCCCTGCCACATCTCACACCGTTCACAAAGAGCAACAGACCGAGTACGCACGTTTGACGCGCCCGCGGCCAATACCGACCGGACCACGGCACCTGTTATTGTAATGAACTATTGTAATCATACAACTTGTACTCACTATTGAAACACTATGGACGTATACACCCGTAAGGCGAACTGCAGTACAATTCGATTCAAAACTAAATTGGGTGACAGTGTTAAAATCAGTGGATTCCGTGCTGTCATAAAATTTTGTGATCCGGAAATTCAAAAGGCACGAACGTACATTTGATATTTGTTAACTTCGTAACTCGTATCACGTGATGATATTCGGAGTGAATATTATCAATTTATAATCTATGCGACAGCGTTATTGCAGATTGGTTAGTGATTTCAATTGGAATTTCAATTGGATCTACCAGAATAGGTCTGAAACGCATTCAATAGCAATGCCATCCAGAATATCGACACAAATAAATAAAATTGAAGTGTCAGTTTGCAATATCAACATAACAGCTTTTTACTAAGTGCATATGAAAGTATATACGGATCCTACAACAAAAAACTATTTTTTTTAAATTTTGTCTCTATGTTTCTTCCGGGTAATCACTGAAACGCCTAGACCGATTTTGATGGGACTTTCACTGGCAGATAGATGATGTCACAAGGAGTAACTTAGGCTACGTGGGCAAAGCCGCGGGACACAGCTACTAGTACAATAAGCTTTGCATCGCGTACCAACTACAGGTATTGATGTCCTTGCTTATTCCTAGATATCAGTATTTTAGATCATATTATGTATTTTGCTTACTAAGTAGGTACTTTGCAGCAGAATCTATTTTAGTGGCATTGGAGTAGCTGAACTCGTGCCGCTGAGTTCTAACAAGTAACAATAAGATAATTTAAGAGACTCCGTAAGATAGGCAGTGGTCGTCAATATAATGTGATGTACCTAGGTTTTTTTAATAATAAACATGCTCTAAAAAAGCGACGAACCGACTTCAGTGACAAACTACTGAACCGATTTTAATGAAATTTCTATGGGACCAATCTGAAAGTATACCCTTTCAAATAAAAAAAGAATTTTCCAAATCGGTTTATAAATGACCGAGATCTGAGGTAACAAACATAACAAAAAATACCCGACGAATTGATAACCTCCTCCTTTTTTGGAAGTCGGTTAAAAGGGAATGGAGGTACATGCATTGAGTTTTGTCTGCTATCATACAAGGCTCGTAATATGCTCGTTAGAATAATGTAATTGTATGGGGATGATGCTACTTGGAATTAAGTTTTAGTTTTCTAAGTAAAACCAAATCCAGAAACGATATCTTCAATTTAGTTGAACTATCTTTTCAATTTGTTTTACTGTAAAGGCCATTATATTATTTATTGATATAGCAACATTGAATTAATTGATTTTGTAATTTACATCCATTTTTAACCAGCTCTAACGTCGCTGCCAAAGCGAATAATCAATAAAACTGCTGCAATAACGTTGCTGTATTTAAAGGTTGCCTAACTCATAAACCATTTATTTATCATGCAACCCCATCCAATATGTCAGTAGCAGACATCGTCGAATTATAGCGATAATATAGTGATAAACACACCCGATACATAAGATAATTAACAGTGACCTTATAAAAACTATTTTGCACTATTTGAACACAATATACTTTCTTTTTTAAAGATAAGCTACGTACCATCTGCAGCGGTCACGCGAGCGCTTTATTTATTTATTGGAAGCGAAATTTTTATTCATGGCAACACCGAAACGCAGCTGTCAAAATTTGCGCGCCAAATTAAACCGTAGTACTTTTAAACAAGTTTTAAAGTTTGTTGGGAAATGAATGAATTTTAATTTTATTGAAAGCTCGTTTGAATTGTTTTAATCTAAATTTAAAATTAATTCAATTGAATTAAGATCAAGATAATAAACGAGATTATAGCAGCCCTATGTACCTTAATTGTAACATTTAACCTTTTTTAATAGAGGAGGGAGGATTCTAGCCGCCAAAATGGTCACTATTTATTTGGCCACATTTTGCGAGGTATGGGCCATAATCCACCATGCAGGCGCAGTGCGTCTTGATGGATGTCACATGTCGTCGAATTTTGTGGTTCTTGAACATGCCGGTTTCCTCACGATGTTTTTATTCACCGTTTTTAGAAAAGCAAAAGAGTTAGTCAATGAACAGTTTTTTTTAAATATTATTAGGTAACGAGACGAGCTGGTCGTTTGCCTGATGGTAAGCATAACGCCGGCCCATTACAATTGCAGTACCACCACCCAGAACTTTAAAACACAAAGGCCTGCGCGGCACTGCAGTGCGCTCGTTACCCTGTGACATTAGGTATTAAGTCGCATAAGCCCAGTAATTTCACTGGAAACTCTGCTCATTAAACCGGAACACAGTAATGCTTGCACACTACTGCTTGGCGGCAGACTTCACTCACAAAGCGGTGGTAACAACCCAGACGGACACTCGCAGAAGAGTTAGTCCTACCACTAACAAAATTATAAGTAATTATAGTTTTTTTTTTTTTTTTTTTTTTTTTTTGGCTCCAAATTGTTATTTAATTATAGTTACTTATAATCTAGCTTTAGAGAAGAGTATCTAAGATGATATGGCAGGTGTCTAACTGCGCACATTGTCCTGCAATTGGACCCGTGTCTATTATAAGGTTAAGCAATTAGTTTAATTGGTTTCGATTTAAAGCAACGAGCTCACTTTTGTATGGACTGTCACTAAGCTTTGTGACCGTCTGGAGTCGTTCGTTTTTGTGTGCTAAACGATTGAGTCGTTTGTTTATTTATTTATTTATTTATTTATTTATTGCTACCATGCACTTATAAAAAAGACTTAAACCTAAGAAACAGGTTCTTAAATTTAAGCAGCTGCCTTATCAGCTAACAATCTCGTGTTCGTTTTCAATACCAGACCGATTAAAATCAGCGGTCACTAGTCTTCGTGTGGAAGGATTAGTCTACAATTTTCGCTGGTTATTAAAGAAATAAGCTCTTACAAAACGAAAAGAAGCGAAAACTATTGACAACTCCTTCCACACGAAGACTAGTGACCGCTGGTTTTCATCGGTTTGGTAGTGAAAACTAACACGAGATTGTTAGCTGATAAGGCAGCAGGTCTTAATCTTATGGTAATAGGTAAATACATGGACCCTGTTAGGGTACTCGCAATTTTACTACTTCTAGTCAATTTACGTTAGTTTTACGTTATATTTTGTATTTATTGGTAATTATAATTATAATTGGTAATTATAATTGTTTAATGGTAAGCATCTGCTTTCTCTGCTTGATGGTCACAGACGCCAGTGCGTAATATTCCAATAAATTATATTTACGTCGTTCTAGATTTTTTAACTTGTCCATGCTTTTTTTTATCATTTAATTTTGATATCTGTTTTCATAAGTTTCTACTTAAAAATATCTACTTACAAGCTTCCACCGCGGTTTCACCCGCTTGGTATGTGCTTTTATACATTGTAGCCTATGTGTTATTCTGATATATAAGCTATATTACTTTAAAGTTTTTGAGTCCATCCATCCTCACAAACTTTCGCGTTTATAATATTAGTTAGAGTATGATTAAACAGTCTTCAAAAGAAATTAACATAGGCCCCTGAGAGCGCTTTTGAAAGTTAAATGACTAGGTGGGTTTCTCGTATAAAACCATTCAATTTAAAAATATAAAAGTCGCACCAAAATTACTAAACGACCGCTTGAGTTCACGCTTAAAACATTTTTTTTTATGTTATTTGGTAACGAGACGAGCTGGTCGTTTGCCTGATGGTAAGCATAACGCTGGCCCATAACAATTGCAGTTCCGCCCAGAACTTTGAAACACAAAGGCCTGCGCGGCACTGCAGTGCGCTCGTTACCCTGAGACATTAGGTATTAAGTCTGAAAAGCCCAGTAATTTCACTGGCTACTCTGCTCATCAAACCGGAACTCAGTAATGCTTGCACACTACTGTTCGGCGGCAGACTTCACTCACAAAGCGGTGGTAACAACCCAGACGGACACTCGCAGAAGAGTTAGTCCTCCCACTAACAAAACTGCGCTTAAAACTTAAACTCTCATCAGCAACTGATTGCAGTGTACCCTCGCCTTTACCTACAAGACCGACGGTACAAGTGATGATAACCATTAAAGGGTCATTAATAACGGCATACAAATGCTCAAGATTAACAACAGGATAATAGGGATATTGGCAGCGATTCAATTTGTTTGGATGCGTCGATTGTCGGCTCGGAGTAAGGCCCCAGTTTCTGGAGTTATTAATCTATGACATGATCTATGTCAATTAGATGTTCGGGTCTATTATGTGATCTTTTGTTTAACTCGGCCATTGAGGGTTTGACAACTATTTCACCTAATCTTATGCGTTGTGATCTGTGTATCCGTTAATTATTTGCCTACAGGAGCTTGGGTACAGATTAGAGACAGGGTGTTGCTATCCAGGTCAGCGGCGCAACTACGGAAGTCCAAACAATAAATTTGTCGAATTGCCGTGACGAGTTTCTTGCCCTTCTTCTTGCCCGGCCTATACCAATTTGGAACGGGCACGGTGGGTTTCTGGAAGGTTCGTTAACTTTGAGCGCGGATTGGGTCTGTTGGTGTCTTTGTCATTTATTATGTTCTGAATAAGACAGCATTAGTTTTAGTCTGTGATTCGGGTAGACGAGTGTTGCAGAGGCCCGCTGTTAGCTAGTCATTTATTTTAACTTTCATAAGTGCTCCTTTGGGGCCTATTTGAATAAAGAATTTTGAATTTGAATTGAAAAACTGATAAATTTATCGAATGTTGCGAGTACCGAAGTCTGATTGTAAAGTATTGTAGTAGCTCTATATTCTCTTTGGATTCGACCTAGCTATTCGATAACTTTTGTCGATTGTTTCGAGGCTCGATAAATTATATAAAAAATCGATAAAACCCACTTCGAATTGAACTGTCAATTTTATCGATCGAAAAGATCCGTCCTTGCGCTGCAGTTCTGATAAAACTCTTGTTTTAAGAAGGAGCGTTCTTTTTAGTTTACAATTGGCCTAACCTTTTCCTATTAGTCTATCGATCTTGACAGCCACCGAACGTTGGGAGAGCACTGATGGCGCTCAGTTCCAAAAAATTGCGTGGCGACTAGCTCAAGGGCAGCATGTGGGTGGACGACGCACTACGAACCTCGGCTTGACCATAGAAAACGATTGTGCTATCAAATACCGAAAGTGCCTAAAACGAAACCAATATCATTTTTAAACAATTTGTTTAGTAAAATTGAGGCCTGAGATAGTGGTCAGACTAACGAATTTTTTTTTTAAATTTACTAACGAGACGAGCTAGTCGTTTGCCTGATGGTAAGCATAACGCCGGCCCATAACATTTGCAGTCCCACCCAGAACTTTGAAACACAAAGGCCTGCGCGGCACTGCAGTGCGCTCGTTACCCTGAGCCATTAGGTATTAAGTCTCATAAGCCCAGTAATTTCACTGGATACTCTGCTCATCAAACCGGAACACAGCAATGCTTGCACACTACTGCTTGGCGGCAGACTTCACGAGCAAAGCGGTGGTAACAACCCAGACGGACACTCGCAGAAGAGTTAGTCCTCCCACTATCTAAAATGAATGAAAATACGAAAATATGAAAATACGTGGACAATATTTTGAAATAAAACATAGAATGTAACCAACAAAGATGAAGCCATAACTTACTCGAGTTTATAACAAAATCCAACACAAAAGTAGCAACACAGATGACTGCAAAAAAGAGTCAAAAAGGCAAGTTTAATTTATTCAGTAGCAAAGTGTGTGACTGCCACCGTTTCTTATGCAAATCGTTTTGTTATTTACGACCAAGGGGTTGGCCAAAGACTAATAAAGTAAATTATACAGATGCGACATAATGCAGTTTTTAATTTAAGAGCTCTTTAACGGCCTCGGTGCAATATTGGAGGGAGCGGAACTCATTCTCGTCACAAGATGTGTAGGTATGGTCCTATTTTACGGCCGGCTGGCAAATGAGAGGGACTAATGATGGACGGGTTTTATTAAGGTGTCTTTGTAGGTACTCATTTGTTTTTTTTTTGTTTTGAATTTTTTCAGGAGTAGATACTTGGGATAATTTATCTGCATAATATATTCCAAGTAGGCACCTAAGATGTAAGCCAATGCCAATCGCCTTATTGTTTTAAAAGATTAGCGTTTGACCACTATTATATTTCTCTATATCTTAAGCGACGATGTGGTCGAAGATGGCGAATACGCTAGCGTTTAGACTGTCTAGAAGTTCTGTATCTAGACGGTAGGTCGAGAAGGAAGGAATGAAAGTGTTGTCAATTCTGTATTTCCACCTCATTGGCTGAAATGCAAAGGATGTGTATTGTGACCAATAGGCGACGTTTCTGAAACTAACGCGAATAATTGCCGCGCTGAGTTTTCACACTAGTTTCACCTTATTAGACCTTTACTAGGTTGTAGGTAATCTTCTGCGAGTGTCCGTCTGGTTTGTTACCACCACTTTGCTCGTCAAGTCTGCCGCCAAGCAGTAATGTGCAAGCATTACCGTGTTCCGGTTTGATATAAGTAGCCAGTGAAATTACTGGGCTTATGAGACTTAACAATGTCTCAAGGTAACGAGCGCACTGCAGTGCTGTGCAGGCTTTTGTGTTTCAAAGTTCTGAGTGGCACTGCAATTGTTATGGACAGGCGTTATCCTTACCATCAGGTAAACGACCAGCTCGTCTCGTTATAAAATAACGTAAAAAAAAAGTATGGCAAAGATTGTTTTAATAAGGAAATATGCCTAGGGTCATAGTGACGCCAGAGGAGGCCGCCCTTGCGAACGCTTCCTCAAACACGTGCCTGCGTCAATTGTGATACGTGCATTTTCAATCAAATCAATGCTATGCAAAGTAATATAATAAAAGACACATGCGTCTGTGCGTCTGTGCGTCATCATGCTTGTCGGCCCTAATAAACCTACGCGATATCTGACCATCAGCAACTTTTGACTGCAGATCAAAGTGTGAAACTGGAAAACCCAAATAATTTGAACGCAAAACTTGACCAGATTCTTGGCTTCCTGGCATATTATGGACATAAACCAGTAAGGTGATTCTTGCAGTTTAGTAATCAGGTTGATAGATTCTACTTTTACAGTGTGTAATTTTAACTATTCATGTTATAAGTTACTTAATCTACTGAAATCCCTTGACGTCACAAAAAGTAACGCAGACCAGACGGACGTTCCGCTTAGGTCTTTAACGCCATAAAAAGTCCACTGAGAAATTTCTCCCCTCGTTATCAATAAAGCTAGATTTAAACGCTTGTCTCGTCTATTAGTAATGCTTTCACGTATTACTGGGCTAAAGGATAATAATCTTGAACGCAGAGACAAAATAAAATCACTTTGACTGGTCCTTTAAATTCTTAAGAACCACCTTCTGCGATCTTAGTTTCAACGGTTTTCAACCTTAAGTCAATAACAGTAAGATTAACTGAAGGGTCTTTGTACCTGGTCTATAAGGTCTACGATCAAAAACACGACAAAATAGAATAGCAGCAAAAAATAGAACGTTATTTACAAGCGGTTCCGAATGAGTGACTCTCAAAAAATGGTTTTGAATTTGACGTGGAATTAACTTAAGATCGAATATATTAATGCTCGGTTGGTTCTATAGTGTGTTTTGGGGTTTATTTTACTTTAAATATTATAGTTTGTACCGGTTATGAGATGTTACAAAAAGAGATTAAGTAATGTGACACGTAGTAGTACAGACCTGTAGGGGGATTTACCTAAATAGTAGTCTTTTGGTTAGAGACTTTGTGATATTGCCTTTTAAGAGGCTACAGCTCGCCATACTTTCCATACAAACGCTCATACGTGATTACAGTGTCCTAATAAATGTTTCTTTAGATGTTTTGAGCAAATAGTGTGCTCTATATCTAGTATTCCATGTGAGCAAAAATGTAAAAATTTGAGATTCCAACTCAGTACAAGCCTTAAAAAATCAGCTTTTTGGACAAATTTTACCTTGACTTTGGCCGTTCACAGTGTTCTCATAAATGTAAAAATAAAGAAAAAATCTCCATAGAATCATTGCACATGTAATGGAGATTCTAAATGACCAACATTTTTTTCACAAACTTGTAAGTCATTTTTAAAAACACGTATTTCCTGGAACAAGTTTTAGGAAATTACCGCACGCACTGATTGTGTTCGGAAATTTTGTTTGGAATTGTTTTTCAAAATTTTCAGAATGCCAACCGAAGGCTCTGACGTTGTCTCTCCATTTCCGTAATGCCTGATTTTCTTCCAATGAACAAAAAATCCTTTAGGCCATTTTTGCGTTCTAGGATTGTTGCGGTAGGCGGGTCATGAAGCGGCACCTTAAGCGATTTTCCTAATTCTTATCGGATGATAAGTATTTATTTGAGTCTATTTATATCGTTTGTAAGAATCTGGAAATTTTCAAGTGAAGATTAATAGGTCATACTCATAGTAAGTTTGCTTTGGTTGGCCATCTCCGTCGCAGCTTGTGATTAGGCACTCAGCACACGTAGCCACTTTCAGTTTCCAGTTGCAATTGACATATAGTTTTGAGCAACTGCACACTCTGAAACTCGCAACTAGAGTGCAACTCTAATTAGAAGTGAGCAAACTCATACCGAACCTAAGTTTGATGACTATAACAAAAGTATATCTTTACTTACCTAGACAGCAAGACTGATTCAAAGTCCAATTCTCATAAGTAGACAACGCGTACGGTACGAGAATAATGATAAATCTATAATAATAATACGCAACTGAACGCTGGTGTAATAAAAACGGGCCAACAACAAAAATGACTCACACGTACGGTAACGTAACACCTATAACTATTATTGTTTATGGATGTAGAGGAAGCTGGAATAGTCTCTATTGGATTTTTTTTTTCTTCTTTCGTGGCCAGATTCGGTTTGTGTATTTTGCAATATTTTATTAATTCTTTATATGGTTTTTGGCGGGAATGCGAAAATGTGCTGTTGTTGATTTTGTGTTATTTACTAAAACCTATGTTTTATCGAGTGTTAATATGTAATAATGGTGGATTATTAACCGTTAAGTGTTCGTAAACGTGCATGAGTGAAAGGCAAATAGTACAAAGACGAAAAACGTGTATTTTTGTATTCTATCCAAAACTCCATAGAAGCTTCAGTAAAGTATCCATCGCTTTACTGAAGCGTCACTTCGACTCGACCGCGCCTAGACTAAACATTAACGTGACTGACGACTTTCATGCACCAAAACTAGAGATTTATTATAACTTGACACTGGCTAAATAGGCTAACTGCGTGGAGCCAAATAAAAATTAAAAAAAAAATGTTGTAAGTACTTGATAGTTTAGCTTCTGGCCACTAACTCACTTTTTTAATAAATTAAACGGGATACCACGTAACTTAGTTTAGTTATTCCGTGATCATTACATTTCTGCTGACATATCGGAAACTAAAATTAAATAATAGACATGGTAAATATTCTGATTCTAGTGTTAACATTCGTGCTGCGGGTCCCATCTTGACTGAAATGAGTTATTTAGGCTAAGATTCAGAGATGAATATAAACGTGGGCTCATTCTTCCATATGTCAAAATTCAATACAATTTTGACATTCGGAAGCAAAAGTACGCGCTTAGACTTGTCTCTGAAACATAGTAATCCTGTTGGAAGCGAAATTATTGTGATGTATATATTACGGTTTAAGACATTTATTTCATTATATATTATATATTTGCGTGAACATCCGCTAGTGTCGGTTAAAACTATAAAATATATTTCATAAAGTCTAATTAAAAGCCTCTTCCATTGAACTCTACCTTCGTGTCCACACATAAACGCTTTAACGCATCTCTATCGGCCATGAGTCACTTGCCGCTCTACTGGTCCTCGATTTACATCGGCTCAATAAAAAGGTACAAAAAAATGAAGATTTCAATGCGATCCAAAGGAAATGCTGATGACTCATCTGTGGTGGCAATGTCCAATTTAATGTTACGTTTGCCATTAGTCATATTAATTTTAAGTGAACGTCACGTATTGGAAGGTGATAGAGAATTAAGTTATACATAAACAAGTACCTATAAGTACTTATTATGTAAAATGATAATGATACTTTCATAAGTGCTCCTTTGGAGCGTATTTGAATAGAGAATTTTGAATTTGAATTTGAATATGTTTCATAACATTATAAACCAACTTTGGCTACTTTAGAGTGCTCTTGTTGTAAATTGAGAATATTTGGGATGGTTGTTAGAGAAACAAATGCTCTGTTAATCAGTGGATTTGTTACTCTATGAGAACACTGCCAAAACAGATTTTAGTTTTGTTATTGGTAGGCCTAACTCTTCAGCGAGTGTCCGTCTGGGTTGGTACCACCGCTTTGCTCGTGCTAGCATGTGCAAGCATTACTGTGTTCCGGTTTGATGAGCAGATTAGCCAGTGAAATTACTGGGCTTATGAGACTTAATACCTAATGTTTCAGGGTAACGAGCGCACTGCAGTGCCGCGCAGGCCTTTGTGTTTCAAAGTTCTGGGTGGCACTGCAATTGTTATGGGCCGGCGTTATGCTTACCATCAGGCAAACGACCAGCTTTAAGCTTTAGACCACTAACGAAGTTTTCGTCATGTAAACATATGGCACGTCTATTTACATAATTATCTAAACTGGTTCTGACCTGCATCATACGTCGAACTGGGTGAAAGCCCGCTACGACCTGTGAGTCAGGACCGGTCCGACTGGTGACCGTAGATCGCCGATAAGCAACCACACTAATAGGTGGGTAATTTCTGGGTTTTAAAATTAAGTGCTTGACATTTTTTATATTCATGTAGTTTGTATTTGTGCACTATTATCACCTGGATTTATGTGTCGATGGCCATACAAAACATTTATAATTTGTCTTAAAATTATTCGTAATCCGTAAAATAATTTAAAGGTTCTAAACGTTGCGTTATGGGAATAATAAATTTGATACATATATAGGCGATATAAACAGTTGAAAGAGGATTAATATTAAAAAAAACTATAAAAAAAAACATCATATTTTTTGTAATTCCTTAGCAATTATTTTTATTTAAGTTATCGGTTTTTTTAAAGTGTGTCGTTACTTGACTGAATTACTGTCATCACTTTATAATTATTCATTTTAACGCCAATTGAACCAAGTTCTTCAATTCGAACAAATGACATGATGGAATCGTTAGAATATACATACAACATCAAACTCCCATGCATCTCATACGTCTCCTAAACGCGAGAGGAGTAATATCTCGATTTATGTGATTTAAACGCCACCCGGTAAACACACGCTTCGGTGAAGCAGACATAATTACTTATGCAAAAAACATATTGGTACAAACTTTATTTATAACGGCATGTTATAATACCAATTACAATAATTAAAGAATAGTACATGAAGAAAATTTAAAAATAAACATTAGGTAAAAATTAATATGAAAATTTAAAAAGATTTAACAAAAACAAACAAAAATAAGTATATCAAATAATTATACATAACAGAAAAAAAAGAATAATTACAATAAATTATAAATGGCAATTGCTCAAAATATGTACATAATTACTATATACCTAGGAGCAATCAAGGCATGAAGGGAAATCTTCTGGAGTGTTTAACCTTAAAAGATAATACTTAATTCATTACTTTATTATTGTAGGTACTAGCTCAATACTGCTGCCCGCGGTTTCACCCGTGTGTAGATGATTTCTCAAGGGTTTTATTTTTTTGCGCGGAACCCTAATTATTGTTTTAAAATTAAACTCTAAGTTACTCATTGTAACATCAGCTATCTGCCAGTGAAAGTCCCGTCAAAATCGGCCCAGCCGTTACGGAGATTACCCGGAACAAACAGACAGACAGACAAACATTTTAAAAACAGTTTTTTTGTTATAGGTACTACCGTATACGAGTATACTTTCATATGCATTTAGTAAAAAGCTGTTATTTTGATATTACAAACAGACACTTCAATTTTATTTATTTGTATAGAGTATACTCGTAGATAGGCTCCAAAGCATTAAGGAGGCGTTAAAATCACAGAATTACCGACCAACTGCAACGTTGATCACCTAATAATATAGATTTAACGGGAACTACTTAATTAACTTAGTTATTGATCATAACTCGTAACTCGCTTAATACAGCTTAATAGCAGTGTTAAGGAGGTCTATTTTTGGTAAATACTGTTTTTGGTGTTGTGGAAGCGTTAAATCATGGATTTTCAGATGGAAAACTCGATAAATTTATCGAATTGTTGCGAGTACCGAAGTGTGATCGTAAAGTATTGTAGTAGCTCTATGTTCTCTTTGGATTCGATCTAGCTAATCGATAACTTTTGTCGAAAGTATCGAGGTTCGATAAATTATATAAAAAGTCGATAAAACCCACTTTATCGATTTTAACTGTCAATTTTATCGAATTTTATCGATCTAAAAGATCCGTACTTGCGCCGCAGGCTTGGGACGTATTAGAAACACGTTTTGCGTAGCTCAGTAGTGATCGAGTGAGTGCCTTTTACAGGTCACGATACGATCTGATAGTTGAAAAGATAAACTCTTTATTGAACAACCTACAACTAACTAGAATAAATAAACCGGAAAAATAAAATAAATTAACAGTTAGTGTTACAATTGGCAGTCTTATCACTTAAATCGATCTGTTCCTGAGAACGGTACACGAAGAAGAATAAGAATAATTGATATACATGTACGGTGGCTTCCAACCTTTATGTATTTAAATACTAATAAAATGTACTTAAATACAATAAATTGATAGAATGAAATTGGCACCTCAAAAAAGAATTGATAATCAAGATTTTTTTAGAAATAAAATAACCTATACTTTATTATATTTTCTAAGCTAGAATACATTTTTTTTAAATGAATAACTTTATTGCTATAAGAGAATCTAAATCTAAATGTGGACATTATTGTTGGATAATATACTTATTTCTGTTAAAACATTAGCATATATTTGGTCCTATCGTATAATTCAAATCTGTAAGCAATTATTATACTATAATTATAAGTTATATATTAATTAAGATCAGAGATAATAGTTAATGGTCAAATGGTTAAGAGTTAACGGTCAAATCTTGGTACTAGCGAGAATTAAAAAAAAACCGACAAAAGTCGTATAGTATAAACGCGAGCGAGACCGGTTTTTATTAGCACACGGCAGTGGCCGAGAGGGCCAGCACGATGGTTTATTGGATAAGAGTCGTGACCGAGGTTTCAGTTCTATTCCCGGTTGTATGCACTTCAGAGCTTGCGAGCGGTTGGAAGCGTAAGTTTTAAGTTTTGTTGCTGCTATTTTCTACGTAAAAGTTAGAAGACGATGTACATTAGCTTAAATCAGCTTAGTGCTTTGATATTTTAAGTTTGATGTCAAGTGGGAGAAAAAGTTCGTAAATTAAGATACCTACGATAAAGGTAATATGCAGTGGTAGGGCTGACTCTTCTGTGAGCCGTCTGGTTACTGCAGTGCCGTCCAGGTTTTTGTATTTCAAAGTTCTATGTAGCACTGTAGTTGTTATGATGCAGGCGTTATGCTTACCATCAGACAAACGACTTGATTGTCTCGTTACAAGATAGTATAAAAAAACCTACAATTACTCATAGTACGTTATAAAAACCGTCTATTTCAGAAAACCCAAACGAACAATTTCTGTCTTACATTGGAATTTAAACTTACCTGCCAAATTTAAACTCAATTATTTCAGTTTATTAAAAATACAACAGACAGACTTATAATCACTTTCCGATTTATAATAATAGGTCGGGGAAAAAGTTCCTTCGCATTTTTTAAGAAAATTCAAAACATTTTTTAATATAGTTTATTTACATTTAACTAAAGTATGTAGGTACCATTTTGTTCGATAACTTTTTGCCATCTTGTAGGTAGGGACATGATCCCATTGCTATATAAATTTTGGGACTTCTGATCAAAATACCGCGACAAGTGGTTTTGGCAGTCCTCTCGTGATGTTAACCTGACACTGCCTAAAGAATTCTGAAGAGACCGAAACAGGTGGAAATCTGAAGGTGCAAGGTCAGGACTATACGGCGGATGCATTAACACCTCCCAGCCAAACTCTCTTAATTTTTTCTGAGTGGCTAAAGATGTGTGAGGTCTAGCGTTATCATGAAAACCATGAAAATGAAAACCACACCCCTTCTGTTGATTAATTCCGGCCGCTTTCTCTCAACTTCTTGCTTTAATCTCATCAGTTGTTCGCAGTAGAGTTCAGAATCGATGGTCCTGCCTGGTGGTAACAGCTCATAATGAATAATGCCCTTCCAATCCCACCACACACACAGCATCACCTTGTTGCGAGTTAACCCGGGTTTCGCCACAGTCTGTGAAGCCTGACCGGTCTTTGACCACGACCTTTTTTGCACGTTCTTGTCGTACGTGATTCACTTTTCATCACCAGTTATCAGCTTCTTCAAAAATGGTTCGGTTTCATTATGTCGTAGTAAAGAATCACAAATGAGTACACGGTTCATTAGCAATTCATTAGGTTTCTTTCAGTGAGCTCGTGAGGTACCCAAATATCGAGCTTTTTTGTGTACCCAGTTTTTTTCAAATGCGCCAAAACTGTTTTGTGGTCAATTCCCAGTTCTTCAGCTACGTCGTAACTACTGATATGCCGATCTTGTTCCACTTTTTCAAAAATGGCATCCATTTTATCCGTAATAGGGCGACCAGAGCGACGTGCATCTTTGAAATCAAAATTTCCGGATTGAAAACGCTTAAACCAAATTTGTGCTACTCTCAGAGACACTGCACTAGGTCCATAAACATCGCAAATTTTTTTCGCGGCTTGCGTTGCATTTTTACCTTTTTTGTAGTAAAATTTTAAAATGTATCGAATTTCTTCATTAGATTCACTCATTTTGACAGTACGAAAAACAAATGAAAATCACACATTTTCCTAATTTGAATTTGGAATTATGTTCTTTAAAATTTAAACTTTCATATGATACCAAAACCAGCCAGATACAAATAGTATAGCCAAAGAGATTTTATTACAAGTTCATACATACTATAATGCGAAAAGACTTTTTCCCCAACCTAATATTTAGTGTTGAATTGTTAATATGTTTGTGTAGATTTTCACCTATTCTTATCATTTTTTTTCCAGCAGAAGACGATTATCACTGTCTTACTCCGTCAAGCTTACTGGAAAAACGACCAAAATGTTTCGTCTATGTATTAGGTATAGGAAGTAGGTAAAAGTATAAGGAAATCCTAAACAGAAATGTCTGAAGTATGGAATTTCTTTTAGCAAATAACTTTGAAGGACAATTAATATATTTGTAGAGATTGGTGGCCGAAGACCACAAAAAAATATTTTTGTATAAGTAGTAAATTTATGTTTGTTATATAGTTATTTTTTTTTTGTAATTAGGTTTGCGTTAGGCTTCACAATTAGTTTTAACTCCTGAACTCGAGCTTATAAGTCGTCAAAATGTAGAAATAAAATATGGATATAATTAAACAGGCTCATACTTAGGAAGATAAATAAATAAAAAAAAATATAAAAAAATAAAGATGATTATTGACTATTATAATAATATTTGAGTGCGGATTCATAGTTTTAGGATAAACCCTTTTTGAACTTTGAGAAAACAGAAACTGCATTTAAAAACTGAAAGATAAATCAAAGAAAACCGGATTAGGACCTAACACTGGCAATCATGTTGCACAATTCTAGCTGTTTTTGTTTTGTTACACCCACCACCAATTTTAGATCTCTCATATCAAACAAAAGGCTATTTACACGGGTCTTTTTACACTGGCAATAGATTCTAAGCTCCTATAAATTATTTATATCCCAAACAAAGCTAGCTTATCGTTATAAACTGTAATATACAATATACATATAATACGAAGCTTTGCGTAGTTCGGTAGTAGGACAGCTCGCTCTTATAAAACCGGTTACCGGTTTCGCTCCGATCTTTTGCATTCCATTCCGACTTTATGTCGTGAGGTATAAAAGTGTTTTTTGCTTGCGTTTTTGGTTTTAAAGTTGGCGTTTGTGTCTCGTAAAGGGCAGGAGGACGAAGGTAACTGTTCCGTCGGTGTATTTAGACGCTGAGGTTTTGAAATTGAGATGAAAGTTTTGAGTTTTACGAGCAATGGCCCATATTCGATCGTAAACTGAGATCGTTTAAGCGCGGGCTAAATTGGCATTTCGATGGAGTCTGGAGACTGAGAAATGGAGTGTTTTGAGTGCTTATGAGCAGACTCGGTCTTCAATTGACGTTGGAAATGTTTACTGCATTACATAAAGACCGAATAAATACTTGAATTATAGTGATACGAGTCTGACGAGTACTGAGTCTTAGGATTCTATTGAGTACCTACTTATAAACAAATAATAATAATTATAGTCTTTAACTAGCTGCTGTCCGCGGTTTCACCCACGCGGAGATATTGGATTTCATGGTTTTTATTTTTTTGCGCGGAACCCTAATTCTTTTTCTAAAATAAAAGTAGCCTAAGTTAATCCTTGTAACATCAGCTATCTGCCAGTGAAGGTCCCGTAAAAATCGGTCCAGCCGTTTCGGAGATTACCCGGAATAAACAGACAGACAGAGAAAAATTTTAAAAATGGTTGTTTTGTTATAGTAGGTTCCGTATATATTTGCATATGCATTTAGTAAAAAGCTGTTATTTTAATATTACAAACAGACACTTGAATTTTATTTATCTATATGGATATACCGATAGTAATATTGCACAATACTGCTTGGCGGCAGACTTCACGAGCAAAGCGGTGGTACCCATCTAGACTTAACATTTAGTCCGCATAAGAGTTAGTCCTACCACCTAGTAAGTCATTACCTACAACGTCATTGAGTAACACAAGTCACAAAGTGACGTTGCATCTACTAAATCCAATGTGTATCGATATCGCAAAGGCTTTAGTATTCCGCCGCCCGTATTGGATCACAAAGCGGACCGGAGCGCCGGAACCCTCCGGGTAATGTGTCCGGTAACAAGTGCGGTAATTGGGAATGCATGTACGGAGCGGAGTCGGGGGTCCGTGTCGGGAACGGACAGTTCTTTATAATGGCCTGTTGGGAAGCTTTGCTGTTGCGCATACTGCCTTTATAAAGTTCTCTTACATCGTCTATACAAATAAATAAAATTGAAGTGTCTGTTTCTAATATCAAAATAACAGCTTTTTAACAAATGCATATGAAAGTATATACGGTACCTATAACAAAACAACCATATTATTAAATTTTTGTCTGTCTGTCTGTCTGTTTGTTCCGGGTTATCTCCGAAACGGCAGGGCCGATTTTGACGGGATTTTCGCTGGCAGATAGCTGATGTTACAAGGAGTAACTTAAGCTACTTTTTTTTGGAAAAAGAATTGGGTTTTGCGCAAAAAAATAAAAACCATGAAATCCAATATCTCCGCGTGGGTGAAACCGCGGGCAGCAGCTAGTATATACTAAAGCAGAGGTAACATAGCGAGATATCCTAGCCGCTAGTATTGGTGTGAATGTTAAAGATGTAAGTTTTTTTTGGGACCGTTTATTGGTTCATCGACTTATTTTAACTTTCACGAGTGCTCTCCTAGCCCCGTATAAATGAGTAATGGGGGGTATGAGGGTAAGAGTTTACTACTTAATTTAAAAAAAAATAAAAAATTGCTTTAAAAAAGCGACGAACCGACTTCAGTGACAAACTACAGAACCGATTTTGATGAAATTTCTATGGGACCAATCTGAAAGTATACCCTTTCAAATAGAAAAAGAAGTTTCCAAATCGGTTTATAAATGACCGAGATATGAGGTAACAAACATTAAAAAAAAAAATACCCGACGAATTGATAACCTCCTCCTTTTTTGGAAGTCGGTTAAAAATAAAGAATCTTTTTGAATTCGTCTATTATAGCGATAGACAGTGAGTGTGGCGGAGTGGGGACTTATCAGACGCATCACGCTCAAAAGTTTGAATCCCAATTCGCCCCGCAGCGATAATTTATGTCATGTGAAGCAATTTTTTGATATCAACAAAAACTGTTTATGTAATACCTTACATGTTTATGTATTACATGGTTGGTACCCCATACCATGTACATTACACGACACCTATCTCAGTACTAACCGGTTCAAATACAGTTAAGCTGGTCTGATAAGAACGTCCTGTCCAAATTGGAAATTGGATATCGATAAAGAGACCTTTTAGGCGATGTTAGTGACTACATAAAATTTTTAAATCGTTTCAAAAGCTGAGCGTGTGGGACCGCCCGTGGTCGAATATCTGGACCCCACACCTTGGACCTTAACATGCGTGTACAATATCGAATTCTATTCAGATTGAATCACTAAATCGATTGATACAGAAGTGTAGAGGAGCGTTGGAACAGAGAAAGTTTATGAAATATATTTTATAGTGTTAACCGACACTTATAACCGCATATAAGCCGAAAAAGAAATACATCATATCAAGAATTTCGTAGACAACATTGATTGCTCCCATAGCCTAGTGGTTAAGGCGTTTGGCCCGGCAAGCCAGAAGACGCAGGTTCGAATCCTGTTGGAAGCGAAATTTTTGTGATATATATATTTATACAGAGAAAGTTGTTTTTACAATGGTGCTTTTTTTAAATGGGAATCTATTCTCAGTATGTGTAAGCTGTAAGTGGGAAGGTTAGCGGGGACCTTGGGATCATACCTATTTTTGTGCAAAATCACGAAAGGTAAATAAATACCTATCTTAACTACTTTAAAAAAATATCAGCAGACTTCTACACACAACAATACACAATTACACATATGTACATAATACCAAAATGGCGCCGTAGCTAAGTTGGTAGTAACCCTGCCTGCAAAGCGATGGGTCCCAGGTTCGATTCCCGGCCGGGGCAGATTTTGTGTAAGCATAAAGTTTGATTGCGGGTCTTGGATGTTTGTGATGTGTATCTGTGTGTGTCCATACCACCTGCGACACAGGGAATCCTAGTGCGGGGGTATGAGTGTGTAAGCGTTTATGTTTATGTTTAAATAAATACCTATCTTAACTACTTTAAAAAAATATCAGCAGACTTCTACACACAACAATATATACACATACATAATACCAAAATGGCGCCGTAGCTAAGTTGGTAGTAACCCTGCCTGCAAAGCGATGGGTCCCAGGTTCGATTCCCGGCCGGGGCAGATTTTGTGTAAGCATAAAGTTTGATCGCGGGTCTTGGATGTTTGTGATGTGTATCTATGTGTGTCCATACCACCTGCGACACACGGAATCCTAGTGCGGGGGTATGAGTGTGTAAGCTTTTATTATTTTTTTATTATTATTAAATAATCTTCATAATTTTAGCTACCAAACAAAAATAACTACATAACAATCGGTCCATAATGCACAACAGAGACTTCAAACTTTTACACTACTTTTTACTTTAGGGTTAAAAAATACGAAACAAAACCGTTTCTACTACATTAAATAAATGCTGTACGTAATATCATTAACCTTTCAAAAAGCTCAAACTAAACGTTAGTTTCTCTAAACGTTGGCCAATGAACACAGATTTAATCTCAACCGACTCAACCACAACATGGTCCGTGAAGAATAAAAAGCCGTGTCTACACGAATCCAGTTCTAAAAACACGGTTGAGCGAACAGCGCCGCTTACACGCGTCGGCCGAGAGCTAAGTAACTTTACACTACTCACTCGTACAACTTTTGAGTTGCGAGTCTCGCGACTTGTCCCGTGTGTTCGCCCACTTTTTGCACTGGCTTCGTGCACTCGCTTAACTCGCCTCTTGAAATTTCGACTCGTGCACAGTCTGCTGTCTGAGTGCGTCTTTTTTTGTTTCTCTTTTTTAGACGTCTTGGTGTGTTTTTGTGTTGGACTGCGAAAGTTTATTAATATGCATGGGGATGATTCTTTTTGTCATACGTCTCTGATATTTTCAAACTGTAGAATTCTCTATGATAAAAAAATTCTTTAAAAAAGCGACGAACCGACTTCAGTGACAAACTACTGAACCGATTTTGATGAAATTTCTATGGGACCAATCTGAACGCATATCCTTTCAAATAAAAAAAGAATTTTCCAAATCAGTTCATAAATGACAGAGATCTGAGATCAAAACATAAAAAAATGCCCACCGAATTGATAACCTCCTCCTTTTTTGGAAGTCGGTTAAAAATATTTAATACATTATACATTGTAACGGGATATTTACCGTGATTATTATAAGCTGGTGAGCTCCCGATATTTCGACGCTGTTGCAAGCATCATGTTCACGAAAATATTTAATAGCCCAAATTATTTCATTAGTTAACTTAAACGTGTCTGTCTGATAGTGAAGACCGTCTACGAACCCCAAATCCATTATAAGGTTAACTTTGTAACCTCTAGCGTTACGATTACCTACCAATAAAAAACCACTTGTGTTTAAAGTTTTAAACAAACTATTAGCGAGCATTGCATACTGCTATAAAACTTTTACTAATTATAGCTTCTTCCCGCGGTTTTCACCCGCGTTCCCACAGGAACCGTCAAACCGATCTGTCAACTTAAATCAACTTGTCAACATTACAAAACTTTATTGACGGCTGTTAATTAATTGACAGTTGTCAAT
This sequence comes from Crocallis elinguaria, assembly GCA_907269065.1. NCBI lineage: Eukaryota > Metazoa > Arthropoda > Insecta > Lepidoptera > Geometridae > Crocallis > Crocallis elinguaria. The sequence continues at coordinate 19,428,128 of OU026074.1, read as the reverse complement.
GTCAATTTTATGTCACACTAACTTCTGCCCGCGGTTTTAATCCGCGTTACCACAGGAACCGCGCATTTTTCTAGAATAAAAAGTAACCTATGTTACTCTCCGGTCCATAAACTATATCTATGCCAAAAATCACGTCGATCTGTTGCTTCGTTACTGCGTGAAAGAAGGACAAACTAACAAACCAACAAACACACTTTCGCATTTATAATATTAAGTATGGATTGCAAGAGTTATAAATATGATTTACATCAGCATTGCTAGTTAATGATCACATTATGAAACATTGATTAGTAATGACTTTATCTTTATGGCAACACTCAGCAGCTTGGAAATATTACAGATTTTTATGAAGTCATGAATCATGTACCAGATAGAAGGCTGGCGATGCTTCTATGATGGATTGCTAGATTGCTTTATGGTAATGGATTCTTTATTATATGAGAAGTACTTCAAAAATAGATAAACTACAATCTTTTAAAGAGTTTTTCTTTATCTATAGGTAAGTACTCTTCATATGCTTATTCTGTTTCTATTAGGTAAGCATTTTCTGGTTAAGCGGTTAACCTCACTTACTAGACCTTTAGAGTCTTACCACAATAAAATTAAACACACTCTAAACCTGTGTTAAACACTGTTTAACGCTTAAACATGTCTTCGTCGCGCGATTAAATATGAACAACCACAAATTCTGATTTAAGTAAACGTTGTTTAACACAATTCTGTTGTGACATTTCTAATCATTTTTGACGTTTATCTTTAGACGCTGTCTAGCTAAACAGGCGACTAAAAATGTTTTTTTTGCGGTAACGCTAGTAGTGACGACTCCGTGGTTAATTTATTAGTAACCCTGCCGCAAGGCCCCGGTTTCCCAGTTTCGATTACCGGCAGAGCAAACTTTGTGCATGTGGTGAGCATTAAGTAAGTTCTCGGGTTTTGGATGTTTGTGTACCTGCAACGCAGGTAATCCTAGTGTAGAGGTATAAGTTTGTATGTAAGCTGAGTTTGTGTTTTGTGGTCGAAGGTGCTAAACACACCAAATCTAGAATAGTGCTTGTTCTCAAGTGCAACTGCCAAAATGCACGGATAGGTTGCTCGCTGCTCGGTGACAAATTTTCAACATGAGAGGGTAACGGACCAGACGAGCGCAAAAAATGTATTTTGAGCACTGAGCACGCAGTGGTTGTGAAACAATTGTTTTGAATAGTGGTCACCACAACCACAATAGACGATACGATATGCGTCAAGCGGGGTCGTGGTTCATCCATGGTTTTCTCGTGGTCCGTGACTGATGCTTATCCATCAATCATGAATTGCGTGTGGCTGCCTTAGAGTACCTACACTAATTTTATCGCCTCAATGTTGGTAAAATACATAAAAGTACATAAAAATACATAAATCTTGCTTCAAAGTGTTTGGTAGATCCTTGATGAGTGAGAATGCGTTCTTACGTCCACGCCTGTCAGTAGTAAAGTATCATTAAACTGACTAGTGTTAAGTCCCCCTTACAAACTAATGTGTCCATGACATCACAAATCGTTCACTCACAAACTGACAATCAATATAGTTTAACATTAGCGCCGTTTACTGGAAAGCTACGAGCTTCTGTTCAGATAACGAGAAACGATCCGTAACGCCCTGTTGTGACCACTTCCTTATGTTTTGTGTCATAGATAAATTTACAGATAGGGCGCGCTTATTTTCTGCATCGAAATTTAAGGGGGACGTGCAGAATTCGTCTATTTTATTTCATATTATTATGGTTACAGGCCAAGATGTTTGTTTAAGATCGTTAGGCAATTTATTTATTAGGTATTTCTTAGCACAAAAAAGTTACGTTCAAACTTATTTTAAAAATTAATAAATTGTTGCTAAATTAATTTTAAATTAATATTAAAAATACTGAAGGCCAAAAAACCAGAAAGGTCTTAACACAACAATCTTTAAGAATAATTATGTGCTTACTTATAACTTTAAATGTAAAACTATCAACATGTCGTGTTTAAATTACTAAATTTTAAATCGTTTCAATCAAAAAATACGTCATATTACTACTAGGTATAAAAGTTGAAACCCATAGGTAAGTTAAAATGGTTCGTGTCATATCTATACGTTTTATAATCTTTGAACTAAAAGGTGCATGTTAAAACGAAACGTAACTTAAGTTTCGGCGTTAAAAAGCCTATTAACCTATTTTATTTGAAAGTTTCTTTAAGTCCAGCTATTGACGATACAGCCCAACGAAAATAGCCCTTTTCTCTTAAAGAATAAAGTGCAATTTATCATAAATGTGTAATAGCCGTATAACGGCTTACTTAAGTGGTCTCCATTATATTTTAGAGTATTTTCTATGATCTAGAAGTTAATAAGAAATTACGTCAGAGCAATAGTGCAAGATAACCTAACCTAACCTAACCTGACGAGCTTTTTAGGTGCATCGGTAAATTTTTATTACTTCTCCCAAGTGGTGAACATAATTGGGGTCGACCCCGATTCTAATACTCATAAACTTCATTTTATTATTTCTTTCTAATTAGGAACATGAGAAAAGATGTAATAAACTACCAAGACCCGAGAACAAACTTTATGCTTACCACACAAAATCTGTCCCGGGCGGGAAACGAACCCGGTGCCTCTCGCTTTGGAGGCAGTGTTGCTACCAAGTTAGCTAAGCAGGATATCAATTATTTCAGATCTGTCTTACAGCAATGAATTTAGTGGCATCTATTTTGCCGTTGGAGAATAAAGGATGGAATATATTGGACCAGTTTAAAATATATTGCTCATATAGTCTTAATTAAATTAACATAGTTTATGTTCGCAATCAGAATCGGGGCTTCAATCTGACTTTTTATTTTTTTACAAACCTGGGCACCACTTATTATGGTCAACCGTAATTCCGAAATCCTAAAGAAGTATTAAGTGTAAAGAGTCTGTGGTAGCTCAGCAGTTATAAGAATAGTTACCACGCTCCACAAACAAATTGCGAGTTTGAATCTTGTCTATGACAGACTTTTTTTTAATTATCCGCAAAAAAGTTTTTAGTTATCCGCAAGAATATTTTTTTGCGGATAATTAAAAATCTTTCATAGCAGGAGTCAGTCAGCTCACAAGCTGTTTAAATAATTCATTAAAAATATTGTTTTCCATTTTTTTACAATAAGTAAGTGTTTAAAAAATTATTCCTCATCGGAATACGTCAACTCAGCCTCCCCGCATGAAGATAGAAGATACCTAATTAATATTAATAAACAGTTACACATAAACAAAAAGAAAGTAAACGACTCAATTTCACGGTGCAATTACTAACTTATTTTAGCGTAAAATAAATATAATTGGTATAGAAACACGGGAATGGAATTAATAAAACATCATTAAAAAGTCGTTAGGACGTAAATTAATTACACTCGAAAAAGTACATTAGTTTTGTTTCCAAAACACCTGCGTAAGTTACGGTTAACCTATTTGCATATTTGGAGATCCTTGGTTTGGACCGAGATTTACATATTTTTTTTTATTAATATCATTAAGTATTATGTTGAAAGACATTTTTTTTAATGTTATTATATAACGAGACGAGCTTGTCGTTTGCCTGATGGTAAGTATAACGCCGGCCCATAACGATTGCAGTGCCACCCAGAATTATGAAACACAAAGGCCTGCGCGGCACTGCAGTGCGCTCGTTACCCTGAGACATTAGGTATTAAGTCTCATAAGCCCAGTAATTTCATTGGATACTCTGCTCATCAAACCGGAACACAGTAATGCTTGCACACTACTGCTTGGCGGCAGACTTCACGAGCAAAGCGGTGGTAATAACCCAGACGGACACTCGCAGAAGAGTTAGTCCTCCCACTAACAAAAAAATCACTTTTACAATTTGTAATGTATGGAACCCTCATCCAAAGTTGCGTATTCGTGAATCTTTCATGTCCTGATAAGAAGCATACAAAATAAGCCCTTTGAGTGTGAAGTTATTCATGAATATTTTAATTAGGTACCAAAAAAGGGGTTGGATGCATATCAGATTTATTTTTAAAGAAAAAATAAAATAATTAAGTAAAATACGCTATAAATAACTCTGTAACTGTGGCCTGTAAATGCAAGTAAAAGATTTGGTTTTTTCTTTAAAATAAAAAAATTAGTTTTATATATGATTAGCTGCTGCCGCGGTTTCACCCTATTGGATTTCATGGTTTTTAATTTTTTGCGCGGAACCCTAATTCGTTTTCTAAAAGTTTTTAAAAGTAGCCTAAGTTACTCCTTATAACAACAACAAGTGAAAGTCCCGTCAAAATCGGTCCAGCAGTTTCGCAGATTACCCGGAACAAACAGACAGACAGACAGACAGTCAGACAGACGGACAGACAAACAAAAATTTTAAAAATTGTGTTTTTTTTATATGTACCGTATATACTTTCATATGCATTTAGTGAAAAGCTGTTATTTTGATATTACAAACAGACACTTCAATTTTATTTATTTATATAGATATTTTTTAATCTTAATTCTCGATGTTTCAAACCCTTTGCAGTGTTAGTACCTAGTTACAGATTGAGTCTACCACCTGTAATCACCTGCACCGAATATACCTTTTGTAACTACTTACACATTGTCTATTAAAACAATATATCACATTATAAAAATGCCTAAAATATAAGCCAAAATAAACCTTATGTGTATAGAGTGGTTAGATTATGTTGTCATAATAATTTAATTATTATAATGGAAATAATATATCACGTCCCTTTGCGTCTGTTTTGATTAAAGAGCTATGCCGCGCATTGGCCGAGGTCACAATATACTTAACACAAAGTAAGGACTTATAGGTGCCTATTTAAAATTCTATAGATACCTATAATATATATGTATTAGGTATGAATTGTATATGTAGTAATATAAATATATAGTATAGTATGTAATAATGTGTATCTGTTACGATAAGTATTATATCTATTTGCACCACCGACCTCTCACACTCCATTAATCTCTTTCCATCCAAAGGTTGACTGGAAGAGATCGCTTTTAGCGATAAGTCCGCCCATTGTACTTTAATTTTTGTTCTGTTACTGTGGTTATTCTCTTAAGACTGTTGTACAATAAATAATTTTGATTTGATTTGATCTCAACAGTCATTTTTGAAGCGAAAATTCACTGTTAAATTGAATTGAAAGATGACAAGATAAAATTATATGATGGCAAAATAATTTAAAGTAATTTTAATTATTTTGATTTCATGGTATAGGTACCTAAAGAAATAATCGATGCAATCTAATGTAACGTCTTGATAGAAATTCAACGCATCATAGTTGAATTATAATGTCCAAGTAAAAATGCCTATACGTCCAGCCTTTTTGACATGCTGTTGATGATGATAATGCAGTGAATAAAAAATTATATTGAAGTGACTCATAGGGTTGACACAAATTATTCTTATAGGGGGGAAAACTCTTTATTTAATTTGCATACTTTAAATATCAAAGTTTTAATCTATACTAAATGAATTAACTGTTATATGTTAATATGACTAATATTTTGGTTTTAATTTAAAGCTTATAAATTTAAAAAACAGCTAAGACTAAATTATGGCTGTAAAATGTACCTACATGTATGTACTACGTCAGATTTAAAATAATACCACACTGTTTTAGCCAAACCTCCCATACTGTTTATATAACATCGCACCGTGGACATATTTACATTTTGTTAAGGCTCTACATAATTTTATTTATGACTTTGAAGACATTGCAAAGTCCAATTACATTCAGGACAAGTAATGCAAGGCGATCCAGGTCGGATCATTGTGGTATAATAGAGGTAAAATTTACCATAACTGATATATACGGGTCCTGCATTATATATGTAATTCCAAAAGCTTAGGAGCCTGATGATATCTTATGTAGAGTACACGTATATTGCGCTGTTAAGGGTGCAGTGGTGATTAAAAGGTGACGGTAGCGATTCCCGACTGATCAGTCATCATCAGCCTGAAGAGCTGCTGAACATAGGCCTCTAACATGGAAAGGTTTGCTAAAATATACCACGCTAGGCAGACGTTTTGGTGATCACAGTAGATTATGATGTGACCAAAGAGCGGCTTATAACCTGGATATTCCCAAGGAATTCAGGGAAGAGATGAAATTATCTCATTCCATCGAGGTACTAAACCCGAGAGATGAAATACTGTACTACCAGATTCCACAACAATGTAGTGATCTGTCATTAAGAAATATCAGCGCTCAGCCTATCAGTGCAAAGAGAATCAGCGTGAAGCGGTGGCTTATCCAATCAGAGCGCATTATGTCTAGGCAAAAATGGTGGAATTTATTTCGTGCAAACTAAACGTCACTGCGTCTCTAAGGGTTAGTTCCTCGATGTCTCATTCATACGCCAGGACCATACGCCTTTTCCTATCTTACTATCCTTCCTATTAATATTATAAACGCGACAGTTTGTGAGGATGGATGAATGTATGGAGGTTTGTCTACTACTAAACGGATTTTGATGAAACTTTACAGTAATATAGCTTGCACATCAGAATAACACTTAGACTACAATTTATAAAGATATATACCACGCGAGCGCTGGCGGAAACTAGTAGTCAACTAATACTTACCATTTTTAACTCAACAACTCAGCTAAGACAGCTTTGCTCGTGTAGTCTTCCGCCAAGCAGTATTGTGTTCCGGTTTGATAAGCAAAGTAATCAGTGAAATTACTTGGCTTAAGAGAATATATAAAATGTCTCTGGGTAACGATTTCAATGCATTGTCGCGCAGGAATTTGTGTTTCAAAGTTCCGAGTGGCACTGCAATTGTTATGCTTACCATCAGGCAAACGACCCGCACGTCTCGTTATCCAATAGTATAAAATAAATGCGAACATAAAACTATAAAAAGTGTAAGTACTCGTATCAACTGTCAGAATCAGAAACCACCCATCTGGTGTAGTGACTAGTGTGTATCACTCTAATAAGTAACTTTTCCCATCGCAAACTATTATTATATTCGCCGACAAAGCGAAAACATTACATTAATCACAATGTCGGTGTTGTAATGTTAAAAAAATAGCTTAAACATGTGGATTTCTTGCTCTGTTAACCCTATTTACGGTACGGGTCATTAACGGAATAATTAACGTCTTATAATTAGAGATGAGATGGGGGTCTTTGTCGATCTAGAGATAATAATTGTTAACAGCATCGATTTTTATATCGATATTCGCTTATCGTTTTGATGTTTTAGTTATCATGGAATTGTTTTAGAATAATAAATAGTTTAAAGTTTTTGCCATGAGAAAATTATTGTTCAGTATTATATTTCAACTCGTATTATTTTTAAGGAATTTTAATTTACTCTTTGTACTTTAAATTTTAACCCCGTTGCATCTGTCAAAAAGCACTTTTCAATTTATGGTGATAGCCGTATCT